>CM027836.1:39949365-40584140 GCA_016097545.1 Eucalyptus victrix | reverse complement strand
TGATGGGCCTAAGTTGGCCCGTCCGTCCATGTTGGGCCTAAAAGCCCGGCCCACAAGATTATGGCCCATGGATGAAGGGATATGATGAAGGGACACGTTTCTTTTTGGATGGGACGTATATAAGGGGAAATAAAGAGGGAGGAACGCACCTTTTGGCATAACATACGTTCCTCCTCCCTCTCACCCTAAAAAATGTTTCAAAAGAAATAACAGTGCGCAAGAGGCAACACCCATCTTCCCTTTAAGGCGAATTGATGTCATCGGATTGAACGGGACCGGTTTCTCTTCCTCATATTGGCGTCGGTGTTTAATCTGTGGCTAACAATATATGCTCGATTATGTGGTGTGTTTTAGGATCGGTGATACATGTTTTTTCGGGGCTCGTCTTCCGCATAAGTTTAGGGGTTTGATTTAGTGTCGAATCCGTTTTTTGGGAATCCGACAATCCCAACAGTCCCGGACCATTTTCAATCATTCCCCTATCTCTTCTCCTTTGCGTTGCTTCCCTTGGTCCTCCTTCCCCGCCTGGCTCGAAACCTTTACGTGTGGATCCAGCACAAGATTGTATCTATTTTGGTCCTCGTGTTCCGTTCTTGCTGACTACATCACGTAAGGGCAGCCGTGCCGCTCTTGCCTCGCACCGTCACGGATGCGCAAGCTCTGTGCCGGAATCGGGAATTGTTCTGGGTTGATCCGGCCCTAGATGTCCTTGGGGGTGCCCACCGCTAGCACACCCATTCACAGCGACAGTAGGAGCTTATGATTTTGTTTTTATTGGTATCTAGTGAGAGTAAGTCGCAGTGTATTTTCCATCTACAATTAATTGATAGAATGGGCCGCTTGCGGAGCAATTTGACATTAAAATACTTTCCATTCGAGCACACGGGGCCTCTCCGTCTCTATAGATTGGACCATATCACGGAGCTAAAATATCCCACTAACAAAGGAAATACAACACGGTACAATTTACTCAGACTATTTCCCAAGAAAGGTACGAACTAGAAATTAACTAACAGGTTGACTGTGCAATACTGTGAATTTAAATATGAATTCAAACTCTTGTAACAAAATTGACTCATTTCCTGATGAATGAACTACTCATTCATTCTCGATAAAAGCAATATATAATATATAATCAAATACATGAATTAATTGTGATAAAATTTTGTTACACGAGAAAATTATTGATGTAGCAATTCCATTGTCGCCAATCTTCGTACATGACATAGGTTGCGTTTGGGAGCTACTTTCCCAAGGGCCTTTGGGGGGCTAAGGGCCTTTGGGCCAAGGAAAGAGTGTTTGGGAAGATTTTTTTTACTTGCCTTTGGGAAAGGCAAGCCTTCCCAAGGCTGAAAGCCCAAGGCAGGTTGGGGGTTGCCTTGGGCTTTCAGCCTTCTCGGAAGGCTGATGATGAGTTAAGACAAAAAAATTTCTTCCATAAATGTCCTCATTAACATTTCGTTTTTTCGGTTTTGTCCTCGTGACTATTCACCTTCTTCTTCGTTGAGGTTGGCTGGTGAAGTTGCGTTGAGCTGTGAGGGGCCGGCGACGAGCTGGACAGAGGCGGCAAGAGGCCGGTGTGTCATGGCCACCGTCAGCGGCCAGTCGCGTGACTTCGACGACCCCTGCGAGTCGCGTCGCCGCGACCGCTGCAACCCCTGGCAACCACCCACATCTGGGTCGCAGCAAGGTTGCGCAACCACTAAAACCCTGGCGACGCTGCGACCCCTGACAGATCTGGGTCACCGGAGGTCTCCGTGACCCACATCTAGGCCGCGCGACCTCCAACGATCCAAATCGCACGCAAATTTGGGTCCTCGGAGGTCGCCGCGACCCAGATCTGGGCCGCGCGACCTTCGGCGACCCAAATCAAGCGATTGGGATCGCGCGATCTAGTCACAACGATGAGGTCCCGATCAGGGTCGCTGCAACCAGATCGAGCGGCCCCGACGACCTCCAGATCGAGCGGCCCCGATGACCTCCGGAGGTCGTCGGGGCCGCTCGATCTAGTTGCAGCGACCCTCGCCGACCACCTACCTCTCGCTGGACCACCTACCCCACGCCAGACCGCCGGACCCTCGCCAACAGTAACCAGCCAATTTTCTTTTTTTTTTTCCTTTTCTTTAATGACAAAAGTCTTTTGCATAGTTAATTTATCCAAACATTATTTTGCTCAAATATACTTTACAATGGACTTTTATAAATACGATTTACCAAGTACAATTTACATTTTCAAAAACCCCTCTAGCTCAAAGGTTTTTACATTTTCTCAAAGACTTTACCCAAAAGTCTTCCCAAATGCACCCATATTATCGTATCATCAATTTCCAACAAAAATTGCCCGGGGACTATATTGATAAAATTGAAAATTTTAAAATCGAATTAGTATTTGTATAATAAATTTATGACTTACAGGATAATTTCTCTGAAAATAATCCAATATGTATTCAGGGGAGGGGATGACCCTTGATGAATGTAAGACTTTTGTGTTAAGAAGCATCCAGTGGGGCGAGTACCTAGTTCTGACATTGGTTTATATATTAGGAGTAGCATTGACATGACATTATATAAATAGGTGTAGTAGTTGAGTCATTTGTAATCATCCTTTGAATTCTTTTTATTATTGGCGTTGGTATTCCTCTGAAACGCGAGCGAGAGGGTGCGCAACATGACAAGAAAGCTTAAACACGCCAAAGATCTCGTTGTCGTGCAAATCCGAGCGTTGTGTTCGTAACAAGTGATATCAAAATGTGTTTTTTTACCAAGAAAAGAAACTTGTATGTCAAGGGAGGATGTTGATACGAGAAACGTGGCCGCGCAATCGGCGACAATGGATTGGCTCTTCCTTTTTCTTACGATGCACGTTGTAAAAGTTAAAATTAGCATATCTCGAAAGGTCAAATGTGGAGTTCATCAGTTTTAAAGCACGCAGGAGGTGACCGGGGGCCAAGCTCCGGGCTGAATCGGCTCGATCGACACGGATGACCTCACGAATTCCGATCGATTAAGGGATCTCGTCAGCAACGGAGGAGCGGCGGGGCTAGGAGTTCGTGCCGCAGAAAATGACGGTGTCGCAGCTGGTGTCGGACGAGATCCCCGACAACATAAGGCAAGCGAACTTGCACCATACGAGGGTACTCGCCCCCAACCAAAGAGGCGGATCCTTTTCATTTAGCCCATGGAGGAGTATTTTTCGAGCAATTGGTGTCACGGAGGAGATGCTCAAAGTTGATTAAATAAACTACTTTTCATAATAAGGGATATTCGAACCATGCAACCGGATTATTCCATATAAATACACACAAACCGTTATGTCCACGTGTATCGAATAAGACTTTAGGTGTGGTTTCAAAGATTAATATGACTGAGTGACGCTCTAATTTGAATACGAATTCAGGCTCTTATGACAAGATTGACTCATTTCCTCAGGAATGAACTACTCATTCATTTTTTATAAAAGCAATATATATCATCAAATACATGAATTAATCGTGATAAAATCTCATTATACGAGAAAATTTATTTCCCTTTTGTGGAAAAATATACATTGACCAAATGAGTCTACTTTTTCTTGTTATTATGATCTACATCAGATAAGCTTTTGAACTCCTACTTGGAGTATTGCTTGCCTCCTGTATGAAATCAAATGCCAAGGATGGTGAGTCCCATAGGAGATAGGGTTTTCTTGGTGCATGAAAATTGTTAAATTAATTTTTAAAATTTTATATCCAATCCGACTTTCGATCCTTATCCTTATTCCAGATGCGTCTGAGTCTGTATGGTGCGGAGAACGTCACCAAGCAGTTGATAGGAGATATTAGAAGCCAATCCAGACCATTTTAGGCTTGAGCTTCTCAAGCCTGAAGGCCGCAGGCCTCGGACTGGCCCAACCAAAAGTGAAAAAATAAAGGGAGGGGGGGGATTGAGAGCCCTGTCCGGATTTATCCATGCCCAAAACAGCATATCCAAACTGGGCGGGGGGAAATGGGCTCTTGAGCTAGTTGGTCCACGTGCCTAAACCCTAATTTATAAACCATTATGCTGTAAGTGACTTTTGCCCATTGGATGCATCATATTTTAGGGGCAAATGACCTAGGAAATCGCTTAACCTTTTTCAATTCATATGATGTCGTTTGCAAACTTTTTTTATTTTTATGTATAATTTGGGCAGCATTAGTCCTTTTGTTAGATGCTTGGGTAGATATTATTGATGTGACATCTATATCGATGTCATGTCAATGCATCACCTCATATAATTGTTGTTGTTGACAAAAAGTACACGAAGAAAAAATCACAAAAAAAATTATAAGACAATTAAAGTGCATTGCCATGGTCTTTCTATTACGTGGAATTATAGTTATAACTGCATTTAGATGAGTACCTAGGTAACATGTTTACGGAAAAGATCTACTTATGTAACTGCATTTAGACTATGTGGAGAGAAAATTTGACCTTGTCACTTACAGTAGAATGCATGACAGAGAGTGGAATTACTATGATTCCATCCAATACAACACGAAATAAAACGCCATGATAGAGTTAATGTTACTAGAAAAGGACAACAATTACTCAAAAAGAAATGATTGAAAGATTGAGTGGGTAAATTCAGATTTGACAAAATATGACTTTATGATGTTTTATAATTATACGTAAGATGAATGAATGTATCATTTTATGACCGTTATAATTATGAAAATTATTATTTTCATACATGCACGCAAGTTTAATAAGCACAGTTTTTTCAAAAATAATTATGTACAAATATCAAAAATATTAGTCAAGAAGCTAAGAGTACATGATCAAATTTGTAAAAATAAAAATAAAAATACAACATAAAAAATAAAATTAAGAAATTAAAGAAGGAAAAAAAAAAAAAAAAAAAAAAAAAAAAACCGCCTAATGCGTCCGCGGTTGGGCAAGCCCAGCCCATTTTCACGACGTCAAAACCCTAGCAACCTCCTCCTTCCTTAACCCTCCTCCGACTGCTCGCTCCAGCCTCCCTCCCGTCCCCTCCTCCGCGCGACGATCCGCAGCCTCTTCCTTCCTCCTCCTCCGCCGCCGCCGCCGCCGCCGGCGACCTCCTCCCTCAGTAAGTCCCGACCTCCTCTCCCTCGCGGAGCCTCCTCCTTAGTTCCGTCTCGCCGCAGTCGCTGCTCGCTCTGCGCTTGAACTCCGGCGGCGGCTGCGGCTCCGAAACCCTTCGGTCCTGATCCCCGCCGAGTCGCTCGTTATAGAATCGAGAAGTTGAGACGCTCCGACGCGGCACCAGATCGCGTCGTCAGCGTTCGAGCGGCGACGCGGTCGAACGTCCGAATCCGGAATCGGCGTTCTCGCGGAGCCGCTCATGCTTTTTTAGCGCGTTACGTGCTTTGATTACGCGTCGCGTCGGCTTAGTATCTTGTGTTTGTCTGATCTGGTTGGCGAAGGGCGAGACAAAAGCTTCGTCTTTCGACGTTGTTAGTTTTTGGAGTTCGCGAATTAAGGTTTAGTGTTTGGGTTAATGAAATGTACGTGTGTCAAATGACGGCCTTAGCACGTGTTTCGACTCCTAGATACAGAAGCGTAGCTCTTTCGTTTTCATGCTGCTTCTATTCGATTGAAGAGTCGATGCAATATGATGACTGCTGAAAGGCGATAGATATCGCTTTGCGTGGGGCTTTTGCAATTTGGAATTGGAGTGAAGTCGCTTGACTTTTGCGGTTATGAACGGGGAAAGATATTAGTCGAAAGGTTGATGCTTGTGTGGATTTATGTGTGTTATCGACTGTGATTTGATGGGTTTGGTTCAATCGATGTTACATCCATAAGGACACGGTTTTGTACTTCGTGTTCTCTTTTCACTCTGTTCCAGGACGCGTAGAGTTGTCGATGGAACTGTTGTTTGGGATTCATATTTTTCCTGTAGTGGCAAAATCTGTGTAACTATATTCTGATATGTAATGTCCCTTTTGCATCAGGAAGGCAATCTCTCGCCTAAGCACCAAGTGGAAGAATGTCTGGGTATGTAAATTTGAGCTGTTTTTCTCCTTTTCTTCTCCATGATTTTTTTTTTCTTTTTCAAAGTAATGGAATGTTTCATTGCGAACAGTGAGATGGGGAAGAGTTATGTACCTCATAATGTTTCAGATCATCTAATGGGGCCTTATTTAGTATTTTCTTTTTTTCCCTCAAAGAGAGGAATTAATCAAGAATTAAGCTAACTACTCTCATTTTACAATTTTTCTTGCTATAATTAAGTACTTAACTCAGTTGTTAAGATTTTTTTCTTGGTCCATTGCATGAATCTTTGCTTACTATTGACTGTATTGCTTTCAGAGAAGAAGATGTTGCTTAATCTATTCTCATTTTGCTTTTGTCTTGCTATAATTAAGTACTTAACTTGATTGTTAAAATATTTTTGGTCCATTGTATGAATCGTTGCTTACTTTTGATTGTATTGCTTTCAGAGAAGAAGATGTTCCGGCACCTGAGGTTGCGGTTGCGGCTCCAGCTTTGGGTGAGCCCATGGATCTCAATACAGCTTTACAACTTGTGCTGAGGAAGTCCCTGGCCCATGGTGGTCTTGTACGTGGTCTCCACGAAGGCGCCAAGGCCATTGAAAAGCATGCTGGACTGCTTTGCCTACTAGCAGAGGACTGCAACCAGCCCGATTATATCAAGTTGGTGAAGGCGCTATGCAATGAGCATAATGTCAGTCTGATCAATGTCCCTAGCGCTAAGACTCTTGGAGAGTGGGCTGGTGTAAGTTAGCTCCCCTGTTCAATTTTTATTTGTGCAACTTTTTTTATTACCTGTGCAGCAATGACAATACGTATGTTTATCTCAGTGAAGCCTGGTTTGTTAGTTGAAATTTCATTATCTTCTTGATGCTTAGTAATATTTTCCATTTTTTTTTTTTTGGGTTAAGGATAATATTTTCCATTTGATCTGTACAGTTGTGTAAAATTGATTCTGAGGGGAAAGCAAGGAAGGTTGTTGGTTGTTCTTGCGTGGTTGTAAAGGTAATTTGTTGTACAGTAGTCTTATATTATTCAAAATAGCTTACTCCTGCTTTATATGGTTTTGGTATTGGTCTTCCTTTTGTGCCTCCCAAAAAAGGGGTAGACTGTAGCTGGCAAAACTGGAACTAGCTTTGAAATGTTTTGTTGGGCTTTATTTTGATTTGCATTGTCAGGAGATTATACAAGCTAGCTAGTTTCAGGCCTTTTAAGATTTTCGTAACAATCATTATCAGTGGCTTAGGTACTATTTTGAAACTCTTGAGTGCAGATTAAAACAGACATAATGTTCTTTTATCATGCTTGCTTGTGATTTTCTATATCGATGCAATCTATGTTATTATTGCCATTTCTATCCCCTCAAAGAAAGCTGATCAATTTGCAGGATTTTGGGGAGGAGACCGAGGCACGTCATGTTGTTATGGAGTATGTCAAGTCTCACTGAGATTAGAAAGCTTTGAGGCATCTGGAGAGGCTTTTCTTAGATAGTGATGAGATTTTTCTGATTATTTTTTAAGGAGACGGTAAACCAGTGGACATTTTTATCCTATGCATCTCTTCATCATCTTCCTGAGCTGATCGAGCAACTTAGAGCGTTCAAATGTCTTAAGGGCTTGTCATCTTGTTTTCTTCCTATCAATATTTGCAACATTTTGACATGTTCGATTATTAGCATTTGCGAGTTTCTCTCAGAACTAATGGTTGATTGTTTTTGTGCGTGATCCTTATATTTGTACACGATCTTCCAACATTCCAACTTTAGACATTTTGGTCAATTCAATGGTCCAAGAGAATAAGGTCCACTGTGAAAGTAATGGTGGTGCTTCTGCTTGTGGTTTGTTCATGTGCCTGCTGAGGCTGCGGTTCGCATGTGATGGTCCTTCGCAATGGGGCTATGTTGTTCGCATGTGATGGTCCTTCGCAATAGTCATCCTTTTATAGACGATGATTCAAGTGCTTGTTTGTTGGGCAATATTATTTGATTAGAAATGTGATAAAGTGTATTAGAATTCGCAAGTTGCTAAGTGTGATAAAGAACAGAGAAAATGATGATTAATGAAGGGAACCTTAAGTAGAAAAAAAGTAATGGATAGTGGAATAAACAAATAAGTATCAAGTGTTACAGTGAACGTGGAGTCACCGACGATTGAATCTCCTCATGCACTTTTTGTTTTTATACCTCGCTACCTAGCAGGTCTTTAGTAGCTACTAAAGGTTCTTGCGCTATTTGTGAGGGTTGACTCCTTGCGGATGAGGGAAAAAGATCCTGAATCATCAATAAAGATATTTAGAAATTAGAACAACTTGAAATGGCATTGACGAATGCAATGTTGATCAATCGAAAGTACGAATTGGTTCTGTTTAGCTGCTGAGATGTGATCTTTTATGTCAAGCTTCAGTATAGATATCGACGTTTCTCTCGTTCGCTTTTTAAGTGGATGAAAAAGATGCGAAAAAAAAAAAAAAAAAACCAGGAACATTGGAGGTTGCTAACGGAGGGCGACATCAAAGAACCAAAACCGGAACCTGTATTTCTTAATGGTATGCGTAGGTGTACTGCCTGTCCCATTATTCGTTCCGTCCACTTCATACCCGGCTGGACGGCCTGTTAGATCGGTACCATTCACGTGGCAGGGCCTTATAGTTGATGTCTGCATATACAAAAGACTAAACAACCAGAGATGGAACTGAACTATTCAGAAAACAAAGGTCGAGTGAGCTAACCTCACTGTTGGTAGCCAGCTGAGAAATGACAATTTGAGAGTACCTCGGCAGCCATTCGCAAGGAAAGGATTGCCTTGCACAACCTTGCGAACAATGGCAATCATGTCCGGTTCCATTTTCAGCGTGGTTACAATGCGAAACTCTTTGCTCTTGTAGCTTCTCTTGCTTTTCTCAGCGTTCTCACATGTTTAGTTCCCAATTGCCCAGTAAAAGAACTAGAGGGACCTCCGTGGATCTGAGTTTCGAGAGATTGCCCACACAGAAGTTGGAAAAGCCACGGTCTGCTAAGAAAGAATAGCTGCAGGGACTGAAAGCCTTCAAATCCTTGTGGCTGTGTTGTCTCCTGAAACTTAAATCTGTAATTGAATGATTCTTTCAGGATGCTTATCTTGTAGCAGCTGATACCGGAACATGAGCTGTTATTCACGTCCATTAGGTATTTGCAGAGGGCCATGCATCCGAAAACACATTCCCCCATCTCGATCATTGAAGAATGCAGAAGTATCATAAGGATAGCAATGAACCTGCTCTTGGTGTTGGATATAGGAATATGGCAAGCTTGAGCCAGGGGCTAAAACTTAAACAGCAGTAGTCACCAGAGGAGTCACATCCAATCACCACGTCTCATGATCCTCAAGAAATGTTGTCTATTCAGATTTCGCTGCTTCTTCTATACCAATGTGGTACTGGAGGATCGGTAGTCTTACCGCAGAAGACATGAAATGACCCGGAAGGAATGGCCAAGTAACAGCCATTGCTATCAAGCGGTAACGTGACATGGGATCACAACTACTTTGGCATTTTGGCATCTGGGATTCGTTAACGGCGGTGCTTCTGCGATATCAATTCAGACACCATTACTGCTGCTGTTGCTACAACTCTGAGGAGAGGCTTATGGCGGCCCGTGAGAGTCTTCACCTCTTGAACCGAACGACAATGCCTAAGTTGGTGAAGTCAATTTATAGAAATTCGGCTTTCTGAGGTATTATCATACACAGGTTTCGACCAAGCCACACATATGAATGGACAGTCCATCCATCCAGAAGAAGGCCAAGTTGGTGTTGTGATCATATATGCTTATTTGACAACAGAACCAGTGAAGTTTTAGCAATCATATGGTTGGAGAATATGTAATAATCTGCACTCATGGCAAAAAATGGCCAATTCAAAGTATTTCATCAAGTTGCTGATGGCCTTCGATTATTTAGTCATCTATAAAGAGCTTTGCTACTATTTTACAGAAAGTCTTAGATCACATCATCCAAGCATTTACTTTTCCACTCATATCTTTATCAGGCTACAGATCATCGTGGTACAGGAACGCATCCAAGATGTCGTCCTTCTTCTTACAACCCCAGCGGCAATGCCAAGAACACAGAGAGTTGAAGATTGCAAGTCTTGTGGAATGGAGGGACATGATGTTTGACGTGGAAGGAGACTTGAAAGAACAACGGCATACCCGTCGTCCATATAGTCTGTCCCTTCAGGGAACAGCTGCCACAAAAGGCTTCCAGCCCCGGCTCCACCTTTCTTGGTTGAGTTCAAGAGTGTCTTGTACACCAAGCTGATAAGCGTGTTCCGGAATGACGAATTGTAGCCAGGGTCATTAGCAGACACACCAAATTCAGAAAACAAAACAGGCATGCCTAGATACATCTCAGCATCTTCAATGTGAGCTTCCATCCATGATTTTGTGAACTGGAGATGCGCATCCGTGATTGACGGCGATATCCTTCATCAAAGAATTAGGCTGTTCAATTAGTGGGAGACACCCACTTTGAAGCTCTTTTATGAACATAACAAGCACACGTGTGCAATCCTACATATGCAGAAAGAATGCGCTGCGCATTTTTTTCTAGTTTGTCAGATAATTAAGAAAAACATAGTCTATATCTTCTTAATGCCAAATTGAGTTACTAAAAATACATCAGTAGTAGGTTTGTGAGTTTCTAATATCAAGCCAAAGAGGCAACAAATCCAAATTGATTTCTTCCCATGACAGCGGAACGTTTTTCCACAACCAGTGCCTAGTGCTTACCAAGAGTCTGCATAGATATGAACAGAGGCAAAATCAATCCCCAGAGCCAGATGGTTCCTAATGAAGTCAGTACCAACTTGCTGTGCATATGCGTTTGGATTATACTGAACTTTGTTAGGAGTAGAGAGACCATAAAATCCTTCCATTCCAATCTCTACCAAATGCTTTGGGTCGATGCTCTTCACAAACACTGCCATTTCTTCTATCCATGCCTGGAAAGTCCCCACATGTTAGTACGTATGCAACAACGAAATATTTTACTTCCTACAAAGAACTTGAGCCTTACAGAAAATGCTAGTGCAATCTATTATTCATTTTGCCGCAGGTGACTAATTTTTAATAAAAATGGACCTGCAAGGTATCGCCAGATGGATCCAAGGTGCATCGTGGCTCGTTCATCAGTTCCCACGCAAAGATTGTAGGGTCATCCTTGTAAGTTATGTTTGTGAACGTATTGACTCTATTAAGCACAGTCTGCATAAATCACCTATCAGTAAGCACAAACATATCCGGACCAACAAATGACACACATCTCATGTACTAAATTGAGAGGATGGAGAAAGGGAAAAAAGAAGAAGCAGCGACTGGCTTGCCTTAACATGAGCCTTGTAGTAGCTCTTAAGAGTTGGATGAGAGAAGAATTGGTCATCCGATGTCAAGTTCAGGCCAGCTGCTTTGCCCCATTTGACATATTGTGCTTTGCCACCATAAGCTTCCCAATTATTAGTTAACGATAAAATGAGCCTGATTTTGTACTTCTTCGCTTCACTCACAACAAAATCCAATGCCTGAAATTCAGAAAAAAGTGGGATGAACTTTGAAAATCCACTAATTTCCATATTCAACCGTGCTGTCCATCTATCTCTCTTGGAGAACTGAGCGATTAGTAGGGAGGCCACAGAATCACACTTTTGCCTGGGTAAAAAATTAGGTCAGTCGGTACCTTGAAAACAACTTCATCATAATCCGATGGAGATTTCTGAAGAGCTCGCCATTGGCCATCATTGAAAGCCCAAGTCCTACAGACGGTTAGTCCCACAGCAGATGCTTGTTGGAAAACCTCACTGACCTTCCCTCTCGTGGACTCATCCGCAGCAAACACCATCAACCAGTAGGTGTTGAACCCATTAACATAGAAAGGGTGGTCATTAACCACAAACTGGTTGCCCTTCTTCTGGACCATTGGCCACGCATCGTCTTCCGTGTCACCTGGATAAGCACTGAACATCGTGGAAATACAATAAATCCAAGATGCTACATACCCAGAAAAGGGCTGCACGGGTCATCTGCAAATACTTCAAATCATCATCACTGACAGGACGATATTGTGAATTAACACCTAACAAGTGCAACAGTATGGAAGTGGCCTCATATCAAGCAAATAGCGCAATCAAACAACACAAACACAATCGACCACCATTTCATTTAACATGAACAGAGAACAATACCCCCCACTCCCGCTAAAGGAGGCACATTGATTTTCAGCTCCGTCCACCACCATCTCCAGCGGCTCCACCGCCTCGCTGCCGCAAACAGCCGGGCCGTCATTCACAAACACCACGAAAACAACAACCACGCAGGAAAACAGAAGCTTTAGCCCGACATCCATGGCGTCGACTCGCAACACCACCACACATACCCCTTTCCTCTCGGGCCACCGCTTTCTTTATAACCATCATCCATAGGCAAAGTTTCCCCCCTGTAGGGAAAAGGAAAACTGTGAAGTTCAAGAAGAGTGAAGTGGAGGGGATTAGCCCCCCTCCATAGCTTTTAAGCCAAGACAAGAGACTGTTGTTATCATAGCACATCACTGGTAAGACAAGTTTTTCCCATCAAAGGGTCCTACCGGAACTGCAGTAATCTGACTGCCCACAAGAAGATCATCAAGATTCAAGACAACCGGGTCGCTTTCAGCAGCGCTTGTTGCTAAAAATTTAAAGTGAAGAGATCACATAAACCGACTGATTCTCGTAAGAGCTCGCGTGAACGAGGTTGGAAGCAAACGTACCGGTAAGCAGAGCTTTCCGAGGTGAATGCGAAAGACACCGCGGTGGCGTCACGTGTAAGAACGGGGAAGAGAGAGAGAGAGAGAGAGAGATGGCATGCAGAAGAAGGCGAAGAGCAATGGCGGACGCATTGATGGGAAGGGATGGCCAAGGCATTTTCTGTTGTCGGTCGCCGATTGTCGGCTCTTCATTACCAAAAAAAAAAAAAAAAAAAAAAAAAAAAAAAAAAAAAGCTCCTCTTTTTTTCTTTTTTTCTTTTTCTTTTTTATAGAATTTTTGTATATTTGGGATAAAACATCAACTGGAAAAAAAGGGGGCCAAGTAAGGTTTAGAAATTGACTCACGGAACACATAGAGTTTTGGAAGAGAGTGCTTACTTTTATTCGCTAAATTACATAGAGACCACCCATTTGGAATTATATTAGAGAAGATGGCGAAAAATATAATTATATTAGGTTTCAAGGTGACTCAACCTCTAAATCGGATTTGCTTAACAAGGATTGACATCTCCCTAGCTTGGTTAGAGCCGATCTTTGCCATCGGATTGCGATGAGAATCAATATCCTCCACCGTTAGATCAAATACATCTTTACCGTCGGATCGATTAGATAAGAATCGATCTTCTACTTTTAGATAGTGTAGAAGTTTAATGGTTGTGAATAAAAGAACTACTGTATAAATAAGGAAGCCATTCCTCTCATTTGGATCATCCAAATCATTTGAGCAATACAAAAATTTTTGGAGTTAATATCACAAAAAATCTCAAACCGATATATCGTGATAAATTTATCAAAAATTGATTTTTTTATCACGAAAAATCTTAAACTAATACATCTTTGACAATTTTACTTTATATTAGTTTTTATCAAATTTTACTATCAAATTATTGAGTTGGATAACACATGATATTTGACTGGTATACGAATTTGAGATTTTACTTTTCGTTTGTCATATTTGTACTAATTTTATGATTTTGTTTGTAGCATTAATTCAATTTAATGAAGAGTAGATACCGGTTTGGGATTTTTGGTAGTCAAAAAAATTAATTTAAGATAAATTTATCACAAGTATATCAATTTAAGATTTTTTGTGATTATTTGAGGTAAATTTATCATATGTATACCAATTTAGAGTTTTCGGTTATCAAAAAAATTAATTTTAGATAAATTTATTGCATATATACTAATTTAGGATTTTTTATGATATTAATCCTATTTTTTAAAGCATCTCTCTACTTACTCCCTCTCTAGAAATTTCTTTCTTTCAACGTGAGAGTGTGAGTAAGACTAAAGCTTGCTTAGGCTCGATTCGAGCGATTCAAAGAATGTCCCGTGACATTAAGACATGGATGCCTCCTCATTTCTTATTCTTGCTCTATCAATGAACAAAATGAGAGAATAAATCTATTGAAAAGACAATCGGCCCTTCACTATTTATAATTGAACAAAATGAGGGAATAAATCTATTGAAATTGAGTCCAAATCAACTGATTACGCAGAGCCAAAAAAATCAATGCAGCCCAAGAATTACATGGTCTAAATGGTCTCTCTTCACCGCTTCAAAAGAAACTTTGTATAACTACGTTGACATCAGTGCAATGTCAGCTAAAAGAAACAATAATTATGATTAGCGAAAAGAAAACAAATAATCAAGCGCAAATGCATAATAGGATTTATATAGCCGATCCTATAACTCAGTGGGATTGATCCTCTTCAAATTTCAAGACTCACCGATGCATTTCAAGCCTTTCTAAAAAGGCCTCATCTTCTTAAAATTTATGATTGACAAGACCCAATCGATAACTCATTATAACCTATCAAAAACATATCCAACCTTACGATTCAAAACCTTAAACCCAATTTCATGTGAAGACAAGACAAGCTATTATCATAGACTTTAAGTTTTGCCGGGCTTTGCAATAAAAATGACATTTTAGGTTATGATAGCTGTACCATCCATCGATGACACATAAGAACATCATGAAAATAGCTTTTAGAATTGTACCACAAAGTTGACTATGGTACATATCACATGACAACATGATTTACTATGATAGTTTTCAGTCACAACGCGAGAGCCATCGGCCAGTGTCACATAATCAACATAAAATACTTCATCCGTCAAGTCGGAGCGGAAGGTTGCACTGGCAGTGAGTTCAACTTAAAACATAGTTATCCACCAGCCACTCCAAAGGAATAACATACAAATTTCAAGCATGCAAGACACCCACGAAAAGGCATGCAACACAGGAGGCATAAATTGAACAACCATACTTTGAAGCAAACTCAATGTGTCCAAAAGTCATAACAAGCCACAAGGCACGCACTCATGCCTTGAGGTTGAACTGATCATATATCATGTCTTCATCAACTTGCCAGCAGGAAAGAACATAGTAAACAATCTAAACACCACCAGCATCCTTCGATAAACAAGCTTAAACAGAACAAGAGACTTAACAAGTTTCACACATGAGAACTATTTATTTTGTTGAAGGAAAGAAGCGGTGGCCTCACATAAGTAAAGCCTGTGAAGGGATTTCCTGCGGCAGTGGGACTGGCAGCAGGGGAATCCACGATTGGCATGTCGGTCCATTTTTTTTCAAAATTGGCGATGCAATGCTTTCCAGCAACTTCTGGAAGAAAACTGGGCTTGATCTCCCGCGCCTCTAGTTTCTTCCAATTGATCGTCTTGAACCATTTGTGGTTCTTGATGTCCACACTCCCATTAGGCCCACTGCCTAGGCGCTTGCTGGGATCTTTCTGTAGCAGCTGCAGCATGTCGGATCATCTTTAGTTCTCTTATGGATTGTAAGATTGAATATGTTGCAGAAAAAGCGATATATTTCCATTATCTGGGTAGCTCACGTCATACTTTTTCAAGCAAAACAGAGGGTACTTGCAGGGGCTAACAAGTCAATGAAAGACCGATTGATTACTATACTTAATAGATAAGATTGATTCAGAAAAGAGAGACAAATATCAGATAATGATAAGCTGACTAAGGAAATTTTATGCAGATGTTCCTGATGCAATACCAATTGCATAGATCCATGCTCTCAGGATATGTTGTCAATTATATCGCCAATGCCTTTGTATCAAATCCGACAATCATCAGAGATTGAGGCCATTTGCTGGTTGTGAACTTAGGCATACCCAGAAATTAAGGTATAAATGCCAGGTGAATTTGACCAATCCAGCTAGTTCACACTAACTTATGTTTCTGAATATCCATCCCTAATAAAGCTGTGCCTGAACTTGCCTGCTTGTCCATTAACTTAACAGTGTATGATAGCTGTTTGCTAAAACAGGCAGTTCCAACCACACCTAATATTCTGTCGTAACATTTGCGTGATTAAGAAACATTGCACGTGCTTCTAACAACATTGGCACAAATTTAAACAGAAGATTGTTAATAGTTACAAAGACTAAAACAGTGCATGATTGTCCACCCAGTCAACATAATACTGCCGAATGCAGAAATAGAAGGAATGCACATAATATACACATGCAATGCTGATAAGCAGGAAAACATAACAGGAATTCCAGCAGACTTACTCCTTTCAACAGAGAAGGAGCTTCATTGGAAAGAAAATTTGGTAGCTTTATTTTGTCCTTGACTATCTTCTGTTGAATCTTAGCCCGGTTTCCACCAATAAAAGGAGGCTGCATAAATGAATTGAAACGGAACAGACAAGACATTAGCTTGATAGTTTTTTATGTGTATTCTGCATATAACTACATATTCAAGTATTTCATCAAATAAAGAGTCTGCTAACCTCATAAATAATACTAGAGCTATATGTAGTAAGTACACAAATCTTCGATTACAAGTAACTAACAAGACAACGGCAAAACTTAGGTTGCTGTGACCAAGTAAATAACAGATATCTCATCATAAACAGATTTAGCTATTTTCAGGAAGAGATGAAAACTAGATGAATATAAGATAATCAGCCGTCATCACTCCTAACATGTAAACAAACTAGCGATGCTTTAGTCTTCACCAACCATACTGCATTCATTATGCAGCCAAAATAACAGCTTAGCTATTACAATGGGGAACCATCAAAGCAAATTCATATAGTTCAGCATGAGTGAGGTCCAGCAATGGTGTCTCCACCAAAATCAAAAGAATTTTACACAGAAAAACAACTAAGACAAATGGCAGGAATCCCAACCTCTCCAGTAAGCATCTCAAATAACAGCACACCCACACTCCACCAGTCTGCAGCTTTATCATGCCCCTTTCCAAGGACAATTTCTGGCGCCATATATTCTACTGTTCCACACAGGGAATTAGATCTTTCATTCTCTTCAAATTGCTTTGCTAGGCCAAAATCAGTCAAGACAACCTAATCACAAAAAATAATATATCAAGTCTCATGAAATTCTAAACAAGGAGGGGTGGGATATGTCTGACTATGACCAAAAACAGAAAACAATGTGAAGTCCCCCAGAGAGAGAGAGAGAGAGAGAGAGAGAGAGAGAGAGAGAGTACATGGCCTTCGGCATCCAGTAGGATATTTTCTGGCTTGAGATCCCTATGCATTATGCCATTTGCATGAAGATGAGCCACTGCAGAAACAATTTCAGCAGTGTAGATACGTGCCAAATCCTCTCTGAAACAATTTCAAATATAAAGTCAACCCAATTACACACACTTTATATATCACACAAAACTTTGGAAGGCAAACCTGAAAAGGCCCTGACGATAGAGCTGAAAAAAGAGATGGCCCCCGTTTATAAAGTCCAGCACAAGATAAAGCCTGTATTTGGTCTGCGATTGCACGTGAAGAGCAATTTCAGTTACAAGACTGAGTAGGGTATTATGGACATGGCAAAAATATTTAAAGCATCAGTGGAACTACGACCAATTTTTATCACAAAGGTAGGACAGTGGAAGTACCTGGAAAGAATACCTAAGCTGGACAATGAATGGGTGATCAATTTTGGTTAAAATGTCTCTCTCTGCTTTCATGTACTCAGCATGATTCTTCTCCATGATTTTGTCCTTTCTCATTACCTTCATTGCATATATATCAGAAGTGCCCTTTTTCCTCACTTGCAAGACTTTTGCAAATGCACCACAGCCTACAACCTTTAAAGGCTCAAAATCTTCAAGACATACACTCTCAACTTTCAAGGGATCTCCTTCAAAGGTGTCAAGTTTCTTATTGCCTCCAGCATCATTCATGGACTCGTGATTTTCCTTGACGGTATCCTGATTAAAACACTCCACAAAATCCAATGTCTCATCACTTTCACTTAGAGTGAGCATACTCAACCTCAATGTTTGATTGACACAAGAGGAGGGACCAACCAGAGAATGCGACCTGCTACATATGACAACTGGAATGTCATAGATGAGTTCATTCGCATCTGCACCAGACACAGAGTTTCCATCGACAGTCACCTCCAAGCAGGGTTGGACTGGCGCAGGACCAAACACATCAGAGAAATCAAATTCGAGGTGATCCGTGACAACGGCATCCTGAGAATTCATAGGAAAAAGTATCTTGTTTGGGAATGGTATGCATCTCTGGCTGTTGGTCGAACCAGATGACTGAGAAACCATACTGTCACTTGTATACTCCCAACCGTGGAAGGCCAAACCAATAATCAGCCAGAGATGTTTCCAAAGCAGCTACACGTCGGTCTTTCCAATTATCTTAAGGTCACAGAGTGCAGAGGGGCTCCTGTCAATGGCCTTAATCAAAAGGAAATTCACGTATGCAAAAGCAGTTCCGAGAAATTTAGGCAGCAAGCTGAGCAAAATCCACAGGTAGAGGCTGTTCTTGTTTCCCAAATCACAGGAAACCACAGATCCCACAATAAATCTTGAACTCATGAAGATCTGGAAAGCTAATCTGCAATTCAATGAAAGACAAAGGGAAATTAGTGAAGCTGAACCAAACAGTGAAATCCATTTATTGATATAAGTCTCCACAAGAGACCATCTGATGAAATGCATGATAGTATTAGGAATTCGGGTTCTTCCTCCTCTTTAATCGCAAATTGTAAAGATGACCAATCAAATACAATAACAATCTGGTGTTTTTTTTTTTCGCTTTATTCTTTGGTAAGCTGATACAATTATTCAGCAGGAGGAAAAAATTTCTTGGTCATAATAAGCATATTTAATAAGAAATGTCTTAATCTTTGGAGCACTAACAGCAGTGTATTGAAATTGCAAACTTCACTCGTTCGGTTCCTTAAGTAGTGCCCGGGACTTGCTAACAAAATCTAGAATTAATCGCGCAATCGTATTAGAATTCGCATTCACGACGTGCAATCGCCGCCCTTCGTCAGACAACGATCCGAAATCCGAGACTTTAAACATCCAACCGCAGCAAAATCAACGACAGCAAAAACGTCTGGAAAATTCCCAAAAAGGAAAGAGCTTTATACCATGATCTAAACCCAAAATCTAAAACTCAAGCAGGAAAAAAAAAACGGAAAGACCAAACTCTCCAAGATAGAGCTCGAAACACAGATCCGGAAAAAAAAACCAGAACCTCAAACCACCCTCAACCGAGCTACAAAATCCTCGAACGACCAGAAACAAACGACGGATCGAGCAACGAGAAGTTGCCCACAAATTTTAACCTCCAACCCAGAAAAACTAGAGAGACAAGCACATCACTGAACACAACCAGGCGGCGTCGTCGTCCAATTAACAGCGCCAAGACTCGAAATTTCCCTCCTTTTCCTCGGAATTATCGCCGGACGACGCGAATCGAAGCGGATTTCAACCCAAAGAAACCGACCCAGATGAGGAATTCGAACGCAGAGACGCGAGAGAAATCGTACCAGAGGAGATTGCAGAGAGAGAGAGAGAGAGAGAGATGGGCAGCGAGATGGAGCGTGCTGTGAAGAACGTCTTTCGGAAAGCTAGTCCGCGAAGGCACGAAGGCTAAAATCGCGTCGCCACATATATTAGAGACGACGTCCCGGAGCTTCCCGACACGTGGCGCGACGTGAGTGGTGGGCCCTCGCCGAGCAGTGGAATAGGAATATTTTTCATGAGGTTTAATTTTGGAATATGCCTATTCCGATAAGATGTCCTTCGAATCTAATGAATAGTGATATGTGTTATTTTCGAAAAACAAATTTGGCTGGACAGCTACGCGAGTTTAAAAAAGATAAAATTTTGATGCATGCGCAGTTAAATTTGAATTCTTTTCTAATTAAGTATGGTGGGTACGACGGAGGCATATGTTAATAAGATCATTTTCGATTTTGTTATGGTCGATTCATAGAATTATTTTAACCGAATGATGCGGCGGATCGTTATTGAGTGATTAAATTCGCTCACTTAATTAAATGTCCCTTTACACCCAGGAGAGTGCCACAAAAAAACTTTAAATTATGCTCATTCGTCACACCAAGGTCCTAATTTTTTTTTTTACTTTGTGTAGCCAAAATCCTTGGACATATACCAACCCGACAAGAACACCCTCCTCTGTCTAACGCAAAAAATTCTCAATACCCCATTTTTTTTTTTCTCTCTCGTCTTTAATATCCCCGAACTTGTATCAATACTACAAAAATTCAAGATACTAGTGTCGGTGGACATAATTTAGGAATGTCAACTATAATTAAAAAAAAAAAAAACAGGTTTAGGCACTATTGTCACGATCGACTTAATTTAGGATTTGTGATAAAAAAAAATAGAGTGTTTCTAGCGTTGGTGTCACGGTAAAAATAGTTTAATGGTTTTTTAAAATTTCATAAATGAATTTTTCTAAAATGGTCTTAAATTATACCTGGATTGCAAATAATGGCATTGATTCGTCACGCTATCTCAATCGTTCACGCAACATCATAAAAAATATGTAACTTTTATTCGATGTGGAGTGGACGGCGGCCTGAGCTGGCGAACGGGTGGAGTCCACCGCGGCGTGCGCGCCCACGCCACGCTCCCTCGACCACTTGCACGAGAGAAGAAGGACGCCTCATTTGGAGCCGCCGATTGAACGGTGGTGGCCCAAGGAAGGAATTCTTTTTTGTCTTTTTGACTCTTTGGGATTTGATTCCTTTTGAATGTTTATCTTGGACGGTAGGCCAATAAGGGATTTTTTGTTTTCATGGACGGTAGCTTAGCCTCTAAGCACTTACATTCGGTAGTCTGATTATTGGGTTCGTTAATTTTTTGTATTCCAAAAATATTTGGTCTGTGTTAGATCGATTTGACCGTTCGGGAAAAAAGAATGCAGGAAAGCAAGCGATAAGCTTGCTTTCGAGTTATAACTTTATCACAAAGGGGAGTTATAACTTTATTGCAAAGGGGATTAGACTTTTTGTAAGACGGGTTTTCAAAAAGATGGATTTGATGGCATAAATTCACTCGGTGTTAGATTGGTTTGATTGTTCGAGGAAAAGAACGTAGGAAAACAAACAATGAGTTTGCTTTCGAGTTATAACTCAACCATAAAGGGATAAAAGGGTTCGACTTTCTATAAAACAGGTTTTCGAAAAAATGGTTTTGATGGTGTCAATTTGCTCATGTCAAATCAATTTGACTGTTCAGGGAAAAGAATACGGGAAACAATTGAAAAAGATGGGTTTGATGGTATGCACATGTGCGATGGCACGCCAGCTCTTGCATTTTGGGATATGATTCTTTTTTGATGTTTATCTTGGACGGTTGACCAATAAGGGATTTTTGTTTTCATGGACGGTAGCTTAGCCTCTAAGCAGCACTTACATTCGGTAGTCTAATTATTGGGGTTCGTTGATTTTTTGTATTCCAAAAATATGTGCTCCATGTTAGATCGATTTGACCGTTTGAGGAAAAAGAATGCAAGAAAGCAAACGATAAGCTTGCTTTCAGGTTATAACTCCATCGCAAAGGGTTTGGACTCTTTATAAGACGGGTTTTCAAAATGATGGATTTGATGGAATAAATTCACTCGTGTTAGATTGATTTGATTGTTTGGGGAAAGGAACGTAGGAAAACAAACGATGAGCTTGCTTTCAGGTTATAATTCCATTGCAAGGGGATTCGACTTTCTGTAAAATAGGTTTTCAAAAAGATGGTTTTGATGGTTTCATGTCAAATCAATTTGACTGTTTGGGGAAAAGAATACGGGAAACAAACATAAGCTTGCTCTCGCATTATAACTCCATCATGAAGGGATTGGACTTTTTATGAGAAGAGTTGTTGAAAAAGACGGGTTTGATGGTATGCACATGTGCGATGGCACACCAGTTCTTGCGTGGACGGGTTTGATGGAGATCAATCCAAATGACCCCCTAAATAAAAAGAAAATTGCCTTGAATTTTAGATTATGATATGTTTCTCTTTTCTATGTACATGTATGTGTGGTTTTTTATGGGGATCAAACCTCGAAATTTATGGGAAAACACTAGATAAGATTACTAGAAGACAAATCTTGTTGAAATTAAAATTCAAGATGGTTTGTAAAAACTTCGCTTGGAGGGAAATATTGATGCAAACTTGCATCAATACTGACAAGTTTGACTTGAAAAGGGAAATTAAGATTGTATTTGTTTGAATGAAAGAACTTTCCATGAATTAGTTTTCTTGACTTTCACATGTTTGGTTTGCTAAGAATGATCAATCAATGGAAAACTCAAAACAAATATGCATACCTAAAATTAGGAAAATGAGTCCCCCAACTTGAAAAGGGGAAAATATTATCTTGAAAAACTGATCTCTCCGAAAGCATTTTTTTAAAATTCATAAAGTTTTTCCCAAAATAAAAACACCCTAAAATTGAAAGTAAATGCCTTGAACACCGGGAATATTCAAACACGATTTTGGCAAAGTTTTGATACAGGCTACGCATGCCTTCTTTCTCTATGTTTCCTCTATTTATAGATCTCGAGTTCCCTTTCTTTAATTGCTATCACGCCTTCATGATTTCCTCCATCTTAAGCATTTATCATTAACTGTTCTTTCTATCTTTGGATCTTACTTCGGCTCATAACTGTCCCTGCTACTTTATGGTTGTTAAACGAGGGTAAAGTGCACAATTATGTCGGGTAATAAGTGCACAAACATACAATAAAACCACCCGTACAAGTGTGCCACCCAGCGAGTAGCTACTAATTATTGTTCGATGCCTAATTAATGGGAGATTGTCTTTCTCGATAAGAGCATTAGAGTTCAGGATAAACTCGATTTAACTTCACTTGTCTTTACTTCGACCAACTGGCAATAAATATGATTTTTTTTTATCATTTTACTTTAGTTAATACAACGAAAAATCTCAAATATATATATATATATATATATATATATATATATATATTTTTTTTTTTTGGGGACCGGAGGAACCACCTCATAGCAAGCGCTCAGTGTAAACCCCCAAGGAGCACTGGCACGAGGACTCACCTCCCATGGTGCTCCGCTTAAGTTGCGCTTTAATACGCATGCGGTGATTTGAACCTTCCCCCTTTCGCAATTAGAGGGGGAAAGGCCCAAACCAACTCGCCCACAGCAACCTGCGACGTGCTGGGGATTCAAACTTCTCCCCTTCGTGAGGGGGAGAAAGCCCGAAGCCAGCAACGCCACTTAATGCGGTCGTCAAATACATTAAATTTTTTTATATCACTAAAAACTCTAAACTCGCTCATACGACACAAATATCCCAAACTTTTTTTTGGTGAAATAGAGAGTATGATTTAGGGGTATTAGAATCGAGCAGGAAAATTGAATTAAATTGAATCAAAATTTCATTCATTTTTTTGTTCAATTCAGGTTTCGATTCATATCCGATTCAGACCAAATTGAATCCAAAATTGTCTCTCTTCTCAATATTATAATTTATATAATCTCTCATTTGTCACTAAACATAATAATAAAAAAAAATCGAAAAGTGGGCCCCATATTAGCCACATGAATAGAATATAGCATGGATGACGTGGTATGAGATTTGTCCATAATATTTCCGCTGTTAGTATTGTAAATCCTGCTGTCTTGCTGCATGTCTTTGGGTTCGAAGGCCATAAGAGGGCCGAAAGAATCGGCAAGCCCAATGAAATCAGAATCGGTCCATCACCCTGCTTATCATCGCAATCACAGGCCGCGGACAAGACCAAATTCTGACCGAGCTCGGAGCCCGTTCCAAGAGCGACACGGCACCAGAGTCGTTCCTGGACTTTCGTCCCTTGCAGATGAAGTGTTCGACGAAATGCCGGTGAAGACTCTGCCTCGTTTGCAAAGATGCTTTTCTCGAGAGCTGCTCGCCGCCTCCTTCGCAATTCCAATGACCAAATCCCAATCTCTCTGTTTCGTCGCCTCAAGACCCTCCCTTCGGCTTCCTCCTTGGACGAATCTCCTCTCCAAACCCGCAAGAAAGATGACTACTTCGCAGTTGTCCAGCACGTTTCCAACATCGTTCGCCACGACTACTACCTGGAGCGGACCCTCAACAAGATGCGCGTTTCCCTGACCTCCGACCTCGTCTACCGCGTCCTTCGCGCCTGCTCCCGCTCCGGCACCGAGTCGTTGCGGTTCTTCAACTGGGCTTGCACCTGCCAGCCTGCTTCGTACGCCCCGACTTCGGTAGAGTATGAAGAGATTGTCAAGATCCTGGCTCAAACCAAGAAGTACGAGTCCATGTGGAAGATCATCCACCAAATGAGAAGCCGGCATCTGGGTCTTTCTCCGAGCACCGCGTGTTTCGTCATCGAGGAATTTGGTAAGCACGGGCTTATTGATCAGGCGGTCGAGATCTTCAACAAGTTGAAGCACTTTGATTGTAAGCAGAATGTGGACACCCACAATTCTTTGCTGTTCGCTCTTTGCGAAGTTAAGATGTTCCACGGGGCGTATGCCCTGATCAGGCGGATGATCAGAAAAGGAGAGGCTCCGGATAAGAGAACCTTCGCGATCCTTGTTAATGGCTGGTGCTCTGCTGGAAAAATGAGGGAGGCACAGGAATTTTTGGAGGAGATGAGTAGAAAAGGGTTTAATCCTCCGGTGAGGGGTCGTGATCTGTTGATTGAAGGGTTGTTGAACGCGGGTTATTTGGAGTCTGCTAAGGGAATGGTGAGGAAGATGACTAAGGAAGGGTTTGTGCCTGATGTTGGGACCTTTAATTCTTTGATGGAAGCCATTGTGAAATCTGGGGAGCTTGATTTTGGTCTTAGTCTTTATCATAGCGTATGCAAACTAGGACTATGTCCCGACATCGTTACTTACAAACTTTTGATTCCAGCTGTTTCTAAGGCAGGAATGATTGATGAGGCTTTCAGACTTCTGCATAGATCGATTGAGGATGGACATAAGCCTTTTCCTAGTCTATATGCACCTATAATAAAAGGGATGTGTAGGATGGGACAGTTTGATGATGCATTTAGTTTCTTCAGCGAAATGAAACTTAAGGGTCATCCACCTAATCGGCCAGTTTATACAATGTTGATAACCATGTGTGGACGTGGAGGTAGGTATGTAGAGGCTGCTAACTATCTGGCTGAGATGACTGAGTTTGGCTTTACGCCCATTTCCCGGTGCTTTGACATGGTTACTGATGGCTTGAGGAGTTGCGGGAAGCATGATCTAGCTGAAAAGATGATGCAGTTGGAGGTCTCACTGCAGTGATTGATGATGGCTATTTGAATTCTGCAAGGTATCATCTTTGTCATTTAAGACGTGGTGTCAGCCGTAACTATCATATATTCATTTGGATTGAAGCTTCGACCTGACAGAATTTGCAGATTCTTATCCTGATGTTATATCCATTAATGTTTCTCCGTAAGTTTTCTTTTCCACACGTTTGCTGGCTTGACGATCTGGGTGCCCTCGAATGAAGCAGGGACTGCTCGAGGAGGATCTTTGAGGCTTTGTCCCACTTTAAGACAGCCGGTTTGTTGTGCAGTGACTCTCACTTGGGAATAATTTATGAACAAGTTCGAGAACAGAAAGCCCATTGGAGGAGCTTGAATTGGATATGCTTAAACAAGCAAAATTGGATGAACATAGTTTGGCAAGCGCAGTATGACTTGCTTCTTTTGGAGTTTCATTCTAGTTGTTGTTGGACACCTGGTAACTATTTTATTTTTGCCTCAGTGGATTTGATCATTAAGTCTTTCTGCTTTGTCTCAGTGGAGTCACTGTTGACAGAGCCTCTGGATTTTGGTGATAAGACCTCGGAGTAGCCATCATGAATCTATGATGCTAGGGTTTCTATTTTTTGGGTTGAAGCTGCAAAGGAAAACGAAAGTGCTATTAAATTTGTTGAAGGATCTGTTGGTTTGGGTTGAACTTTTTAAGGAAGATAGCCCTCATGGTCGTTTCATGTGGTGATCAATGGAAGGTGACCTTCGTCGATGATTATGTAATTGAGAAGAGTAATCTCAGCAGACAGTTCCTGTTTAGAATTGGGATATTAAACAGGCTAATTCTACCCTGTTTCCTGCTTGTTCTGCACTAACGTTATTGAATATTCATCTTAATGTGTAAGCTCTGCAAAATCCCGTTGGGATCAGAAATGGGAAACGTTTTGTGTACAGTTGCCAGAAATATCTCAGTTTTGTAGTTAATGCACTGCAAAATGTCAATGCTCGGCCATATGCTTGCTTTTCAAAGGTCTTGTATTTTCAGAAACTATTGTCAAGCCAGGAACACTGCCTGAGAGACATGGCCTACTAGCGAGACAAAACAGGGAAGAAAATCTTCGAGGTTTCTGTTCAGATTTGAAAACAGGAAAGAAAAAATGCATAGGATGAACTTTCACCTACATCACGATATTAAGAAGCGGGAGACAGTATTATACATTCAGAAAGAAGCATTCCAGCATGGGCACTGGATTTATACGACGTAACCGATATTGCAAACAAGAAGACCAGAGACTTCATCTGAAGAATCCAGACACATAGTAAACTCAAATCTCAGATAGACCTAACTAGATTGCCAAAGATAGAGGTTGCCCTAAATGATGACCCTTGGCATTGTGCGTCACCCTGCCTTCTCATCATGGCCATCATCACAAGCGCGGCATCTTTGCCTTCTGATCATCTCCTGACCCATCGGGACCTGCAGTCGCAAACCCCTGATGAATCAAGTTCTGATCCAAGCTGACCAAGAGAAGTTTCTCTTGGTCAGCTTAGAAAGTGAAGGAATTGAAGGGCTTGTGAGTGCCTTTTTGTAGGTGTGCAGGGGCAGGATCTTCTCAGCATATGCTTTAAAGGAACAACTTTTTGTCCTCCACTTTGTATAAGTCACCAAACATCCTAGAAATCCCAAGGAATCTTCTGTGACTTCAGCTTCACTCTCTCTCTCTCTCTCTCTCTCTCCCTCCCTCCCTACTTGGGCCTGAAATGGCACACAAGTAGTTGCTACACACATCAGACTGGTGATTACATCGGCAAGCAAGTCAAGGGCACGGAAATATCTTATATTCTACTCCTAGACGATAAAGCGTTGGGTTCTTCACTAAATCTGATCTACGCAAAAGGAGCATAAGGGCATATTCCGAATTAGAGGATTCTAGTTTAGACTTCATTCCTTGAAGTGAATGGTAAAAAATTTGGTGCATCTACACGCGTAGAGCATGGGAAGTCATCTCTAGGCAGGCAAGCTAAATCCCCAAATGAGGAGTCTCTCTTTTTCAGCTGAAACCAAACGAGAAACTGCTCAGTTTCCCATCAGTCCTCCATCGCATGATGATCAGATCGAATCCAAACATGAGCAGTCAAGCTTTGACAGCATGCACCACTCGTGCGAAGGAACGTGCCAATAACTTTAATATAAAGTGATTGCACGTGGCACGACTGGCTCGCTTCTCATGTGACGCGTAGTACACCAAATGTGTGACAGTTTTTCTCATGGTCGCCACAACAAAAGATGGAATTTGACTACCTGGTGAAGAGATTCCGAGCAAATTTGAGAGGAAACGGAAATTAGCCACATGATTCGATAAGAATGGTCGATGAAATCAGATACTACCATGACGGTTCCTCCTGTTCAATCCCTATCGGACAACTAGTGTACACTTTAAAGAAGCTTACGAGGCTATTTTAATTCCTCAATTTCTATTGTTATTTATAATCTGACATTTCAATCGCTTCATTCCACTTGATCAAATGATGCCCTAGCCCGTTTCGGGGTCAAAACCATATTACCTTTTGGGCCAAAAAAGAGAGAGGAAGGACTGACAACTCCGTGGCCTAACAATTATTGGAGATCTTTATGTACTTTGAAAGGACCTTTTCATCTGTCCATCTCAGGAACAGAGCTCCAACTATACTTCTCACTCTGTCATTTTCCAAAATGAAATAATTACATATTCAAAAGATACAATTATAGATAAGTTGATTTTTCTGAGAGAACTTGCCATGTACTTGGCAAATAGGAAATTTCTTATTCATATTTGAGTTTATCTGAACCGTAGATAATGTAGATCCCATCATGCACTTGGGTGACGATTCTTGTTATCAATGGCAGGATTGGCTTGCTTCTCATATGTTGGCAACGCACGGTACACCCATTGTATGATTGTTTTCTCATGGTCACAACAAGAAAGATGGAATTTGACTATCCAGTAAAGAGATTTCGAGCAAATTTGAGATAAGATGGAAAATTAATTGGATGATTCAGTACATTAACAGATATAGTTAATAAAATTAGATGGACTACCATGATGGTTTCTCATGTCCGAGCCCTACAAGAAATGATTTCCCTTGAGCCAAAAATTAATGACTACCAACCATACTTACCCAAACTTCCACATATTTTAACCATTTCATTCGTGAAATTATTATGACATAACATTTGCATTCAATTTTATTGAACAACTGATGTACACTTAAAGAGGCTTATGAGACTATTTTGATTCCTCAATTTCCATCATTATTTATAATTCGATATTTCAGTCGCTTCATTTTACGTGATCAAATGACCCCACACATATCCCTATTTCAAAATCAGAATCGTGTTATCTTTTGGGCCATAACAAATTAAGAGGAAAAGGTGATGTGACAACTTTGTGACATAGCAATTACGAGAGACTTTTAGGTGCAATCCCATCGAATGAACAAAGCTCCAAAATTCTTTACATCCCGTCATTTTCCAAAAAGAAATAATTACATTATCAAGAAACACAATTATTGATGACAATTATTGATGACAGAGGACCTACATGAGATTAGTCGATAAATAGGAAATTTCACTTCCATATCCGTGTCCATCTAAACCGTCGATGATGTAGATCTCATCGTCGTTATCAACAGCGGTGATGGATCCGTTGTGATGGACCCAGGTCCAGGTAAAATATTACCCAAGATAAAACGGAGCAACCGACTCTCTCGCCGCCGGAGAACCTACGCTTTAAAAGCAACTCCGGTTTCATTTTTTTCCCGCTTCCCGCTTCCTTCCAAAAAGAAAGAAAGCCCTGAAGACAGAACTCCTTACCGTCGTAGCTTGAGCTCCCGCATTTTCCCTCCTGTACGCTCTCTCGACGAATCGTCTTTCCACTTTCATCTCCATTATCTTTGCGTACGTATGCTGTTCTGTCAGCTTCATCCGGGAGGAGCCTTTGACGTCCTCTTCTGATGAATTGCACGTTTTTCGTATGTTGCCGGACGGTTCGGTCGCTTGCTAGCAGTATGCGCCGGCTGATGGCCACAGTGCCGGATGAGTCCCAGTGTGACTTGGATTCCATTTCGATCTTTTGATGTTTGTGTGCGTTCATACATCTGGTTTGAGCACTCCACTTGCGAGGGTTTATAGGAGTGTGATATTGATACAGAGACACGTCTGGCTTTTTGGCGTTAGTTGTCTGGCACACATCTGGTTGAGTACTCTATTTTTGACTTTGAAGCTCATAGCAACATAGTGATTATGGCTTGTTTACTTTGACCAAATGATTTTCAAGGGAGGCCTAAATGGCTTTCTATCATCTTCTACTCATCAGTTGAAATCGGGTGCTGGTGATAATCTGTCCCGTTGTTTTTTATGTGAGTTCTGTTTCAGAAGTTATGTTTGTTTACCTGTTATTGGATTTGTTTCGAAGAATATTGCTGAGAAACCCTATACTTCAGGTAGATGGCTAGTCATTTGGGGACTCAAAAGGGGCTGGCGAGGCAATTGGTGCCGATTGCTGCTCTGAGGAAACACGGATTCTGGCTGCTGCTTGTGGATGTGTGGGAAGCTGCAAATTTTGGGCAATCTGCTGCTCTTTTATTGTATGGGCAAAGGTGAAAGCAGTTGCCATAAGCGCTGTTCTGTTTTTCATTGACAAAACAATAATTCCGCACTTCTTCACTGACCAAGATGAATTGTCAAGTTGGAGTAAGCTAGGCAATACCATCCTCCACATTGAACTCCGTTGATGGGCTGACATACTGCTTATTGCTCCACTGTCTTAGAAGATTGAAGTATTTTGATCGTGGAACCGATGAAATTGTATGCAGAGAGTAATTGGTTTTGTTCAAGATAGTGCTCGTTGCCTTTTCATTCCCCTATGCGGAGAGTAATTGGTTTTATTCAATATAGTGCTTGTTGCCTTTTCATTCCCCCCTTTGGTTTTAGATTGGACAATTTGGAGTTGAAAGTTTTGTCTAATCTAGGCCCCAGTTAGACAGAAGGAAGAGTTTATTCCAAACTTTGTACCTGAGAAGCGAGGGCAAAACTTAGTCCTTAATAGTTGATTTTAGTACATCTTCCTTTGGCCCAGTGGAGTCTCAGGAGCATGTACATCTGGTGTGCTGCATTTCAAGTGTCAATATGAATCTTATTGCAGAGAACTTTATGATGGAAACTCATCTTCATCTTGCTGTTGAAGCTTTCAGAAGAATTATATTCCAAACTTATGAAATTTTAGAAATATCATCATAGTCATCTTTGTGATGCTCCACGAGCTCATGGTGGGACAATTTCAAAAAACTGTTCATACTATACCATGATGATGCAGCCCACATTGAAGACCGGCTCTCTCGACCAAGAAGATCGGCCCGCATTAAAGCTCGACGAAACCGAGAAGCCATAACGACACCTTGAGTCCATCCCGGAAGTTGGAAAGACACCTTGCCACGAAGACGTTATGCTTTTACTATTTCTGCTAATTTTAATGTCCTGTCTTTATTTCTCTTAGTTTTAATGTTCTGTCTTTATTTCTCCTAGTTTCAATGCTTCGTCTTTATTTCTTTAACGATATAAGCCCAATTTCTTGTAGAAGACGAACGACTTTTGATGAATGAAAAAAACTTTTCTTTGAAGCAAGTGTCGTGAACCTTGTAGAGTTTATCCCTTTGAAAACCTAGAAGAATTTTCACTCCGTCCTTGAAGAGTCGGAGCTTTTGAAATCTGCATCCTTGAAGAGTTGCAGTCATCGATCTAGAAGAATCGGTGCCCCTTCAACTTCCTTGGAGGCCTAGAAGAGCAACCAACGAAGTTCCTATCTTTTCCTGTTCTGTTCGTTACTTCCAACCCAATTTCGACTATCCTACAGTGCTTATTTCAAAAAACCCAAAACACAGAAATTGTAGATCCAGAAGTTTTTGTTCATTTGGCTTTGGAATAAGGTTGATCCGATCTGTATCGACAAAGATACGACTGTTCTCCTGAGCTTGTGCAGTGCTGAAATTACTGTTCGTCCCGTTTCTTGTGCGCGAGTCACTCTCCCGATCCTATTGTTTGAGAAAGCCTACCCTAGGCTTGCATCATTTGGTATCAGAGCTTTGGAGGAGAGGACAATGCCTCCAAGACAAGCTAGGCGTCGTGGCGGCAGAACCCTTCCCCTCAATGAATTGCACACACTTGCTGAGAATATGCAACAACAAATTGACGAATTGACGCAAGAAGTTCAGCGATTGAGGGCTGAAGCAAATAATTCTCCACCCCATTCTAGGACTGAAGGTTCCCATGGTGACTCTTCCTCTTCGGAGAGTGTTCAATCTATTCACGATCGGAGGCATGTTCGACATCGTTTACAACATATTCATGAGCCAGATTGGGAAAAGGAAGTCAAGAAAGATATTCCAGAATTTACAGGTAATGAGTCTCTTGATGAAATTGTTGATTGGCTAACACTTGTGAATGAGGTGTTTGAGCATCGAAATGTTCTGGAGAATCGTCGCGTTGGGATCATTGCTATGCGATTCCGAGGCAAGGCAATTGCTTGGTGGAGACGTGAAAAACAAACTCGCCAAGCCGTTGGCAAAGCACAAGTCGCTTCGTGGAGAAAGATGGAGGGCAAGATTCAAAAATATTTTCTTCCCAAAGGATATAAGAGAGAGCTCTACCAACGATACCAAAATCTAAAACAAGGTACGCGAATGGTGGACCAATACACCAATGAATTCAATGAGTTGGTGATTCGTAACAATATCCAAGATCCGAAGGAGGTGCTTGTGAACAAATACTTGAACGGTCTTCAATTTTACATTCAAGACGCCTCGAAGGTCCTTGACATTTGGGACTTAGGAGATGCACACCAACGGGCACTCAAAATGGAGCGCTCTCATTCTCGGAGACAGCAATCTGCTAGTAAGCCTTCTACTTAGCCCCATGTTTCGAAACAACCTGCTACATCCGAAATACGTTGCTACTCTTGTGGAGAGTTGGGTCATCGTGCTAGCAATTGTCGAATCAATAAGAATCGACCAGCTGGTAAAGCCTTTTTGGTGGATGATGATTTTGATGAGAATGCTGAGAATCCACTTGAAGAGGAGTTGAAAAATGATGAAGAAGCTGCGGATGATGAACAAATAGTGCATCTTTGACACCTTTGGCGAACTTCTTATGGTGAGGAAAATTTTTCCTACTCCTCGAGACGACACTGGAGATAGGTGGCTGCGTACCAATATTTTCCATTCTGCTTGCACAATCATGGGAAAGGTATGTCAATTAATTATTGACTCTGGTTGTTGTGAGAATATAATTTCTGAAGTAGCAGCAAACAAGCTGAAGTTGGAATTAAAAGCGCACCCTACGCCTTATAAAATGTTGTGGTTGAAGATAGGTGCTGAGGTAACTGTTTCAAAACGATGCCTTGTTAATCTCTACATTGGTTCTGTTTATAGTGACAAAATATGGTGTGATGTTCTGCCGATGGATGCTAGTCACATTATTCTTGGTCGACCATGGCAATTTGATAAGAGGACTATGCATGATGGTTATCGAAATACATATTCTTTTGAATTTGGAGGCAAGAAGATTACGTTGGCACCTAGTAGGGTGGGAGATTCTTCTGATGATGATGGCAAGAATTCGAGGACGAATTCTTTTAAAGATGGGGAGGATGATGCAGCCCACATTGAAGACCGGCTCTCTCGACCAAGAAGATCGGCCCGCATTAAAGCTCGACGAAACCGAGAAGCCATAACGACACCTTGAGTCCATCCCGGAAGTTGGAAAGACACCTTGCCACGAAGACGTTATGCTTTTACTATTTCTGCTAATTTTAATGTCCTGTCTTTATTTCTCTTAGTTTTAATGTTCTGTCTTTATTTCTCCTAGTTTCAATGCTTCGTCTTTATTTCTTTAACGATATAAGCCCAATTTCTTGTAGAAGACGAACGACTTTTGATGAATGAAAAAAACTTTTCTTTGAAGCAAGTGTCGTGAACCTTGTAGAGTTTATCCCTTTGAAAACCTAGAAGAATTTTCACTCCGTCCTTGAAGAGTCGGAGCTTTTGAAATCTGCATCCTTGAAGAGTTGCAGTCATCGATCTAGAAGAATCGGTGCCCCTTCAACTTCCTTGGAGGCCTAGAAGAGCAACCAACGAAGTTCCTATCTTTTCCTGTTCTGTTCGTTACTTCCAACCCAATTTCGACTATCCTACAGTGCTTATTTCAAAAAACCCAAAACACAGAAATTGTAGATCCAGAAGTTTTTGTTCATTTGGCTTTGGAATAAGGTTGATCCGATCTGTATCGACAAAGATACGACTGTTCTCCTGAGCTTGTGCAGTGCTGAAATTACTGTTCGTCCCGTTTCTTGTGCGCGAGTCACTCTCCCGATCCTATTGTTTGAGAAAGCCTACCCTAGGCTTGCATCATTTGGTATCAGAGCTTTGGAGGAGAGGACAATGCCTCCAAGACAAGCTAGGCGTCGTGGCGGCAGAACCCTTCCCCTCAATGAATTGCACACACTTGCTGAGAATATGCAACAACAAATTGACGAATTGACGCAAGAAGTTCAGCGATTGAGGGCTGAAGCAAATAATTCTCCACCCCATTCTAGGACTGAAGGTTCCCATGGTGACTCTTCCTCTTCGGAGAGTGTTCAATCTATTCACGATCGGAGGCATGTTCGACATCGTTTACAACATATTCATGAGCCAGATTGGGAAAAGGAAGTCAAGAAAGATATTCCAGAATTTACAGGTAATGAGTCTCTTGATGAAATTGTTGATTGGCTAACACTTGTGAATGAGGTGTTTGAGCATCGAAATGTTCTGGAGAATCGTCGCGTTGGGATCATTGCTATGCGATTCCGAGGCAAGGCAATTGCTTGGTGGAGACGTGAAAAACAAACTCGCCAAGCCGTTGGCAAAGCACAAGTCGCTTCGTGGAGAAAGATGGAGGGCAAGATTCAAAAATATTTTCTTCCCAAAGGATATAAGAGAGAGCTCTACCAACGATACCAAAATCTAAAACAAGGTACGCGAATGGTGGACCAATACACCAATGAATTCAATGAGTTGGTGATTCGTAACAATATCCAAGATCCGAAGGAGGTGCTTGTGAACAAATACTTGAACGGTCTTCAATTTTACATTCAAGACGCCTCGAAGGTCCTTGACATTTGGGACTTAGGAGATGCACACCAACGGGCACTCAAAATGGAGCGCTCTCATTCTCGGAGACAGCAATCTGCTAGTAAGCCTTCTACTTAGCCCCATGTTTCGAAACAACCTGCTACATCCGAAATACGTTGCTACTCTTGTGGAGAGTTGGGTCATCGTGCTAGCAATTGTCGAATCAATAAGAATCGACCAGCTGGTAAAGCCTTTTTGGTGGATGATGATTTTGATGAGAATGCTGAGAATCCACTTGAAGAGGAGTTGAAAAATGATGAAGAAGCTGCGGATGATGAACAAATAGTGCATGCTGACACTGGCGAACTTCTTATGGTGAGGAAAATTTTTCCTACTCCTCGAGACGACACTGGAGATAGGTGGCTGCGTACCAATATTTTCCATTCTGCTTGCACAATCATGGGAAAGGTATGTCAATTAATTATTGACTCTGGTTGTTGTGAGAATATAATTTCTGAAGTAGCAGCAAACAAGCTGAAGTTGGAATTAAAAGCGCACCCTACGCCTTATAAAATGTTGTGGTTGAAGATAGGTGCTGAGGTAACTGTTTCAAAACGATGCCTTGTTAATCTCTACATTGGTTTGTTTATAGTGACAAAATATGGTGTGATGTTCTGCCGATGGATGCTAGTCACATTATTCTTGGTCGACCATGGCAATTTGATAAGAGGACTATGCATGATGGTTATCGAAATACATATTCTTTTGAATTTGGAGGCAAGAAGATTACGTTGGCACCTAGTAGGGTGGGAGATTCTTCGATGATGATGGCAAGAATTCGAGGACGAATTCTTTTAAAGATGGGGAGGATGATGCAGCCCACATTGAAGACCGGCTCTCTCGACCAAGAAGATCGGCCCGCATTAAAGCTCGACGAAACCGAGAAGCCATAACGACATCTTGAGTCCATCCCGGAAGTTGGAAAGACACCTTGCCACGAAGACGTTATGCTTTTACTATTTCTGCTAATTTTAATGTCCTGTCTTTATTTCTCTTAGTTTTAATGTTCTGTCTTTATTTCTCCTAGTTTCAATGCTCCGTCTTTATTTCTTTAACGATATAAGCCCAATTTCTTGTAGAAGACGAACGACTTTTGATGAATGAAAAAAACTTTTCTTTGAAGCAAGTGTCGTGAACCTTGTAGAGTTCATCCCTTTGAAAACCTAGAAGAGTTTTTACTCCGTCCTTGAAGAGTCGGAGCTTTTGAAATCTGCATCCTTGAAGAGTTGCAGTCATCGATCTAGAAGAATCGGTGCCCCTTCAACTTCCTTGGAGGCCTAGAAGAGCAACCCAACGAAGTTCCTATCTTTTCCTGTTCTGTTCGTTACTTCCAACCCAATTTCGACTATCCTACAGTGCTTATTTCAAAAAACCCAAAACACAGAAATTGTAGATCCAGAAGTTTTTGTTCATTTGGCTTTGGAATCAGGTTGATCCGATCTGTATCGACAAAGATACGACTGTTCTCCTGAGCTTGTGCAGTGCTGAAATTACTGTTCGTCCCGTTTCTTGTGCGCGAGTCACTCTCCCGATCCTATTGTTTGAGAAAGCCTACCCTAGGCTTGCATCACATGAGCATAATATAGTATGATGGCGGTCGTAAAATGTTCTTTAGAACCAAAATTTTCTGTATGCTCTTTACGGCCACGCTACTCTTTGGTCAGTGGTGGCTGATTGAAGTCATTCGGTCATCTTGTTTGAGTTTTTATGCAGCCACTAAGAGAGCTCTTATTTATGTGTTTCTGTTCTGTTCCTGTAAATTTTTTATCTAGAAGAAGGCCATTCTTTTCGTGACGGCAAAACAGAATACACAGTGCATGTCCATAACTAGATTTTGCTTTAATATATGACAAGAATAAGTTGGTAATTACCAGGTAGTGTTTGATTCATGTTCCTGTATATTTATTTTCGGTAGGCACTCCGGTTTTGCAGATCTGTAATGTGCACTGTTCTTTCATCTACAAGTTATATGACAAATTGGTCTGAAGCTAATGAAAGGCTGTTCTAACTTCACTTTGCTTTTGCTTTTCTAATTTATTTCTGATACCCATCTCGTTGGGATTGCTGGGGGTTTGTGCGACAATTCGCTGACCTGCATAATCCGAGCGTCAGATTACACCAAACCGTTTTTGGTTGCACCTTCCATGAATGCCTTCCTGTGGAGAAATCCTTTCACAGAACGTCATCTAATGTCATTCAATGAGCTTGGGATTGCTCTTATTCCACCAATCTCAACGAGTCATACGGGAGATCATCAAGACAGCGCTATGGCTCTACTCTTTACAATCGAGTCAGCTATCAAAGTTAACTACGAGACTCGGTTGCTGCTCGGCGGCAGTAATGCCAAGCAGGCGGTGTGAATATCACAGAAACATTTGGAGATTTGACTACTGTGGCCATCATGCTCATCGTCACCTCTGTTCTTTCTGGGAACCAGGTTGCTCTTTCCGTACATAAAATGGTCCCGCTGGCGTGTCGATGTTAAACCATACCTTCATAAATCCCTCTTCACTGCAAACGAATACTTGAATATGTACTTCCAGCTCAATGTCAGTGACCCTAGAATCTCATTCAAATGGCGATTCCTTTACCGCAATGCTGGAGGAAGTCGACACTACAGTTCCTCTATCGCTTCTGCAATTCCATCTGGCTGTTGGACGGTGAGCAATTTGAGGGTTCCGCTCATATCGATGAAGACAGCAGATGAAGAACTCGAGAAGCCTTGTAACTAGACCTGGCTAGAAAACTCGTCGCTCGACTCCATCCGATCGAGTTTTTCATTTCATTTTCAAGCTCTGCTTGCCAGAATGCTCATCTTTGATCCCTGACTTCTCTGAAATGCTGATGATGCTTCGAATTCATGTCGTGTTCGAGTTTGAACTCAAGCTGCTTCGACTCGTGCTAGACCCAATCAAACCCTAGAGTGTCGCACAGCAGGGACGGCACGGGACACATGGCTGCACCGTCGATGACGCCGTCAATGTGCTTCCTTGCGCCGCTACTCGAGCTTACTACTAAAATATCTTTTGAAACCTAAGGTAAGAATCAAATTTGCCTCCTCAAGGGGTACTAGTTCCCCAAAATTCAGGATGAAATTTATGATCTATGGCTGACGTCACTTTCTTCATTTTCTACTAATAGATTAGATTCCAATCCAGCCCTCAAACAAAGACAAAAAAAAACACAAAAAAAGGAGATTCTCTCAAAAAATGTGTTTCGAAGAAAAGAAAAAGTTATGCCTCGGAAGTCGCGTATAATCATCCAATAGGAGCCGCTCCGCAAAAGAATTAAATTAAAGCACTGAAATTTGTACAATACTTTTCTAGCCGTTGGGCGCCTCAGCCTGTTCAAATTCAAAAACCAGCAACGCCCCTCTTCTCCAATTCTTCATCGTCTCGCTTCAAGCTCGCTCGCTTTCTCTCTCTCTCGAATTCCTCTCCAGCGTCGGTGCTCCATTCGCGGCGAGACTCCATGGGCGTGAAGATGCAAGAAGCGCTCCAGACTCCGCCCGCCGGAGCCGGTGCCGGAGACGACAACGACAGCAAGCTCCGGCACAAGCCCGGCCGGAAGCCTCTCCAGCCGCGGAACTCCCCCGCCGCTCTTCCCTCCGCCGACCGGCCGAGGCCGAAGCCGAAGCCCGAGAGGATCGGGGTCGGGATCTCGCCGGTGCTTGCCGAGTCGGACAAGGAGAACCGGCCCTACCTGCCGCCGGCGTCGCCCCTCGCCGCCGCGGCTCCTCCTACTACTCTGCCGGCGACGGCGAAGGTGGAGCAGCTGGACGCGTCGCTCGCGGAGGAGCTGGTGGCGGTGAGGAAGAAGCTGGAGAGGCTGAGGGCGGACAGGGAGAGGACGGAGGCGATGCTGAAGGAGAGGGACGGGCTCCTGGCGGCAAGGATGCGGGAGGTGGAGGATAGGGGGGAGGCTCAGAAGATGCTCGAGATCGAGGTGGATCGGCTGTACCGGCTGAAGCAGCTCAAGCTTTCGCTCGAGGTAAGCCGCGCTCGGCACTGATGGCGTCGTCGGCGACCAATTCCGAGCTCGAACTTTTTTTTTTTTTTTTTTTTTTTTTTTTTTTTGGTGGAGATTCGCCGGCTGAGAAAGTCTAGGGTTTTTCTGTGTTCTTCTTTTGTGTTGAATCAGAGGGTGTCGCCGATCCGATCGCTGAGAGAGAGGGCTCACATCAATCAGGTACGCATGAACCGCCATTTTCTTCCAATCGCAGTCGCGGTGCCGGCGAAATAAGCACCCTGACCAAGGGGCGAGCGACGGACTGAATCGAATCGAACCGATCTGAATCTTGTTCAGCGGCTCGGTTGATTGAACCGTTTTGGACCCGTGCCTAATTGCATTATCTCTTCTATTGATCAGATTGATGCCTTTTCCTTTCGACAGCACGATTACCGATTCTTCTTTTTGGACGATTTATTTTTCAGGAATCGAAATTGGAGAACAGAGAGGAATCGGTGGGGGAATGTGAAGCGCCGAGTCCGAGTCCGAGTCCAAGCTCCGTTTCTTCGAAATTGAGTGCAGATGTGGATTGATTCCACACGGGTTTTCTTGTACTTGGGTTTTGATTCGGAATTTGTTTGTAACTTCACTTTGCTTGTTGAAGTACATAGGAAAAGAGATTTGGCAAAAGCATCGCGTGATAAGCAAGTACCATGGGAATCCGGCGAGTCCACGGTGTCCGACATGTGGGCCGATTGCAAACTAGGAGTAGGGCATTCCAGGAGGACACGGTCCCGTGTCGTCAAGACGCCTGATGGTGCGCTCCTAGAGCCTGCTTCTCGTATGGAGGGGATCCGTTCGACTATAACATTTCGTTTAAGTTCTGTTTCGCCGCCGTGGCTTGTGAATTCGATCCATCCTTTTGAAGGAATCATTTTACATTGAATCCTTAAAATGGCTCTGTACAAGTTGAGAGTTCCTTACAAGTGATTTTGATTTGCCTCCCTTGACTCAGTGAGCCATGTTCAATTGGTTTTTCCTCCAATGAGAAACAGGAAAACTCAAGACAACAGTCAATCCTAATTGGTGCTAAAATCATGGCTAAGTTTAGAGCTTTGAACATGTTCTCTAACTTTGTTCTTCAGATGATCTACAGGCAGGGTAGGTGTCATGTAGCAAATCCGAGTTAAGGTCTTGATGCTGCAAGCGTCAAGCAAGTCCCGGCTTTCATCGTTTGCACCATGTTCCGATTACCCAAAGATTTCTTTACCATGAATCGCGACAATTTGCGAAGCGGGTACAGGAATTGTATAGTTACTGACCACGGTTGTAGCTTTAAAGCGCGCCGTGCAATATGTGGTAAGCGGCTTCACCGCAATAGGTTGGAAGTTGGATGGTGTCGTCTGCCCGGGCTATTGCTCGCCCTTTTGCTGGCAATGCAGCAAGCAGGGTGCACGAACAGTTCATGGTAACGCTTGGGATAAGCAGAGTACCCAGATGAACTCAAGGAGTGACCGCTTCGAGATTAAAGTAGCTACTTAATCTTCATTTCGATAATCGAAACAGGCCCCAACTCCAACTTGCAAGTGCAACAGAATTCATTTAGACAGGCAATTCAACTCTTCAAGGAACCAGCCACTGAATTCGAAACACTGCCCTTATCTCCGACTTGTACAGCGTAAAGGCAGGGGAGGATTAGCTTAGCCTTAACAAGACAAACTCTGATGAACGACAACACACATCTCAATAAAGCTAACGACTTGATGTTTCCTGTGGGAGGACTTGCGACAATTTTACCATGCCAAATAACAAACAAGCTACTTAAATTCCCTCAACTGCACCGGTACAAAACGGACCACATTCTTTAAAATCCGCACATTACCTTTTTGAAGCAGTTGACTTATTTTAAAAATCTAACATGCAAAAGAGCAATTTCTACAACGGCCACAACCATATATACGCGGTGATTGTGACAGAGAAAGAGAAGTAATGCACCGCAAGCAGTAGGATTTACCTCAGAAACTCGTATGCAGGGCAAGCAAGCAAGCGTGCTGATTGATTTTACTCCAGAGAGCATGTTTAACAATAACCAGTACCAAGGTATTCATATCAAAAGACTTCCAAGAGAAATTGATGAACAGAGTTTATTTAAGATACAAACCAAGAAAAGCAGTTCGATGAAATATAGATTGAAAGTCATTTAGAGAGTCTGAGGAGAATTTGTTCTGGCTACTACTTCTAATCAAAACAGAAAACTCTTCTCACTCAAGGTAGGCCATATCACCCTCACTACTCTCAGCCAATGTGGTTGAGATCCTGAACAAGAATTAAGGCCTCTTAAGGAGCACACTGCACCTATTGTTGAGCTATGAAAGCCTATATTAAACATGATCTATGAATTCTGCAAAGCCTGCATCCGCAGACAACTATATTCTACAGAAGACGTGTTGGTGGTCGTCATCAGGACCTCAGCCACAGCTGCGGATAATGCCCGTGTCTAATCTTCCAGCAACAAACGAGCAAGCGAGGACAGTCTCCTGAAATTAAAGATGATTTCATTGAACAACTGATGACAACCCATACAACAAATAATCAGCAGCTGTTCCATCTGAATGGCTGGATTGCGCAGATCAGCAGAACTTCCAGTGATTATTACAATTTACACAAGTCACAAAAGTCGTCATAGGCTCATCTGCACTCCTAGTTTGCAACTGATAATAAGTAGTCTTCCGCTGGCCACAGCGACCACACTTGAACTGGTCAGTTGTGGCTTTTGGTGGGCCACCACGTTCACAGTCGAACAAAGCTTTCTCTTTAATTTGGTGATTTTCACGCTGCCTTTGATCACTGGCCATTTCATCCGGGGTCATTGTGATGAGCCTCTCTGGTTTGACCTCCCCAAGAAGAACTTTCCTTCTTAGGTCCGGATTGTTTGGGTCCTTGATGTTGAACATGATGGATCGATATTTGAATTTTTGGGTTCCATTGGACCGACCCATCTTCTCAAACATAATGGATTCAACAATGACAGCAACTCGGATTGGATCACACGCATTTACTTCATCCTTCATATCATCGTCGGCCTCGCTAGCAACCTTAGACAGTGCCTCAACAAGTAGTTCCCTAACTTTGTCACGAAGGGAATCATTGCACTTGACCAGTGCTGTCAACTTCGGAGGAGCATTAGACCCCCCTGATGGTTTCTTAATATTCAGTGGCTGTTTCTCCTCTTTGAATATACGCTCAACTTTAATACCTTCTTCTCTGCCATTATTCTCAGACATTAGAGCATGTGTGTCTACAACATTTTTCTCAACTTTGGTGGTCTGAGAACTTGAAACCCTACCCAACTTGGTCGAATCACCTCTGTAAGTTTTCTCAACTTTCACCGTTTCTACATGTGAAAATTTATCCACCTTTACTGCACCTGCCTTCTGCTCCTTCTCAACTTTGACACCATCTGGTTTCTCATCTTTCTGCAACAATTTATCATCATTGCCGGACTTCTTTTTATTTTTGGCTGTCTCGTCAATGATTATCTTCTTCCAAATCTCAAGCACATCTGCAGCCATTGTTTTGATTGTTTCCATAGGATGTTTTGTTAGGTGCCTAAGCCGTTTCCCAACCTGAAAGGTATTGCCATCAAAGAAATCATGTGAGGATAACAAGAGAATATATGCAAGTTTCTCAAATAAGTGAAAACAAACTAGGAATAAAGTCCACCAGTGGATTCCTCCACCACAAATGCGTAAAACAACTAAGTAATAGGTTTTGGAATCATTATAAAGCAGGAAAGAACAGGTAACTGGGACAAGGACAACAAACTGAAAGCAAGTCCAGCACTAAGATTAGAAACCCGTGATAACAATTTCTCACGATCTTTTTAAAGGTATTTTACATGTGAAATTATCGCATTCAATAGTCTCTTCAAGCCTATTATTCCCCCCCCCAGGGACAGGGAAAAGTAAATTTTGTTTCTGCTGAGCCTACGTATTCCCAAATGAACAGTGTAAACCCACTGAAAACCTGAAATTTCATTGCAGAGAACCATCATCACTAAACCCCCAAAGAAAACAATTAATACAAAGGATGTGCGAATCGTATCAAGGAAGTTTACCACATCCTAGAAAGCACAGCTATAACTAGCTTTTCCTCTAAACCAACACAAGATTTATAAATATGTGCATTGTGGCTACATCAGCCATCACGTGACAGCTTCACTGCCTTGGCTGTAAAGGCCTTAATTATGGTCTAGAAAGCTCTTACAGCTTGTTCACCATCCCCCACCCACCATAAAGGAAAAAAAAAAAAAAAAACAAAAATATGCAGAGTCATTGCACCCCCTATCAAACGACCTTGCATGGCTTTAAAATTTTAAACTTATGGTACTAAACCAAGGTTTCTATGGATTCAGTCCTGTGGAAAAATACATATATCAGGTCCATTGAGATAGTATTGTTGGTTGAGGCCCATCCCACGCAACCATCTCTTGTTTGGCACTCCCATAAGCAGATACAAAGGGAACTCAAGTACAAACTGCAGTGGCTAAGTTCCAACAATCAAGACGAAATAATATTTTTCCTTATAGTATTGAATCCTTGACCTTGGCATAGTATCTTAATCACCGCCAGAATATTTCCTTTGTTTGACGACAACAGAGTTCTATCCACCCATCTGGACTCTGGACAGATGGCTATACCACATACTAGAGCATGTACTCCAATACGTTTGGTGGGGAAAGACTTCTCTACTTTTAGGTGCCTCATGCGCGCATGCAATTTTCAGAGGTTGTTTCCTTCTCTTGACATCTTGGCAACCATGACAATCCGCACGTAAAAGCACCAAAAAAGTTCAACAGTGGATTCCTCCACCACGAATGCATAAAACAGCTAAGTAATAGGTTTTGGAATCATTATAAAGCAGGAAAGAACAGGTACGTGGGACAACAAACTGAAAACAAGTCCAGCACTAAGATTAGAAACCCACAATACCAATTTCTCACGATCCTTTTAAAGGTATTTCACATGTGAAATTATCACATTTGATAGTCTCTTCAAGCCTATTATTCCCCCCCCCCCCCGGGTGGGGAAAAGTAAATTTTGTTTCTGCTGTATAATGAATATGCCACAATTCATCCTCTACTGAGCCTATGTATTCCCAAAAGAACAGTGTAAACCCACCGAAAACCTGAAATTTCATTGCAGAGAACCATCATCACTAAACCCCCAAAGAAAACAATTAATACAAAGGATATGCGAATCATATCAAGGAGGTTTACCTCATCCTAGAAAGCACAGCTATAACTAGCTTTTCCTTTAAACCAACATAAGATTCATAAAAATGTGCACTGTGGTGGCATCAGCCACCACGCGACAGCTTCACTGCCTTGGCTGTAAAGGCCTTAATTATGGTCCAGAAAGCTGTTACAGCTTGTTCACCATCCCCAACCCCACAAAAAGAAAAAAAATAAAAGAGAAAAGAAAAATATGCAGAGTCATTGCACCCCCTATCAAACGACCTTGCATGGCTTTTAAGATTTTACACTCATGGTACTAAGCCAAGGTTTCTATGGATTCAGTCCTGTGGAAAAATACATATATTAGGTCAATTGAGATAGTAACGTCAGTTGAGGTCCATCAACCAGGTAGTAGCTACTGGATATGGAAATAATAGTCAACTGCCCACAATTGCTACAGCATTGCTAGAATTACTTAACCAACAACAAATACCCGCACTGAATACACACATAATAAAAAGCAATGTCTTTAGAACAAGCTAAATCGAGAGGCCAATAGAAGGAGTGAAAAAGGGTTTTTCTTGCTCTGCCTTATCAATAAGAATAGCAAAATTAGCAAAGAACTCAATTCCCAAATCGATAGATCAACGCCAGCACTCAACTGCATCACTCAAATTAAGCAGGTCGTCCCCTACTAATTCTACTGTTCACGAAGTAAAAAACCACAACCCTCTAATTCCTCAAAATTGCATTCCCAAAGACTCAAAATCCTACATTTCTCCACTCTACTCTCCCACCGAGTCCTGCCCTTCAAAGAAAAATTTACCTGGGTGGCCACGAGGGCGTCATACGACACCGGGAAGCTCTTGAGCCGCTTCAGCGAGTCCACGCACCGGGAAACCTCGGGGCCACTCGACGACACACCGTCGCCGGCCGCCGCATCGGCCGCCTTCTTGGCCCGCTCGAAGAGCTCCACCAGCTCCTTGTCCATCGGGTTGCGGACTCCGGCGAATTCCCCTAGAAACCCATCACGACCCAGAAACCGACCGGCCAAAAAGACGAACGGGCGCACGTCAATTACCAACCGCGAACTCAAACGAGGGAGCAAGAAAACCAAGAAAATCGGACCACGGAAGGGCGAGAAACGAAGGGTCGGCGAGAGATCTGGCGAAATTACCGGAGGTGGGTCGGATGAGTGCGGAGCACGGCGGGGGGCGGCGGCGTCGGAGGAGGCTTCAGTCGCGCTTCGGAATTCCCTTCAAGATTTGCTGTGCCTTGTCCGCCGAGCAAGATTGCCTAATATAAGAGGAGAGAGAGAGAGAAAGGAGAGGGGAATTGACCTGGGGGCGACATGACGGGGATCGACGGTGGATATCGGGTTCCTAAGATCCTGTTCCGAGAACGGACGGCTGGTGATCTGTCCACGGCACATAGTCGACTTTCCTGTTTTGGGGGAGGATTTTTTTGTTACAAATGAAGTACCCAATTGTGGAATCATGATCTTTTGGATTCTAGCTTCCTATGGGATTGTAATTTTGATTTGTTTATCTTTATTTTAGTGATTGTTGGAGAATCTTTTTTGGAAGGTGGGTGCAGGACGGCCGGCCGGACGTGTCACTTGGGTTCGGTTCGGGATGGGTAAAGGTCGAGGTCCGAGCTGAAGTTCGTGGGTGAACTCTCCGGCGCTCGACCCATGTATGGGCCCGGCGAGAATTCACATACCTTTTGGACATGTGGAGCTCGCTATTTCTAGATACCATCGGTGCCGGATGCCTGAGGCCGATTCTCGGGACCACGGTCCCATCTTTTGTACGAGATTGTGGTGAAATGGAAGTCTGTGTCGGAGGCGACTAGTCGGAGTCGGCCGGCGACCGTCAATGCCGGGTCACATTCATCAATGTGATGGATCACTCATGGTCCTTCTTGTGGGCCGAGCTTGTGGTAACTTGGGCTTGTGAGAGTTCAGTCTGGTCAGTGAATGCACTTACTCTCGTGGGCCCTCCTCATCAATTTTGGGCCCAAGTCGTGGGCCGACAAAATCGGGTCAAGATTTTTTTCCCATCTCGTCGCGGTATTAAAGACTCGTCAGGAGCAGTTTCCGATTGATGTTGATAGTATTTCCGCAACGACCTTTTCACACGGTCTCCATCGAGAAAAGTCTCTACCCCGCCGGATTCCGACACGTGTCCAGCTCGTAATGGTCTTCTCGAATAGGTAATTTCACTGCCAATTTCAAGGCGTCGCCATCTCTTCCCTATTTTCCCCCTTGCTCAAACCTCGACCCCCACCCCTCAGCCACCTCCGTAGCACCCCCGGCGCAACCTCAACGGTGGTGACCACCGCAAGCACCGCCCCGGCATCGATGCCGTCTGTCTCCCCAGTTGATTTTGATGAAAGTATGAGTTCTAGAGCACATCAAGGAACAAAGGAAATAACTGAAAGAGGCAGGTCAGAGAGGTACCTTTTCTTCTAGAGGTCTTCTTTGAGCCAACCACCAATTAGGTGTGTCTGTTTGGATAAGAAGTTTATCTTGACTATGTAGCAATCTGAATGAATCTACAACCATTCATTTAAGGCACATTGCTTGTCTCCTTGTTCACACTCTCTCTATCACAAATCCAAGTCAACAGTGTCAACCCCGAGCCCGACCCTCACGGTAGAGTTCGGCGTGAAGTATCGGGCTCCACTTATCTCGATAGATGAGCCTCCGGATTTGGAGGGCCCGAGCTATCCTCTATATTTGATGGCTTGATACCAGTCCTGTGGCCTTCAAGGACATCGAGGTGACGCCAAGCTCTCGCATGACATCAAAGTTTATGCTAGCATCTCTCTCTAATTATTTCCATAGTAGTTCTATACTCGCTACGGAACGTTCGATTTAAATTATAATTACTTTGTATCACCCGCAACCCAAAGGTTCAAGATTGGCAAGTTCATCACCGCGGCCCTATCAAAAAATCAGCGATTGTAAAATCTCTGTCATAGAATGTGTGACACATCTAGGTAATGCCATACGGACTGTCTATAATTATGCTCACCATGTGAACAGAATCGTGACCTCATAAAGACAAGTGATCCTTTGCCACTCAGTCAACCCCCGTGGCGATACTACGAACTTGCGTGGAATTTACTCTAAGGCCAATCCCCATCAAGAGTATTAAATAGTCAGTCTTCCCGACAAGATAATATTGTAATACGTACAAGAATGACAACAACCTTATATGACTATTCGATGCCCCAATCGCCAGTCGCTATTGAAGTCATCTAGAAATCCGATGTGAGGATGACCATAAGCACGATGACTCAAAAAAATGGCTCCTCAGTGGAAATTATTGCTAACCTTGAAAAAGTCTGCCATTGACGTCGACACTAAGGTTTAGATATTGATTTTGTGTTATAAAATGCTTTATGCCTATGGTCATTAGGTCACTCTATCTTTTGACTAGTCAAACTACGTTCAAAACCCTAATTATTTCTAGGATCTTTCATTTGTTGGCAGTGTCGAGGTTGGAAGTTTATATCTTCCGATTTCTTTTCTGAAAGAGATGAGTCTCACGTCTCCATCGAGCCTCTGTCTGATGGTAACACAACAGCAAAAAATAATATTGTAGAAGATACGTAGCAGTGGATATCGCAATTTGTCCTAAAATATAGGAAATATGTCGTATATTCGAATGAGATTCGAAAATGAGGTTTTCATTAGCTTGCTTCGAGCATGTCGTAATTCTGAATTACTTGTATAGATTTAACTTATCTAGTGAGAATAAAAATAGTTATGAGGAACGTTGGTATCTAAAGATTGAGTATTGTTCCGACATTTTATTATTGGAAAAAGAAATCAAGAGAAATCTAGAGAACAAATATGAAATGGAATTGAGTTGAAGTACTATTATGCGAGTATAATTCAACGCATATTATATGCATGTACATTCTCGTACTCAAAATAAAAGAATATCTTTTTCATAACCTTAAAGAAACACGAAATATAAAAGTTTGAGAAAAAGTCACGAAAAATCCTGAACTTTGCCCAAAGTAACACATTTATCCCAAACTTTTTTTTGTGACGTGAAAAACTCCAAACTTTTCAAACTGTGACACATTTACCCCATCAATGACATTTTTGTCTTTTTATTCTTTTTTTTCTTTTTCTCTTCTTCTTCCCTCTGCCGGCCATGGCAGAGCCGATGGAGGGAAGCTGGCGTCTGGCGAGGGTCACCCTCGCCAGCATCGGGTGAGGGCCTCCCTTGCTAGACGCAAGCAAGGGCAGGCCTCGCCGGCGACGGGTGAGGATTGCAGGGACACCCTCGCCCGACACAAGCAAGGGCAGCCCTGGCCGACGTCAGGTGAGGACAGCCCTCGCCAAATCTGGCGAGGGCACTCCTCGCCCAACGCCGGCGAGGGTCGCCCTAGCTCAACACCAACGAGGGTGACCCTCGCTCGACGCTGGCGAGGGCAACCCTCACTGAACGTCGGCTTCCCTCTGCCGGCCAGCCGACGAAGGGAAGAAAGAAGAAAAAAATGAAAAGACCAAAATGCCCTATAATTTTGGGGTAAATGTGTCACGGTTGGCAAAATTCGGGGTTTTTCACTTTACAAAAAAAAGTTTAGAGTAAATGTGTCATTTTAGGCAAAGTTCAAGGTTTTTCGTGGCTTTTTCCCTAAAAGTTTTATATTAAAAGAACTATTATAAGACTCAACTCATGGCAAGTAAATATCAAGCCATTTAATGAACCACACTTAAAATATAGGGTTAATATTGCGAAAAACTCCAAATCGATACACTTATGATAAATTTATTCAAAATTAACTTTTTAACCACAAAAAACCGAAAACTAGTATAACTATAATAAATCTATCATAAACTATTTTTTTTTTGGCTACTACATTTATGATAGATTTATCCTATGTTTGTTTCCATTAAATTGAATTAATACTATGAAAATCACAAATTAATATACCTGCAACAAACGGTAAGTAAACCCCAAAACATGTACACTTGTCAATTTGTTATGCACATTCACCTTAGCAATTTGATTATACAATTTACAAAAAATTAAATGAGGGTAAATTTAATTTAGAATTTTTAGTAGTCAAAAAATTAATTTATATTAAATTTGTCATAAGCGTGTTAATTTTAAATCTTTTGTGGTATTGATTCCAAAATACAAAATCAACCTCCACCATTAAGATCTTCTTCAATTTCTCTCTCTTTCCACTTGAAGTAAAGCCTAAACATACGAAACACCCCACAACTTCATGCATCAGATAAAACAAGAATCGAAATTCAGACACATGACTCTAATCTAGAATAGCTCCCATTTGGTCACTCGTAGAATATAACGGCAACCTTTGTTGATTTGATGCCATTCATTAAAGCTCTTTTCGTTGTCCTTCGCAATTGCCCAGGTGCATCTATCCATTTCCTCACCAACATCATTTTCGACCGACGTTTGAACTTTCACGAAACCCGAAAGATTATTTTATCGTGGGTGTCGTCATCCAATCATATTTTGATCACATATATTCCGAGCGCTGTCGTGCTGTCTCCTTGTGAAAGCAAAAGGACAAGCAAAAGCGGTGGGGACGGGGCCCGACCTAATTTTTCCGGGTCGCCATAAATTTCTGTTGGGGACCGGTGGGATTGGTGACTCCAAAGGGCTAGCTACAACGTAGGAAAGCAGATGCATGGTGAGATTCGGAATGATTGGGAACACCACAATGATCACACGACCTCGTGGACGTTGAGGACAGGATTGCACCGAGCTGAACTCCTCCCCAATGGAAAGAGAGATTTGTGTTGGGAAGGCATCCCAAAATATCTTTGTTTATGTATAAAGAATTGGATACTGCTTTTTGATGAAGATTTGGTTGGTAATCAAGATCTACATTCATGGAGGGATGAAGGGGTTATAAGTTCTGAAAAATGTGTTAGCTTAATGTGGAAGTAAGTTTAGAGTAATGGGACGACAAATCATACTGACTCAAAAAATCATATTGACTCAGAACTTTTTTCGTCTTCATAATTTGTGATCATTGGGTCATCAGATAAGAAGATTTGGCTCATAGACATACACTATATACATATCGGTCCATTGTTGTGGATTAATTGCATCGGTGACTATTGGAGGATCCAATAATTACTTAATCTATAGCAAGATTGTAGTGGAATAAGTTAAGTCATTCATACTAACCTAATTGGATTGTTATAGCTGAAAAAGAAAAGTCAGCATATTGGAAACTTTACAAATCTCGCTTACAATTTCTCTTTTTCCGAACTCTTTAAAATCCATTGTTAATATTGCTAGTTCATTTGCACATAGAGGCAAGGTTTTCAAAAAAGGGTTGATTCTACGTGTTTCATTTTATTTGTTCAAAAAACCAAATCACCCCTCTCTCTTGGTTACTTATTCAAACCTAACAATTGATGTAAAAGATTTTTTGAATTGAAATTGATTATATGATGAAAGATCATACCATGATGTTCAAATTGGTACCCATTAATACATTGTTTATGTAAACCCAATTCCCCCCAAAAGCTTGACCATGAAATTTCAAGCAAACTAAATTTCTAAATCGCTTCATAATGTATTAGTAATTTGATTGAAGCTTTATCCTGGTAATGCCCTCAGACATGTACCTCATAGCATGCTTTTGCTATCTATACCTTTAAAAGTGATTTGATCATCAATTTGGGCATTACTACAGCTCTTCGTTTTACCCTTTCACCAGCTAACTTTCTATTGTGTTGGTTTGTCGCTTTTCCATTTTGGTCCCTCAGCTTCACATTTTCCCACTAAGTAGAGGATTAAATTGGCCTGAGTTTGATGGGAAAACAGTTCGTGGGGTGGAGGAATGAAAAAAGGCATATACTGTAGGGACGAATCCAAAGGCAACCCACACATCTCTAGTAGGACCGGAAAACGTACTTTACCATTAAAATATTTACCTTTTTTTAAATTATCCCTGATAAAAATAATACTTGACGTGTTGGACCAACTTATATAATTTAAATGAATGTGTAGATAGATGGACTCGAAATATGAGATCATTGATTTGTTTATCTATTTAATAAGTAAAGCAAATCATGTAGCACATCAATCCTGATAAACTATTAAAACCTAGCCAGTGCCATTTTTGGTACCTAGAGATCATCACGACGAGTTTACTCTCCGGCCACATGGGCCTATATAGATTAGCTTCCACTTTTCAATCCTGCCTCTTCCGAACTTTGCGGTTGGCACACTGGCCTATCTAAAATTCGAAATCTCCTAAAACTTACATAGAAAGCAGATAATTCGACACGTAAATACCTATCTAAATTTTTTCAACAATTTTCTGAAATTCGAGATCCATAAACTTCGCGACCAACCATCGAGCGAGGACGCACGTGGGAAATTAGCTAATCCGGACATAATTAAAGTTAAAAGTATTATTCGATTGGTCCAAGAAAAAAAAAAAAGAATAATAGGGGTGTGAACGGGGCAGGGTTTTCTCAACACGCACAACTACTCTGATCTTGTCCTTTAGCTTAGATGCGGGAAGGGCTATTATCGTCAAATCACAAGCATTAATTATCACCGCTAGATATGAATTTTTTTTTCGGAAGCATTGAGAGTATAGTAAACCCACGCGCGTCTCGGTGAACTCGGCCCAGACTGATGATGACGTCATGGACGTGACGTACGGGCCGTGAGATCACTCGCTGTTCGTAATGGGCGTGACGGAGCGGCCCCCCACTGAAACAATCGCTTCTCCACGCGCGTGGGCGGCACCCTCTACCTAACAGTCTCCAGGGTCTTAACACCTCGCGATGTCCCCTATCTTCTGTCGGGATAATTATAAATCCAATGAATGCTTAAATTATGGCCCAATATTTAATATCGTCCTTGATTTTTTAATTTATTCATAATGATTCTTAACGTGTCCATTAGACTTATTTTAATTGAAAATTAGGACATGAATGACAATCATCCTACATAACATAACTAACGTTAATATTTTCTAATTTTTTGAATTTTTTTTCTCTCTCTTTTTTTTTTTGGTCATTTTCTTTCTTTTACTATTAAGGGTGGCCTAGGTCATTGGCCACTAGCCAAGGATCGGCAGTCCTCATGATCCTTGTTGACTATTGGGTGAGGGTGCTCAAGGTCTCAATTGGAGGCTAGTAGCCCTTTTGCTAAGCCTTAACAAAGAAAAAAAGAAAAACATAATGAAAAATAAAAAAAATAAAAAACTTTTAAAAAAACTTCTGTGTTAGCGTTGGTTATGTCAAGTAGGATAGTCGATGTCTATGTCATCAATTTCTAGTCAAAATTGACCAAATGGATAACAAGGGCAAATTGTTAAAAGTTTTAGAATTAAATTGACAAAATTAAAATATTTAATACTTGAATTGGAATAATTATAATAAGTTTACAACTTTTTTTTTGATAATTATCTTGCAAAAGCTTTATCATGCAAAGGTGACACTTAATGAAGCATGTCGATAAGAGAGGAACTTTCGAAATTAAACACAGTGGTAATTAATTTCAAACTGATATTGTCATAGGGGACGGCACCCTCGATCAAAGGATATCTAGGACCCATGATAATAGATGAAGTGGTTTCGTTTTCGAGTTAGTCCATCTCTACATTTGCCATTCTATCGACATGATAGTTATCTACGTTGTTATAAGATATGACAACAGGTGAATAATAAGTTTGTTGCCTAGTTTTGATTATAATTACATGTAAGAAAATCAATTTTACAATACAAGGGTGTCACATTTTCAAATAAAAATCTTCGTTGAAACAACAATCAATATACCAAACAAACATGTATAATCACGGGTGCACGCTTGAGAGCACATAATTCATTCACATGAAAGATGTGTCCAACCCATTAATATATTTCACTTATATTTATCAACTCCTTGACGCGATGCTCTTTTTGTGAAAAAAATGTCAAAAAAGTCTCAAGTATATTATAATTTTACCAATTCAGTTACAAACTTTATAATAATGCCAATTGAGTCTTAAATTTTTTCACGTTTTGTTAATTTTGATAGGAAATCAATGAGATAAATGCTGGGTATCCTACATGGTACTATCGATATTGATGTATGTTTAATAATATTTTAATTTTGTATTAATTTCTTTCCTTCTCTTTTTCATAGTTTCTTTCTTCTTTTTTTGTCTTTGGTGAGAATTGTTGGCCCTTGCTGGCCATTAAGTGAGGGACACAGTGCCTCACTAGTTGTAAGGCTGCCTTGCCTAGGGCAAGGCAGCTTCGCCAACCGCCGCAATGGTGTGGGCGAGTGCTAGTAGCGCCCTTGCCGACTGTGGGTTGAACATAAAATGAATTCCACAACTGAGGTCCAGTTAAGTGTCCTTAGAACTGAACTCGTTGCTCGTAGGGGAAGCCTCGATGTGGCTTAACTCCTTAAAGGTCTCAGGAGTCGGCTTCAATGGTTTTCAACTTCACCACCCCATAATGCCTATGCTCGCTCCACTTGGTTTGCTTCTACATAGATGATTGCAATGTGGAGAGAGAGAGAGAGAGAGAGAGAGAGAGAGAGAGAGAGAGAGAGAGAGAGAGAGGCAAATAAAATCTCAACTTTGGTCTAGATCTAGCTTGCCTAAGTTCACGAGCCCAAGTAACCATTACGCTAGTGAGGCAAATAGAGTGCGGCCTCAACTTTGGTCTAGATCTAGCTCGCCTAAGTTCACGAGCCTAGGTAACCATTATGCTAGTGAGGCAAATAGAGTGCAGCCTCGACTTTGGTCTAGATCTAGCTTGCCTAAGTTCACGAGCCCAGGTAACCATTACGCTAGTGAGGCAAATAGAGTGCGGCCTCGACTTTGGTCTAGATCTAGCTCACCTAAGTTCACGAGCCTAGGCAACCATTAAGCTGGTGTTCCTCTAGCTACTTTGACAGTTCTAGCCACTTCCTTCACAAATCATAGATCTGTAAATCAAGCATCAGTAGAGAGAGAGAGAGAGAGAGAGGCAACCATTACGCTGGTGTTCCTCTAGCTACTTTGATAGTTCTAGCCACTTCCTTCACAAATCATAGATTTGTAAATCAAGCGTCAATAGAGAGAGAGAGAGAGAGAGAGAGAGAGAGAGAGAGAGACCTTGACTTTGGTCCAAATCTGGCTCGCCTAAGTTCACAAGCCCACGCAACTGATATGCTGTTCCTCCAGCTGCTTTGACAATTCTAATCACTTCCTTCACAAATCATAAATCTGTAAATCAAGCGTCAACCAACCTAGGCAAGTGCCCTTAATTTTGCTCAACCCTTGGTGAGCATTGTTGAAGCAATGGGAACTACCGTAGGCTTTGGAGGAAGGGGATGATGAATTAGGGGTAAGCATTGTTCTAAGGTAAAATTTATAACCTGAAAACTAAACCTATAATTTTTTAGACAATTTTCTTTTTTTCTTGTGGAATTTTCCTTATAATTTGTATTGTTATGCTCAATTTAATATTGATAAAAAGAAATGACAAATACGAAAAAGGCAACAACGTTGATAAAAAGATATACCGATCTCCCTCGGGCTTCGCGATAATAGTTTTGAGTCACATGCATAATGTGGCATTTGAGACGATCAAATCATCACTCCCATCCACGCAGGCGAACAGCAGCAGCAATAATGCCAACCAGATAAGATTATTCCCTTTGGAGAAAAAAGAAGGAAATTGGCTAATGGCAATGGCATCACGACACGTCGACACCCCCACGCGCGTCGGCGCGCGTGGGGGGCGGTCCAGATCCCACGAGTCGTGGAATTTTCGCACCAAGCTTCCTCTTTCTTATCTTCCCTTCCTTCCCACCTGGCACATGACGTCTCTCCTCTCTCTTCTTTCTCTCTCTTCTTTCTCTCTCTGGCCCTTCTTCCATTTAAGGCTCTCTCCCTTCCTTTGTTCACTTCCACTCCTTCCTCGCCAAGCAAAGCACAGGACCCCTCTCTCCTCTCGTCTCGTCTCGTCAATGGAGCACTCCTCTCGGCCCGAGAACCTCCCCTCCGCCCGCAAGCACGAGAACCTCCCTCCGCCCGCAAGCACGCCGTCGAGGAGCTCCTCCGCGGCCAGGAGTCGGCCAAGAAGCTCCGGGATCTCTTCATGAAGGCCTTCTCTCAAGCCGCCGCCGCCGCCGGTGGGGACCGCGGAGACGGCAGTGACGGCGACGGAGACGGCGGCGCGCGGCACCCGGCGTCGGCCGAGGATCTGGTCGTCAAGGTCCTCCGGTCGTTCGACAACACCCTGTCGCTGCTGAGCCGCGCGGAGCCGACGAGGTGTCGCAGGTGCCGGTCAGGCCCTGCGCCGTCAAGTCCGAGGACTCCGAGGAGAGCAGCAAGACCTCGGTCCCCAGAGACCGCCGCGGATGCTACAAGAGAAGGTAATCGAGGGCCGGACTTCCTTCTTTTTTTTTTTTTTTTCTCGTGAAAGTGAACAGATCTCTTGCAGCTTAGCAAAGGTGATTTTTTTTTTTTTTTGAGCAAAGATGATTTTGCTGTTCATAAATTGGACACATCTTAACAGATCCTGATTGAAATATAACAAGTTTGTCTAACTTGCAAAGATAAAAAAAAGCTTTCTTTTGTCATTTCATCTGTTTTTTTGTTAAATAATGTATATGGATCTGTATATAGTTCTAACATGAATTGCGAATTATTCATTTTTCTGCAGAAAGACTTCGGATACACGGATAAGGATGGATCATAGTTTGATCGACGACGGGCACCAGTGGAGGAAATATGGCCAGAAAGCAATTCTTAACTCGGAGTTCCCAAGGTACTTTGCAAATGAAATATTCAGTTTGGTTGATCTCTCTTATATAGGAGAAAAATTATTGTATCAATTAGAGTGGAATCAATTATTGCTTGATGTCTAAAACAAATATTATGCGGGAATCTTTTACAAGGTAAAGAAACTCACCCATTTCATCAACTTGGCTAATCTGTATTTATTCTCCTCTCATGATGAACAATTAAACAAAAGATTAGATGGTCTCTCGGCCCACCACGTGCTAATAAATTAGGGCCAACTTACTTCTCTTAATTTCACTAAATTCTAACTTGGCTCTCTACCGAGACATGACATGACATGACATGGTTTGGAATCTAATTGAGATGAGCGCACTATAGCGCTTTTCATCATCTGTTGTCACATGTGAATTTTTTGGAATTATTCTTTGGATTCAAAGCATCTGAACCCCCGAATCTCCAATTGAGGGTGTTAATTTTCTTACATGTTTGTTAGCAAAATGATTAAAGCTGTGTTTGGGGGGAATTTGCAGGAACTACTTCAGGTGTACTCACAAGATCGACCAAGGTTGTCTAGCGACCAAGCAGGTCCAAAAGGTACAGGACGCTCCGCCCCTCTACAGGACCATATACCAGGGCCAACACACCTGCAAGAACCTCATCCTGAAATCCCCCTCCCTCATCCTGGACTCGCCAAGCCCTGGGGACTCCTCCATCCTCGTCAGCTTCAACACCAGCCTCCCTCCCAAGCAAGACGACAACAACAACAGCAGCAGCAACCCCTTCTCCTCTTCGACTTTCCCGTCGGTGAAGCACGAGCCGAAGCTGCCCGGCGAGGATGATCTGAAACCCCGGGGCGGCGGTGGCGGCTGCCAGGACGATGAGAGCTACTACAACAACAACAACCACCAGTCTGAGTCATCAGACTACTATGCAGTGTTCGAATCGGCCGGGGAGATCTCGGCCCTGTCGTCGGATCAAGGGGATGTGATGTCCAGTTCTCATAGCTTCGACATGATTGTGGGTTCTGAATTTGATAGTCTGCTGGAATTTGTTCAATGTTAATCTTGGTTTAGCTTTTTCTTTTTCCAAAATTTGAGGGGTGCTTGCTTAGTTTAGTTTCCTTGTACAGTTCATGTCCGATGTAGCAGTCTGTTTAGGAAAGGCACAAGGAGCCAAATAATTGCTAGTGTAATGATATCTATGTTGTGGAACATATTTTGTGACTACGCGCGTGGAGTTTTGGTCTATCTTGATGCCAAAGATTCTCTCACTTCGAGGAACGCAGAAAAGACACGGTCCCACTCACCATCACATTCTTGTCCTGGCGCAGAAACTGGCCTCTCTTTCGTGACAGAGATAGTGGAAAACTTTCTCCTGACTTTGGCAATTTTAGCAAAACATCCATTGAATTCATGGTGTCCATCCGACATCAGGGTCGGGCTTTAGTACATATACTTAGGTACGTACCCCTGTACAAGCGCAGCATTTACAGTGATCGACTTCAATTTAGGCACGGAAAAAAGCACGAATGGTTGCAGATGATCGCCGATCCAAGAAAATACCAACTCATCTGATTCCAAGAACATCTGATCCCAAATGGGCAAATCCAAAATTCTCGTTTGAAAAGTGACTGTGTATGCTGCCGGCAAAATGGAAGAAGACTCGATTCCTCCAACAGCAAGGTCCCCGCGGAGAATGCATGAACGGGCTGGTCAAGTCGTGCTGACTGAAGGAATATTTGTTTTTAGACCTTATCAGATGCAGATCACATGATGTCTTCTTGGACGATTGTTGAATTTGACGACAGATACCACGATTACGACGGAGTACACTAAGAGGATAGCCCTCCAGCAAAGGAAAACAGCTGTGCAGATGTAAAAGGCCGTCTTAGAGAAAAAGCGACCCCACTTCTCTCTGCTCTTGAAGGGAACAATTCGTCTTTCTATCTCGCGGTGGGACACGTTTTGTGGCCTAAAAAATCTCAGATTGTGCGAGTCATTTGCGTCAAGCTGATTCGGATTGTCTCATGCATTGACCCAAGATTCTATCTTTGATTGAACCGCGTTAGCAGATGGACTCGTCATACGGACATAAGTGCCGGTTCGAGAGGATCTGGTTTTCTGAAGAAAAGTGGAACGGAGAGAATCAGGAAAAGGGTTTTCTTCTAAGCATTGCACTCGGTCCAAGTGAAGCTTGAATCGTATAAAACCTATCTTTGGCAAAATTAATTTTGAGAAGGAAATTGAGTTGAAAGTTCTAAAGGTTTGGCCAACGTCCAATCACGTTGTAAAGGTTTGGCCAATGTCCAATCAGGTTGTAACGCGTGTCAATTTTTATAATCAAGTCTTAAACGTTTTGAATTTGATGTAATCAAGTCTTTCAGATGATCGTTTAGGCAAATTTGCTGATGTGGTGCGCTGAAATACAATATGGTATTTTCTTAAAGACTTTGAGTATATATGGCGTTAACATGGCGTTGAAGGCTAGGGGTGATTGGCCTTCAAGGTGGGTAGGTCAAGGCTTTGCAAGCCCTCGCATTGTGATGACCCCATAGCTAGCTACCACTGCGCAAGTGCTTACTGACCCCTGTTGATGACATGGGGGAGGCAATATCAGCTCAAACCCAACCTCACTTTGATTTTTTTAAACGGCTTAATTGGTTTTTCTTTAATTTATTATTACTTTATTCATCATTGCACCACATTAGTAACACATATGCAAGAATAAATAAAAAAACATCATACTAGAGTTTAATGTGCCCCATTGGCAAATTTGGCCGATAGCTCGCCCGAAATACTAAATTGTACTTGATAAAAAAAAAAAACATTTTTGAAGTCTCGATTACACAAGCAAGCCAAACGTGTATAATTTTCCTATAGATGTACTGGTTATATGTATCATGTGTACATCGGATATCGATGCTTACGAAACTTTTTTTAAAACAAAATGCATCGCACAATATTAGATTTGAATTTTTGTTGTGTCCATCATCAGTTTAAAAGAATTTAAACATCAATCGATGGATAACGACATGTGTTATGTTTACACATGAAAATTTTACAAAGAAGCGCACCAAACCAATCGCTTGCTATCAGCCCTAATTTTAATAGGTAGCCAATCGAGCTAATCATGTCCTGACGGGCAAGTGTGAACGGGGATGCGTTTCCATGCTCGGAAAGAGCCTTTTCAAAGCCTCGGAAGCGACAAGAAACAAGTCATAAAAGAGACACTAAAACCCTAATTTTATCAACTGCCCCTTTCATTTTTTTTTATTTAATTGACCGCTGAGGTTGTCTGCTTTAACAACATGGTCCTCTCGTACGAGGACACGAGGACCAATCGAATCGAAAAGCGGAATGATTTTTTCAGATCTAGGGCTTTCAACTTTTCCCTTTCGTTCCCACTTGTGTGCATAGCCGTGTATCACGAGTTGTCATCGTTTAAAATTCAAGATAAGCAAATAATGTAGCGAACCCAATATATATATATATATATATATATATATATATATGTTTTCACTCTTTGTCTTTTTTCTAAGAATATACCCACTTTATCTAGAAATCTTTTTTAGAATGAGGGATAAGGAAAAGCTTGGTCATCGAAATTACCTGGAAAAAGGGGTAATGAATGATGCAAGCACGTGGCTGTTGAGAGCCAAGATGGTGATCTTTGTAGACCTTAACGGTGTAGGACAAGAAATGGACCTACCAATTAGATGGTCAGATTCTATTTTGGAGCCATCTCTAGCCAGGGCTTTTTAGATTGGTACAATGAATCAGAAAATCATCCCGCATGAAAAGAATAGTCACACACGTCACGTTGGGAAAAAAACTACTAAATCTCGTTACCCTAAATGATATCGTGTTAAGGTGCACCGGGAGGCCCCAATTCTTGACTAGAGGGGACACCAAATGTCTCTGCCCTTCCATTTCTAGATGGTCAGACTCAATAAATATATCTTAATTAGTCAATAATTTATCAATTTAAGTTTTTGAATGAATATGAATTCTATTGGATATTTTAAAAATTTCAAATTTGGAATTTGAACTCTCTCTCCATAATCTCCATGAATGAAATTATCAGAGTTCTATTGCGTGTTTTGATACACACAAAAAAAAAAAAAAAAAAAAAACACACAACATTTGTAATAACTCGGTCAACTTGAAAAGACGTATTCTCGCACGTCACCAAACCTTGGCTCCTTCCTGATGTGGTAAATTGATGCATTCTATATTAGCTTTAAAAGTTTCGTCTTTAAGCTCTCGAATCTTCATAGCTAGAAAAAAAAACTCTCCCCCACATTCGCCTGTAGACCTTTCTTACTTATAAAGGAAAAGATTTCATAAAATGGTCTAAAAAGGACAATTGAGTCCTAATCAAACCTTTCTCACTCTTATCAACTTATTTTTTAAGCTTTTTTCAGAAAGTATAATCAAGTCATCTCCACCCTTACCTCTGTTGCAAATTGCCTTTGTGATAACAAGGAACTATTTACATTGCGGTTTTTGGGAAAAATTGCCCAAAAAATGTCGATCTATTGTACTTTAATAATTTCAGTTATAAATCTTTTAATTTTACCGAGTTATAAACCTTTTTATGTTTTCCCTATCAAGCCCATCTAATCAGTTTTAGCTAGAAATGACTCGCATGGATGCCGATTATCTTATTTAGCATGATTGGTGTTGACGTGGAAGTTTTTGAAATTATTTTATTCTTCTTTTTTCTTTTTCTTTTTTTCCCTAACTTGGCAAGGGCCGCTGCTAACCGTTGCTGATTACAGGTGGGGGCCGACCTCGCCAATTGTGGGCTAAGGCTTCATGACCCTCATCAGACTTGGTAGGGAAAAAAATAAAAGAAAGAAATAAAAATAAAAAAGAGAAACAAAATAAAAAATTGTAATTTTTTTAAAGTTATAAATTTGTTTTTTCACATTAGTTGCCCATTCTATGTGACATTATTGGCATCCGCATCAACAATTTCTAGTTAAAATTGGCTGAATGAGCTTGATTGCCAAAATATAAAAATAATTAGGATTCAACTGACTAATTTTTTTTTTTGAAAACTTTAGAATTAAGTTGTTCAAAGTACAATAAATTTAAGAAATTTTGGATACTTTTCTTGTGATTTTAAGTTGTACTTTTTGATAAAATATTGGGACGCGATTAAAATTTCTTGCCACAATTTCCGTATTTATTCAATCATACCGAAAGATTTGATGCTCGCTTGATCCATCTCTTGAAACCTAAGGACTAATACATGCCATCTCTTATTATTGGTGTTATCTGCCTATACTTCTGTGTTTAGGTACTAATTTCATTTTTGTTTTGTGATATGATAAAAAGATTTGTTGGTTTTTTTTTTCTAGTACCGACTAGTAATTCCTTAGAAGGGTCATGTTCTTCCTTTATTTCTGATTTCTTCCAACCACATTTTTTATTGACGAATGTTAAAGATTAACATCATTGGTTTTTGAATTTAGTTAAACTTGCAGATTTGAATCTTCATAACTTATAATCCACCAATTAAAAATATAGTAGGGAGAAATCTGATCCAACCAAGAAAGGAGGAAAATACTGACCTCCTTCCAAAACTATGACACTCAGCCAAGAGAATCATAAATGACAAAAACCAGTCTAAACAATAGAGAAGCGAAAAGTATGATTAAAAAAAAAAAAACCTTTGAATAGATTAAGACATCCATATGAGAGAGAATTTAGGTCCTTTCTCTCGCTACTAGGTTGAGTTTATGTTCACAAATAAACTTCGATAATTTCACCAACCTCATGCAGTTTATAGGTGAATGTCACCAAGTTTGATTCGATTAAACTAAACTCTGTAGTATCACGTTGTTTCACCTTTTTTTATGCTTACAAGTTACAACAATGTGTTCAGAGTTCTTTGAACATCTAACTTATTCAAATTATGATGCTAACTCCGGTCCCACGAACATTAAATTGAAGGAATTGGCAGTTAGGGATATTTAAGTTGTTGTTGACTTGTTATGACAAAAATATCAAAATTAGAAGTTAAAATACAACACGGGCTAAGCTACGTTTGCTTGTCGTACGGGGATCTGTCGTAAAAAGCCCATCGTTGAGTCAGTTCGAGGGCTTCCATTCAAAGGCAAGTAGGGAACAAGATCACAAGAGCGTACATGTACCAAAGTCCCAGTTAGGCAATCATCAAAACCAATAAAAGTATTTCACATCCTATCTAGTTTAAAAACAAGTTTCGACATAATTAATACCTTAATTAACTAGGCTTATAATGTATTTTCAAGAGTTAAATTGAGATTGTAAACCCATGTCAATTCATATTCATCATTGTAATTATTACGTTTTTTTATTAAGCTAAAAAATGATGTGTTTTGAATCCATATCTTTTCTTACCGAAATTGGGATTTGTCGGAAATCTACTTTCATAAACTTGCCAGAAAAGACCACTATCGTTTGGGGAAAAACTTTTGTGAGCTTCAATACAAAATTCTCAATTCCAACGTGGCATTATATACATATCTATTTAAGGTCCCTTCTATGCAGCCCCGTAAGAGAAACATGACACCGAATCCTGCCAAATTAATTGTTATCTTCATTTGAAATTCGTAGTTTTTCTCATCATTAGTAATTTCATTGCTACATGTCATTAGTGTCCTGTAGATCTGAGTTGAGGGCTTGTAGCAATCGCCTAGTGGTGCTACGAGGGCTAGGTGAGGGCGTCATGACCCTCGCATAGATCCAACAAGGGTGGAGGAGCAACAATAAAAAAAAGACAAAAACGAAAGCAAAGGAAAAAGAAAGAAAGATAAAATTAAGATAAAATTGCAAAAATAGTCAACTTAGTGATTTCAAGTTGAAATTGTCGAATAAACAATATGGAAATTTTTTCAAAAGATCTATGATTAAATTGGCAAAATGAGAAAGTTTAAAATTGAATTGACCATTATACTATAAATTTAAGACCTTTTTTTTTTTTTTATAATAGTTATCACGAAATTAAAAACAAAAACCATTCACACAATTAATTCAATCTTTCATTGTCACGAATGAAGGTATTGACACTCAAGCATTAATGAAGAAAATAACTTTTAATTTAATCATCAAACCACAAACAAGAAACTTCAACATCCAATAAGAGCCATCTCTAAAATAAATGTCTCATCAAGATAAATAAAAAAGGGAAAATTCCAAATAAGAGCTTGAAGTGCCATCGTTTTTTTAAATAAATGTTTGAAGTGAATGTTGTTTCAAATAAAAACCCAAAGTGTCCTCATTTTTTAAAATAAAGGCTTAAAGTAGACATTATTTCAAATTAGGGTCTGAAGTGGCCATATTAGACTCAAATAAGGGCTTGAACTTGCTAGCTGTGAAGCATAATTTCATATTTTTATTTTTTTCCTTTTTTCTTCATTCTTTCTCTTTTTTTTGGTAAAAAACTAAATAAAACAAATTTAAAAAGAAAATGAAAAAGAAAAAGAAAAAGGAAATCACAAGTGGGAGCCACCCCATCACCGGTGGGGTAGCGGCGATGACTCGTGAGGTCGCCGGCACCTAAGCAAGGGCCGACTACCCTCGCCGACTAGAGGCGAAAGCCTATTGGCTCGGTGGCAACCCTCTCCTAAATCTAGGTGAGGGTCGATGGCCCTCATGTTAGCTTGGTGGTCCTCGCTGGGAGAGGGTCACCATCCTCTCCCGTCCTTGACGAGGGCCAGCATGCCCTTGCCTCTCGTCGGCGGGGTTGTCTGCCCTCGCTCAAATGCCGATGACCTTACTAGCCATAGCTGCCGCCCCACTAGCGATGGGGTGGCGGCGCCCTCCCCCTATGTGTTCCTCTTCTTTTTCTTTTTCTTTTTTTTTCAATTTTTCTTTTTTAAGTTTTAATATAATTAAATTTAAATTTGAATCGTGTTTGAATAAAAATATTCCCGAATCACCTGGAATTTTTTGCCAATCAGCAAGCTGGCAAGGTTAGGGTTTTATTTGAAACAATTATAACCACTTTAGGTCCTTTTTTGATATTGATATAGCTACTTCAAGCCATTATTTGAAATAAAGTCAACTTTAAGCTTTTATTTGAGAAAATGAGGGCACTTCAAGTCTTTATTTGAATTTTTCCCTAAAGAAAATCAACTCCAAAAGAAGATCATAGTTCATTAGGACAGAATAAACCTCCTTGAACCAAAAAGCAATAATAAAATAACCCTCTCAAATCACACATTGACAAAAAAACATTTGATCCTCCTTACACAATGCGTTTTGGGAAAGAAAAAAGCACATTGTTGAATTACGTTATGAATAAGATTTTCCTAAAAGACAAAGTCCTACTAAAGCTAGGCCAACACAAATGGATCAAGAAATTTTACAATTTTTCCAAGAAGAGATTGAAGATCTCTTAGATAATAAAAAACCAATCACCTTGGAGATGTTCTACTCTCACTTTCAAGCATGCGGTTGTTGCACTCTTTCAGGGATATTTAGAACCATTATATCGTGTTGTGATGCAAATGACTCTCCTTGATTTTTCGTTGGCAACAATTTGGCAAATTTATTTTCATGCAACCTTGGGGAAAATTCTCCAAATTGTCCTAAACCTATTATATGTTTACTAATTCATTTATAAACCTTTTAATTGTGCTAATTAAGTCATAAGCCTTTTTCATGTTTTACTAATTAAGTTATTCAGCTATTTTTCACTAGAAATAGCTAATGTGGACGTTGGCCATCTTACATGGCATGATTGTCATTTATGTAGATAATTTTTAATAATAGTTTAATATATTTTCATTTTAATTATTATTATTTTTTTCTTTTCATCTCTTTCATTCTTTACTTTTTCCTTTTCTCTTTTCCCCTTTTTCTCTCCACTGGCCTTAGGCGAGGGCTACCCTTGTTGGCCTCTAGTACGACAAATTTAGTCCTAAACTTTTAAAATTGTATAATTTAATCATAAACTTTTTGATGATTTTTCAATGTTGTCATTTCGATTAATTTTGGATGGAAATTGCTAATATGACTGTCCATTCAATACCAATGATTTACATAGTATGATCGATACTTGACATAGACAGTTTTTACAATTTTTTTTTTTTAAATTTCCCTAAACTTTTTCCTCCTTTTTTCTTTTTTTCCTTCCTATTTCCTTTTGCTTCGCTTGTTTTCTTATTATTTGATTTGACCTTTATTTGTTTGAATATCCATGCATGATAACTTAGATTTTCATGTTTTAAGGAAAAAAAGGGGAAGGATTGTATGCAAACCACTTCCTAAAAGAGAAAAAGTTACTAACAATAGCATTGGACAATTTTAGCGTAATTAAGTTTCGGGGCTCATGAATCTTTGGTCTATGGAAGTAAGGCGGGCTCCCGTGTTTTAGTTGATCTCTAATCGGCCCATACGAAGTTTGTGACAACTCCTAAGTAAAACCGAATAGCATACTTAATAAGAAAATCAAATTATGATTGATAGGATTTATAAGGGTTTGTGGTCAATAAAAGTGTCACTTCTCACAAGATTTCCTTGGAATTCGCCTCACTTAGTATTTGTCAAATTTCCTTGGAATTCGCCTCACGAGGATCGCGTCAAATATACAATAGCTTCTTGACAAGATCTACAATTAATGGGTGTCGGAATCCCTTTACAATTATTGTATCGGACTGTGGCGAAAGTGCATTCACGAAAAGATGTGTAAAAAATGCCATAAATAATAGCTTGTTTTCTGAAAATCTCAGCTAATATTTTTTTCCTAAGCTCTCCCTCCTCTCTTCTCCATATATGCTCACGGATTTGGAAGGTATTCTCTAGTAGCATTTGTTTCATAATTTGAGCTCGTCTTTTCTCCTCGTGTTTGTCAATTATTTAAGCATTGATAGGGCAAATACTTCTAGACTAAATTACGACTTCAAACTTTTAGTGGCGATTGGCTTCCAAATGGGTGATGATATTGACAGACTAAAATGTTAATTGAGTAATAAGTGATAATCTTGACTAAAACTTTAATTTGAATAAGTGATGATCTTGACTAAAAGCTAAGGGGAAAAATCAACATATGTCCGAATAAATTATTGGATTATATAGAACTTGTTGGTCGGGAATTTATAGATGTGACACTGTAAAAGTGATGGAAAAGGTTAAAAATTAATAATGTAAAGAGAGATTTAACTGATTAGGATGAAAGCGGTAATCACTAAGGCAATCTTTAGGCTGATGTGACATGAAAAAGTCTAGTTTGGAAAATTGTCTTGAGGGAAATATATTTCGGGAGTTATTTTCTAGAAAATTATGTTTTGAAAGATAAGGTCGATTGTGGATCGAGAGTATTAAATTATCCTTGGATATCTTTAATAAAGTGTCTTGACTCTATGTAAATTAGGAGCATTGATATTGATCGTTGGTCTTTCTTCCTCTTTGGTCTAAAATGGTCCACTTTCACTTATAGTTTGAGCACAAGGCAATTAGGAATTGCTAACATAGGGACAATATATTAAAAGTCCTAAATCTATTACATTTTCACTAATTTAGTCATAAACATTTTAATTTTACCAATTGAATCATAAACCTATTTATTTTTTTCCAATTGAGTCTATTCAACTAATTTTAGTAAGAATTTGCCAATATGGACATCGATCGTCTTATATGGCACGGTCGGCGTTGACATAAACATTTTCAATAACATTTTGAAATTTTTTATGATTTTTTTCCTTTTTTGTTTTTCATTTTTTGTTTTTCATTTTAAAGGTCGGCTAGCCATTGTCGGGCAAAGCAAGGGTGCACGAGCTCTCGCCCAAAATCGATGGGGGGCGCAACACCTCACTAGATTTGGCTAGGTGAGGGCTTGCTGCCCCTCGCCGGCCTCGAGCGAAGTCGCACCCTTGTCTAGAGCCAACAAGGGTCAATTGGCCCTCACTTGTGGCTAGCGAGGGTCGCCGCACTAACTTCAAAAATTGAAAAAAAGCAAAGGGAAAAAAAGAAAAATAAACTTAAAAATTTCAAGAAATTATTAAAATATTATTAAAAATATACACATCGACATTGGCCATCCATGTTTATAATTTTTCGTCAAAATTAGCCAAATGAACTCAATTGACAAAAATATTTAAGATTCAATTGACAAAATCAAAAAAGTTTATGACTCAATTGGTAAAAGCGCAATAGGCCTAGGATTTTTCAGATAATTTTCCCCGAACATAAGAGATACCATAAAAAAAGGTGATTTGCATGTTGAGAAAGCTGCTTCTCGATGCTGCTTTCCATTTGCCTTGAGCTAAAAGCCCTAGGAGGTTGCTTGAAAATGCGAGCATTTCCCAAATGGGCTTCAAAATTTTTTTACACTAGCCTTGAGTTGACGGGCTTTTACGAACTAATCTGCTAATTAGTCGACCTCTATTAGAGAGTGGGATTACCTGAAATTTCTCGACATTGGGCCAGATGAAGAGAGTCCACATCCCGTCCTGGCTTCATCATGATCTGCGACAATGCTTATCAAAAGACAAGCTATCGGATTCCACAGTGAAGCTTTCCCTCGGTTCGTGCGCTTAAGTAAAGTTGACCGTCTCCTAGCCTCCCTGGAACGTTCGCCGGCGAGTCCGTCGGTGATTTTCCCCTGAAAAATCGCGGCGCTCGCGGCGCTGTACCCATGTGGACGGTGAGTTTCTGGCTTCAAATCCTGGGTGTTTTGTCCATTTTGTTCCGTCTGATATGGCTTCCATGCATCGCCGTCTCCGCTTCCACGACCGACCTCAGGCCTCGGGTCGGGGCTCTGTTTCCTCAAGACGAAATTATCGCGAGCTTTCTGCAAATTCCAGAGTGATCTTAAACAAAGCACCGTTGGTTTTCTTTTCTGTTTTCTTATTAACGGGAAAAGCAAAGTCAAGTCAAAGTCGTGCTCGCTTTCGATCAGAGCCCTTGCGTAGGTTCTGCGCTTCTTCTGACTAATGCCGCGGAAATTGTGTGTGCAGTAATTGCCGTCCCTGCAGCATCCGTCGCAGCAGTTTGGTCTTGGACCGTTTGGCGGCAAGAACTCAGCATCGTTCGAGCACGCACGGTAGAGAGCGTTGTGTGTTGGTAATCCATCGTTGAAGAAGGGTGAGAATCGGTGGAGAGCACTGCAGTGGGTGGATTCTCTTGTTTGAGCACTCCTCCGGTAATCAATGACTCCCTGCTCTTCTCTTCTCTTCTCTGTTTCCTGTTCAGATTGCTCCATTTTATTCTGATGAGTTGTATAAGAGTTTTTATTTTTGTTCAAATGTAGCTCCGAATTGAGTTTTGAGAGACATTTCTGCAGTTCCCAGATCTGGGATATCATATTCCTCTTCTTTGGAGGCTCTGCTCGATCAATCTCTTTTATTGCCTTTGTATTAGTACAATTCTCTCGAGATGAAAAGAAGAGAACCCACTCATCCAGAAGATCTGATGTATGGGGCGTCTTCCTCATCGACCTCTCCACATGTTGGTGATTATGAATGCAGAACCAAAAAGCCAAAAGGAAATAACTACGAAGTATTCTTGAGCTTTAGAGGGGAAGACACTCGCAAAGGCTTCACCGATCATCTCTATATTGGCCTTTTGAATGCAGGAATTTGTGTGTTCAGAGACAACAATGAGCTCCCTGTTGGTGAGGAGATTGGTCAGAAGATTGTCTGCAGTATTACGCAGTCTAAGATCTCCATCCCGATTATCTCAGAGAACTACGCTTCCAGCAAATGGTGCCTTCGCGAGCTGGCTCAGATGTTGAAGTGCAGGAAAAGCAGAGGGCAATTAGTGTTACCCATATTTTACAAAGTGGAACCCTCGAAGTTACGACATCTTACAGGGAGTTTTGGAGCTGCTATCAATGAACATAAAAAGAATTTTGATGAAATGGTTGTGAAGCAATGGGAAGAAGCGCTTGAAGAAGTCAGTTCCTTGAAAGGATGGGAATCGGACAAAGTTAATGATGGGTACATTATTCTCCACCAAAACTTCGTTTAGTTTCTCATAACTAGATCTTACTTGAAAAAGAGTATTAATATTGCCATCCTATACTAAAACTCATTGTTATTTGACAGGCACGAAGGAGAATTGGTTACAATTGTTGTGAGAAAAGTTGCAAGTGAGTTGAAAAGACATTTTCTGCTAAATATTCCCCAACAGTTGGTGGGAATTGATGATCGTGTGGAGCAGGTAATGAGCTTGATAGATACTAAATTCAATGATACAAGGATTATTGGAATTTATGGATTTGGTGGCATTGGTAAGACAACTCTTGCAAAGGTGTTATACAACAAACTCTCCTGTCATTTTCAGTTTCTGAGCTTTGTGGCAAATATTCGAGAAACATCTCGTCACAAGGGTATTAAATGCCTACAAGAGCAGCTCATTTCTGATATACTAAGAAGTCCACATCATGTGTCTAATGTTGATGAGGGAATTGATGTCATCAAATCTAGATTTACAAGTGACAAAGTCCTTATCCTTCTTGATGATATTGATGACAAGAATCACTTGAATGCTTTGGCTGGAGATGGTAGTTGGTTTGAAGCAGGAAGTATAGTCATCGTCACAACTAGAAACAAGAGCATTCTCGATGAGATCAGTGTAGGCTACACGTACCGACTCAAGGGGTTGTCTTTGAATCAATCATTGATTTTACTTAGTAGACATGCATTTCAGGAGGATTCTCCTCGGAGTGGTTATTATATTCTCTCTCGTAATGTCGTATCTACTACTGGTGGGCATCCATTAGCTCTTCAAGTTATTGGTTCATTCTTACGTGGAAAGTCCAAAAAAGTTTGGAAAGATACATGGAAGAAATTAAAGAAAGTGCCTGATAAGAAAGTCCAAGAGACTTTGAGGATAAGTTATGAAGCATTAGATCATAAGGTGCAACAGATATTTTTGGACATTGCATGTTTTTTATTGGATCATCTAGACAAAATCCAACTTACATGTGGGATGCCTGTGATTTTTTCCCAGAGAATGGGGTTGAAGTGTTATACCTTATGTCCCTAGTTGAATTTGATAAAGATGGCAGCCTAATTATGCATGATCAACTGAGAGATTTTGGAAGGGAAATTGTTCGTCAAGAAAATCAAAAGGAGCCTCAAGGCCGTAGCAGATTATGGGATTATGACGAAGCCATCGACGTGCTTGAGAGCAACAAGGTAAGCATTTTCTCTACCTGTCTTAGTCATTGAATAGGAGACCATCTTCTCATTCTTGATTGAGATAACATTATCGTCAGTCCCGAATCTCCAAAACTTGCCGCTTTTACCAACAAAAAAGCTCCTTCATTTAATTGCTGTTCTTGCCTGATTATGTGACATGATGATGATTGACAAAGCACTTTTAGAGAAAACATGACATCTATAAATTGTTGGGGCCCATGTTCCACATATCTGCATGATGCACATGTTTGATGTTTGGATTCTTCTTTTGATTTCTTGTGAGGTCTTTTCTTTCTTTTTCCTTTTACAGAGTATTAACTTCTCTCGTGAATTGTTTTTTATGATCAATGAGATCTCTGTTCATTTGTGACCATTAGCTATCATGGTTCTGGATTTTTCAAGTTGCGCCCCTTATATTTTAGCTCAATGTAGCCCTTTATCTTTCACAGATTGTGCAATCAAGTCCTTTGTCATCAAGCCTTAGTTAACAACGTCAATTTGTTGATGGCTTTTGTATTTGTTTATGATATATGTGCAACTGTGTAATATAACCCTCTAAATGTATATCATTTCATTCTATAGGCTCTTCACAATCAGGGATAAATTTCTTTCTATGAATTTGCTAACTTTTATTTTATTTTTATTTTTTTGTGATGATGTAAAATTTTGCTATTAATCCCTTGATAACATTTAGATGTCAAATATAGGCTATCGTGTCAACTGTAAAAGGATGTCTATGAAGTCATTGACCAAAATACAATAATCATACAAGATGCATTTGATGGAAAAATTTGAACTGCCAAGCAAATCCATATTATGACTCTTATGATTTGTGCTCAATGGATAATTTACCACCTAAAACAAAAAATGAATTTGAGTTCCTAAAATATTTTATTGCAACGAAAGAAAAATGTAAAAGGCTTGATTTCCTTCAAAGTCCAGTTTGATCACTCTTCATGTCCAATCTGTGCATAAATGAGATCTCATTAATTTATCAGCAAATTGATAAAAAAATTTAGATTTGACTGTGACAAAATCAACACAACAATGAAAATATAGCATCAAATGTCTGTTGATGAGAGGAGTAAAAATCATTGATATCACATTTGATATATGACCAAATTTTGTTCCATAAAGAATGAAAAAATTTATTCAAGATACACATGATAAGAAATGGATGTAAAACACATATGTACATTTATGGATTACATTCTCGTTTTCATTTTACTATTGAGAATTGCAGACTAGGTACACCAAAAAAGGAGGGGAGTTCTACAATTGGGATTTTCTCTTTTTCATTTTGATACATGTTTCGATGGGAAGTTTGATGGTTGCATTTGGACTGTAAGAGTGATGTTGTTTCACATATAGAGACTATGAGTTAGGGGTGTGTTGTTTCACATATAAAGGGCATGAATTTTGTGAGGTATATTTGATATGGTGTGTGCATAAAGAGAGGCCTCTATTGTAATCTTGAAAGGATGTAATTTCTGGGAATTCAAGAGGTGCAAATTGCGATGGGCATCGGTGGAAGAGAAGTTCAGAAGCTCCCTTGCGAGCTTCACCTTTTACATAAATTAGATATATATTTTTCAAGCACAACGTGCATTTCAGGAGGTTGAAAGTGAGAAACCTACACTATTATAGTATCTCAACAAATTGAAATTAGTCTGACTTTTCTTAAATGCAGTTGGTTTCATCTCATCATTCAAAACTCACATTACACAATGTTTTCTAATTGCAGGGCACTAGTAAGATTGAGGGCCTTTGTCTGAACAAATGTGGTTGTACAAGAAGCTACAGTGCTGAACAATTTAAAGAATTGACCAATTTGAGGTTCCTTCAAGTGAATAGTGCGAATCTCATTGGAGATTTCCTCAATGTGCTTCCTCAATTAAGATGGCTTCAATGGAAGGATTGTCCCTTGGATTTCACAGCGGCCAACTTTTATCCGAAGAAATTAGTCGTGCTTGATTTGTCGTGGAGTGAGATTTCAGACGACTGGAGAGGATGGGATTTACTCAAGGTAAGATGTAGAGAAGTTATATTTCTTGTGGATAATTACGTGTTGTTGAAGGTCCGATCTCACTACGTTCTCCTTTTCTCCTTTCTTTTTTCTCGAGAGGTATAATATCCTTCCTCATATTAGGAATTTGTAGGCATTTAAATATACGATAAGCTTGTGTCCTTAATATCTTGAATATACCTGAACAGACAGTCATGCTTAACGCAAGACATACTGCAAAAAATCACTTGTTTTAACTGTATTAATCAAAATCTATTAAAAAAAAATTGCAATATTTGTGCTTATCTTTAGGTTTTTTTTTAAATTTAAATGGTTTATGAGTGAATCTCTCCTAATGTATGTCTTTTTAGCAATTCTTGTTACGTAACTATGTCAATCTTCTTTGACAAAAAATGAAAAGTTACAATTATTTAGGTATTGTTTGGTATGTTCAAAGAAACACTTTTAACTGTTTTTGACATGAAATACAATATGAATGGTCATATACAGAATCGATTGTTTTAGAAACAAAAGCGAACACTAATACTTGAAAATAAGTGCATTGCTTCATAATGGCTTTTGTGAGGGCGAATTATATGTTAGTTTTGTGAGTGCTAGCCAGTGGATATTTATTTTAGCCAAATTGGAAGATATACCTACTGCTCCCTAACATTCTTTTTGCAATAGATATGCTCAAAAATTATTTCTATGTTGGTGACATAGCCTAACGCTACTAAGGAATGTTTAAATAAAACAAAAGTGATGTCGTAGAGTATATAGCAACGATAGCATGGGAATTGAGCTATGAAACATTTATGTAGTGTTTTAAAAAGTTTAAATTAAAGGAGTAGTGGTACATTGGCATTTTTTTTGGAATTTTAAAATGTTCAAAAAAGAATGAGGAGTATTGGAAAAGCAGTCCAATCTCATTGAAATTTCTCTCTCTCTCTCTCTCTCTCTCTCTCTCTCTCTCTCTCTCTCTCTCTCTATATATATATATATATATATATTTTTTTTTTGTTTCAGATGGCAACTGAACTCAAAGTTCTCAACCTCTTGAATTGTGGATCTATGAGAAAAACTCCTGACTTGTCTGCTTTCAAAAGCTTGGAGATTTTTTTGTTTGAAGGATGTTGCGATCTAGAAGAGATTCATCCTTCTATTGGTGACATCAAGACCCTCGTCTCCTTGAATGTCAGGAGTTGTAAGAGACTGGTGGAGCTACCGGTTGGAGTAGGTAGAATGGAAGAATTGAGTGAGCTTATCTTAGATCATACTAATATACAAGAGTTTCCTATTTCGAGTGGTTGCTTGATGAAGCTGGAGAAACTAAGTGCCTCATCTTGTAGACAACTAGCCCAACTTCCAGAATCCATGGGCTCTCTTGTGTCGTTAACTCTGCTGGACGTATCTGGGACACGGATTGAAGGCTTACCTAAATCCATTGGTTCTTTGAAAGAGCTCAAGACTCTTGATGCCTCTAATTGTGCATCCTTAGCCTGCATACCCAGCTCCATAGGCCATCTAGCATCTTTGCAGTGCTTGCTATTATGGGGATGTTCCTCGTTGAGAGAAATTCCTGATTCAATCGGAAAGTTGGAGTCATTGGCCGAACTACGTTTAGCAAGGACAGCAATTGCAGAATTACCTAAAAGCATTGGGAATCTGCAGAAGTTAAGGGTCTTGGACATTCGTCGAACTCACATAACAGAATTGCCCAGCGCCATCGGAATGTTGGTGAAACTCCTAGAGTTGAGAGCTTCAGGATGCAAAAATCTGGAAGGACTACCTGGTAATATGGGCAAACTGGTTTCGCTAAACACGCTTAAATTAGACAAGTCGGGCATTATAAGCTTGCCAGAAAACATTTCTAAGCTGTCTTCTGTCCAAAACCTGAGTGTTCAATATTGCCAAAAGCTTCGAGAACTACCAGAGCTGCCCTCTAGCACAAAAGCTCTACGTATTACTTGCCAGAGCCTGTTGTTGCCCCATCTTTCCCAACTGACCCTTCTCAAGAAATTCACTCTTTCTGATTGCCCTCGGCTTGAATATCTTCCAAAGCTTCCCATTGGGCTATCAATGCTTTCTATTACACGTTGTGGAAAATTGAAATCAGTGACGGATTTGTCGAAGTTGAAGCACTTATCTGAATTGTATCTTGAAGAGTGCTACAAGTTAACAGAGGTCACTGGTCTGGAAGATTTACAATCTCTCTGTAACATACGCATACGGGAATGCCCTAATTTGTCTTGGCCTGGTGGTGACGAATCCTGTGATTCATCTTGAACATGATATTGAGAACCAGAATTTTAGATTGATTATCGTTTTGCAAGTCCTGTATTTGAAGGTTGTGGTTGCTTGCAGGTCATCTACTGATATGTTTGTTTTGTTACATGGTGCGTTTAACTTCTATTTTCTGTTTGATTCTTATAATACCGGGCATTCTGGTTTATGCTATATATTGATAAGGTGGAAATTACAAGATGTTGGAAGAAGAAGCAGCTCTTTAAGAAAATTCCTTTCACCCTAGTCATCTCAGTTTCTTAAGGTGGTTGGTTGAGGTCCTGCACATTCATCAATGACAATAATTTGCTTGCTTTTCCTGATTGCTTGAATGTTTTTTTTTTTAAATTGTTCTGGGATTGATTAATCAGTATATCTCTCCTTTTTATGTTCTCATATGACTGCTCAAGGTAATTAAATGATTCACATGTGGATTATTAAAACTTCTAGAGGCAAATTTGTTCAACAGCTCCTTAATAATCCCCAGAATTCCTCGGATTCTTCAAGCTACTCTTAGAGGGTGTGAATTTGATAGGATGGAAGTCTGTAAGAGTGAGTTCATAGTTCCTTTGTCACTTTAAATTCTTTATGGATTTTCAATCTATTGAGTTTGATATTAACAAGATTCACACCGTTAATGCTGTCACCATACGATTTATCTGCTGCTCATTAGTCATTCTAATGTTTGCTACACCAATGAGGATTTTGTTCTAGTGCTGCTCTGTTTTGACTTTTCAGTATGCAAGTTTGTCTCCTGCTGTCTAATTTTCTAATGATCTTGGTCTTCATGATGTTGGAACTGTGAATAGAGCCAAATTAAGAATTTCGGATGAGAACCATATATGAATTCCAAAGAAACCTATGAACCATTACAATTTTGAGCGATGTTATCTACAAGAGTCATGCTGGAATTGTGAGAAGAAGCCTTTTGACGAGTTTAGTCACTTTATGATGAGTAGCAACATCTCACAATCTATCAATACTCCACCTATTTCTTAGCAGAAATAATGATCCTTCTGTATTATGAACCAAATGACATGTTATGTGGGAAGATCTTTGGATTAAAATTAGACATTAAAAGAAAATGTTTTAAATTTTACATGGACGGGACTAATAAAGCCATAAGTATTTTACTTAAATTTTTAGCACTTAAAATATTTTTTAGCTCTACAATGACACTAGTTTCAAGATCTCGATCTTTCCTTTTCTTCTCAAATTTAACCATTTTATAAGAATTAGAAGTTTGAGAAATGAACTGGACATGTGTCAATTGGCTGTTGTAATAATTGGTGACTAAAGAGAAATGCCCCACGACATGCTCATGCAACTTACCATTTCACATTCATCTTCTGATCCATGCGTTCTTTTTATCGTATTTATTTTAAAGCTCCTCCACAAAAGATATTTTGATCAGATTGAGTAAGTCGTGTATCAACATTCTAATTAATTTTTAAAAATTATGAGATATTTGCATTGAACAAGATTTCTACTACCATTGGGACTTGAAAATAGGGAATACGGCCGTTTTGTACATCCAATATGGGGAAGAAGAGGCCATACAGGGAAGTTATCACCAAGGAAGAAAGCTAAAGGAGTCAGCATAAAGAAGTACGAGTTATAACCATTGAAGGCCACTCTTCTCACATGAAAATGGGGAAATGGAGGGTTCGAATCCTCACCTTCTCAGGAAGGTTAGGGTGAGAACGATTCAATTTTAGGTGTGGGTTTTGACTCTTATGTTAGTCTGAGAGAGAAAGTTAGAGTAAGAATAAAATTGGGCCAACGAAAAAAAGTACGTGTTATAAATGAAAATAAAGAAGTAGAATGACAAATGGAAGCAACTAAAAAATATTAGTAAATAGTCAAATTATGTCACGTGGAAAGTCATTCAATTTTAAGAATAAATATGGGAAGGTTGTGCAAGGTGGATGCAAACGAGCCTTGCATGTTAATAGAGGGAATTCTCCTTTTTCTTAGGTAGCCAAAAAGAGGAAATTTCTATATGGTAGAATTTTATTGTATATATAAGTTGAGTCTATCGACATTTGATGTGGTCATGTGATGTCTTCAGTTGGAGAAAGAAGAGGAATTGCCAAAAAAAAAAGCATAATAAATATATTATTTCGAAGACAAACACCTTTTATGTCACTAAAAATTACAAAGAAATGTGTCGACTCAAACATACTCTTTCAAAATGAAGTGCCTATTAATATAAACATAGAAGAAATAGATAATATTGGTTGATATAATATTGGTTGATATAATATTGGTTGATATAATTAAGAGTGAAGATAGAAAGGAAAATATGATATATGTATAGTTAAAAGGAGTCATTAGAAAGTGTACCGCTCAAAATGCAAAGAGAAGTGTATGGTCCTAGCATACCATTTCTTAAATGTATGTCTAATCATGTAATAAGAAAGTTAAAGAACACTAATTGATGGGGGTATTTCTGTCTGAAAATTGAAGAAAAAGGAATCGTCAGTATGCTTATTATTGTTTTTTGGTCAAATAAGTATGCTTATTTAAATATGTGAAACGTGATGCATATTTAAATGTCACTATTTTGAATAAAATGGATAGAAGCTCTATTTATCTACGTTATTTAAAAAAAAAACATACTATTTTGATTAACGAAATAACATTGACAATATAGTATATTGAAGATCCTATCTTAACATTAGAAAAAAAAGTAGTGTTTGCTCAAGAATGAAGATTATGAAACTAAATAACTTTCTTTAAGGAGAATGAAGCAAATTTCCCTAAAGATGTTCATAACCACAAAAAAAAAAAAAAAAATATAGATACGTCTAACAGCTTAATTCTAGCTCATGATTTTCTTAGAAAGTGTATACAAGAAAGTTTTGGTGGTGAAATTATATATTGATTTACAGTGTTATACTATACTTTTATAGGAATGTATATTTAAAATAAGTGATAAGTGTGTTGAAAGTCCTAAAACTTATTGCACAAGTATAGTTTTTTTTTTTTGGGTAAGTATTGCACAAGTACAGTTGAGTCCTAAAACTTTCAAAAAATTTAATCTTTAAAAAGTCCAATCAATAGAAGGACTCGATTGGACCAATATAACAAGTTTTAGATTTCGATTGCACTTTTGTTGTGATAAATTTTAGGACCTCATCGATTTTTTTTGAAATTTTTATGATTCAATTGCATACTCGTAATAAATTTTAGGACTTCTAATACACTTATGCCTTAAAATAATATGTTTTAAAAAATATTTATGATTTAATTTGAGAATGATGTAATTTAGATATAACATATATTAACGACCACCATCTTCAATCACGTAACAACTAAATTAATGTTGAATAATTATCAAAACTAAAATTGCTAATATGATATTTACTCAAAATGGAATTAAAATATTTAAACGATGTAGACTTTTTTTTTTTTTTTATAGGGAATCATCAAATTTGAAATTTTATTGACCAAATAACCTTATATTTACAATTTTTTAAATACTTCTAATAAAAAACAGATTCCCAACCATATGCATACATAATGTATTTCCATATTATTATTTAATTCAATTATCAATTTAGGATTAAAAAAATGATGATTCTAATTTTTTTATTAAAGAAATGATTATGGCATTAGTTTTAGGACCATATAGTCACATAATAACAATAAATAACATCATTATCTTCCAGTATGCTTAAATGCATGTTAGAAATAGGTCTTATCACTTAGTAATAGTTATATTTAGGTCAAAATAACTGCTTTTTTTTTTTTAATGATTAGATCTAAATGTGAAGGTTATCCATCGTTGCATTAATTGTACGAAGGATTACACTTCATCTTCCACAAAGTGCCTTGACCTTGGGCAAAAAGAGAGGGGAAAAAAAAACCAGAGAGCACGTTCTGAGATATTAGAGTGAAAAAAAGAGAGAGCCGTGAGCGGAGTTGAGTACGGCGCGGGGTGTGAGATTAGAAGGGCAGAGGAGTCATTTTGTCTTCACTCTCCATTCAAGGTGGGAGTTGCGCTTCATTTATCAATTTATTTCGGCTCCTTTATTGAGCAACCGAGCATGGAGCCCGAGTTTTGAAGTCGGAGTTCCCAACTTTGTCTCACCCGTCTGGGCGTTGCAAACTTGAAAACTTGAAACTCCGGTCCACCGGTTCATTCAAGCCGGTCGTGATGATTGGTGCATCCTTGATTACACAAAGTGCTATGCATGTATGCTCAATGAGGCCGGTCTCTTGTTTTGAATTCGAACTTTTCCTTACTTCGCGAAGAGATTCTTAATGTTATGTCAAGATATTTACCTCGCCATCGCACTTGTGAACATGTGTATGTTCATCACCCCACGGGTACTAAGTTAGGCTCACTTTTGCTGCTTGCTCATGCCTATGCTCGCTTCGGTGTTTTTATGAGCTCAGCAAAGTCGTCATTAGGATTCATTTTGTTCTCTCGCTGACTCATGTTGTTGCCAATAGAATTTTGAACGAATCTGAAACCTGAGGAGGGCTAGAAAGCCGATGATAAGGGAGGGACTTTAGTCGATGGGCTTTTACGACCTAAATCTGCCACTTTGTTGGCCTCTATAAAAGAGTGGATTATTCGAAATATCTTGATATTGGGCCTGGTAAAGAGGGTCCACATCCCTTATCTGCGCTCAAGCTCATCGAAGACGAGGCATCAGATTCCCAAGAGAAGCCTTTTCCTCAGTTCGTGCGCTGAAGCAAGTTGACCGTCTCGGCGAAGGCGAAGTCGAGGTAACAAGCCTCGCTGATCTCGCGAATCCGTCGACGATTTTCCCCAGCAAAAATCACGGTGCACGCAACGCTGTAGCGCCGCCGGTGTACCCATTTGGGCGGTGAGTTTTCTGTCTTCAATCCATTTTTTTTTTCCATTTTGTGCCATCTGATATGGCTTCCACACATCGGCGTCTCCGCTTCCTCGACCGACCTTGGGCCTCGGGTCGGGGTTCTGTCTCTCAAGACGAAATTATCTCGAGCTTTCTGCAAATCCCAGAGTACTCCTGAAGGACACCCTGTTGGTTTTCTTTTCTGTTTTCTTATTAATGGGAAAAGCAAAGTCAAGTCCAAGTCGTGCTCGCTTTCGATCAAAACCCCTGCGCAGGTTAGGTTCTGCGCATCTTCTGACTAATGCCGCGGAAATTACATGTGCAGTAATTGCCGTCTGTGCAGCATGTGTTGCAGCTGTTTGATTAGCATGAAGGGTCTTGCGTCATTTGACGGCGAGTACTCGGCATCGTTCGAGCACGCACGGTGGAAAGCGTTGTGTGTTGGTTATGCATCGTCGAAGGCTGAGAATCGGTGGAGATCACAGCAGTGGGTGGATTTTCTTGTTTGAGCACTTCTCCGGTAATCAATGAATCCTTGCTCCTCTTCTCTTGTCTTCTCTGTTTCCTGTTTTAATTGGTCCATTTTCTTCTGATTAGTTGTATGAGAGTTTTTATTTTCGTTCGAATGTAGCTCCGAGTTGAGTTTTGAGAGACATTTCTGCAGTTCCCGGATCTGGGATTTCATATTCCTCTTCTTTTGAGGCTCTGCTCCGTAAATCTCTTTTACTGCCTGGGTATTAGTACAATCCTCTTGAGATGAAAAGAAGAGAACCCACTGATCCAGAAGATCCGGTGTATGGAGTGTCTTCCTCATTGACCTCTCCACATGTAGGTGATCATGAATGCATAACCAAAAAGCCAAAAGGAAATGACTATGAAGTATTCTTGAGCTTTAGGGGGGAAGACACTCGCAAGGGCTTCACCGATCATCTCTATATTGGCCTTGTCAATGCAGGAATTCATGTATTCAAAGATGAAAATGAGCTCTATGGTGGTGAGGAGATTGGTCCTGAGCTTCTCTGCAGTATTAAGCAGTGTAAGATCTCGATCCCGATTATCTCAGAGAACTACGCTTCTAGCAGGTGGTGCCTTCGCGAGCTGGCTCAAATGTTGAAGTGCAAGAGAAGTAGAGGGCAAATGGTGTTGCCCATATTTTACAAAGTGGAACCCTTGCAATTGCGACATCTTATAGATAGTTTGGGGGATGCTATCAATGCACGTAAAGAGAATTTGGATGTAAAGGTTGTGAAGGAATGGGAAGAAGCACTCGAAGAAGTTAGTTCCTTGAAGGGATGGGAATCAGACAAAGTAAATAAAGGGTACATTATTCTCCACCAAAACTTTGTTTAGTTTCTCAAAACTAGATCTTTACTTGAAAAGAATATTAATATTGCCATCCTATACTGAAACTTATTATTATTTGACAGGCATGAAGGAGAATTGGTTAAAATTGTTGTTAGAAAAGTTATGAGGGAATTAAAAATTCAGCTAACTATTCCTGAACAGTTGGTGGGAATTGATGATCGTGTGCAACAGGTAATGAGCTTAATAGATGCTAAATTCTATGACACAAGGATTATCGGAATTTATGGATTTGGTGGCATTGGTAAGACAACTCTTGCAAAGGTGTTATACAACAAACTCTCTGGTCATTTTGAGTATCTTAGCTTTGTGGCGGATATTCGAGAAACATCTCGGCACAAGGGTATTGAATGCCTACAAAAGCATCTCATTTACGATATACTAAGATATCCACATGAAGTGTCTAATGTTGACGACGGAATTGGTGTCATCAAATCTCGATTTACAAGTAAGAAAGTCCTTATTCTTCTTGATGATATTGATGACAAGAATCAGTTAAATGCTTTGGCCGGAGATGGTAGTTGGTTTCAAGCAGGAAGTGTAGTCATTGTCACAACTAGAAACAAGAGCATTCTAGATGAGACTGGTGTAGGCTACATGTACCAACTGAACGAGTTGTCTCTAAATCAATCATTGATTTTATTTAGTAGACATGCATTTCGGAAGGATTTTCCCCAAAGTGATTATTGGATTCTCTCTCGTGATGTCGTATCTACTGCGGGGGGGCATCCATTAGCTCTTGAAGTGATTGGTTCATTCTTATGTGGAAAGCCAAAAAAAGTATGGAAAGATACATGGAAGAAATTAAAGAAAGTGCCTGATAAGAAAGTCCTAGAGACTTTGAGTATAAGTTATGAAGCATTAGATCATCAGGTGCAACAGATATTTTTGGATATTGCTTGTTTTTTTATTGGATCATCTAAACAAAGTCCAACTTACATGTGGGATGCCTGTGATTTTTTCCCAGAGAATGGGATTGAAGTATTGTGCCTTATGTCCTTAATTAAAATTGATAAAGACAGCAAACTACTGATGCATAATCAACTGAGAGATTTTGGAAGGGAAATTGTTCGTCTAGAAAATCAAAAGGAGCCTCAAGGCCGTAGCAGATTATGGATTTATGAGGAAGCCATCAAGGTGCTTGACAACAACAAGGTAAGCATTTCCTCTACTTGGCTTAGTCATTGAATGTGAGTCCTTCTTCTCTTTCTTGTTTAAGGTAAAAATTATTGTCAATCCTGAATCCCCGAAACTTGCTGCTTTTACCAACAAAAGAGCTCCTTCATTTAATTGCTGTTCTTGCCTGATTCTAGGACATAATCAGAGGAGCAGTTTCTTGGTTATTAATGATATATACCTCATAATAATATTGTCATGAGAACACTCTTTTGGTAACTTCAATGCCACAACAAAACTACGAAAATGTGATGATTGACAGAGTACTTTAAGAGAAAACATGACATCTATAAATTGTTGGTGCCCATGTTCCACATATCTGTATGATGCATGTGTTTGATGTTTGGATTCTTCTTTTGATTTCTTGTGAGGTCTTTTACGTCGCCGGCTGCCAGCTGTATGACGGTTCCTGGGTTGCCAAAAAAAAAAAAAAAAAAAATTTCTCTCATGAGTTGTTTTTAATGATCAATGAGATCTCTCTTCATTTGTGACCATTAGCTATCATGGTTCTGTATTTTTCAAGTTGTGCCCCTTATATTTTTAGCTCAATGTAGCCCTTTATCTGTCACGGTTTATGCAATCAAGTCCTTTGTCGTCAAGCCTTAGTTAACAATGTCAATTTGTTGGTGGCTTTCATATTTGTTTATGATATATGTGCAACTGCGTAATATAACCCTCCAAATGTATATTATATCACTCTATAGGCTTTTTATAATTGGGTATAAATTTCTTTCTATGAATTTGCGAGCTTTTTATTTTTTATTTTTATTTTTGTGATGATGGACAATTTTGCTATTAATCCCCTGATAACATGTATATGTCAAATATAGGCTATCATTTCAACTTCAAAGGGTATCTATGAAGTCATTGACCAAAATACAATAAGTTTACAATATGCATTTGAAGAAAAAATTCGAACCACCAAACAAATCCTTATTATGACTCTTATGATTTGTGCTGACTTATGATTTCTGCTCAATGAGCAATTTTCCACCTAAAACTAAAAATGAATTTGAGTTGCTAAAATATTTTATTGCAACAAAAGAAAATGTAGAAGGCTTGATTTCCTTCAAAATCCAATTTGATCACTCTTCATGTCCAGTTTGTCTGTAAGTAAGATCTCATTAATTTATCAGCAAATTGATAAAAAAATTTAGATTTGACTGTGAGAAAATCAACACAACAATGAAAAGATAGCATCAAACTGCTCTAGACAAGAGGAGTAAGAATCATTGATATAACATTTGATGTATGACCAAATTTTCTTCGATAAAGAATGAAAAACAGTTTTTCAAAATACACATGATAAGAAATGAAAGTAAAACACTTATGTACATCTCTGGATCATATTCTCGTTTTCATTTTGCTATTGAGAATTGCAAAATAGGTACACCAAAAAAAGAGGGGGATTCTACAATTGGGATTTTTTTTCATTTTGATATTTGCTTTGATGGCAAGTTTGATGGTTGTATTTGTACAGTAAGAGTGATGTTGTTGCACATATAAAAGACATGAGTCAAGGGTGTGTTGTTTCACATATAAAGGGCATGAATTTTTCTGCATATATTTAAAATGGTGTGTGCATAAAGAGAGGCCTCTATTGTATATTTGAAAGGTGCAATTTCTGGGAATTCATAAGGTGCATATTGCAAAGGGCATAGTTGGAAAGTAGAAGTTCGAAAACATCCTTGTGAACTTCACGTTTTCACATAAATTAGATGAATTTTTTTCAAGCAAAACCTGCATTTCAGGAAGTTGAAAGTCAGAAGGCTACACCATTATAGTATAACTACTTATTGAAATTAGTCCAGCTTTTCTTAAATACAATTGGTTTCTTTTCATCATTTCAACCTTACGATCCACAATGTTTTCTAATTGCAGGGCACTGGTAAGATTGAAGCCCTTCGTCTAGACAAATTCGGTTATAGAAGAAGCTACGCAGGTGAACTATTTAAAGAACTTACCCATTTGAGGTTCCTTCAAGTGAACACTGCGAATCTTGTTGGAGATTTCCTGAACTTGCTTCCTCAATTAAGATGGCTTCAATGGGAGGATTGTCCCTTGAATTTCACAGCGGCCAACTTTCATCTGAAGAAATTAGTTGTGCTGGATCTATCGTGGAGTGGGATTTCGGAGGATTGGGGAGGTTGGGGTCCACTCAAGGTAAGATGTGTAGAAGGCATATCTCTTGTGGACAATCGCATGTTGAAGATTCAATCTCACCAAGTTTCCCTTTGCTCCTTTCTTTTCTTTTTTTTTGGGGAGAGGTTTAATATCCTTCCTCAGAATAAGGATTTTTCGCTTAATATAAGAGGAATTTGTAGGCACCTAAATATATGATAAGCTTCTGTCCTATATATCTTTAAATAGTATTATCTTAACAAAACAAACAATCATGGTTAACACTAGACATACTGAAAAAAGAAAACTTGTTTTAACTGCATTAATTAAGATCTATTAGAAACATAATTACTATATATGTGCCTATCTTGAGTTTTTCTAATCTAAATGGTTTGTGGTTTCTAAGTGATTCTCTCCTGATGCATCTCCTTTTAGCAATTCTTATTGTGTATCTATGTCAATCTTCTTTCATGAAAAATGAAAAGTTACATTTTGGTATAGTTTGGTATGTTCAAAGAAACACTACTGTTTTTGACCTGAAATACTATATGAATGGTCATATACAGAATCAATTATTTTAAAAACAAAAGTAAACACTAATGCTTGAAAATAAGTGCATTGCTTCATAATGGTTTTTGTGAGGGCGAATTATATGTTAGTTTTGTGAGTGCTGGGTAGTTGATAATTACTTTTGCCAAATTGGAAGATATGCCTACTGCAGTAAGAAATTAAAGTTAAACCCTGGTATGTCCCTACCATTCTTTTTGCAATAGATATGCTCAAAAATTATTTCTATGTTGGTGATGTAGCCAAACACTACTACTTAAGGAATGTTTCAATATAAAAAACGTGACGCAGTGGAGTATTATAGCAATGAAAGCATGGGAACTGAGCTATGAAACATTTATATGGTGTTTTAAATAGTCTAAATTAGAGGAGTACGGTGCATTGCTACTTTTTTTTTGGAATTTTAAAAAAGTCTAAACAAGAATGAGGAGTATTGGAAGAGCAGTCCAAACTTACTGAGATATTCTCTCTGTTTTTTTTCAGATGGCAGCCCAGCTCAAAGCTCTCAACCTTCTGAATTGTCGATCTATGGGAAGAACTCCTGATTTGTCTGCTTTCAAAAGCTTAGAGATTTTTTTGCTAGAAGGATGTTGGCATCTGCAAGAGATTCATCCTTCTATTGGTGACATCAAGACCCTCGTCTCCTTGAATGTCAAGAGTTGTAAGAGATTGGAGGAGCTACCGGTTGGAGTAGGTAGAATGGAAGAATTGAGTGAGCTTATCTTAGATCATACTAATATAAAAGAGATTCCTATTTCGAGAGGTTGTTTGATGAAGCTGGAGAAACTAAGTGCCTCGTCTTGTAGACGACTAGCTCAACTTCCAGAATCCATGGGCTCTCTTGTGTCGTTAACTCTGTTGGACATATCTGGGACACGGATTGAAGGCTTACCTAAATCCATTGGTTCTTTGAAGGAGCTCAAGATTCTTGATGCCTCTAATTGTGCATCCTTAGCCTGCATACCCAGCTCCATAGGCCATCTAGCATCTTTGCAGTGCTTGTTATTATGGGGATGCTCCTCGCTGAGAGAAATTCCCGATTCCATCGGAAAGTTGGAATCATTGGCCGAACTACATTTAGCAAGGACAGCAATTGCAGAATTACCTAGAAGCATTGGGAATCTGCAGAACTTAAGGATCTTGGACATTTGTCGAAGTCACATAACAGAATTGCCTGGTGCCATCGGAATGTTGACGAAACTCCTAGATTTGAGAGCTTCAGGATGCAAAAATCTGGAAGGACCACCTAGTGATATGGGCGAACTGGTTTCGCTAAACAAGCTTAATTTAGAGAAGTCGGGCATTACAAGCTTGCCAGTAAGCATTTCTAAGCTGTCTTCTGTCCAAAACCTGAGTGTTCGATATTGCCAAAAGCTTCGAGGACTGCCAGAACTGCCCTTTGGCATAACTGCTCTACGTATCACCTGCCAGAGTCCAGCGTTGCCACAACTTTCCCAACTAACCCTTCTCAAGAAACTCACTCTTTCTGATTGCCCTTGGCTGGAATATCTTCCAAAGCTTCCCATTGGGCTATCAATGCTTTCTATTACACGTTGTGGAAAATTGAAAGCAGTGACGGATTTGTCGAACTTGAAGCACTTATCTGAATTGTATCTTGAGGAGTGCTACGAGCTAATGGAAGTCACCGGTCTAGAACGTTTACAATCTCTCCGTAACTTACGTATACGAGAATGCCCTAATATATCTTGGCTTGATGGTGTGGAATCCTGTGATTTTTCATCCTCAACATGATATCAAGAATTACACTTTTAGATTAATAATTGTTTTGCAAGTTCTGTATTTGAAGGTTGTGGTTGCTCGCAGGTCGTCTACTAACGTGTTTGTTTTGTTTACATAGCGTGTTAAACTTTTATCTTCTGTTTGATTCTTATAATACCAGGTGTTCTGGTTTATACTCGATGTTGATACGGTGGAAATTACAAGACGTTGGAAGAACAAGCAGCTTTTTGAGAAAAATTCTTCGACCCTGGTCAATTCATGCAATTTAACTAGTGGCCTAATTCTAATGATGGACAATAATTTATAAGCAACTACTCTACATGACATGCGCCTTTAATTAACTCTACATGACATGCAACCTGATTTAAAAAGCCTATCGTGCAATTACTTAAACTATATGAGACTCACCTAGGACATGCATTAATTACATGACTTAAACTATATGACATGGCAAATGACATGGATGTGATGCAATCAATCCATATGACATGCACATGACATTTTTTGTGTTTTTCATCAAAATTCACGGTTAAAAAGTGAGATATTATCTACTTTAAGTTAGGAAATAGACTAACCTAAATTTTATCTTAACTTAGAAACTTATCTTAGCAAGCAATTCAATTCAAAGGCAACTTCCGAGGGAGTCGAAAAGTCTTTTTTTTTTCCCCTTTTTTTCTTTCTTTTTCCATCGTCTTCTTCAACCTTCAACCATGGGGAGGGTTTGAGCTAGTCTCACCCCCTCTTTTGTTGATTTTGTTTGCGTTATTGTTCTTTTCTTACTTTTTTTTTTCCTCTCAATTTGGATTTGGGAGGTCTCTTCTCCCAATCTAGTTATCAATTTGAGAATTTGAACTCTCTTGATCTATTTCTAGATTTAGATGCTATCCTCTTCCGATTTAGATTTGGGAGTTTGATAAATATGTTTTTGGGGATTCCATTTCCCTATGCTTTGTTCATGTATAAGTTCTCTACTTCTAGTCTCAATAATGATTATAGGAGTTTTGGCTTCTCGTTGAATTATGAAGATTTGCTCCTCCTCATATTAGATTTGTGTTCATTACATATTATGGTTGTTTATGTACGAAGATAGTGTAAAGGAAGCCAAACCTAGGTGCCCACTACCAATTGGCAACGGCGTAATTATTAAAGAAGGAATTTTCGGCCTATGCTCATTATTGACGAAGACACGGGATCCAGTGATTGGCCGCCAATTTTGTTTGATAGATTTGTTGATGTAGAACGAGTTGTGCAATTGTTTCATCAATCCTCCTTGTGTTTTGCATTTGACTTTGTTTTTTAGTATTCATACTCTGTTTCGATTTGTTTTATCATGAAGACTATGTACTTCTGCATCCTTTTGATTCATAAATATAATTTTGTTTCAACCAAAAAAAAAAAAAAATTGAAAGATGGTAGCTAACTTAGTTACTATCTAACATGCATTCTATTTTTAAAGTATCTAAACTACTCTATCATGCAATTATATCTAGGAAATCAATTCTAATCTACATGATTTGCAATGCAATCTTTTTTATATTTTCAGAATAAAGAAAGCAATCAAAGTAAGATAAGCATCAAATCATTTAAGATCATCAAAGATATCATCCAATCAATTCAAATAATGAAACGCTATTCAATCAACTTGAAATTTCGCGAATAAAATTGATAAATTGATCTTAAGCCTTAAAGATCAAAATATTAATTTTAAAGATACCCTAAAATCAATAATTCCATCCAAAACTTCATAAATAGAATTAAAGATGTGGCAAATTAGGAAATATTAGGGGTGTGCAAAAAAATCGGGACTCACTCGGACCGTTCGAATCGGGATCGATCGGCTTGGAATCGGTGGTTCTTAAGGAAACCGGTTTTGTTCCCAATTCCAATTTGTTGGAACGAGTGGGTACTAGTTCATTTCCAGTTCCGTGGGCGGACCTACTCACCCGTTCACCCAAACTGGACCGATATTATAATAATATATTAATTTTTAATAAAAAATAAAAACTTAAAAACCTAGATCTGAAATTTGCTCATGTTCACCTCGGGCCCTAAGATACTTTCTAACTTGATGGCCATTGTGGCTTCTTTTTGATTTGTTGTATTGGTTTTTTTTTTCTTCTTTTTCTTTTGTTCTGATTAAGAACGTTTGCTTGTGGTTTCTAATTTTTCCTTATAGTGAGATCGGTTCCACATATTTATTTTTGTTTTACTTTCTAATTTTGCCACAAAATAGATAAAGTTTCTGATTTTGCTCATTAAATGTTGTAACGATAAATGGACAGGGCTATTATTATGTATACTCAATGCTTAATGGGTTGTTTATGGTATGGCCTTTACGGTTAAAAGAATGGAGATATTTGGTAGATATTTGGTAGATATTTGGAGAGACCGGTTCCATTGATCTACACAGAGTTAGACCGGACCGGCGGTCTGTTTCCTGGATGGATCCATGGAATCAATGGTTGGTTCCGGTTTTGATTTTTTAGAACCGGTCCTTAGTAGGCGGTTTCCGATTTTAAGTCGCGAACCGTCCATTCGGACCATACTCACCCCTAAGAAATATATCCTAATTTAGGGATGTGCCTATCACTCAACGATATTGATCAGAAGTAATAATCAAATCAGGCAATATGACATTCAGTGGAATTGGATAATGATTATTACCTAATTTGGGGGATTTGTTCCCAAATTCGAGCCAGATGGGCGACTGTGGATCACGGGTTGCGATTGGCGTAATGTCTAGCAAGTTCGCGGCAAGACTAGCTGTGACAGTGTCTCAAAAATGTTGCATGGTATAGCTCGCGGTGTGGCGGACCGATATGGCTTCACAGATCGCTAATGTCGTTGCCTCTCCATCTATTGCCTTTCGGGTAAAAGTGGATGGACTGATGACATTTGCGCATGGGATGACTTTTTGCATGAATCCTCGGAAAGTGAGAATGTATTAGTGGAGTATAAAGAGAGAATTTTATGAAGAATTACTCTCCTCCTTTTCTTGAACGTGTCTTCTTGTTCGTTAATGATCCAAGTGCACTATTCCAGAACTTTTGACCACTTCACGAATCATACCTGCACACAAAAAAATAATTCTTTCCTTTTCTATTTTAGTAACAACCTCCGGTGGACACAACATCCGGGGATCTCTGGCACAGCCACGCGCAATTAGAATTTGTCCGAGTGATTCGTTAGATGAAGACAAGCTCGCGGAGGGTCTCGGTGATGACTCTCGGTCAAGGAGGGGCCACCGATGGTTTCTCAGCTTGGCGACACTGGGAGATTGGTGAAGACCTGCGAAACAGAATAAAAAGACTCCTGAGTGGTGGAGGAGCTTGGTAGGCGTTCAGTGTAGACCTGACAGCGACTGTAGGAGTTTTTCCGATATGAGCTACATTAATTGAGATTATAATTTACCATTTACGGGGTTGGTCTAATAAGTTAAGACATAATATTTTTTAATAGTCGAATATGGACCTGGCTTATATGAGTCGAGTTGGGCCTAGCTTATGATGAAAGGGCCCGGTTGAAAACTCTATGAATAATGCTAAGTTCTCTCCTCTAACCCTCATTCTTTCACGAACAGTCTCTCACCTCACGTAAGAAAGCTGTGAGGGGCGGTCTCATTGTACCGGGATCTGAGAGTCATAAATGAGAAGAACTTGATCATCAAATCGTCGTTATTTCGTATAAAGAACGATGTATATCAAATTAGGTATGCAAATCTTCGTCTTCTCCTCCAATATGTTCGAGTTTCTAGCTATGTTGATTCTAGAATGTCGCTTCGACGGCTAACATTTGGCATCATAGCCTCATAGCCTAGAGCTCGAACTGTTGAATTTGGCCTGTTTTTAGAAATTTTGTTAGTTGAAATTTGATTTTGAGCACATATTCAGACTTTTCTTGTCGAATCGAGCATTTCGATGGGTGGCACGCCTCCGATGGAGGCCAAACGTGCCGCCCACAAGCATTTTGGATTTGAGCAAGCTTTGGACGATTTTGCCCATTTTCGTCATTTTTGGTTTGATGAAAGTGAATTTTGATCACAAATTTGGCTTCTTCTCATCGAGATGAGCATTTTGATGGGTGGCGGACCTCTAGACAAGGTCGGACGTGTCGTCACGCGCTTGCACACGCCGCCCTGGCTTTGACGAGTGGCGCCACCTGCTGGTGAGTGCACTCACGCACTTGTAGGTGTGGCCACGTGACCCTCGAAGGCAGTGGGCGATGTCACTGATGACATCACCTGCCGACTCGGCCCACCACTTTGTCGCGTTGACGTCATTCGCGGTGATGACATCATTCCCGACGGGTGACTTGACCCGGGCTAACTGGGTTGACCTAACCAGGGTTGGCAAAGTTGATCGACTCGGTTTGACTATTGATCAGTTGGATTGGTCAATCCTGGTTGAACTGCTTTTTAGGCCAGTTCAGTATGCCCGAATGTGCAGCTCATGCGCCATGCGTTCCAGCAGTTCGTGAGGGCGTGTGGAGTATGCTCACATGAAGATTTTCTACACTATGATGTATTTATTTTAAATATTTGATACTTTTAAGGATATGAAAATGCATGTGGAATCTTAAATACGTGGATTTTGGAGTATTTTTCATGTATTTTTTTTTATATAGTTTTGAAAATATGTTGCGAGCTCACATATTTATAATCACAAAGGTTGTGTAGAGCATTGGTTCATCAATAACATATGTAAGGTTCTTCATAAATGAATGAAGCAATATGATTGGCATAACATGTGATTTTAGTAACAAATTGTCCCTGTTATCAAGTTTAAAATCACATGTATAAGATAAATGTGAGTCATAAAGTTTATATCATTGGTATAAGTGAGTTTCAATGGTTCAATTGTGTTATGACCATCAAAGTAGTACACTTGATTGGATTTGAGAAATATCGGTCTCAAATTGTGATAAGATGTTTCCTATTTTAATGCGTGGTCATACTCCCAAAGGAGGTGATTGTGTGTTAGTTCGTGGAGGGATATGGTAGATGAGTGACTAACCCTAGTGGCTCATACACCTAAAGATGGTGAACTTGCAAAAGGTTTCATGACCACTGTTATGTGGAGAGTGTACAATTGCATGTCATGTATTATGCCTAAAGATGTTAATATAATAATGCATATAGCTCTCATGATGTGTGCTTATAAGGTTTTGAAGTTATACAATATTCACATGATACCGATTGCATATATTGCGTGTTATTTAGTCACTTTCTCTGTAATGGCAACTCTATTATGATTGAGATTCTTACTTGGTCGAATTTTAAGTAGTGAAAAGAGAATTTTTCTATTTGGAATGAAGCTAGTAGATGTTTATATTAATCTTATTAAGAATAAGCTGACAATTTCACTGTTAATGATATAGAACTAAAAAGTATTTTTTGGCTACTTGGGAAAAGAGTATCCATAAGCGTTTCATTTGGGAACACTTAAAAATGATTTACCAACTAATTACACCGCTAAAAGGATGATGGAAACCTTGGTAATTTGAAATCATATATTGTCTAATGCCAAGATTGGATAAATGCAAGGATTTTCCAACATGAGGTGTGATGATTCTGATGAAGTTAAGGATTACGTCATAATGATGGTAGATTTGAAGTTCAAAAATTATACTCATAAAGGAACTCATGAAACCACCGTTCATTATGATAATCTGGTCTCAAGATAGCACCCTTCAAGAGAAATGGTGTCATTTATTACTTTCCTAGGAAGAAATGACACTTAAGAAACACTGTAATGAATATAAAGCTTATTTGTCTAAGTGCAAGCTTGTAAGTAATCATTTCTTGGCATTCATTTATGAATCCAATTCTTATTGAAAGCTTCATCCAGTTCTTGGTGACTAAATAGCAGTGCAACAAATTATGTTATTTATTATAAGGGGATTCATAAATCTAAGGAAGCTAAATCATGATGAATCATAACTCATCATGGGAAACAACATTTAATGTTGAGTTAGTGGGAGATGTTGTTTTGATTTTGGATTCTGGTTTGCATTTGATGTTGAGAATTACTTTTATATACCTTCATTTGGACGGAACTTAGTTTCCGTATCATGTCTAAAAGTGTGTGGCTATTCTTTTGAAGTAAAGAGTAGTGTTATTTTTATGTTTTCCAATTCAAATAAAGTTGGATGCTGTTTTTTTTTTTTTGGGTAAAGAATAAAGTTGGATCTGTTGACACCTAAATTTTTGCATAATTTTTAGGGTTAATTTTTATTAAAAAAAAATCACATGGCATATGGTTTAGAAAATTTTTATTTTTTTGTTATATTTTGTTAAGATTTTCACATATTTAGGTAATATACACTAGGAGATGCACTTTTGACGGAAAGGAAATTCTCGAATGAAATATTGGAAAAAACACAAAAAATATTGCGTGTTGTGGGATGATATATTCAATAGTATTTTGCACAAGCAAAGTTGGCAATGAAATATACCACGGAGATACAATTTTTTGGTGTATAAAAGGAGTCGCGTACTATGGTGAGCAAGGGGGTTCTTTTTGGTTGGGTAAAAAAAGAACACAAAAAAAAAAAAAGTAAAAAGTGAAAAGTGAGTGACGTAAGAGAGAGAAAAAGTAAAAAAAAGGGGCGAAACCCTAATCGGGGGACTGTTCATCTTCCCCGAGGGTCTCACAACCCCGCCGGCGCCGCATCAACGCCATATCTCTGATCGTGAGCCCTGGCGCCCAAAGCTCGTGCGCCCCCCCGACGTTTCCCTGCCTTATCTCCGACCGCGAGCCCCAGCGCCCAAAGCTCGAGCCCTCCCGACATGTTGCTGCCGCATCTTCGTTCGCGAGCCCCGGTGCCTGTCGACCCAGCAGATCGGTCCCGTCGCCTGCAACTCTTAGATCCGGCGACGATATGACGTTTCTGCTGTCCCGCCGTCGCCAATTTACCGTATCAACCCCGATCCGTTGCACCGGAGTGGCTCCCCAACGTCGTTGCTCCAGATCGGCCTGCATCTGCCCAGATCCGCCTCGTCGGAATGCGTCGAAGCCCCTGCCTTGCCCCCTGTTGTCTCGATCCAGCTCCGACGCCACCTCCGCTCGTTGCTCGCAAATCTAAGATCCCCACAGCAGCCGATCCAGATCTAGACGCTGGAGCTCCTCGCCGCAGCTGCCCGGAGCCGAAGCCCTGCGACCCGACGTCCCTGACCGCTGCACTTCACCGTCGCAACGCTGCTACCGCCTCTGACCTGAGCGCGATTCGCGTTTCCTGAGCAACGATCCCCCGGAGCCTGCGGCCCGATCCGATTCTCTCATTGGACGCCGCGCCCTACAACGAGATCCGACGCCGCCCCGTGCCGATCCATGACGCCCGCACCCAGATCCGACGTCAGCATTGTGCCGGCCCATGTCTTCACCCTCGTTGGAGCCCTCGCTGGAGCCCCAAACCAGCGGGCAAGGTTTCTTTTTTTGTTTAAAAAAAAAGGAAAAAAAAACTTTATTAGGTATTTTTGCTTTACTTTTTTAGGCAAGTTTAGGTTTTTCTCTATTTTATTATTATTATTATTATTATTATTATTATTATTATTATTATTATCTCTTTATAAGTTATTCTCTTTGGTTGAAATACCTATTTACGCATAACCTGGAAATCCCAATATATCACCTGATTTCATGATCGTCTTTAGTCTGCTTTTTATTCCATCTATAAAAAACTTTAGATGAAATAATTAATCAAAGGAGTAAAATTGATAATTTGATCTTTAAGGCTTAAGATCAATTTATCGATTTTATTAGCAAAATGTTATCTCTTGATCTAAAAGATGTGCAATATTTTTGATGATTTTGAATGAATTGTCTCGTCTTAATTGCCTTGTTTATCTCGATATATGTTTGAGTTAGAATATTGCATGTCTTAGGGTTTACATGTTTAGAATAGGAATTTTTATTTCAAATTTAAAAAAAAATAAAAAAAATCAAAATTCAAATAAATCAATTTAGGTTGCTAGATTTTAATTTAGGTTGCATGCTTAATTAGTTGGCAATTATTAATTTCGAAAATTAATAAAGACAAAAAAATTATCATACACTTGTCATGTAGAATTAGGGCATATTTTGCATGTCATTGCATATTAGGGTTAAATTGCACTTAGTTTAATTTAGATAATTTTTTTAATTTATTATAAGTTTAGGCATTTTTTAGATATATTGCATTTTAGGATTATTTAGGTTAAGATAATATTTTAGTTTAAATTAGGATATGGCTCAACATAATTCCTAATATAAATTAAATAGGATCTTAATCTAGTTAGGTAATTTTCACATTTCACCAAATTTCGAATTTCATGAAAAATACAAAAAATGTCATATGCACATCATTAGGATTAGATTCATTGAGATGCATGTCATTTAGTATTTTTGCTATGCCCATTTAATTATAAATTACATGTCATTGGAATTAGTTCAATTAGTTAACATTGCATTGCATATTGCATGCTTTTTATTAATTAAGTGAAAAAAAAAGAAAAATGAATTGCGTGTTAATTAGAAACCATATCTAGGGTTATTGATGTGGATTTTAATTTAACATTCTAGATCTTTTCGTTGCTTTAAGGTAAGTTTTTGCAATTTATTTATTGTTTATTTGGGTGTTAAATTGGTGGATTGCGCACCCGTATGATCACCTCACATGTTAGGGAAATAGATTTAAAATCAATCCAAATTACTTGCCAAATATTTTTTTCAAAATAAAAAGAAAGGTACCGAAAGGGCGTTAGAGAAATCTAGCGTAATCAAGTCCCCGAACTCATAAATCTCTGGTTCGTAGGAGTAAAGTGAATCTCCCGTTATTTTACTTGGGTTTCTAATTGACCCACCAAAAATAGATTAGTGGCGACTCCTAATTCAAGATCAATCATATGTTAAGAACTTGAACATAAGTTGCGAATGGGTATGGGCTTGGGAGAGCCCGAGTTAAGTCTAGGCTTAACAATCCATTAGCCAAACCCTAAGTGGTTCACACCCCGAAAATTTGGTCGCGACAGATGCTATAATATGTCAAATGGATTATACTAATTATGATGATCTCCCCACGATATGTACGTCGTTTTTACAATTGAAAAGATTATTTCCAATAAACCTTTACCTAAGGAACGGTTTAATGCACTGTGACATAAACGTCTCGATCATATATCTAGAAAAGAATAGAAAACTACAGTCTAGATATCGTAGTACATAGCCTTTTAAAAAAGGAAAACTGCATTATGAAGTCTTGATCTATTGGAAGTCACATACTGATATTAGTGGACCATATATGATAACATTATATCAAAATTTTCATTTCAACACAGTCATTATCGACTATTTCTTTTATAATTAATTAAAGAAAAGTCTAAATCTTTGGATATATTCAAGTTCTTTCGGGCTAAGTCAAGAAACAGTTAGGACAAGTCTTAAAGATTGTCAGATATGACTACAATGGTGAGTATTTTGACAAGAATGGTAATGCTGGATAACTTATGTCACGCCCTTATCCTCTGAGCACGTGCCCGTACCTCCTTGGTCAATTAATAGTGACGTCTCAGGACACATCGCCGACCCATTCATTTTATATGCATGATGAAGCAGATAAATAATCCCCAGACAATAACACAATGAGATAGAAAAGTAGGGTCATAAAATTTTCAAAACCAAACCAAACTTATATATATATGTGCATAGCAAACCATGTCATGTCATATATAATACAATTTAGTTCAAGAATACAATTTAGTTCAAGAAAACAAGTCTAAAAGCAGGGGTGGGGTTTCACAACTCTACGGGTCCTCATCTTCCCTGTCATCTTCGATTTCACCTTCCTCTACATTCCAACTGGAGTCTTCAATAGACTACACCGAGGACTTTGGAACTTCAAGGGCAGGGTCCACCGCGTCTATGATAGAGCTTTGAGGAGGATCAATTGTGTCATTCCCAAAAACAACCTCCAGAGCATACAGAGGAATCTCAGATTTCGGAATAGGAGCCTCTCTCTAGCTATGTTGAGCCAGGTGGTACCACGATCTGTATCGATGGGGCACCTTGTGGGTGAGACTTGCATCGACCTAGACTATGGACCTTACCAGCTCATAGTTCCAACCCCTAAGGCCTTGATTCATCGAAATATAAGATGTTTGCTCTGTAACACTCTTAGGCCGTTCAAAAAACTCAGGAGCTGCCATCTAAGGACTTGAAATGTTATCCCACAATGGGGTGAGACGACATCTTAGCGAGTTCTACCCCTTCCCCCCCAAAGACCTGACTAGAAAGAAAATACGCTTTAAGGCCGCCTAAGCACAAACATGAGTTGAAGGTCTTACTTTTGTCTCTGTTCCTTCCTACAAATCAATATAATTGACATTTTCAACCAATCACTTCAACACATCACAACAGATCGAATTATTGATCAATCGACTCAATCGATTACATGTCAATAAGACTAGTCCTTGGTCATCTTAATCAATACTATCTATAAGTCCGACTATAGTATATGATTGCTCACTTTAGCTAATATATAGATAGTACAGCTCACCAGAAGTTGCCATATCCATTGATCTGATATATTAAATATGTCACCAGAAGCTGCGGCAATTATACTCATATAGTATATTATTTATGCTCACTAGAAGTTGTCGCAATTGTACTCATATAGTATACTATTTATGCTCACTAAAAGTTGCTAGACTGTAGTCTGCAGGTTGATATAATATATCATCCTGATCAGTTAATCATTTTGCCATTTTTATCATACTTGATAAAAAATACTCATATGTGGGTACACAGTCGGCCTTAGCCAAAATATAATTTTTTTTTTTTTTGTAACTCAGGGAACCCCATAAGCTAATAGTTGGCGAGTAAACCCTGGGGAAGCAACTGTAGGACTCACCACCACAATACTCCGGGTAAGAATTCCTAACGATGCTTCTGGGATTCGAATTTCTCACGTTCGTGAAGGGGAGAGAATCCAAGTTAGCCGTGTCTTGCCGGCGGCGATGGTCAAAATATAATATTTTCACACTTGAAAATCCTACTAATTTCACTGATCCATAAACTCATTTTTGGCGTTGTAAACCGACGCTCGGTGATTTTCTAATTAATTATAAAAATTAATTATTTTTGAAATAATTCCCCAAAATACAAATCACACCAAATCGATACGAATTAGAGCTCAATTAAATAAACAGACCACACCATTGCAATCAACATAAAATTCTGGTCATCGACTATCCCGATCTAATTTCCAGAAAATAAATAAATAAATAATTATGGAAATTAATACATAAATGCCAATAAATGCAACTTAGGCCCGTAAAGCCTAATTGGAAGACGAGACGGGCCTGAAAAATTTCCGAACCACTCTAGTTAAATATTAGAGCTTGTTTAGGCTCTAACTAAACTACTCTAATCACCTAACATGCAATAACAATTAATTAAGTCACTAATCTAATCTAACTAACTACTTAATCCATGTTTAACCTAAACTAATCAACCCTTAAGCATCATTAACCTACTAAGCGAGGATTAGTGAGTTAAACTCATTTGATCGACGATCCGCTCGGATCAAACTGACGGGGACGCAGCGACGGGCAAGAAACTCCAAAGCAGAACCAACTTTCGGGGTTTAAAAGCGGGCCAAAACGGGCCAAATAATGCTGTGAAGACCCACTAGTTTTTGCTCTATTCGAGGTTGGTTGAGGAGGCTTCGGTGGCTAGCTTAGGTCGGAAACTAGCAACGACGGGTGATGGGGTTGCTACGGCAGCCAAGTGGAGCTCGACGAGTCTCCATCGGTCACGACGGTGATGAATGGCGTCTAGAGGATCCGTTGGTCTCATGGGCTAGCGAGACGGCAAGGCTGGGATGACTGGGTCGCACGGCCTCGCGGCTGGGCACAATGGGGGTTGCTCGGGCTCCGGTGGTGGCGTGTGACAGTGAGTGGCTTCGACGGTGGGCTGTCTTTGTTGGTTCTGTAATTTCTGGGTTGAAAGTAGCAAGGAGAGAGGAGGGGGAAGGGGTGTCGACGGCTGAGGGGGAGAGGAAGGAGAAGAGGGGGCAAGGGGGCCTACTTGGTCTTCAATTATCTTCTTTGGGTCCCCTTGACCATTGCGCACCACCAGCTGAATCCCTTGGCCAAATTTCAGCCACCAATGCCCTTTTAGAAGTCTTAGAAATGGTCCATAAGTCATAGGCAAGGGGGGCACACGAATTTCAAGCGATTTCCCTCCAATTGGACAACTAAGGTTTCTTAAATCAACATCAATTGGCCTTTATAAATTCAACTAACACCTCATTGAGCCAATTGGTATTTTTCCCCACCAATTAATCTTACTTGCATCCTAAATGTGGGATAAAAACGGTCTTTGACATTTCTTGGACAAAAACGGCCTTACGATGACTTTTTCCCAAAAAGTCTTGGTTTGTAGAAAAATTTTCGAAGATTGAGTTGACGTTCCTAAAATAATTTGTGACATGATAGAACTTTCAATTTCTGAAATTGAATTCAGGTTCGCGGTTAATTTCGTTTTTGGCACGTTTTTAGCGTGATCTACGTTATAAGGTAGCTTTTAGAAATTTTTAGTGCAAATGACCGCGGTCGATTTTCTTCGAGCTACAATGAACCTCTTCGACACATTGGCAACTTTTGATTGCCGTGAAAATCTCGAGGATTCAAACACGGACACAGGGTATTAAAACAACAAGAAAATCAGTCTAGTGTCGATCGATGAGAATTTCTCAATTTAGTGGAATCATCTACGTTTAACCACACATCTCAGTCGAACCAACCTATCTATGATCTCTAAGTGATTTTTAACTATGCTGTAATGATTTCTGTAGATGAGCACGATCGAGTAGTCGAGTCTTGGTCGAATACTCAAGTCTATTGCATTAAATCTCTTAATGACTTTCCCAGATAGTCTAGTTATCTTAGGAGTGATCAACTCTGAGAACAACATTATAGGCGCGTTGATGAAAAACCTGATTAATTAAATTGAAAACAGAATTGTAAAATCCAGGATGTCATAGCTTAAAATGCCATTTGTCAAATACTTAGAAGATTCTAGGACGGTAACTTAGTTTACTATACTAGAAAATCTTGAATAAATTGGTGTGGTTGAAAAGTGCAATTGTACCATAATTAACATGATGATGAGTATGATTATTATGACTAATTTGTTATGTTTTGTGTGGGGCGAAACAACTCAATATGTATTAAACCATATTTCTACTAAATATGTTACTTTGACTCGTTTTTAGTTGTGGGCTGGATGTATACCTAACTTGAATTATCTTAAGGTTTGGAGTGTCTTGCAAAAGTGAGGTTATATAATCTAACATAAAGTAAGTTAGACTGTAGAACCACTCTGTGTTATTTTGTATCTTACCCAGGTCGTACGAAGGGATATTGATTTTGTGATTCCAATGGCGGTATAAGAATTATGGAATAACGGACAACGAAGTTTATGGAATTTGACTTATTTGTAGAAGATAGCTGCTCTTAAATTATAGGGGTGATTGGTTTTCGGTTTGGTCCAGTTCCAAGGTGGAACTGGGAGCCGGACCGGGAGAATCGGTTCCCAATTTTGGGAACCGTGGACGGACCGTTGGTCTTAAGACCGAGAACCGGACTTGACCATCGGTTCCGGTCCGGTCCGGTCTGGTTCAAAAGAATTGGCACTATCTTTTTTCACTAAAGAATGACCATTTACTAAAGAATAATCATGCTCCGGACTGATCAATCAAATTTGGTTTCCGAGCAATCTAATAAAACTACTCACACATGTTTTCACGTGCAAAATATTCAAACTTCACTTGTGTGAATATCAATCATATTTTATGTGTTTCATGCTTAATTTTAAGCATAAAACCCACGAACAACGTGATTAAAGGTTATGCTTGGCTTAGGTTTTATAGACAATCTCTCTTATATACTTTGAATGTTTAGTCGATATGAGACTTTTTAAGGCTTGAAGTGCCTTGTCGTTTGCAAGTGAGGGGAGCAAGAGAGAGTGTGAGCATGAGGAGAGTTTCTTCTATAAATAAAGAGTAACAACAAGAGTTTTGGTGATCTCTTGGCCACATAAGAGGTTGTTACCTAAATTGCAATTTCGATTGCAATAAGTTTCATATATTATATGTGTTTATATATTATATGAATATAAATTATATATATATATAAAAATTTGGTCCGATCCGGTCGGTCGGATCCCACCTTGGAACTAGGAACCGGACCAACTAGCTGCCGGTTCCAAGATTAGGAACCGGGAACCGGACCGCCGACAGTGGGAACCGCCTAAAACTGGCCGGTCCGATCCCGGTTCAAGCGGTTTCTGTTGCACACCCCTATTAAATTATTAAAGATAATAGTATGGTGGGGACCACTGTATATTTGTCGTTGTCTATACAGACAATTGTGGAGTTTTCTACATTACAGACTAAGCCTGTTGAGGTTTAGGATACTGTTATCGATACAATTCTTGATGAAGTTTGTCAAGCCTTGCAGGTGCAAGATGAAATGGTTGCAGTAGATCCACTTAAGAGATCTATTAGGGAATGACGTTCTTTTATGCCACCAGACTATATAACCTATTTGTGAGAGCATGATTAGATATTTGCTACGTGATTGATCTAGTGCTTATATATATATACTATTTCTTGTCTTCAGTTAGATTTGAAGTTAGATGTGTTGAAAGACAAGATGCAATCTATTAAATGTGATAGTATTTGAAAGCCTGTTGAATTGGCTAAAGGTCACAAGCCCATCCACTGTAAATTGGTGTACAAGATGAAAAAAAATTCCAAAGAAATATGGAGAAGTTTAAACTCAGACTAATAGTAAAATGTTTCACTCAAAGAGAAGTCTAGTATTTTCTAAAGATTCTTTCAGAATGAATATGATATTAATAGCTCATTTTTGACATAGAGTTACGTTAAATGAATGTTAAAATTGCGTTTCTCAATGGATACTTTGATAAAGAAGTCTATAAAGTTTAACTCGAGGTTTTACAATAGATGATTTAGGTAAACTTGTGTGTAAATTGAAAAGCCTTATTTATGGCCTTAAGCAAGTATGTAGACAATGGTGCTTAAGGTTTCATAGTGTTGTGACTCCATTCAATTTTGTTGAGAATAAAGTAGATCAATGTATATATTGCAAGGTTAGTGGAAGAAAATTTAAATTTCTCACATTCTATGTGAATGACATCTTGCTTATGAGTAGTAACATTGGATTACTGTATGAAACAAAGTAGATGTTGTCAAGAAATTTTGACTTGAAAGAGTTTGGTTAGGTATTTTTTGTCCTTGGTAATGAGATCCATAAGAATTGTTATTGTCATATGTTAGATTTATCTTAGATTGCATATTTGGTTGTATTTTGAAAAGATTCAAGAAGCTGGAGTTGCTCCTGTCGTTAAGGCTAATAGATTGAGTCTCTAATATTGTCCTCATTTATATTTTGAGAAAACCCAAATGTAGGATATATTTTATGCTAGTGCACTTAGACATGTCATGTATGCTCAATTTTGCACTAGATTAGATATTACTTTTGCGATAAGACTCCTAGGCAGATGTTAGTCAAGTCTAGAACATGATCACTATATTGCTGCCAATAAGGTTTTGAGATACTTAAAAGGACAAGAAAACTGTATGTTGACAGGTATGTTAAGGATTTGGAGCTAGTAGGGTATTTGAATGCAGACTTTGCTAACTATTAGGATGATAAGAAGTTGGCAACATCATATATCTTTATATTAACAAAAGGTGTAGTATTATGACAAAATAATAAACAGAAATCTATGTCATCTTCTACTATATAAACGGAGTTTGTAGCATGCTTTTCAGTAATAGATTTGGCTCTGAAATGTCATTAATGAATTGACCATATTTGATCTTATGAATAGATTTGTACAGTTGTATCGAGACAATAACTTTTTAGTGTTGTTTATCAACAACAATAAAAGTCTCGAGGGGGCAGATATATGGCGGTCAAGTTTTTGACCATAAAGAAATGACACATAATGGTGACGTTATAGTAGAGCATCCTTTCACAAATAATATGATTGCAGATCTACTATCTAAAGACCTTCGCCCTTGTGTACTTGAACGACATGTCATAAACATGGGTTGAGAAGTATCATTGGATATTGCTGTTTAGTGAGAGCTATTTTGATTTTGCTCTAATAAAGCTTACATATGTGTTTTGTTACATTCAGTAACATCTTGACATGTATAAACTCTTTCACATTTAATAAAGTTTCTATGAATGTGTTGTCACCATATTGAGTTGATTGCATGTACTAAAAATCTTAAGGTATTGTATAAACCTTGAATAGAGGCTAGGGGCATCTAGTTATTAGCCCTGTACATATGTTTCAATTACACATGAAGAAATGTTAATCATAAAGATAAGACATGTGGATTTATTAGAATAATAAAGATATTTTTTGTGGCACATTTGGTTTTGTGTGGCACTTAAGGTAAGAGAATAGTGACCAACAAAGGAAATGACACATAAGATGTTACTCTTTATGAGGTTTTATCCATTTGGCACACAACTATATTGAATTAATATTAGTAAAGTTGAAAGTATTCGCGATCATGGAAGGTTTTGTGTGAATACATGCAGTTACTATCATGATTCGGTATTTGAGATTTTATGGGATATGGTTGACTATTAAGAATTGTCTCTAGACCAATATAAATGCATGCATATACAGTACAATTTCAATTAATATAATCTAAGTAAGAAAATTTAAGAATTTTTATAATGTAGGCTATATTAATTGAGATTGTAATTTACCGTTTTATGGAATTACTCTAATAAGGTAAGACATAAGGTTTCTTAATAATTGAATATGAGCTTGGCTTGTGTGGGCTGAGTTGGGCTGGGCCCATGATAAGAGAACCCAGCTAAAAATTTTATAAATAGTGCTAAAGTCCCTCCTCTAACCCTTATTCTTCTACGAACAATCTCTCACCTCACATAAGGAAGCCGTGAGAGGTGGTCTCATTGTGCTAGGATCCGAGGGTCATAAAGGAGAAGAACTTGAGCGTTGAATCGTTGTCATTCCGCATGAAAAACGATGGATTTCAGATTAGGTATGCAAATCTTCGTATTCTCTTCCAATATGTTCGAGTTTCTAGCTATGTTGATCTTGGAATGCCACTTTAACGGTCAACACCAACAACTCTAGGATCTCAGCTAGTCATCGGTTTGGCTTTATGGAATAATAGAGACTCGATCAACAGCCATGGCAAGTGCAGTAGCTATCCTCGTGGCTGGCCACGGACAAGTCATGACAAAAGCAACAGCTTCGTGGGTAGTCCATACACAACGGGACAGTAAGTCGTCACGGTTGGGGGTCACGGCAGGCCAACAGTAGTAGCGTCGAGTTCTTCGTTAAAGCACATGTGGTGTAGCAGTGGTCAGTGCAACGACAGGTTTGCGGCACGAGCAGTGCTGGTCATTGCACACGTTGGGCTCAGCAATCAGCAGCACAGGAGCAAATGGAGGCAACATCTCCCCATTGTGGTTCGGCTCGAGCAAAACAGCATTGACTGACAGTAAGTGGGCATCGTCGGGTGCCACGGTGGAACAAGACAGCAGCGCTCGGCTCACATCGGTAGAGGGCATGGTGACAATAGTGCAGCAGGAGAGGCATCTCGGCCAAGGCTTAGCCGAGCTTCTTTTCCCTCTCCCGTTGTCTTTTCTTCTCCTCTCGCTCAACTCGTGTCCCCTTCCCCCCCCCACCCACCCACCCCTCCCTTATCGATAGGCACTCCGCCGCCTCTTGAAGATCGCCGACTTCCGTGTGAAAGCAAAGAATTTGCCGCAACTCTTTTCCTCAAGTCCAAGTTGAGCTCTTACGCTCAATGGTCATTCTAATGTTTGCTTCACCAATGAGGATTTTGCTCTATTGATGCTCTGTTTCGACTTTCTAGTATGCAAGTATGTCTCATGTGTTGGGATTAACGGATTCTCAAAAAACCGGATTCGACACTAAATCGAACCCCTAAAACGAATGCGGAAGATAAGCCTGGGAAAATCACGTATCACCAATCCTAAAGCACACCACGGATTCGAGCGTACCTTGTTAGCCATAGATTAAACACCAATGCCGATAAGAGGAAGAGAAAAAACAATCCTGTTCAATCCAATGATGTCGATTGGCCTTGAAGGGAAGATGACATCGCCGTTTGAGCTCGTTTTTCTTTTGGAGGGGAGAGAGGGAAAGTAACGTACGTCCAAAATGCCAAAGGGTATCTTCGTCTCTCTCTTTCCTCCCCTATATACGTTCCCTCCAAAAAGGAATCGTACCCCTTCATCATATCCCTCAATCTATGGGCCATAATCTTGTGGGCCGGGCTTTTAGGCCCAACATGGGTGGACGGGCCTTAAGCCCATCACATAAAACCATCATCTCCCACTTGCACATGGTGGGCCGAACAAGATTCTCTTTACCTCTCTTCAACATTCATACTGGTGAATAATCCGTGTGACCAGCATACTTTGAGAGCTCGTTGCCATATATTTGTTAGGAATAGATAGCAGCTCATAATGGGCATCACACTCTGAGTAGATTTAGTATGCAGTACCCTAGATCGATCGATCACATTTATATCTCTCTTGATCTCTTTTAAACAATGATATATATATATATAGATTATCCCAAAGACAGTCATAATTGGTTAACCGGTGAATGCAAAACTACAATATGATTCTCCAGATTCGATCTTCCTCTTTCCTTCAAACTCTCAATTTCAGTTTAGCTTACTTTTCTAGAAATGTCCCATTAGATTGAATCAACTCATGACCATTGGCAACATTCTAAGATAGCAAACACTAAATAGAAATCTTGAGAATAAGTAAGAGTCATGAGGGGACCTAAAAATTGAGGAACTTTTTTCCTCAAGAGTCTCACACGACATAAAAGTTGAGATCAAACTTTTGCCACTCTCATTGGTCGTCTCATGCATACGTAATATGAAATACGTATTACGGTATTAACTCATTTTCCATGGAGCGTATGTCTATACCTTCAATACCATACAGATGATAGTTTAGACATACTCAATGTCTAACTTGAGTTCACGTATTTATTCATTCACAAAATTCATTAGAACTCACATCTGGCATCATAGATAGATAAAGTAAAATATGTGGGGTATTTTACTTTCGGACATTGTAAATATTATGTCCTCATCTTAACACTCAGTTAAGGCGACATACGTATTTTAAGCTTGAGCTCTCGATTATCATCTAGATAATAAGCTTAAAAACAGTCTCATTTCTATTTATCACACAGTAAATAGAGGCGATTACCCGTGTGAGTGGGCCAATCTTATATCTGTCAAACATACTTTCTCAACTTAAAGTAATGCACCGAGCATTAAGATGCATAAAGATCAAACAAATATTCATATGCATTAACGATGAAAAACACAAATTCATCATATGTGAACACTTCATGGAAATTACAATCCAGTACATCAGGCTCTACGCAATCCTAGAGATTTCATATGGCTACAAAACACATCTCTAGGTATTGGCTTTGTCATATGATCTACTACCATTCTATGCATAGATATGTATTGTAAGTTCACATCCTTTCGTGCAATCATATCTTTGACAAAATTATACTTGGTATCTATATATTTGGTCTTGCCATGATATTTTGGATCTTTGGTGTACGCTTTCGCCGCTTGGTTATCACAGTTAACTAATAACAAATCTGCAGCACTTCCAATAACACCTAAATGATCCAAAAAATCTCTTAAGCCAAACACTTTATTATACTATTACTGATAATGCCACGAACTCAGTTTCCATCGCGGACAAGGCTATATACTTTTGTTTCTTACTGCTCCAACATATGGTGCCATTATTTGGTAAGAAAACAAAGCCAGAGGTAGATTTCCTTTCATCTAAATCTCCTCCATAATCAACATCATAATAGCCTTAGAGTCGTAGATCCTTTCCTTGATAACTTAACGTATAATCAGCAGTTCTCTTTAGATACCTCAGTATTCTCTTAACGACTTTCCAATGTGCTGGACCTGGATTGGATTGGTATCTACTCACCATTCTAACTGCAAAACATATGCCAAGTTTTGTACACATCATAGCGTACATCAAACTCCCAACAACACTAGCATAAGGAACATATTTCGTTTGTTCCTTCTCTTGTGGAGTCCTTGGAGTCTATTGGCTCAATCCTTCACCTTTTGCAATATGAGTGTTTATGGGTTTACAATCTTGCATACGAAATCGTTTAAGAACCTTATTTATATATGTTTATTGCGAAAGAGACAACGATCTCTTTGAACGATCTCTTGAAATCTTAACTCTAAGAATGTATGCAGCTTCACCCATATTATTCATCTCAAAGTTGGAAGACAACCAACTCTTAACAGTATGAACAAACTCCATATTGCTTCCGGCAATTAGTATATCGTCAACATATAATGATATTATCACAAATTGCTCTTTGGATCTTTTGATATATACACAATGATCCTCATCAATCATTGTAAATTTATATGCCATTATGGCATTATGAAAACGTATATACCATTATCTCGATGACTGCTTAAGGCCGTATATCGATCCCAAAAGTCGACATACTTTTTCTTCTTGGCCTTTCATTATGAAACTAGTAGGTTGTTCCATATATTTCTTCCTCTTATTCTCTATTGAGGAAAGCAGTCTTTACATCCATTTGATGTAACTCAAGATCCATATTAATCACTATTGCCAGAACAATGTGAATCGAGATAAATCTCACTACAGGAGAAAATGTATCTTCATAATCAATTCATTCCTGTTAATTATACTCCTTCACCACAAAGCGAGCCTTATGCATTTCTATCGAGCCATCAGCCTATCGCTTTATTTTGAGAACCCACTGGTTCCCAATAGCTTTGCGTCCTTTTAGAAGATCAACTAATTCCCAGACTTGGTTTGATTTCATTGACTCAATTTCCTTTTCCATTGCATGAATCCATTTTTCCTTACTAGGGCAATTCAGAGCCTCATTAATATTTCTTAGCTCATCCTTATCTTACGGAGCAATCATAAAAGTTTCCCCTTCAATGTCAAAACGTCGACGGGGATTACTTTGGCGACTTATTCGTTGTATGGGAGATAGTACACTTTGCACATCATTCCTCATTACGCTCCTACTAGGATTAGATAATGACGATGTTGTCTCATCATATGGTTGTAATTGAGAATGAGTTGAATTCAATTAATCATTTCTCATATTACTCCCACTTGAATGAACTCCACTAATATCATTATCTTGATTCAAGGTTTCAAATAAGGAGTAATCTTCCCCTATTTCACCATTCTTAAGAAATTCATCCATTAAGAATGTGATATCCCGTGATTCAAATTCAATTATACTCTCATTTTCCTGCTCACCTATGAACACATACCCTTTCGAGTGTTCGGAGTATCTCATTAAAATACTCATCTTTCCTTTGGGACCCAATTTCCTAAACTTGTGAGAGGACTCATGAGTATAGGCAGCATAACCCCATGGCTTAGGAAAACTTAAGTCCGGTTTTCTACTTATCCATAACTCATATAGAGTGGAAGTAACTGATTTGGAAGGCACCCGGATATAGGCAGCAGTTAACAACGCATTACTCCAAAAAGTAATAAATAAGTTAACATGCGCCATCATGGATCTAACCATTTCCAGTAGGGTTCTGTTTCTTCTTTCTACAACACCATTTTGTTGAGGAGTATATGGAATAGACAACTGTCTTTCTATTCATTTTTCATCACATAATTTTTTGAACTCATCGATAAATATTCTCGACGTCGATCGGATTTCAATGCTTTTATTTTCTTGTCTAATTGATTTTCTTCCAAGTTCATAAACCTTTTTAAACAACATAATGCTTCAGATTTATGAGAAATCAAATAGACATATCCGAATCGAGTATAATAATCTATAAAAGTGATGAAATAAATAGCCCCATGCCTTCCTCTCACATTCATTGAATCACAAACGTCAGAATGGATTAAATACAGAGTAAACTCAACTCTTTTACCTTTTCCAAATGGTTTTCTTGTCGTTTTCCCTTTTAGGCAATGCTTACATATGGGCAAATCGACTTTTTCAATGTTGCCCAACAAGCTCTCTTTGACTAGTCTATTCATACGTTGTTGGCCAATATGACCAAGTCTAGCATGCCACATAATGACATCATTATCACATGAAGTAGAAGACGTGAAACAAGGGAATAACAAGTATTGACATCACTACAGTCAACATTTAGTACAATAAAACCATCCAGAAGGTGACCACAACCATAATAGTTTGTATCCAAATACAAATCTACACCGCTATTATGGAAGTTCACACTAAAACCAAGCTTAACCAACACCAAAACAGACACTTAAATTTCGATGAATCTTTGGAGCATATAGAACATCATGTAGGAATAAGGTGCGTCCACCACGCATGTTCAATTGGCAGGTGCCAATTCCTTTCACTTCAGCTTTGGAGTTATTTCCCACATAGATACACTTAGTTCCAGTTGGTACTCGTCAAAATTCCACAAAGGATTCTCTATCCTTCGCTACATGGTTTGTCGCTCCTGAATTTATAGTCCATAAAGGATTGGATTCAGCCAATAATACAGAGTTTGACACATAAGCAAAGTTTTCAAATGTACAAGAGGTGTTTTCCTTTTTCGGCTCACGACAGTCGCGAGCATAGTGACCCTTCTTGTCACTATTGTAACACCTCACCCTTGACATTTTCTTCATTTGAGGACATTTTCCTTTATTGTGTTGGTTAACTCTTGATTTCTTGCAATAAGAACTTGATCCTTTGCATTCCCACATATTGAATGAATAAATACGCTTGCGCTTAGAGCTCAAAGCCCTTTTTGAGCTAGAACCCGCATAGCAAATATCTATTTTCGGCTCAAATGCCGTTAGGCGGTCCTCTACTAGCTCAAGGTGGCGCACGGCAACCTCAAGATCTTTCATAACATGGTCAAGAGCTTCTAGTGCTTTTGCTTTTCTAGCACATATTGAATTTTCATATTCAATATTTCACAATTGTTACCGTTCATATCATCAATTACGTTCTTAGTTGCTAAAATCATTGATCTGAACACATCAGACATATATGCACGAATAATTAATGCCTATCATTTATGCATCCACTTTGCACAGACCCATCATATCAATGAACAATTTCAAGTAAGGTTTTAGAATCAAAAAGTCACTATGTTTCCAATCATCCTCCAAAAATCCTAACTTAAAACTATCATTAATATAATTGTCTTATGCAAAATAACCCACAATAGTTAACAATAATAGAAATCAAATAATATCTAACATCCAATAGAATAACAATGCTTTCACATAATACAACTATCAATTACACTAAGTAATATATACAAAGAAATATCAACATAGAAAAAGATATTCACACCCAAAAAACATCTCAAACTAATCTAAGAAATAAATAGGGAATGTCCTTTCTAATCTATCAGTCAAAATATCTAAGAAATTTGAAGGCACATTTGTCAACCATGGAAAAACTTTTGGAGGGCTTTTATGTCGCCTCCAAGGCGCATTCACTTTGCGATATGTGGCGCTCAATCTAAGGTTGAATTTTTGGTTAATTTAATCCTATAGTACTCTCTTATAAAAGCTATCACTAGCCTCTTATAACCTGGGACTACATTGACCTCCTATAGTCGATCTAACACTATTTGCCATTCAGGTGGAAGAGTATTCATCAAAGCCAGCACTTTCTCAAAATCCGGCATAAGATAACCATTCTAGATGATTTCTTGTGTCATCTGATTGACATTGACCACATGCAATACTAAATCACCCTTATGCCACCGATAATTAGCTAACTCTGTTATCAGCTTTTCAAGTCTTGCATTTTCTTCGTTCGTTCTCGGGATTGCAGGTATCCGTGCATAACGCAATATAGTTCCTGCAACAATTGCAGAACTAAAAATGGATTACTTATAATCCATAATGTACATAAGGGAAAATACATAATTTTCCATGATTTATGCAACAAATGCATAATAAATAATGGATTACTTATAAACCACATAGGTATAATTGAAAAAAGAAACAAATTCCTTTTTTTTTTGTTCAATGGTCAACGGTCAATGGTCGGTCAACGGTCAGTCAATGGTCAACGGCTTTCGGTCAACGGTCAACGGTCAACCGGTCAACGGGTCGTTGGACGGGTTGGGTCGGGTTGCCGGCTGGTGACCAGCTTGCCAACGGTCGTCGGCGATGACATCATCGATGACGCCATCCCGACAGTTATCGTGACGTCACAGTGACGTTAGCACGTGCCGGTTCGCCGGTTGCCGGCGCGCACGTGCTGGTTTGCCACCGGCGCGTGGTGCCCACGCGCAACGGCTTCTGGCCCCGCGTGTGGGCGCGTGCGGCGTTGCCCAGCGGCGCACGACATGTCGACGGACTCGTCTCGACAAGCTCTTTCACCCTATATCTTCAGAAATTGATTTCGACTTACAAAAACTCGAAAAAACGGATGAACAGTGCTCGGGTGTCAGGATTTCTCGCCCCGATCCGTGTTGGCCAAATATTTTCGCAAAAAAATCAATCATAAAACATCAAAGGGGTCGGGATAACATGAGCTAAGGGCTCTGATACTAATGTTGGGATTAACGGATTCCCAAAAAATCGGATTCAACACTAAATCGAACCCCTTAAAACGAATGCGGTAGACAAGCCCGGGAAAATCACGTATCACCGATCTTAAAGCACACCACAGATTCGAGCGTACTTTGTTAGCCACAGATTAAACACCAATGCCGACAAGAGGAAGATAAAAAACGATCCTGTTCGATCCGATGACGTCGATTGGCCTTGAAGGGAAGATGGCGTTGCCGTTTGTGCTCGTTTTTCTTTTGGAGGGGAGAGAGGGAAAGTAACGTACGTCCAAAATGCCAAAGGGTATCTTCGTCTCTCTCTTTCCTTCCTTATATAACATTCCCTCCAAAAAGGAATCGTACTCCTTCATCATATCCCTCCATCCATGGGCCATAATCTTGTGGGCCGGGCTTTTAGGCCTAACATGGGCAGACGGGCCTTAAGCCCATCACATAAAACCATCATCCTGCTTCTCTCTAAATTTCTAATGATCTTGTTCTTCATGATGTAGGAACTGCGAATAGAGCCGAACTTCAGAATTTCGGAGGATAACCATATATGTATTCCGAAGAAACTTATGAACTATTACAAGTCTGAGCAATGTTATCTACAAGAGTCATGCTGGAATAGTGAGAAGAAGCCTTTTGATGAGTTTATTCACTTTATGACGATTAGCAACATCTCACAATCTAACAATGCTCCACCTATATCCTATGTAGCACGGACACTCTCCGGAAGCCTTCGAGTCGTGTCTGACACTCCGACACGTGTCCGACACGCTCCGACACGTCCCGACACGCTCCGACATGCGGTCAATGAGTGTCGAAAAATCCGACACGTGGTCAACTCTCTCCGACACGCTCCGACACGCGAGTCCAGAATTCCAACACGTGATTCCGACACGCATGGGGTCAATTTTAAAAATTTCTAATACTTGAGGGGTCAAAATATAAATTTACAAAAGAAGTAATAAAAGAAGTAATAAAATTTCTATAAATATACACACATAGGGTTAATTTTTTATTTCAGTTTTGTTTTTTTATAATTGTTTTAGTTTTTTTAAAAGTCTTTTACTATGAAAGAAGTAATAAAAAAAATGCTTTATATGATAAATAAATAAATATAAAAATATCATTTCAGCATTTTTCTTTAAACAATGTTTTTTTCCTCTAAGTTTTATGTATTATTGTAACAAATTAAAATAATGAATGATATTATTTAATATTTTTCATGTAAATTAATTATAGGCTATTATTATTATTATTTATTTATGTATTTATATATTTAATATATAACGTGTCGGAACGTGTCGAAATTCTCTATTTTTAAGAAATGACGTGTCGGCGTATCGTGTCGTATCGTGTCGCGTATCCGTGTTGGTGCTACATAGCCTATATCTTAGTGGAAATATTGATTCTTATGTATTTAGGGTGTCGCGGTTCGGTTCGGTTCGGTTTTTTTGAAAAACCGAACTGAACCGAACTTTTTAACCTTTGGTTTTCGGTTTTTTTTTTTTTTTTTTTTTTTTTTTTTTTTTTTTTTTTTTTTTTTCTGTTAAACTCAGATTTCTCCACTTTTATTTGTTGGTTCGGTTTGGTTCGGTTAACCGAAAAAAAATGAACCGAACTGAATAAAAACTAAACCGAAAAAACTGAATTTTTCGGTTCGATTTGGTTCGATTCTGACACCCCTATGTATTATGAACAAAATGACATGTTATGTGGGAAGATCTTTGGATTAAAATAAGACATTAGAAGAAAAAGTTTCAAATTTTACAACAGATAGGACTAAACAACTTTTGGGAACTCTATGAAATATGAATTGATGCTCTGTCACTCGGATCCATATTTCTATAACTCTTCCTATTTTGTCTCCGGATTGGTTTGAGGAATGAACTGGACAAAAGTCAAACGGTTGATGTAATCATTGGTGACTAAAGCAGAAATACTATTTAAAAAACAGACGCCTTCTGTGTCACTAAAAATTACGAAGAAATGTGTCTATTCGAATGTATTTTTTCAAAACAAAGTGTCTATTTGGTAAACATGAAAGAAGTAGATAATATTGATTGATATCACTAAGAATGAAGAAAGAAAGGAAAACATAATATATATATTGTCAAAAGAGTCATCTAGACCAACGTTTGTTGGCCTAGGTGGTAAGAAGCCTGGGTTCCCTTAAGCAAGGTTTCGAGTTTGAGCCTTGCGTATGGAGCAAATGGCGCTAGGAGAGCCACCTCCCTTTGTGGGTCCGACAGTGCTCGATTCCGGATTTAGTTGGGCATACCCCAGATACTGGAAAGTCATAGACCCAAAAAATAAAAAAAGGAAAAAAAGAAAGAAAGAGTCATCTAGAAAATACGCCTCTCAAAAAGAGAGGAGGAGTGTCTCTTTACGCATACTATTGGTTGAACGTACGTCTTTTCGTGCAATAGCAAAGTAAATGATGCTAATTGATGGGGTATTTTTGCTTTGAATTCGAGAAAGAAGAAAATCGTTAGTAGTGAGTGTAATGAACGGCATGTATATAAAATCAATAGTGTCTGACTTTTAAAAAAAAAAAGTGAAACGTGATGCATATTTAACTGCCACTATTTTGAATAATATGGATAGAAGCTCTGTTTATCTACGTTACTTATGTGAAAAGCGATGCATATTTAAATGTCATTATTTCGAATAATATGGGTAGAAGCTAAACATACTATTTTAATTAAGGAAATAACATTGACAAGATATTATAGTGAAGATCCTATTTTAACATTGAACAAACAGTGTTTGCTCAAGAATGTAGACCACAAAACTAAATAACTTAATTTTTAGAAGAATGATGCAGATTTCCCCAAAGATATTCAGAACCACAAAAGAATTTATAGAAGAATTGTTATTACGATATCCATGCATATATAGATATATGTGAAAATTAATTTGAGCTCACGATTTTCGTAGAAAGTGTGTACAAGAAAGTTTTAGCGTTGAGATTATAGATTGGTTTACAATGTTATACTATACTTTAATAAGAATGTACAATTAAAGTATTGTGTTTTCAAAAATAATTTACGATTTAATTTGAGAATGATGTAATTTAAATTGAAAATTTATTTACAAACATACATCATCAATCACATATTTACTAACTTGTTAATGTCAAATAATTATCAAAACTAATATTTTTAATGATTAATATCACGAAAAATTTAAAACTAGTACACTTATGATAAATTAATTTCAAATTAATTTTTGGGTTGACAAAAACCCCATATTGGTACATGTGACACGATTACCCTTCGTCAGTTTCCATCAAAATTAAGAAAGGGGAAGAAAAACAAATCAAATAAAGAAAAAGGCTTCTAGATGAAAATGTCCTTGGCTATATTAAGATTTTATTAGTAAGTTTGGGGTCTTATTTGAGATTAAGTTTGTTACTTCAAACTATTATTTGAGATAATATTCATTTCAGACCATTTTTTGAGAAAGTACTTTTACTTCAGATCTTTATTTAAAATTTTCCTTAATGATAATAATACTAATAATACAAGATATTCATTTTTTCTATAAAAAAGTTACTATGCATCATAATATCATTTGCGATCGACCTAACTGTAACATGGCTAGATCCCCCAACATGTGGAACCTTCGCACCACCTCCCACTTAGCGCGTCGAGATGGCTAGATGGCTAGATCCCACAAGAGGATGAACTTTCGCCTCACCTCCCTCTTATATTCCTTGCCTTCTTCTGCACATGACCCTGAGCTCTCGTCCCTTCTCTCTCTCTCTCTCTCTCTCTCTTCGCTTTCCCTCCCTCATCACAAAGCAAAGCACAAGACCTATCTCATCGATGGAGCGTTCCACTTACCCGAAGAACCTCTCCTCAAGCTGCAAGCGCGCGATCCAGGATCTCCTCCATGGCCAGAATCCCACGAAGAAGCTCAGACATCTCTTCGACGCTCACTCTCAAGCTGGCGATAACACAGGGCAGCACTTGTTTGCGGAAGATCTGATTATCAGCGTCCTCAGGTCGTCCACCAATACCCTATCCGAATCGATGAGCGCCGAGTCCAACGACTTCTTGCAGTTTCCGACCGACGCCTGTGTCTGGTCCAAGGACTCCGATGAGGAGAGCGTCAACACCCCGGTCGGGAGGTAATTAAGGCCCAACATTCATGTTTTTGCTTTTTTTTTTTTTTTGGGTTTTTTCTGAATAATCTGAAAAGTAATTGATTTATTAAAGTGGAGTTTCGCATAATTAAAAAAAAAAAAAAAAAAGTTCTTTCTGGCAAGAACAACTACATATAAAGTGAGCATCAAATGTTCGAAAATGATTATGTGAAGATCTATTAGAATCTAGGAAAAAGAAGAGATATGAAAAGATCATTTCACTATTTATATGATTTTGAGACACAACTTGACAGATCAAGATTGGATGATAATGAGTTTGTCCAACTTGCAAGATAAATAAACGTTTTTTCTTGTTATTTTATATATTTTGTTATTGTGTAAAGGATGAAGGAGGTTTTATACGGAGGTAAAATTATATATATGGATCCAGGTAATTCTAACATGCTCCCTTTTTTCGCAGAATAACTTCACCTACATGTACAGAAGTGAGCTCATGGAGGAAATACGGCAAGAAAACGCTTCCCGGTGCCAAATTCCCCAGGTGCTTCACAAATGATACACATTTTCATATAAGTAGAGAGAAATCCATTCTTGCTTGATGTCTAAAACATATATTATGTGGAATCTTAACAATAAGGCATGGCTTCAAATTAATAAGAAACCCATCAACTCTTCTCAATTTGGCTAGTATATTTATGCTTCTCTCGTGATGAACAATGGTCGTGTCCTCACTATGTGTTATAAATTTAAGGGAACGAGTTCTTTCTTTAATTTTCTAAAATTTAGCTTCATCTCATCACAACAAGATACAATCCAGTCGAAACAAGCTCAATATTGCCTTTTATTGACTATCATCATTTGAAAAAATTTCGGGTTATATTTTGGATTGGAAGCATCCAAACCCCAATCTCCAATCAGGTGCTCATTAATTTTCGATTTAATCGAAACAAATGATTCAAGCCGTGTTTCGGGGCACTTGCAGGGGCTACTACAGGTGCATTTACAGGAACATCCAGGGATGTCTAGCGACCAAGCAGGTCCAAAGGATGTCGGACGACCCATCCTTTGTTGAGGTCACACACCGAGGCCGTCACACTTGCAACGCACCTCATCCTCAAAAACCCCCACTCATCCTGGACTCACCATGCACTGGGGACAACCCATTCTGTCATTTTCTACACCAGCCTCACTCCCAAGCAAGACAACAACAACCCTTCTCTTCTTCCACTTTTTCGTTGATGAAACACGAGCAGAAGCTGCCTGGCGAGGATGAGCTGACCCCCTGTGGCGGTGGCCACAACGACGAAAGCAGCAACAACAATCAGTCCACATCATCCGATTATTGCGCTGGTATTTAAATCTGCTGGGGCGATCTAAGCCCTGTCGTCAGACCAAGGGGATGTGATGATTAGGGTCTCATAGTTTGGATAAGATTGGTGGGGTCTGAGTTTGATGATCTGTTGGATTATGAACTTCAATGTTGATTTTGATATAAATTTCTTGATTAATATGATAGGTGTTTGATAGAATGAGCTTCCTTGAAACTATTTATCCTATGCGGTGGTCCTTTAAAGAGAAAAAAAGGAGCCACTCAATGGGTGAGCGGTTCCCGGTTCCTTACAGGTTCCGCTTGGAACTTGGAACCTACCCTCGGGTACAAGTTCCTCATTTTTTGGAACCTGGAACCTACTCGTCAAAACCAATAACCTGGAACCTACCCTATATCATAGGTTCCGGGGTCGGTTCCCGGTTCCAACAGGTTCCAATAGGTTCTTTTTTTCTTTTCTTTTTTTCATTTTTAGTTTTAAAAAAATGAAAATGAATGCAACAATAATAAACAAACTTGTCATTTATCGAAGAGAATATACACAAACAGCATTATCATCCTCTTAGACACACACAGATTATCAATGAGATAGTTTCCTACTTTATTATTCTGGTCCATAGCAGACAGCATCCAATTCAAAGTCAAATTCAAACTCATACGATAAAGATATCATCTTCCGCAACTCAATGCCTACCTATCTAACCTAGAGATCTCTTTTGATTGACATGGCCCCAATATACAAGCAGACACTTTGATGTCCTAGAAAAAGACAAACACCAGACGCAATAAAATGGCTCACCTGAATCATATACCATACACAGCGCCAGGCAACTTTGGAGAAAACTGGAGCCATCATCTCTATATACATGTAACAGATTAAATCCACTTAGTTTCTACAGAAGACCATACTAGAAGATCAACAGAAGGAAAAAGAGAATATAGTATCTCAAAAAAAAAAAAAAAAAGACCGACAAGCTTAGCTTGAAAAAACAGACAATCCATCCGACAATATAAAGTACAGCCAACAGATACAAGGCACTTTCAATAGTATATGGTGCAGGGCACCTACCCAGTGCATGGAGGAGCTGTACTGTTGGAACCACAACCTACAGCAATATTATCTGCATCTACTACAAGCTGTTTGGTCACCAACTGAAACAAATTTATGTATGCAGATAGCGGCTGTTGTATTTGAACCACAAGATATGCTTTCAACTATTCTGTTGCACAAGGCCTCGACCAACGTTGGTGAGCCTCTGTCTTCAGTATTGCCCAATCCTAGCTGTCCATGTGCACCCTTTCCCCAAACATAAACGCTTCCTTGAGATGTCAACGCGGCTGTATGATAGGACCCTGTTGCAATCTGCATGACAAATTCATCCTTAAGCTTTCCTTCAACGACAATGATCGATTGGTCCGTGGCTTGTGGATTCCCCAATTGCCCGTGCATTCCACTACCTAATGTGTGCACCTTACCCAACTTGGTAAGTGCAACAGTAAATGTTCGTCCACAAGAGACTTGGGTGAAATAATGATCCACGAGTTTTGCAACACAAGTTGGAAGAAGCCTTTTCTCTCGATCACCGTGGTCCATGCCCGAGCCTCCCTCTATCACCATCACCCCAAGTAAATAACTTCCCACTCACACCACTTGGTGACAAACGATCTGACACAACTTCCACAATGGCAGCAGTGTGCCAATGCCCGCACGCAACAGATTTCACTCGAGAGCCCCCGAAAGATTCAACTTCTTTTGGCCAAGAGATACTCCGAAGATCCCCATGCCCAAGAACACCAAAAGTCCCATCCCCGAATGTATACAACTGTCTTGAAGTGGTAATAATAGCAGTGTGCCATATTCCACAAGAAACAGATAATACCTTAATACCATCAGGAGGACCATAAATTTTACACGGCAACCATTGATTTCTACTTCCCTCCTCAACAGCTAAGTCAGACCCAATGTTATAGTCGCCCCAAGCATAAGAGTCGCCAGATAGAGTGACAGCACATGTTTGATGTTCACCAGAAGTAACAGATTTTACATGGACCATGGATAAGGACTTGACTAGTTTTGGACAACTCTCATCCATATTAACCTTATGTCCCAGCTTTCCCTTGTCTGCCTCACCCCAGCAAAACACTTCGCCCTGTTTAGTAACTAAGGCAGCATGTTTTCCTCCTAAAGATATTTGCTCCACATCTAACATCATTGCGGATTCTAACAGTCTGGGGAACAAGGAATCCCTCAGCATTTCAGTGTTGTCGACAGATTTATCAACCACTCCTCTGAGTGCCCCTCCAGCTCCTTCACCCCAGATGAAGATATCCTTCAGGTTTTTGTTTGGTTCAACATGAGTAGAGCTGTAATCAGGTGAGGCAAACTGTCTAGGCAAGTCCTTTTGAATATCTCTGCCACCATAAGATGATTCTGACTTACTTAGATTCTTTGATTCAGCAGACAAGAACTCAGGATTGTTGTAATATGTGATATCATGGACCTGCGACGTGCTCGACTCTGATGAATAAAAGCTATCAGAAGAATTGGAGGAGCCTTCGGAGAAATACCTTTTTGAAAGTGATAACGCAGGACTCCTGCATAAGCTGCGCACCTTCAAAATAGCATATAGAAAGAATAAGATCTACCTTCACTGCTTGCAACAAATGAGAAAATGAACTGTACATACATATGTTGAATCCAAAAATAAAGCATTTGAAAGGAAAGAGAGCTCTCTAGTTCACTATTTGGTAGTTGCCATTGCTCAATAGCCTCTCAATTACAACATTATTGTGAGAGAGGCCGTCCAAGGTGGAGAATTTCCTCAGCCACTGACTTGTATGATGAGTCCGCCTATCTAATTTATCAATGATTTACATCGACAAGATAGTAGCATTGAACAAATACATAGACCATTACTTACAATCTGGCAACAGTGCTAAAATTTGGAGCTACCTTCACTTCAAAGGACATTCGCATGGCTTTTCAACAAATAAAGAGATATTCCTAGTATATTTGCCTGTGTCTGTCTTTCTCCCGTCTATTGAAATCACAGGCAAAAACTTTTTAGTAGTTATAACAGAGTGCTGACGGAACTAGGTTAATACCCAAGCAGAGCAAAACGTAATTGTCTGCTACCTCAGTGAAAGCAGAAACTTTTTTCTTAACAGAGGAAGGAACCTGGTGTGAACATATTTCAGCAACACTAACAACGTGGTAAAATTGGCAAAATATATGAGAATGTACAGATATCACTTAGAACAATATTTACTCAATAATCTAAGAAAACTTTTTTAACCTGGCAAAATCCTGCAGTATCTTCAAGAAGTCCTAGGTTGTATTTTCTCCGCATAAAACCTGCCGGACTGTTGACACAAGTTTGAACACCACTTGGGCTTCTGAAACTTGCAAATGGTCTGGAATGGTGACACTTCGATATGATGGTTTTCAAGCCCAGATACCAAGAATCGGCCTGTGCATGATCCTTGCATATCTATACAACAGGGTAAGGAGAGAAGAATAATCGCAGCCCTTCTCTTCCTCACGTAATTCTATTGCAAAACCAGTGCAAGATGAATAATAAAAATCCTTGAGTCTACTAAAAATGTGGAAAGATAAGTACACTCCAGAAAGTTGAGATGATTCCACATTCAAGGACATATTGAGTACACATTAAACTTTACCAGATCAATTGAGCGTTTACCATCAGCATAGATGAGAGAAAATGACTGTGCCTCCCTGTCTGGTTGAAGTTGCTTCTGAAAATTTACCTTGCAAAGTGAAAATTCCTGTTAGTAAAACAGAAGGAGCACTGAAAGATATTTACTTGAATAAAAAAAACCAATTTGCATTTAGATGCACGTTAATAGCACATACAGTCTTCTATCCACGAATAACTTCAGTAACTGAGCTTAGTCTCAATTGCTTTTCCTCTTGGCCTGAGTACCAAATCATAAACTTCTCATCCTGAAACAAAACACGCATGGTTAGTTTTCCTCAACAAATTGCAAAAGAGGGGAAATTTTTATCCACTTAATTAAAGTGTAAGCAGAAGAGTGCTCCTCTAGAAAGCCAACCTACGTAACAATGCTTGGAATATATTACTTCAAGACCTGAAAGGTACTCACATTTTACCTCAAGGCTAAATCTGTTTTAACGTAAGCGTGGTTGAAGAAGGATGTACTACAAAGAACATTATCAACAATATAAATTTACCTCCATGAGGATTGATTCTAGAGCCTCCATGGTTCCTCCTCCTTTTCACAATGCCGCAATCACGTACGCCTTTAGTGGACAAACTAAGACATCTGAATCAGCTGAAAATGAGACCTAGGGCAGATCTCTCGTAAAAGATTGCTTGAAGAATCTTAGGTTTAGGGCATGAACAAACACAGATTCTTTGATCAAGTCCCAGTAGTCCATCATGGTTTTTAAATCATCAGCTGACATTTTGCAGCTGATCATTACCACACTCTGCACCAGCACACATCAAGCTTAAAGAGTCATGAAGAAACACTTCCAGATAACAAATTGTTAGGAAATAGTAATAAGGGTAAAATAGTCTTAAGAGGTTTACTAGGGTTACTCATATATATATATATATTCTTGTAATCCTTTTTTGATTAAGTTAATATACAATACGTAGAATACTCTCCTTCAACATGGTATCAGAGCGAGGTTAAAACTTCAAGAGAGTGATCCCACCATCACCACAGCTCGGCGGCGGAGGCCATCGCTAGATCCGCCGCCGCCGCCACAGTGTGCTTCTCTTCTAGACAGCGGAGGAGAAAGAACGCCTACATCATCGTTCGGTCATCATACCTAGATCCAGATCTGTCTACTGGTTTCCTAAAATCTGGACAGAACTCTGCGTCAATCGCCGAAGCCCATCCAGCAAAATCGGTTTGTGTTAAGTCTTCTTTCTTGATGACGGGATTGAAAATCGATTGCACGATTTGGTCTTTGTTTGTCTTGCGATCTAGATTTTGTGCTTTTCATATATCCTGAGGATTTCGGAAGCCTTCGGTTCTGCAAGGGTTTCGTTCGGTTCTGCAGGGTTTCAGCTGGATTAAAAAAAAAAAAAAACGACTCGAACTGAGGGCATCAGAAGCTGTTTTCCAGTATACTTATATGGATTCTCATTGAAGTATATTGCTTGAAGTGCTGGTTGGTATGATTTAATGGCATCCTAGTGCAGTATATTGACTCGGTGGTGAATCGATGAACCCTTAATTATGTTTGTTGTTCTGTGGCTGATTGCACAACTGGAGTGAAGTGCTTGATTATTGTGTCACTCTTATTGGGTTCGGTCGATTCTTGTGTTCAACCTGTCTGGTAATTGCATTATTGGAGTTCAGTAGAGTTAATACTGATGGCTTCTACATCATCTACTGGTTTGACGCATTTCCAATTGACATCTGTCAAGTTGGATGGCACTAACTATCCATCATGGTCTAAAGTTGTACAAGTTTATCTCACTGCAACTCAACAGCATGATTATCTTACATCCACACTTCCTTTGGATAAGAGTAAAGTAGATGATTGGATTGCTGGAGATGCAATGATCCGTACATTATTATGGAATAGTATGGATCCGAAGATTAGCCCTCACTTCATTCAATGTAATTCTGCTATGGAAGTTTGGGATAAATGTGCTCTACTTTATTCTGGCCAAAATAATATGACACGAGTGTGTGACACGTGGGAGGCCTTGTTTGATCTTCAGCGTGGAAATCAGTCTTTATCTGAATATTATGCTCATTTCACTACACTTTGCAGACAGCTAGATACTTATCTTCCAGCTTCCAATGATCCAAATGTATTAGTCAAACGTCAGGAGGATCTTCGCGTGATACTATTTCTTAAAGCACTAGGGCCTGAATATTCCTCCCTTCGCCAGCAGATTACGTTTGAAAGCTCCCTTCCTACAGTTGATGAGGTTTTCTCCCGAGCCTTATGCTCGACACCTACTGACAAGATCTCCACTACAACTTTAGAGACAAGTGCCATGATTTCTCATGGCTCTAGTGGACGTGGAGCTCGTGGTCGTGGTTTTCGGGGTCATGGGCGTGGGCTTATTCAAGGTGGAAGTCGTGGTGGTCGTGATAGAATTCTTGGTAGCCGTGGCACTCGATATTGTAACCATTGTCGGAGGGTTGGACACACTGAAGCTTACTGCTACACGCTTCATCCAGAGCTTAGAACCACAGTTGCTGCATTTGCTGAAGTTGAAGATTTCTCACCAGTTCAATCCAATCCTACTAATGTGCAGGATACAAAAGATTCAGTTACATTGACACGTGCAGAATATGAGGCTTGGATTCGCTCCAAATAGGTGATAGGAACTTCAGCTCCCACTGCCACTCTAGTACATAACTCAAAAGGTAGTTCATCCTATTTACTTTCTACAATGTCAAACTCTTGGGTTATAGATTCTGGAGCTACTCATCATATAGCTGGTAACTCTAAATTGTTGTCTTCGTTAAATTCCACACCTCTTGAGGTGTCCAACTCTGTTACCTTAGCTGATGGTTCAATTTCCCAAGTTACTGGCACTGGAGATGCCCATTTGAGTTCCTCCCTTTCTTTATCATCTGTCCTTCATCTCAAATCTCCCTATAATTTGATTTATGTTAATTCATTAACTAAAGAGCTAAATTGTTCTGTAACCTTTTTTGCTTCTCATTGTGTTTTTCAGGATTTGAGGACTGGACAGATGATTGGTGGGGGACATGAATCAAATGGCCTATACTATCTAGACAAGAAGATGATAGCTACAGCAGCACTGAAGCACACATCCACTGATGTCTATCGGATGCATTGTCGTGCTGGTCATCCCCTGCCAAACATTCTTCGACGATTGTTTCCAGAGTCTGAGTTTGTGAGTACTTTTGAGTGTGAAGCTTGTCAGTTTGGAAAACACCATAGAGTCTCTTTTCCTTCTCGCTTTCAGAGTCGTGTGTCTAGTCCCTTTGAGTTAGTTCATTCAGATATATGGGGTCCATGTCGTGTTTCGATACATCTCGCGTTTCCGGTACTTTGTTACATTTGTGGATGATTTTTCCCGAATGACTTGGTTGTTCCTAATAAAAGATCGTACGAGATTTTTCATTGCTTTCGTCAATTCTATTTTGAAGTGCTGAATCAATATAATACTTCTGTGAAAAATCTCCGATCCAATAATGCCAAAGAGCATCTTGCCGTTGCCTCTGGTTTTCAACCTTTTCTTGATTCCCATGGCATTATTCATCAAACTTCTTGTTCATATACACCACAACAAAATGGTGTAGCTGAACGTAAAAATCGTCATCTTCTTGACGTTGCTCGTTGCCTTATGTTTCACATGCATCTTCCGAAAACATTTTGGGGCCATGCTGTTCTTACAGCTTGTTTTTTAATTAATCGACTTCCAAGTTCTGTTCTTTAGGGGGAGACACCTTTCTCTATTTTACATCCAAATCGTCCTCCCTTTGCATTACCTCCACGTGTCTTTGGCTGTGTTTGTTTCGTCCATTCTCTGACTCCAGGTCTTGATAAGTTGGCTCCCCGTGCTGATAAATGTATCTTTGTTGGGTACTCTCGAACTCGAAGGGCTATAAATGTTACAATCCTATTAGTCGCCGAGTGTTTGTATCGTGAGATGTGACATTTTTGAGGACCGAGTCATACTATAGTACTCAAACAGTCTCTACTGTGTCTCCTGACACTGATAAGTGTGTCTTACCAATTCCTCCACCAATCTCACCTCCTCCAGTATCATCAACAGGATTTCAGTTTGCTAATCAAACTTACCATAGACGAGGAACAACTCCCACTACGGAGGTTTGGCCATCACTTGATTCATCTGATCCCTCATCAATTGCTGTGCCATCCCCTGATCCTGATCCTGATCAACCCATTGCTACTCGAAAAGGTACACGATCTTGTGTTGGGCGTCCTGTTGATCGTTATACACTTTATTCCGATCTGTCTGATTGTCTTCGTACTCGTCATCCTATTAGCCACTTTCTATCTTATGATCGCTTATCTCCTACCTTCTCTACTTTTGTCTTGTCCTTGTCCTCTATTTCTGTGCCTAGCAATGTTACTGAAGCTCTTGCTCATCCTGGTTGGAGACAAGCCATGGAGGATGAAATGAAAGCACTCATTGAGAATCACACTTGGAAGCTTACTACCCTTCCTGTGGGAAAGCAACCTGTTGGTTGTCGTTGGGTTTTCATGGTTAAGGTCCACCCTGATGGCACTATAGATCGATTGAAGGCACGGTTAGTCGCTAAAGGATATACTCAAACATATGGTGTTGATTATGATGACACTTTTTCTCCTGTAGCCAAAATTCCATCTGTTCGTGTCTTTATTTCTCTAGCAGCACATTTTGGATGGTTTCTTCATCAATTAGACATCAAAAATGCATTCCTACATGGTGATTTGGCTGAAGAGGTGTATATGGAGCAACCACCTGGATTTGTTGCTCAGGGGGAGAATCTGGTATGTCATTTACATAAGGCATTGTATGGACTCAAGCAATCTCCTCGTGCTTGGTTTGGTAAGTTTAGTGATGCTGTTATCAAGTTTGGGTTAAAGCGTAGTCAAGTAGACCATTCAGTCTTTAGTTCTGTCTCCTCAGCTGGTTGTATTCTTCTGGTGGTATATCTGGATGATATTATTATTACTGGCAGTGATTCAGATGGTATTCAACGACTCAAGCAAATTCTGCATACACAGTTTAGTACTAAGGATATGGGACGTTTGCGGTATTTCCTAGGTATTGAGGTTGCCTACTAGCATACAGTTATAAATTTAACTCAGAGAAAATATGTTCTTGACAGTCTTGATGAGGTTGGACTTGTTGGGGCAAAACCGGTTGATACTCCTATGGAACCCAATGTGAAACTTGATGCAGAAGATGGAGAATTATTACACGACCCATTGAAATATCGGAGAGTAGTTGGTAAGTTGAATTATCTTACCGTCACAAGACCTGATATATCTTTTGCCGTTAGTGTTATAAGCCAATTCATGGGTTCTCCTTGAACTACTCACTGGGATCTTGTGCTTCGAATTATTAAATACTTGAAAGGAGCACCAGGTAAATGACTAATTTTCAAGAATTGTGGCCTTTGAATACCACGGGTTTTTTGATGCGGATTGGGCTGGATGCTCTACTAGTAGAAGATCTACATCGGGTTATTGTGTATTTCTTGGAGGTAATTTAGTTGCCTGGAAGAGTAAGAAACAACATGTGGTTTCTCGGTCAAGTGCAGAAGCGGAATATAGAGCAATGGCACATGTGACTAGTGAATTGCTCTAGTTAAGGATGTTATTATCAGAAATTGGGATGTTACATCAGAACCTTCGATATTATATTATGACAATCAATCAGCTATTCATATTGCAAACAATCCCGTCTTCCATGAGCGAACCAAGCACATTGAGGTTGATTGTCACTTTATATGAGAAAAAGTTCAGAAGGGAGAGATCACTCTTCAACATACAAGAACAGAGGATTAGCTTGCAGATATTTTTACCAAGTCTTTACGAGGAAATAGAGTGAATTTTTTATGTAACAAGTTGGGATTGTTTGATATTTACATCCCAACTTGAGGGGGAGTGTTAGGAAATAGTAATAAGGGTAAAATAGTCATAAGATGGTTACTAGGGTTACTTATATATATATATATATATATATATATATATATATATATATATATATATATATATATATTCTTGTAATCCTTTTTTGATTAAGTTAATATACAATACGTAGAATACTCTCCTTCAACATAAACAAAGGCTATTACCATGTACAAAAGAGAAAAGTAACCATGCAACTCACCGCAGCATCTTCACATTCAACAAAATATCAAAACCGTGGTTTTTCATGAGATGGAACTGAATTAGTTGGAATTGGTTGGTCGTCAAGGACTGCACCTTTCTACGTGAAATGAGTCATATCAACAACACTGTGTCATGGAGAAGGAGAGCTTTAGTAATCCTGGAAATTTGGAAACTAAACATGGTGCCTTGGGATGGGAAGTTGCCATACAACAGTACCACACCTGAGTATCAGAATAATCTCCAACAGCTATTACAGCCGTATGACATAACCGGTACCATTTCGATAAAACTGCTCGAGTCTCAACAAGGACAGTTTGAATCACCGTTTCTACTCCAATAGCAGCCACAACTTTCCACGGTAAAGTGGTAATACTAGAATCGACATTGGCAAAAGGGCTCATAAGTGGTAAACTAACTGATAAAATACACTTTACATGCTCTCCTAAAGCACTGAAAACTTGTCTTCTTTGTTACATTTAACCAGGATAACAGCAAATCTGACCCAGCCACAGTCGTGGACTATTAGGATAGTGATACAGATGGTATACAGCAGCAAAACCAAGAAGCCTATCTTGAAAATTGCCTTGCTGATCACTTGTCTTCTGAATAAGAAGAGAGACCTCCCAACATGAATCAGTTACATCAATAGGATACCCACCTATGAGAAGTCAATGAACTACCATCTACAAGAAGAAGAACAAGAGGAGCCAATCAACTATACAGGTGTCATACAGTCATATCTCCCATCAGAATGTGCACAACCTGACATACAGGAAGAGTCAACTTTTAGATCTTGCACCTCATTAAATAGCCTCCTATTTTCTGCAAGAACTTGGTGTAGTTCTCTGCTGCGTCAGCTAATGCTTCAACATGTAATCCTGCAGAAAAAGATTTGAGTGGATTTTTTAAATCGTTCCATAAATTAAATGATTTGCATTGATGGACAGAAAAATTCTAAGTCATGGCTTTCCTTCTCTTTAGTCAATCTAGCTAAGTCTTCCTCTTCAAGCTTCCTCTTCTCTTCAATCTTCTCTTCCATGTTGATCTTCTCAGCCTGCATGATGAGAGCAGAGCACCACTAAATTAAGAGATGAATGGAACTACTTTTCAGTTCACGTACTCCAAAAATTACAGATATCGAGACTAACGTGTTAGGATATCTTCTGAATGTCTTTAATAACTATAATGGCTTCTTGAACCACAAAATTGACTTTAATCTTAATTAGCTCCAGCAAAACACTGATGCATCTCTGTGCTGCTCTCTCCAACTTGATTGCACAGCGACCAATAGCACGGATTGCCTTTCTAACAAAATCGACATCTACTTATATAGCATACTCCTTGAATTCCAGCAGAACCCGCAGCATTTAGTTAATGAGACAACATAAAATTAACCATTTTGAGTAAACAAGCAAATTCAACGGGTTAAATGCTCTTCAATTTCCATGCTTGGTCAATATTTCAGGAACTCACCAAGCTTTATCATGATTTCTAACTTCTCCATCAGCACCTTCACTTGGCCCGCATATGACTTATTGCTCTTGAAACATTAAAAAGATGTACAATACAGTTATATTTGGTTCATACTATCTCTTGAAAGCCGAAATAAAAGCTATACTTTACTTTTCAATGCAAGGCATCCTCCCAAAGTGATAAATTCTATTTACCGGCGATAGTCTCCCTATTAAGACCATCCATATCTATAAAAAGAAGAAGAAAAAGAGATTAAATAAAATATTCATTTATAGATATACAAAAAGAATTACAATATATAAAGATATAAGCAATGTCACTTACCCAACTCAAATTTTTCTGCATTGTTGATGCACTCCTCAATATCAATCGGTACATGAACGGCTCTCAACCAATCTTGAGTGCAAATCAAAGCTTCCATTATTTTGGGAGTTAAAGAACTTCGAAAACCATTAAGAACACGACCCGGTGCACTAAAAGTTAACTCGGAAGCAACGGTAGTTACGGGAATGGACAAAATATCTCGAGCCATCAAAGAAAGGATCTTATATTTTGAGCCATTAGTCTTCCACCAAATCAAAAGGTCAATATCAAGATTCTTTTCATTTTTCTCTTGAAGATATTGATCAAGCTCAGACTTGTTGTCATCACACCATTGTTCATTCGAGTATAAAAACATTTTCTTCCAAGCTTGTCCATCATACTTCTTTATTCCTTCACTACCACCCGAATCGACATTAGAAGCACTACTACTTGCACCTGAACTATGGCCACCAAAATTTCGATAACTTGAAATAAGAGAAGATTGCTCATAAAATTCATACAAACGCTCCAGTGCATCCTTCACGTTGTAATGCATCTCTTTAACTTTCAATTCATCATCATAAATTTGTGCATACAAGAAAGTCACATAATTCAACTTAGCTCTAGGATCTAACACAACCGCAATCAAGACCATCATATTCACTTTATCCAAGCTTCCATAATATTTATCAAATTTTTCTTTCATTTTCACACCCATATCATGAAGCTTAGGATTCGAAGCATTGACCGCATCTTTTAAATATCTATACAAAAGAGCTATTCCTTCAAAATAATCATTTGAAGTAACATATGAACTCTCCGACATCCGATTGGTGGCATCATAGAATACTTTTAGAAAATCTAAAATAATAATAGCATTTTCCCAATCATCATCACTAGGAGTTCCATGATTCAGCTCACTTGCAAATGATAAATTGTCGTCTTCCATTCTTTGAAAAGCTTTTCTGAACTTAATGGCGGTGTCTAACATGAGATAAGTGGAATTCCATCTAATAGCAATGTCAAGAACTACCGAACCTTTATAAGTGATATTTTCACTCTTAATACAAGACTGAAATGCATTGGCTCTTGTAGGAGAACTCTTTACACACCTAACCACATTCTGGACACGTGCAATGGAGTCACGTACCGTAGTCAAGCCATCTCTCACAATTAAATTCAATATATGAGCTGTGCACCTCATGCGCAAAACACTACTATCTAATATCAACGACTTTTCTTTGAAAAATGTATCCCTCAAATAGTTAATTGCAACATCATTCGAGTTAGCATTATCCACGGTGATTGTGGACACCTTTTTCTCAATTCCCAACTCTTGAATGCATTTCTCCACCATTTTCCCAATCTTCCTACCCCTGTGACTATGCATCACCACAAAGTTGATGATTCTTTTATGCAACTTCTAATTTTCATCAATAAAATGTGCAGTGAGACACAAATAATTCAAATTTTGAATGGAGCTCCATGTATCGGTCGTGAGTGCGATCCTAGAATTAATCTATCCAAAATAATTCTTTAAAGAAGTTCTTTAATCTATATACAACTTCATGCAATCTTTTGCCACTGTGAAACGTGATATATGTTTGAAGAGAGGCTATAACTCACTAACAAACTCACGAAATCCAACACGCTCAACAAAGGAAAAAGGTTGCTCATCACTTATGATGAACCGAGCAAGCATTCGCCTACAACGTTCTCGATTAAACGACCATGTTGATAAGATATTACCAGTATTAGAATCATCTCCTGACTTGCCAGCCATGTCTACATTCCGTAGTACAAAGAATTTTTGTCTCTTATCTACATTACGGGGAAACCTCCTGCATGTGGTCAAGTGCTTCCTCATCGTAGAAGTACCGTTAGCAACTCGATATTTAAGCATTGTCCCACAATGTATGCACTTCACTTGATTTGGTTTTCCATCCTTATCATGAATTCTTGTATAATGATTCAAGCATTCTGATGTATATTTCTTATCCTGAGGAAGATGAGAACCAGGTACCTTACTCGTGGCACTCGTAGTAGGGGACGCCTTTTCTTCATTTTCATGGCTAGAAAGCTCCAATTCCAGAGTCATATCCTCATGTCCCTCCACCTCCATTGATGTATTATCTTGATACATTAACTTTGCAATACACAACAATTACAGAATATAATTAATTTAGTTGATAACAACGTTAATATAGTATAATACAGCATACCAATGCTGTATAGAAACATAATACATCACTTTTATACATGAATTAAGTCTAATATGTTGAAATACAACATTGGTATGCTGTATTTCAACATAATACAATACTTTTATATATGAACTAAGTCTATTATGTTGAAATACAGCATACCGATGTTGTATAGAAACATAATACAACACAAATCATGGGAAAGTAAACCAATTTCAGTCTGTTCATTTCATTGCCTACCTTAACCAGAAAGATTGCAAAGCTGTCTCACTAAAATCTACAGGTGATGTTGAAATTTAATGGTCAGGCAGTGTCGAGAAAGCCCGATTGACAGCTCTGGGATTGATATTGAAATTCGGTTTGGCTGTAAGCAGTAAGCACAGGCCTATGAAGGGGCTCAGCAAGGTGAAACTGTGGAAAAGAAGGATCAAGAGAGAACTCAGGCTTCTTAAAGAGGTAAGATCTCTTCCTCCTCTTCAGGACTGGTTGGTGGATCAACGATTTGTGTCGCATTGTCCTTTAAAAAACTGCCAAAACAGAATATTAAATTAGCTACATTTGGTTAGAACATATTAAACAGCAGCTCCATAAGCATATGTGACACCTATAAGACAAAAGGTATGATAAAGCACATGTGAACTACCATTATATGTTCTATAAAGAGTAGGATGCCACAATGGATGAAAGATGTTTCACTCTCTCTTCTCTCTACTCTTCACTTTTCTCCTGTTCTTTTCTTTTTTGACATAGCAACAAAGAATTCAAAAGAGAAATTGAAAGCTCGTTCATACACTCATGAACATATAATGGTTGAACAAAAAGACAAGAACACCCCAAAACACTCATAAAAATGAACCATTAGAAAGATTCTTAAATACCTCAAGGCTCAAAGTAATGCCACCAAACCCACTATTCACGCGCAGCTCCTGCAAGGGTTTTTTCATCAATCAAATCAGTGACATTTAATAAATAGTAAATTCAGAAATCAAGCACGCTTATCCGAAGAAAAACAAAAAGGAAATACACATAAAAACGAGTCCCAAGCTATCCATTTGAAATTTCATGTTTAGCCAATTTCTTCCATCGTTAGCTGATCTTTCTTTTTTCCATGGGGACCAAATGTTGGTCTCCTTGAGTGATTGGACTTAATGAAGCATCCTCAATGTACTCTCTCAATGGGAAATGCCAATGGGAAAAACGAAGTAGATGATAATGCGGATATGATAAATTGAATATCCAAAAAAGATTGCAGAATCATTATAGAAAAAGAGGAAGGACTGAAAGAACTACTACTTAAAGAGGCACTGAATTGCAGTGGGGGTGGAACGACATTTATGCTTGACAACTGACATGATGAAGCTCTTGAATCTGAGTTCTGAAGGGCTGATAGTTACAAGATTACTTGATTTGAATTTTGGTTTGCTGAAAGTATCGGTTGGCATGTATGAACGAACTCGATCGGTAGATGAAATAAGCAGACCAAATAAAAGAAGTACGATTATTTTTACATGTCTTTGCCATTGCTTTCGTTTGTTTGGAGTCTTGCACCAAAAATTATTATGCATCATCAACGTGTCAATAATCATTTTTGTTGGGAACAGTGTTCTAATCCAACTTAGAGGGATAGAGGAACGAATTGCCAATGGAATTGCTAGACCTCACCCAAAGCTAGCAAGGGGCACGACACCCTCGCCCAAAACTAGGCTTGGCCGGCCCTAGATCCAAAAGCCCCCAAAAAAGCAAAAAAAGTATAAAATAAATAAATAAATAAATATTATTAAAAAAGTGTCACGACAACGCCACCCGCTCACGTTAGCAATTTCTAGTTAAAGTGAGCTGAATGAACTCAATTGGTAAAAAGTAAAAATGTTTAAAACTGAATTGACAAAATTGAAAGGTTTAATACTCAATTGGCCAAGATGCAATAAGTTTATGACATTTTGGATAATTTTTCCGATCTCCTTAGACTTCATGAATATAATTTTGGGTCACGTGCACACGTACATAATATGACATTTAAGATAATTTAATCATCACTCCCATCAAGATATGAATATGATAACAATTATTACAATAATGATACTAACAAGACCAGATATTCATTTTTATCTAGACCTGCAGGACGAGGAATTTTCGCACCACCTCCCGTTCATCGTCCTTGCTTCGTGCTCATGACCCTGAGCTCTTTTGTCCTCATCTCTCTCTCTCTCTCTCTTCTCTCTCTCTCTCTCGACTTTCACTCCTCATCACAAAGCAAAGCACAAGACGTCTCTCATCAATGGAGCGTTTCGCTTAGCCTAAGAACCTACCCTCAAGCCGCAAGCGCGCGATCCAGGACCTCCTCCGTGCCCAGAATCCCACGAAGAAGCTCGCAGATCTCTTGGATGCTCACTCTCAAACTGGCAACAACATAGGGCAGCCCCTGTTCGCAGAACATCTGGTCGTCAATGTCCTCAGGTCGTCCAGCAACACCCTATCCCTATCAAGCAGCGGTCAGTCCAACGAGGTCTTGCAGGTCCCGACCAATGCCAGTGTCACGTCCAAGGTCTCCGAGGGAAGTGACAGCGTTGAAACCTCGCTTCCGAGGTAATTAATGGCCAAAATTCATGATCTTTTGCTTCTGATTTTGTCTGAAAAGTAATTTATCTATTTAAATGATGTTCCGAATAATTCAAAAATTAAGTAAACTTTCTTTTGGGAAGAACGATTGCATATATGGTAAGCATCGCATGAAGATCTCTTAGAATTTAGGAAAAAGAGAAGACCTGAAAAGATGGTTCCATTGTTCATATGATTTCAAGACACAACTTGATAGACATTAATTAGATTATAACTAGCTTGTCTAACTTGCTAAGAATACAATTTAATTTTTTTTGTTATTTCATTTATCTTGTTAATGGGCAGAGGATGAAAGAGGTTTTAGATGAACCTAAATTATAGATATGGATCTAAGTAATTCTAACATGAAATGTAAAATTACTCATTTTTGCACAGAAATACTTCAAATATACGGACAAGACTAGATCAGAATATGATCAACCACAAGTAGCAATGGAGGACATATTATCAAGAAATGATTATCAACTTCGAGTTACTGGGGTACTTTAACAAATGATACATCCATTTTCATTAATTTCTCATATTTATTTTATTTGGTTTGTTATCAGTTAAGATATACGCATGGATCTTGATACTTCTAACATGAACTGAGAATTACTCATTTTATAATAGAAGGACAATATTCTGCCCTGATTGAATCAACGGGCACCAATGGAGGAAATGTGGTAAGAGATTGATTCTCAACAATGAATTATCCTCATACTTCACAAATGATATATCTTGATCCTCAATAACAGATTCTCCACATACTTCACAAATGATATATCTTTTCCTAAATCTCTCATATATATGCATTACTAAGAAAAATATTGTATAAAGTAGAGAGAAATCAATTCTTGCTTGATGTCTAAAACAAATATTGTTTTGGATCTTTACAGTAAGTCATGGCTTCAAACTTAATAAGAAACACATCCATCTATCAACTTGGCTAATAGATCATGCATCCCAGCAGAGAAATCCTATCTACAGATGCTTCAGAGCCTCAAAAGGAAGCTCAAAGGAGAATTCAACTTGAGGTATGAATAATTTCTTTTTGGCAATTTATTTCTTTAAAAAGGAATATTCATAAAAGTGCACTGGAGAATATTAGGGAACACGAAACATGGCAATCATACAGTCGATTAAAAGTATTATCACTGTTAATATGATGCAATCTTCGATCCAAAGTCACAACAAGATGTGTTAATTAGAGATATATCCAAAGATAAGCTTTACTAAGCTAGTATTTAATTAAGAGAAGTACATTCTTAATGTTAAGGGGGATTAAAAGCCTTGGAGAAAGCCAAATCATTTCATGCTAATCACTCAAATCCAAAACAAAAAACAGGTACAGAGGAAGCTGCAGGAGAGAATAGAGGCCAACGAGAAGTAACTGAAGGCAATTATAGAGGAATAACAAAAGAGAGCCTCACTTGATGGGAGCAATCCTGCGAATCTGGAGGGCGCAAAAGCCTAAAGAGCCGACTTCAATTTGGCCATCTCCAACTCTGTCGACCCCTTGTGTGAAAGAGGAGGTGGTGGTGGAGAGAGGGACAACAGCAACATCAGCAACATGACAATGGGCAAGCAAGAAGAGATGTACGTGAGAGGAGGCCATTAAAATCGTGGCTCACCATTCAGAAATATGAAGGTGAGGTTGCCACACTTGCGGGATCATCCTCAAATCCACCCCAACTATTCATCCTGGACTCACCAAGCCCTAGGGACAATTCCATCCCCCTAAGTTTCAACACTAGCCGCGCTGCTGAACAAGGCGATCGCATCAACACCCATCTTCTTCGACTTTCTATCAGTGAATCATGAGCAATAGTTGCCCAATGAGGACGATCTGAACCCCCACAGCCACAGCCATGGCCATGGCGACAATAGCAACAACAACGATCAATCCACATCAGCTGATTACTACGCTGTATTCAAATCTGCTGAGGAGATCAGTAGTGATTAAGGGGATGTGATGTGATGTCTAGCTCTCATGGTTTTGACATGATTGTGGAGTCTGATTGTGATGATCTTTTGGAATATGAATCCCCAACCTATCATTATCTCCCCTTTTCCACGAAGAAAATGCCTTTTGAGCTAATCATATTTGTGTTGAATCATAAACAGCGCCATTGACAAGGACAAGAAGCATGAGGCATGGCAATTTTATAAATTAGTTGGACTATACTTGCCAAAATAATAAAGCTATTCTGTCCAAAAAAGAACTGATCCAACACCTACAAGAAGATAAATTACAAAATAATGATCACAAGTAGAAAAACCATCAAATCCAAGTCCATCTTAAAAATCTTTGTTCAGTATGTAATAAATCAGTAATTTCTAGAGATAGATTATGCATCCAACCCACATTCTCTCCCAGATTCAGCTTGTTCTCCAATGCAAGTAGCTTTTCCTCTTTTGATCTTATAATGCTTTCTACTTACTGTACTTCCTGCAACCAAATTGAATAGTGAACTAAGCAACTATTGGAAAAATATGATGTAGGTTGATTGCAAAGACCGACAGGAGAACCAGCAGCACTGAACAGTGAACTTACCTTTTCTTTTGCAGCCAAGTCTGCTAAACTTTGATTTATATCTTTCTCTTTCTCATACAACATTGATTTGGATGACATCATGTTTCTGAAAGCTTCTTCAAGATCCATCTCCTTCTGCATAGGAAGTTGGTCAATTTCATTGGCCTTTCCCTCCTTCACGTTAAGGATTCTCCTATCCTCACACAGCTTTTTTTTCCCTTTTCTGCAACTTTTGATCCCACTCTTGTAAATTCTCTCTGTTTATAAAATGCAGCTCTGTGTGCTTCCTGCCCGCCAAAAAAGGCCAGATTTGCAACATCACTTGCTGAGTATTTCTTACAGCTATAGCAATGTAACCAACGTTATCATGCATGATGCATAAAGATGCACAGGTTGAAAAGAGCATACTCAGCTTTCAAAGAAAAATGCTCCCTTTAAAGTACACTTTCGCGTGCCTCCATCTCTTGCATCTTCAAGTCCAATTGTGAACTTTTTCTGCTGACCTACGAAGTTTGGCATCAACACTGTGCAGTGTCTCATTCACCTCCAATGACCTATCCTCCATTCCAATAGTCAAAGCACTCGCTTGAGACAACTTCTTCTCAGAATCAAGCTTTATTCAGTCCTGCTCATTATGTATTTCGTGCAGAGCCTTCTCAAGCTGCATTAACGAAGTTCATCTATGTAACAAAAATATGGAAGACTTCAAATGCTAATCACATTCACTTCCAGCACTCACATGAGAGAAGATATATTCAAAAAAATCAAGTTGAGGAATGGCTCTTGTTATATCTTCCCATTTGCAGTGCAACTTGGGCAAAGGAAGAAACAAGGATAAAGCTCAACTTTTTATACTAAAATAGGAAAATATGGCCCCACATTGCCACATATTAAACCAACGTCAACAATCTACTATTTTCCCTAGACATAAATTTGTCTAGAACATGCCTATGCATGTCCTGCAACTCTATGTGTGTGCAGTGCAATCACATACTTCATGTCTGAGAAGGGTCAGATTGTAGGAAAAGGGAGGCTAGCAAATAAGATCCACAATGGCATAAATCCCGAGCGCGTGAAACAAGTTTACAAAAGCAATACTTATTTTCCTTTTCATGCTTGGCTTTTACAGAGGATTTAGAAAACTTACTTTTAAGAAGATGGTGACTTGATGCCACAAAACTGAAAATTCAATTGAATGAAAGGAGCAAGCTCTTCCCAAATGATACCATAACCCCACAAAAACCAAACAAAGCTAAAACAGCGCTCTCGTTAACCTTTTTGGCACAAGAAGATTTTCATCAATAATTCATGAAAATATACAGACAAAGATCTTGAACTTTTTTTAAGAATCGGTAGAGCACTCTCAGATTCATCAACCACCAGATTAACACAATCAACCAGAGTGGCTAATCTAATATGATTAGCAACACATAATTTGGCAATCGGAATAAAACTGGTGCCCCAGAAAGAGTTCTCCACCAGGAGTACGGTCGTTATGCCAGATCATAGAAGAATCATCTGGCAATTGAGTTTGTTTTACCTTTAAACTATCCGATTTAGCAATCCCTAGTGCCCATGAACGAAATTTTGGCAACACAAATTCAGTAGACAGCTTGTCATTAGTTGACTGTATTTCTAAAATATAAGACAGTTAAAATGCAATGCAAAATCTAGAGCATTCAAATTGCATGACTATCAGCAAAAAGTAGCATACATTTGCCACGCATTGCCTTTCAAAAACCAAAGCTTTCCTCAGATTTTCCTCTTTCTTCTTAGCTTCAGACATTGCAATCAGATGTGCTGATTGTTCTCGTTGGATAAGCTGTCGTGCTTCTGATAATGCTTGACCTAACTATTCAAACTTCAGGTTCCACTTCTTTTTGTCGAATAGAAGCAGCCCCACATTATACTGATGATCAAATAGCTGCCAAAAGACTTCTATTTAGGTTAACAACAACTGCTAGATCTCAGTATATAAGAATTTCAGGGAATTTAATTCCTAAATGTCAAATGCTTAACCTAATACAACACTACATGTACAGATAAACATGAGATTTTGTGGCAATTGCACATCCAAAAGTTGGAAAAAGTACACTTCCACTGTGAACCTCGCCCGAAACAACATCATCATCCAAAATAACAGACACGATTCTTCCAACTATTAATGCAAACAAAAATCATAATAAATAATCAAATGAGAAATCATTGCATGTTCATCTCAGCAGGGTCGAGCCACAAATCAGTAGTTGCCATTTGAGCTGCATTTGAGATGCTTATCTTGCCCCCCACACTTTGACAAATTCCAAAGAACCCCATAATTCTCCTAAAATACTTTTGGGGTTCCTACTAACCTGCTAATTTCTGTAAGAGGATTTGAGGGTAGTTTTCCCTGAAGTAGCTTGATAAGTCTTGTAACTGCTAAACTGCCAAGTCCACTTAAAAGACTAATAAACACCTCGATTGGACAAGATGCTTCTTGAATTGTAGCAAAACAAAGAGGAGATCATGTGACATCTCACTTTTCACACTTTTCACATCATCTATTAGCGTCTAAAAGTCTCACTGCATACAGAGGAGCATAATATCTCCCCTAGGAGGGTTTGACTGGTCGATGAATCGGAAGTTACACAAGTAAATGAGCCCACCTATTCCAAACTGCATCTCATGCTGTGTTTACTCGGGTAGGTAATTACACATGACAAAATTTCCATCCTGCAAACAGGTGCGTAGAACATTATTATTCAATTGCAAGAAGCAACAACCAACCCAGAACAGCTATATACACTCTAAGGAACAAGCATGGCGTCAAAACATAGAATGCCCGGTTTATCTTGAAAAATATTTATCCTATTCCTCAAACACTACCACCCTCCCTCCCTCCCTCCCTCCCTCCCTCCGAACTCAACTATGGACACAAGGTGCTGCATTCAGTCAAACACAACAAAGCTAACCATTCTGGTGCAACTGATATCCAAGAACCCATTCAGCTGAGGTAAACTAACTACTCCAAGCCTTAGAAAATGGTTATAAAGGCAATAAGCCATAATCAATCGTATCTATCAAATTTACCTCAGTTTTCGAGCTTCCCATCTCCGCTTCGACCCGCCTCTCCAACACCCCCCTTCCCATTGTCCTCCAACCCAATATTCCCCATTACTTTCCCATCCAGCAAGGCCACTAGCGGAGGCGGCTGTGCCGGCCCATCAAGGAAAGCCGCCCGCCTTTCCCCCTTGCCATCGCTCCTCGCGGCCACGGTCTGTCGGAGGGACGCAGAGCCGCAAATGGGGAAACAATATATGCGGGGGCCAAATTTACTCAAAATACATGTAAAAAGGGTGTTTTAGTTTTTTTTTTCTTATTATTAATATTACTGAAAATCAAGACTCCAACATTCATCCCCCATATGTTGTTTTTCGTTACACGTATTTTACTTTTTCCTAAGATTTGCAGATTGAAAGCTTTTTTATTTAGTTAAAATTACGCGCCTAAAACCTTTAAAAGTGTCTAACAAAAAAAAAATCTTAAAAAGTGCAATAATTATGTATTTTTCAAATTTTAAACAACATATTTTTCTTTTTCCGGAAATTTTTGGAGGAAAACAGGAAAAGAAAACCATATTTATACATATATTTCTCCACTTATTCTAATATTACTTTAACAAAGAAAGAAAATAGATGTATTTCTAAATTACCCATGTGTTAAATAATACATGTGAAATATATCTAAGTCTCATTTCACTTAATTTCTACCGTAGTTATCTATTTTTAACCTCCATTAACAATCACCAAACCCGTGACTATATTATAGAGAAAGGGCATTTAGAAAGAGACTTCGCTCTCCAATCTCTCACTTAGAGTATTAAACTAATTTTGTAAACTAATTTTTAGTATAATTGGCACTACCTACCATTCCTATGATGCTTGGTGAGGTGAGCTCACCACTGGCCAGCGACTAGTCCATCCCTTTGGCTGGTCGCTGGAGCAAGAGTAAGGAGGGAGGAGGAAAAAAAAAGAGAGAGAAAAAAATAATTAAAAGAATAAAAAAATTATTAAAAAATTGTTCACTAGTGTCCATCTTATAGTTGGTTAGCTAAATTTGGCCGGATGGAATAAATTGACATAATTATAAAAGATTAAAAATTAAATTGACAAAAAAAATTACAATCGATTTAAGATTTTTTTTTACAATTTTCCCCTTTTCAAGTGACTTTTCTCTTCTTTTTCTCAGTCATGTGCCGGCATTTGCCCCAAAAGAGCATCGGGTTGGTAGAAGAAAGAGTGGGGCACGACAATAATAAAAAAAGAAAAATTGAGAAACGGCATTTGCACCATTTCGTGTTCTTCTTTTGTTTTGATGGTTAAACACCATGTGAAACCTCGGAATCTTAGGAATTATATTGAAATTTTGCTTTTTTAGTCTAATGTTCAATTTCGTCCGCCTAGCGGTATTCATGCTTACTAGTATCACCTTAGTATAGCTTAGTATAGATTGAATTCTATTTTGGGCATGGTTTGTTTTATGGTTTTTTTTTTTTTAAATCGGTAATGTTTCGTTACCCGTGAAGTAACTCATTTTGAGAGAGTGAGGGTTGCTCTGATATAAAATATCACATTTACATAATACCCTTTCCTTTTATGCGTTAGTCTCTCTTGGGAAATTGGTGAGAGCGGCTATTTCGTCGGGATCGAACAATAATCCAAGATATAACCAAAGACCAGGATAATCTTGAAAAAAGGGCTCTGCAACTTGAAGGATCGTGAGTGTCTCGGGCGACGGAGCGAGTTTCACCGGACATCACAGAATCTAATTCTCTGCCCATCGCAGATCGTCCAGACTTCGACTCGCTCCCTCTCGACTCTCCCAAGTCATCATTCCAGAAGAAGAGGAGCAGGACGAAACATAAAACGACGAGTTCCTAACCAGACCGGACGCCGTGTTTCGCCTCCTCTCTCGCCCATGTGATGGTTCGGTCCGGGAGCATTATATCTGCCACGATGCCGCTCAACCGTGTTTGGATTTTCTGGCATATTCCATGAAACAAACCAACCACATCATGGCAATGGCAACAACCCACGCAGGAGCACTTCGAGACTTTCCTATTACCGCTCTGGGGTCTTGTCCTGAGGCGTAATAACAAAATACCCTTTCCTTTTCTGCATTAGTCTCTCTTAGGAAATTGGTAAGAGGACTTCTAGACTTTCCTAATACCTCTCACGGGGTCTTGTCCCGAGGGGTAATAATAAGATAATGTTTAATTTGTATCCTTAACGGCTTTGGATTTTGTACGAACTATTAGTGACTTAGCTTTAATAAAAATGGACAAGATTGCGTGATCAAACATTTTCGAAATGACGAGAGAATATATCAAAATGGTGCTAATTAGACATTGTTTAACTAAATCAATAAGATCTCTAGCTCACGGAAGATGAAATGACTTCCCACGCCTCAATTGGCTCAAAATTAGCATAGAATAGATTAGTATTGATTTTTAAAAAAGGAACAAAAATATTCATAATGAATCGACTTAATCAAATGTTGCGGATTGGTGGGGCTTGAAGAAGTCGGCGTTGAGTGTTAGCAGAATCTTGCACGAGGCACCGGAAGTTCTCGCATGGCGAGCCATCGTCGTAACAAATGCCCCGCTCTCCATTCCGAAGGGATGGCCATTGATACTCGTTAAGTGCGACGTAAGAAAATTTGAAAATAAAAGAAAAATGGAAATTGTCAATGCGAGCGCATGCTGTGTGGCCGCCCACCTAATATGTTCTCACGTCATCGCGCTATAGTATTTTATCCAAACCCCCCCAAAAAAGAAAACTTAATATTTTCTCACGTCAACGCGCTCTTTTATCTCCCCTTCCTTCTCTCTCTCTCTCTCTCTCTCTTCACTTTCATTCACTCCCTTTCATTCACTCCCTCATCATTAAGAAGCAAGGGACAAGACGTCTCTCATCAATGGAGCGTTCCGCTTGGCCTAAGAGCCTCTCCTCCAGCCGCAAGCGCGAGATCCAGGAGCTCTGTGGCCAAAATCCCAAGAAGCTCAGAGATGCCTTCGACGCTCACTCTCAAACTGGCGATGACCCACGGCAGCCCTTGTTTGCGGGAAATCTGGTCGTCCGCTTCCTCGGGTCGTTCAGCAGCAACAGCCAATCCCTATCGAGCGTGTCTGAGTCCTATGAGGGCTTCCAGGTCCCGATTAACGCCTTTGTCAGTTCCGAGGTCTCCGAGGGAAGTGAGAGCATCATGTCTCCGCTAGAGAGCGTCAAGACCCCCGTCCAGAGTTTTCCGGTAGAGAGCTTCAAGACCCCCGTCCGGAGACTCCAGAGGTCTCCCGTGGTAAGCGTCAAGCCCCCCGTCCAGAGGTCTCTGGTATCCATCTTGTGGGAGCAGTCGCTAGTGGAGGCTGCGACGGCGATAGACGAGGGCAGAGTAGACGTGGCTTCGGAGATCCTGACGCGCTTGTCTGCCGAGCCGAACCCCATGCGTGATTCAGGGCAGAAATTGAGGGGATACATGTTGTCCGCGCTTAAATCGCGCGTGAGCCCCGTCGATTACCCCCCTCCCGTGGCGGAGTTGTTCACCGAGGAACATGTGTCGTCGGTTCGGTCACTTTACGATCTGTCTCCTTGTTTTGAGCTCAGTTTCATGGCTGCCAATCTCGCGATTTTGGAAGCTGCATCGGAGCAACCCTCCATTAACAAGCTCCATGTAATTGATTTCGATATTGGTTGGGAACGACAGAACCACAATCTCCTTCTTGCGCTGTCCATGCGTCAGGCGGGCAATCAATCCACACTCAAGATCACGACGCTCGCAGATAGCATCGAAGGTTTGGAGAGGCTCAGGATGATTGGGGATCGACTGAGTGAAGTCGCGGCCGAGATAGGAGTTAGGTTAGTAGTCAACATCGTGAGGCAGAAGCTGAGCGAGTTGAGCCACGACTCGCTGGGCTGCGAGCCCGACGAGGTGCTGGCGGTGAACTTGGCGTTCAAGCTGTACAGAATGCCGGATGAGAGCGTATCCGCGGAGAACACGCGCGACGAGCTCCTCCGGTGCGTGAAGGCTCTGGCGCCGCAGGTGGTGATGCTGGTGGAGCAGGAGATGAACGGGAACACGGCGCCATTACCGATGCGCGTGGGGGAGGCGCTGGCGTACTATGGGGCGCTGCTCGAGTCGATCGACTTTAAAGTGCCGGAGCAAGTGAGGGCGGAGGAGGGGCTGAGACTGAAATTGGGGAACTGGGTTGCTTGCGAAGGTAGGAACCGGGTTGAAAGATGCGAGGTGTTCGGGAAGTGGGGGGCCCGCATGGGGATGGCTGGGTTCCAGTTGAAGCCACTGGTTCAACATGTGACCGAATCATTGAAGCTGCGGCTCGGCTATTGGACCTCGGACCCGAGATTGACGGTGAAAGAAGAGAATGGCGGGTTTTGCTTCAGCTGGCGTGGCCGAATTCTCACCGTCACATCTGTTTGGCATTAACCGAATTAACATACGTATGTGTATGTCATGTGTTATGGATTGTGATGGCAATGGCGATGGGATGTGATATCTACAATGTATTATTTTCGAGGTGTTTTTCCTGAGAAAATGAGAAAAGAAGAGGAGAATCCCATTTCCCCTCCCACACAATTGAGTAATAACAAGAGAGATGTTTGGATTTGAGGGGAAAAAACATTCTGATGCGTTGCCTTCATTTCTTGCGTTATTTGATTTGTTTCATTTGGTGCGTGTTGAATTTTTGTGCGCACTCTTTCTTCTCCGACAATAACCGTTGTGGGGTTCCACCTATTACATCATTTCTGGAGGTTCCTAGTAGTTTGCGGCTTAGTTTGAGCTCCAATTCCTCTCGGTCTTTCCGAAGGGAGGGAAAGAGAGAGGGAGAGAGAATGTTGCGCATTATTTTAATTGCATCGTCATTGTGCACCTCTGGTTTTAACCCTTCCCAAGTAATACATCTGGAGATAGGGAGAGAATTGTTTTAACTGCTATTTGTACCTCCATTTCTTTAAGGATCAAGCCTTGACTTTCAATAGCTGATATAACATTTTAAGGTCATTCCTACATTTTCTTTCCATTTTGAGATCGAATAATTTTATGAGTGATTTGTCTTTTTTGTGAAATTGAAAGTCGAAATTAGTTTTCGACATGAGTGATGCTTAACGTGGTAAGATGCTCATCGACTAGTACTTTGTTTTTGAATGTCCTTCCTCAAGCTGGCCCTTACACTAAAGAAGCCCTGCACAAGCTCCAAAAAAACATGAGGACCCTTACTTCATCAACCAGCTCTCTCTATGCTGGGGGATCGAAGTCCAAGCCTGACCCTAAGCCCGATTGGTCTTGTGAAACGCAATGCCACAGTCAAACAAACATCGAGGCAAGTGGATAAATTGAGCTCTAATGAGGAAGAGGGTGAAAAGGAAAGGCGTTTTGGGGAGAAAAGGGAAGGTTCATATAGAGATGATGCAGAGAGACGGTTGGCTGGAATTGGAATTGCAAATGGGCAGGATTTGTCTAGGTTGTGGTTTCCCGATCAGGAAACGACAAATGCAATAAGGGCATAGAGAGAAAAACCGAGGCAATTGTGGGGAGCTGCACCGGACTATACTTTGCTAGATAGAGGGTGTAATCACGGCATAGCTGAGGGCTTGAGCGATGAGGAGCCGGAGTTTCAAAGGTGAATCGCCATGTTCGGAGAGAAGATCGAGGGTGGAAAGAGAGGTGTTTTCGAGAGTTTTGACGATAGGGTGGTGGATATGCCGTTTGTTGACACCTAAAATTTTAATTAGGTTATTAATTTGGCTTTAGCTTCTTTATTTATGTATGTTTTTTTTTTTTTCGGATGATAAACAAAACAAATAACAAAAAAAAAACAAAAAAAGCAAATAAATTAAAAAAAAAAAAGAGAGAGAGAGAGAAGAAGAGCCCATCGGGCCGGGCCTTCGCGCCCAGCCCCCTCTTCTTTTTCTTTCCCACGTAGGCCCAGGGCCCAACTTTTTCCCCCAGCCTAGCCCCTCTCTCTTCTCCTATTCTTCTTCCTTCTTCCCCCTTCTTCCCCCTACGTCTCTGCAACTCACGCGCTCGAAGACAACCTATGGCCGAGGAGGGTAGGCTGACGTCAGCCGAAGATGACAGATCTCAGGCGCCATTAATGGCTACCTTCAATGCTGAGCACGCTTTGTTATAGGAGTGAGGATGGGACGCCAGTTCATCCGCGGGCGTCCGTTCGGCGTGCGAAGACCGGCGGTCAAAGCCCTATCGACCGGCTGCCCCCTCGCCTATAAATAGCAAGGCACCACCTCCGTCGAAGGACACGGCGAACTCAGAGATCTTCCCTTGAGAGACTTCAGGGAGAATCAACGAGTGAGTACTCGAGAAATCGGGTCGCGAAGCTCGAACGACTTCCCTCCGAGAGACTTTGGGGAGGCCGGCGGCAAGCGAGCCCGAGGAAGGTAGATCTGAGCGCCTGGATCTATGAAATAAGGGCTGAACGAGGCCAGCCGGGGGAGGGAGGGCCAGATCTGGGAAGCTGGAAGCTCTCTGCCACCTGCGACCGCTGCTCTGTCGTTGTTGTTCCCCGCCCCGACACCGCTACTACCCCAGATCTTGCCGTGCCGCCGTCCTCACGCCTCGCCGCTGCCACTTTCCCCGACGTCGTCCAAATCTGAGTGAACTTCGGAGAGCAGGGTTCCGTCGCCATCGTTGAGCCGTGCCATCCCCGTCACGTCCCTACACCTGCTGCTCACATCGCCGCCGTGCTGTGCAAACCGGAGCCGTGAAGATGACTCGTGCATCTCGTTGCGCACAGGTAACGACACTCGTATCTGCCGCCTCCGGTCGCGTAGTCGCCGTCGCATCGCCCCCTTTTGAACCATGCCGCCACTGACCACACCGGCACAGACCCGTCCTCACTCATCCTCGCCGTAACCGTTTTGTCGCCGCCTTCGGTCGTGTCGTCGCCGTCTAGCCCGTCGTCGCCATCGTTGCGGCTGCCATTGTTGCTGTCGTCGCTGCCGTTGTGGCCGCTGTCGCTGCTGTCATCGCCGGTGACGCTTCTCCCCCTCACCAGCGCCGCGAGCGAGCGAAGGAGAAAGGAGGTCGGGAACCGAGTCAGCTCGCGGGTCCGTCCGACTCGGTTTCCCAGTAACCGGGTAGGGTTCCGCCTAGGCCGGGTTATGCGCGTGGGCCGGGTAGTCTTGGGGCTAAGTTTCTTTTAATGAAAAAGGGTCAAAGTGGGTTTGGGCTTTTAGGTTTTTCTTAAAAGAAAAAAGACAAAAAAAATCCGAGTCGGGCTTGCGTTGCGGGCTTGTCCGCCTTCGGGTTCTTGACCTAGGTCGGACCCAACCCAAGGATTCAACCCGGTCGGCTTTTTAAGTTTTATTTCAAATAATATTTTAAATAAATAAATAAATAATTTATTAAAAAATCAAAACTAATTTATTTTCAAAAAATATTTAAAAATGTTTTAATTTCCAGAAAATTGAAAAATATTAAAAAATGTTGAAAAATGTTTTATTTTCCGAAAAATAAAAAAAAAAAAAAAAATTTCCATATTTTCCAAAAAAAAGCCAAAATTCATGAAACAGCCAAAAAATTCAGAAAAAACCAAAAATACTTGTATTTTTCCAAAAAAAATCCAAAAAAAAAATCCTTTTTATGTCCAAAAAATTAGAAAAAAGACTCAAAAAATGTTTTTCCTCCCAAAAATGCATGGAAAAATCCCTAAAAAATCCAAAAAGCCTTAGGGTTTAAACAAGATTAGGTACCGAAAGGGCATTAGTGATTAACTAGTGTAATCAAGTCCCCGATCCTAATTTCTCTGGTTGTGCAGGAGTGAGTATTTCTCTTGATACTTTACTTGGGTTTCTAATCAACCCACCCCAAATCGATTAGTGGCGACTCCATTTTAAAAATTAATTTACAGGTTAAAAACTCATACTATTAAAGTCGTGAATTGGTGGACTTGGGAGAGTCCGGGCTTAACCAATTTCAGCCGAGCCATTAGCCTCCTTAGGCGCTCGTACCCGATTGCGGGCGCCGAAAACAAGAGGTCACGACACCGTTGAGAAAAGAGACTGAGCTTAAGGATGATGAGGACGAGATAGGGGAAGAGAAGTAGTTTAGGGAGGAAATAGGGAAGATAATGATTGATGGAACTACGAGGGAAGTATCTATTGCTGGTAACAGCAGTACTGTTCCTGCTTAATGTGCAGCAGCCACAAAAGTTTGCATATACATCTCCTGTAGTGGGCTATGGTCCTGCACCAAGCATTGGGGCAATTGGCCCTCCTCCCAGCATAGGAGGGGTGATGGTTACTAGGCAATGTCGCTTCCACAGGGAGTTGAGCTTGCTATGAAGGCTTTGTGCGATTATGCCAGGAGGCTGGAGGTAATGTGTTTTGTTTTGCTCCCTTTTCTTCTAATAATGTTGAATTAGGCTACTGATCCCCTTTTTCTCAATAGAGGCAATCCATTATTTGGCCTGATGTATAAAGAAAGTGCTTTTCTCATCGAAGTTGGAGGACCTAAATATGTATATGATTCTTTTGCTTTCTATCAGGAATCACATAGCAAAACCATCTTTGGCAAAGACTGATGAGAATTTATTTTCCTCATTGCTGAATATCACTGTGCTTAAGAAGTCTATCTGTCGCGGGTGAGTATAGTACATCTTCACGCAAAAGCTTCGTGACTATATTTCTATTTTGTGCAAGCTGTTGTAGGTGTGGCTTTATTTTGTTTATCTTTTACCCATATACTTTAAACATCTTTGTTAATTTCCTTTGCTCCGCATAGGAAAGGTTAAAGCTCTCAGTGCTTATGGTTTTTGTGCCCACCAGCCAGCGATCAACAACAACGACTCAGTGCAAGAATGTGAGTCACCTGATCATCCCTGCATGTGTTTGACCTTTGCCAAATTTTGTCAGAACTCTCTAGCGATGAATATACTTAATTTCACTTTGGCTTCATCAAATGCTTTGCAAATGTTGATCAAGGTGGTGGGAGGTGAAATTAATTAGGTTTGAGCTCGACATGTCTAAACTTCATAGACAAGAAAATGAAGATCATAGCCATCTAGGGATATCAGAGTTGATCTTAACTACATTATGTGCTCCAAAAACAGCCAGGCCTAACTTCGGGTCATGGATATTTGTTTGCCCCCAGGAAATTAGTGAACTTCTTGTGTAGAAAACAAGTGAAGACTTGCCCAAGATACTTTCTCTTAATTCTTAAATCAATAGTATGTTACACATAAAATACTGAGGAGCAACAACTAACTGGTTGTCACAGATTTTTGGTTGAATGTGGCTGGAATCCAACCTTGAAAATCTTGTGAGGTTTGAATTCACACCAGATTTCAATGTGCAACAGTTTGGGCAATAAAACCATATTGCTATTGAACATTTACTTAGTTCTGCGAACAAAGCTTTGCCTGTCAAAAGGAGGACGACATGGTAAGCTTACACAATACTCTCCTAGTCATGTGGACAAAGGACATAATTCCACAAAGATCACTATAATGAGTACACAATTTGCTCACGTAGAAACTCCAAAATTAGAGACCTCTTTGATTAACAAATAAGCAAGAGGACATCATTCATCGATGCATCAAAATGCCGTAGTCTTCTATACTCAGATATATTTCAAAAGATGACCGACATCTTTTCCAACAGCCGTATACTTAATGTCCATCGATCAGTGTCGGTGTCCAAAAGTTCCTTCCTTTGCTGTCCTCCTCCTCGTAGTCATATCCAACCACTTGGTCCATTTGCTGGTGGCGGTGCTAGCATAGGCATCTTATCTAGTTTGAAATATTAGTCCCCAAAATGGGTGAGTACAACCACTCAGCAGTAAAAGATTCATTAAGCTATATCACGTAGTACTATCAATATTTAGATTCATGCAAGATAGACAAGATAGGCAATCAATGAATGAGTATGCATCCAAACCATATAACTCTTCAATGCAATGACCAGTGCATTTCCAACCAATATGATGCATCATGTCCAGTCACACAAGTCTCGATCATAGGGCAAAACTGTAATGACACGTCCCATTCCATGCCATACAATTTAGTCCTATAACTAGACCACACGCACACTTAGTGGAACCATCAGTTTTAACATTCAAAAGGTTTCACCCCCCAGATGACCAATGTTTGCATCCTTCTGAGCATTCGCACCCAATCTTGGCATCGCGAAGTCCTCCAGCACACACCTCCGGGCATCCGGCACACACCTCCGGGCATCTTGCATCCCACCTGGCATCACGAGGAATCGCTGAGGCTCGCCATAAAAATGGTTACCCATGCCTTCCAGAATTACGTACCGACATACCACCAGGTATCTCCTAGAATTACGTACCGATATATCACCGGGCATCCTGACACTCCTGAGGAAAAACCTATGGGCATGTATTCATAATACAACTAGGCATTCAAAGGGCATCGACTCATTCGAACCTTTGGGCATCCCGACTCCAGGGACATCGTTGATCCAAGGGTCCAACGGCAACAATTAACATCTTAATTTCCAAAAACACTTTTCAATGCAATGACAAGATGTCTCTTGAGTCTCATCAGATCTCAATATTGCATGATATGTCAATGCCAGTATCATTATATCACATAACAATCCAAGATGCATTCACTTTTGAAATCAGTTGAGCAAAGTCGGAGTAAAATAGCTTAAAAACCAGAATGTGCAGTTTTAATGAAAATTTCGGAATAACCCCTAAATGAACTCAGAAAATTCTGAAATTTTGATATGTTATAAACAAGACCTAAAGGAAAATGTTTCATGAATAACACTAAGTCATATTCATTGTATATCAAGAGCAGTAATCGTTATACTCTTTACTGACATTATGTAATAGCTTTCAAATTTAACATTTACAAGGAAAATCGTTTTACTGAATAAACCTTGTCCATTTATTCTCAAATTTTGATATGTTATTCCTAGGGATGTGTCCTACAATTTTCATTAAGGGTTTGAAGTCCAATTCTATCTAGGTAAATACAGAAAATTCGAAGAATCATCAAAGGTCAGGCCGTTTTCTACGGAACAGTTTTTCTGGTTTAAAATTAATTGCTTCTATCTACACGTTCTTGTATTCATATAGCTATAACTATGAGTTAAACTGAATCTACTAGATGTTATCTTAAGTCAAATGGTTCTATTCATCATCTTCATCTCTAGAAATTAAAGCGACGCAATATAAACAACTTTCTATCCATGTTCCTCTAAAACAAAAAAGATCTAATGCTTTTCTCTTCATTTCCAATTCAATCAAACCGTTTGTTTTACTAGAAATTCATCATATAGCATCTCAACACACTTACACAGCATCTAGGAGTAGTCAAAGTACATTTTCACTCACCTAGAATCCTTCACAACTCGGTACAAAGCACATACTCACATCTCGGTTCATGTAACTCAACATGCATCACCTTTTCTTCACTCAGCACACACCATTACACCCCACTCAACAATCACAGCTCACTCACAATTAGATTTCGAGACATGCAAGCCTCAAATGCAACATGCAATGACTTATAGCCTCAATCTAGAATTTTTCTAGCTCAATCCAACACAAAACAACAACTTCACATTCAATCCTCCACAGATTGGCATTCAGTTTTCATCTCAACCCTTCCTCAAGTCTATTGCACTACACTAGACAGCAACAGCACTACATCACATAGATTAATGAACTTCTACTTGCCTTAAGTCCTATGCGACCACAGCAAAATGGAGAACTCGGGGTCTCGGACGCGGCTCGGCAACGGTGAACTCGAGTGACGTCGACGGCGGCAACTGACACACACGGTAGAGGGGCGACCTCTTTCCCTTTCCCTCGCCGTACTCTCTCTAGCTCGCTGTCCTCTCTTCTCTCTCTCTCTCTGTTTATGTGTTACGAAACTGCCTCGTCCTCTCACTTTCTCTTAAAATTGAGCCCTTGTTTCCTCTAATGTTAGTAAGCTAATGATGATTTTGCATGTAGGGGTTTCCGTGGATGCATGCATGGAGGACAGGTGGAGGAGGTGAGGACAGGTGGGTGTGAGACGTGGCAATTTTCTTTGGCCACTTGTAAACACGAACGAAGCAGCTGTTCCGAGCTCCTCCTTCGCTGGCCACCGAAATGGAGAGCAAAGTGGCTGTTGCTGGGTGCCCCTCGGTCAACCACCCACCTTGGTTGACTCCTCAACGTTCGTGTGGGCTGCATGGGTGTGGGCTGTGGGCTCTTCATTCTGGTGTGAATATGGGCTGAGAATGTGGGCCTTCACCGAGAATTTTTTTCGCCATCAATTCCCACTTCCCATGAACAAACGTGACCCTATTTGTTGCACGGGTCAGCCATCCTTTCTATTGTTTGACCGGCCAAATGGACGTGGATATGGTCATGCAAATTGATAGTCTTCCAGTCTTCATGAAGGAAAATAGAGAGACACGGCTGCATGGCCGAAGAACGTGGCCGTTGGCGAGGCCGTTCGCATGGCCGTCTAAGGAGAAAAATCGTGCATGAAGTTGTGAACGTGGACCTTTGGTTGCTTCACTTTTGCATGGAGAAAATGTTGCGGACGTATGTATGGCCGTTGCATGCTACCGGCCTTCAGCTCGGTTGATTTGCGAGGCCGCTCGGGACTAATATCGGACGTGTGCTTGGCCGTGCAAATTTCTCTCCGAAAGTTGATGTTTTGGAAGTACGAATGGTGATGAAACGATGGCCTAATGCTATACCGACGATAACAAAGATGAAATAGTGTCCGTAAATGGTGCCAATGACGCATATACTCCCGTCGATCCATGATGAGCCGTTACTTATTCGAGGTTTGACAAAAACTCGGATGCCACAATTTGAGCGAACGTATCCACTGGCTATTTTTTTTTCCTTGACTGACTTTATATTGATGAACATGAACAGATTCCATCAAGGGCCGAGAGACAAAAATGTTCAAATTCTAAGATCAAAATATACCGGTACCATTATATGTCCAACATATACACCACACCCTTTTAAAATTTTAACCATCGATAATGGCTGCTGCGTAATGGATGGAACTGATCTGGAGGTTCGTAAATATGAGGGAGCTCTCATTCATAGTGTGTAATTTCAAATGCAGCTTATTAGGTGATTGTAACTTCGAGAGTCCCTACATATTCCGAAGCAGTGTTTGACTGTGAATCTCACGGTTTGAATCACAACATCAACAAGAGGAAGAGAATGGATGCAGCTTGGAGTTCCTAACTCTCCACTGGTAAATGCAACAAACAATTGTGAAATTTACTTCTTTTAGTGGATCTTGCTTCAACCAAGATAGTCCAACATTCCAATTGCCAATGCTTCAATGAACGGAACACTTTTGGGAAATGCGAGCCCAAATGGGCCAAATCTGATGAGAACAACCGCACTCGAAGAATAGGTGAGGTCTAGATTCATTATGATCATCACAAAATAGTAAGCTGGGAAATGAACAACCGACTCCAAAGCAATTTATCCTTCCTTCTGCTTCGAACGTTGTTAGCTCCAATCCTTCTAATTTGACAAAAAATATCTAGAATCGCAATGCTTGCCCCATCGCATGTTTGCCCTATCTCTAGAGTTTCATGCTAGCTAGGTTGACTTTTTATTTCACCAAATAAATGTAAATCTTTTCACCGACCCCATGCATATATAGATGCTAAGGAATGTTGCCAATTCAAATTTGACAAAACGAACATGATAGAATCATACAATTTCTCATTTTTTATGCCAACAAGTTAAAATGGTGTGTTCAAAGCTTTTTGAGCATCTAAGTGATCCAAAGGAAAAATTACCCAAAATGTTCTTAATTTATTGCAATTTTTTCAATTTAGTTCTAAACTTTTTTTTTTCTTTTTGGCAATTCAATCATAAATTTTTTGCAATTGTACCAATTCGGTTCATTTGGCCATTGGGCTAGCGAGCATCGAGCCTCGCCGATCATGGGTGATGCCTAACCCTGCTAGATCCAACGAGGTCGAAGGCCATGACCTCTTGTGGCCTCTGGCGTGGACGAGCTTTACTAACCACGAGTAGGTCACAGCCTCGCCATGGCTAGGCAAGGCCGAGCCTCTCTAAATCTTGTGGGGCCTCACTTAGCCATGGCAAGGCGGCCTTGCCATCGCTAGGTGAGGCTCGCCCTTGCCAGTGGCTAACTTGGGGTTCCGGATGAAAGGGGAAGAAGGAGAAAACAAAAAGACAAAGGAACAAATTTAATAAAACATGAAAATATTATTAAAATTTGTTTCCATTAGCGTCGCCTAGACAATCAACACCAACTAGCATCCACGTTGATGCCTGCGTGGTCAAAATTGGCCGAATGGACTAAATTGACACAATTACAAAATTTTTAGGACTAAATTGGTTAAAAAAAAAGTTGAAACTGTTTTGATAATTTTCCTCCTATTCGCATTGTTGCACTAGTTCGGCCCTTGCAAATATTAAATCGAAGGAATGTGCAAGTTTAGTGATACCTCAGTAGTTGTTGACTTGTTGTGACTAAAATATTAAAATTAGAAGTTAAATCAACAAGGGCTAATTTATCTCTAGTCAAAGCCCATCGAAACTCAGGTCGTGGACTTCCATTCAACGCAAAAGTGGAGAACAAGATTAGAAGAGGGTCAATCTCAATGTGAATGTGCATAAGTCCCACTCATGCAATTATCAGACCAATAAAAAAATTATTTCATGTTCCATATATTCCCCATTAGTTTGATAACAAATTTTGACATATCATGAGTTTAAAATCTCTTAATGCATCATATTATCAAGGGTTAGAATTTGCTCTCATGTGTCAAATTAAGATTGTAAACCCATGTCAGATCATCATCTCCAAAAATTACAATTACCATTAAATTGTGCTAATGATCTCCAAAAACTACAATTACCATTAAATCAAGCCGGATAAAAAGGTGTTTTGGTGTTTTTTAGATTCATATTGTATTGAAATTACAGTTTCTATTTATATTTACTTTTAGAAAAGACAAGTATCATTTGGAGAGACAACTTAATTATTTTTAATTTCGATGCGAAACTAAAAAAAAAAAAACAAAAATCTTCTCGAGATCCTTCTATACGATGATGTAAATGAGAATGGACATTGACTAATGATAGCAGTCTTCCCTTGAAATTGACAATTTTTGTCGATAATAGCAACTTACCCATCACATATCATTTTGTAACCTTCTTTATAGAACATAATTTCCTTTTTTGTTGTCACAAGTAAGATAAATCCCATGATTTCTTTTTGTCCACAAAAAAAAAAAAAAAAAATAGCAAGCTGCCTAAGTTCATAGTACATCTCTTTTTCTATTATTAATAAATTACATAATGGGTCATAACTTACATTTAATATGGGCATAATTTTCTTTTTGATGATCATAAGTTCTTTCGATCATATGACTCGTAATTTTCCATGAAGATTAAGAACCTAGTCAAGTCGATAACAAATTTTTTATGCTATGAGTAGTGAACTATTCTTTACTCATCCTAACTTTAGTTAAAATTAGAAAATGGAAATTGGAAGTTTGATCATCATTTTATCCAAATAATCCAAATTTACTAATTGGGAAAGTAGGGAAAATTCCCCTTGTTTTCTCGTAAATTAAGGGCATGCATGGAAACGTTCCAAAAAAATGTTTTGGAACACTTTTTTACTTTTTTTTTGTTAAGACAAAAAAAAAGAACGTAAAACACGTTTAGTTGCGTTTACATTGTTTTTTTTGTTTTTTTGTTCCCGGAACAAAATAGGAACAAAAAAAGAAACAAAAAATTTTTACTTATGGACTTCGAAACACTTCTTCAACGCCTAAAAAAAACGCTTCTCTCTCTTCTCTTTCTTTTATTTTCTTCTTCCTTTCTTCTTCTTTTTCCTTTGGCCGGTCGCCGGCCTCAGTCATGGCTGGCGACCGACCGTCGAGGTTCGGCAACCTTGTCGGAGCGTCGCCGGCCCCCAGCGAGGCCGAGCCTCGCCTGCGCCGGCGAGGCCGAGCTCGCCTAGCCAAGGCGAGGCTCGGCCTCGCTCGAGGGGAGATCTTCGGCTAGGGTTCCGGCGAGGGGCTCCGGAGGACGGTGCGATGGCGGTGCGGCACTAGAGGTTCCGACGGTAGGGTGGCGAGGCTCAGCCTTGCCCGCGCCGGCGACGTCGAGCCTCGCCTTGGCTGGGCGAGCTTGGGCTCGCCCAACCAAGGCGAGGCCGAGCCACGCCCGGCCCACGGCGAGCCTCGCCGTGGCCGGGCGAGACGCGCCGACCGGCCAACAGAAGAAAAAATAAAAAAGAAATGAAAAAATAGAAAATAAAATAAAAATATTAAAAAATTAAAAGAAACAAAAAAAGAATAAAATTTACTAAATGTGTTTTATTCATTTTTTATTCCCGAACAAACGTTACCAAACGTGTTTTTTTTCAAAAATCGTTCTAGGAAGTAAATACTTTTTTTTTTTTTTTTTTTTTTTTTGTTTTGTTAGGAACAGAAAAGGAACAGCGCCCTAAAATGTGGAAGATGGAAAGCATCTCGGTTCAGCTCCGAGGTTAGTTCCCTTGTCAAAGCTCATTCTGCTCAGGAACAGAGAGAAACACTGAGAGATAGAGGGTGAAGGAGGAAGGAGATGGAAGTGAGAGAATCGCGCAGAGCTCATCGCCGGTTAGGGTTCTTCTTCTCCTTCTTCCTCGTCGCGGCTCTGGTTTCGATCGCCGCCGTCGACGCTTCCGTCCACGACTACTTCAACGAGGCCTTCACCTCCCGCTCCAACGCCTTCTTCTTCCACGGCGGCAGCGAGGGCCTCCGCGCCCCCCCGCTCCGCAATCCCGCCTTCCTCCTCCTCCACGACGTCGTTTCCCAACATCACGACCGGCCCCAAGGGGAAGTCTTCATCAGGTACGGATTCCTTCGTTCCGATGGTTTGCTGGCTTCCCGAATGGATGCTCCGTCTTCGTTTTGGTTTCCGGAACGTTGTGCTGCAGCCGTGCGATCATTTCAACTCGCTTAGATTCTATGCGGTTTGTACGTATATCCGCCGAAGAACGCAATTGAAGTCCTTTGGATGAAACGTCTGGAGTCGGCCGCGGGTTCGCTAGAGGATTTCCTACTTTTTGATTTGAGTTTTAGGGCTTAATTGGGAATTTTAGGACTCGATTGCGCTTTGGAGTCGAAGTGCGGGGCTAGATTGCGTTCGTTACATAAGGTTTAGGACTTAAAGGTGCGGGTTACTCGTTCTCTTTTTATCGTAGATGGGGTACTGGAATTTCTTTGTTTTACTCTGCGCTATTGACCGAGTAGAGCTTTCGCTGGAGGTCCGAGAAGTCGATGATTCGTTACGAGGTTATAATGGAAATGGCTGTTGTAGTCCCCCCCCGGATTGTTGCTTGCTGTGGAAGAACTGTTTTATAGGTCGATCGTATGTCGGGTTGCCTAAGGAAAAATGCTTTTTCTCTATTGAAACAAGAGTAACGAGTATTTTTTAATGCTTTGCTGCCTCTAAATTATGCTGATGTTCTTTCTATTTGATGGTTCATGTAATGTAAGCATCATATTTGTACCTCTTGGTGTGTCTGCTTTCCCTTTTTTTTTTAAAAATGTGCCACTACCTGTTCTAACAGTTCTATAGGCACGAACACATGTGTTCGCACAAAATATATTGCCTGAACTTTGTGCATATTGTTACTGGATTGGAGACGGACAGTGTTGTAGTCTCTGATTATACATCTCTTTGGTGCAAACCCTCGCCAACCTCTGTTTGAAGGTTTTCCCTATGATTATTGATATTGATTCGATTTCTTTATCTTGATTCCCCAACTTAGGTTTGACGATGTCACCTTCATAAGGACAAAGGAGTCTGCTGATGCACAAAATGAAATGCAAGAGTATAGTGGCTCGGTGGAGGCTATCATACTTGATATAAAAGATCGGAAAAGGATTGGAGGTGCTGAAGAGAAAGCCTGCAAATTAAGTCAAGTTATTATTCAGAGAAACTTGGATAACCCCAAATGGCCTAGATGCATAACAACTTCCTGCGCTGGGAGAAATCAAGAAGCAAAGATGGAGAGTGTGACGGTCAAGATCGATAAGATAGGGATGTACTACTTGTATTTTATGTTTTGTGATCCACATCTCAAGGGTACCATAATTAAAGGGAGGACAGTATGGAGAAATCCAAGTGGTTATTTGCCTGGAAAAATGGCTCCTTTGATGGTAGTGTTTGGTTTAATGTCATTGGCTTACCTTGTACTTGGACTTATATGGTTTTTGAAGTTCGTTCAACATTGGAAGGATGTCATACAGTTGCATTACCACATAACTGCAGTTATTGCTCTTATAATGTGTGAATCGGCTCTCTGGTACTTTGAATATTCCAACTTAAACTCCACTGGAAGAAGACCGATGGGCATCACGATGTGGGCTGTCGCTTTTACTGCAGTAAAGAAAACACTCTCGAGACTTCTCTTATTGGTAGTGTCAATGGGTTATGGAGCGGTGAGACCTACCCTTGGGGGCATAACCTCAAGAGTGCTTCTTTTTGGTGGAGCATATCTAGTTGCATCCGAGTCGTATGAACTCGTTGAACATCTTGGGAATATCAATGACTTGTCTGGAAAGACAACATTGTTTCTGGTCTTGCCCGTTGCATTGCTGGATGCTTGCTTTATATTATGGATCTTTTCATCATTATCCAAAACTCTGGAGCAGCTTCAGGTACTCGTGCCCTGTTTACTTGGGTAGGTAAATTACACAAGACAAAATTTTCATCCAGCAAACAGATGAATAGAACATTATAATACTATTGCAAGAAGCAACTACCAACCCTGAACAGCTCACACTCTAAGGAACAAGCATGGCGTCAAAACATAATATGCCCGTTTTATCTTGAAAAATATTTATCCTATTCCTTAAACACTCCCTCCCTCCCTCTCTCTCAACTATGGACACAAGGTGCTGCATTCGGTCAAATACAACAAAAGCTAACCATTCTAGCGCAACTGATATCCAAGGACCCATTCAGCTGAGGTAAACTAACTACTCCAAGCCTTGGAAAATGGTTAAAAGGGCAATAAGCCATGACCAACAATATCTATCGAATTCACCTCAGCCATTGACACGAAACTGTCGATTAAACGTCATATCACAATTAATATGATGTGATCTTCGATCCTAAGTCACTGCAGGATGTATTAATTAGAGATATGTCCAAGATAATCTTTACTAAGATAGTATTTAACTAAGGGAAGTAAGTTCATAATAATGCTTAGGGGATTTAAAGCCTTGGAGAAAGCCAAATAATTTCATGCTGATCACTCAAATCCAAAACAAAAAGAAACAGGTACAGAGGAACCTGCAGAAGAGAATATACGCCCAAGGGAAGTATTTGAAAGAAATTATAGAGAAACTAAAGAGAGCCTCGCTCGATGAGAGCGATCCTGCGAATCTGGAGAGCGCAAGAGCCCAAAGAGCCGACTTCAATCTGGCCATCTCCCAATCTGTCGACCCCGCGCGGGAAGGAGGAGGCGTTGGTGGAGAGAGGAACAACAGCAACATCAGCAACATGACGATGGGCATGAAAGAAGAGATGTACGAGAGAGAAGGCCATCGAAATCGTGGCTCGGCATTCCAGACTTATGAAGGTGAGGCCGCCACACTTGCGGGATCATCCTCAAATCCTCCCCAACTCTTTCTGGACTCACCAACCCCTGGGGACGACTCCATCCCCTAAGTCTCAACACTAGCCGCAATGCCGAACCAGGCCACCGCATCAACACCCCCGTCTTCTTCGACTTTCTATCGGTGAATCATGAGCAATAGTTGATCTTTTGGACATAGTTCAATGTTGATCTTAGTGTAGGTTTCTTGATTAATGTGAGGTTTTTACTAGGTAAGTTTCCTTGAAAATATTTTTCATATGCCGCCGGTTTGTTTAGGAGAAAAAGGTACCATACAATAGCTAGCGTTACCATATTACTTTGTCGAAAAATATTATGTAATTAAGGGGTTTTATATGTCCCCAAAAATCCTCACTTTGAGGATCGCTGAATACACAGGAAAATTGTCCAATCCGTTTGAAATCTATCGTACGGTTATCAATTTAGTACTAAACTTTTAAATTTGCCAATTTAGTCTAGAGTTTTTATCAATTTTCGCCGGAAATCGTAGACGTAGGATGGACGGCAATGATTGGCCTGCCACGTCAACAATTTCTAACAAAAATTGATAAAAAATATCGTATTAAAAATTCACGCAAAGTGTAGGACTTAAATTGACAAAATTAATGAGTTAAGAACTGAATTAACATCCTTACAATAGATTTAGGAATAATTATGTGATTCGCCCCAAAAGACACAATAGTGTTTTCTCATTTTAAGGAACCCAAAAGACATTTGGGAGAGCATTTTGACTTTAGAGTAAAAAGTTTTCACGATGTCATGGAAATAAGTGATCGAATAGTAAAGTAGACGGAACAATGAAATATATCGGAGCATTCGATTGCGCGATCATCCTGCACCTTCTCAGACAAATCAGATTCCTCATGTTTCATCTTGGCAGCAAATGATTCTTTCTCCAGTTTTATCGCGTCCAACTCTCTCCGCATATGCTCTTCCATTTCGTGTTGCTCCCTTTCTTGTTCAGAATGCCCTTTTCCTGACTTCTCTTTCTGTTCCAGAAATTTCCTTTGCTCTTCAATAACTGCAGTCTTTTCTTATCCAAGGCTTCCCACTCATTCTCAAATCTCTCTTTTTCTTCTTTCAGCTCTTCACTTTCTCTGAGAAGCAACTCCTGTTGAGATCGGCACTTTTCTTCTCTCCATCTTCAATTCTAGGGATGAGCGGTTCCCGGTTGGTCCAATTCCGACCATAAAACCGGGAACCAAACCAAAGGGACTGGTTCCTCATTTCCGAAACCGCAAATTGAACTGTTTGAAATCATGGCTACATAATTTTCTTCAATCAGATTTTACAGAGGAGTTAGAAAACTTACTTTCAAGAAGATGGTGACTCGTTGCCACAAAACTGAAAATTCAGTTGAATGAAAGGAGCAAGCTCTTGCCAAATTTTTCCATAACCCCACAAAAACCCAAAAAAGCTAAAGCAGAGCTCTCATTAAGCTTTTTGGCGCAAGAAGATTTTCATCATTACTTCATGAAAATATAAAGAAAGGACAAAGATCTAGAAATATTTTTTAGAATCAGTAGAGCACCCCGTATTCATCAACCACCAGATTAATACAATCAACCAGAGTGGCTAATCCACCCTCCAATCAAGCAAACACAGGTTGTTGATTTTTATGCTTGAGTTGGCTACATATAGTCAATAAAGTTGTCTGGAAATAGAAAAATTGAACATTTTCACACGAGTCCTACTTTACCAAGACACAAGAGACCAATTGCAAGAAAAGAAACGAGGCAAAAATAAAAGAAAGGACACAAGTCCTACATACGAGTAAGTGCTGAATTAAGGAGGGCATTGATCATAGACTCTGCAGGCAGTTAAATATACTCATGATGAACACACATATTCACACAGGCGATCTAGCACTAATGCAATAATTCGGGTTAACTAGTCTAGAGAAAATTCCCCACTTGATCAATCCCAGTGACTACATTGGATTCCTTGTCCACAAGGATGAAATATTGTAATGTGGCACTTGGCAACAATTTGGACTAACTAGCCCAGAGAAAATTCTGCACTTGAACCCCACTCCCTACTTTTGATTCCTTATGCATGAGAATGGACAACAATAGAGCAAAAAATCTTAGGCGAAATATTTACAAAACATTAAAAAAAAAAAAAAATACCCACACACAGAGGAATGCCCATGATTTTATGTCTTCCGAGTTCTAACATGAATGGCAACACATAATTTGGGAATCAGAAGCAGACTAATGATCCAGCAAGAGTTCTTCATGCTTATTTCAGATCATGAAGAATCATCTCACAATTGAGCTTGTTTTACCTTTTAACTATGCGATTTAGCAATCCCTAGTGCCCATGAACGAAGTTTTTGTGACACAAATTCAGCAAGCAGTTTGTCATTAGTTGACTGTATTTCCAAAATAGAAAATGGTGAAAATATATACAACGCAAAATCTACAGCATTGAAATAGCCAAAAGTTCAAATCTCAAGACTATCGGCAAGAAGTAGCATACACTGGCCACATGTTGCCTTTCAAAAGCCAAGGCTTTCCTCAGATCTTATGTCACCAGAAATCTAACATGAATAGCAACACATAATTTGGCAATCAGAATCAAACTAGTGCTCCAGTAAGAGTTCTCCGCCGGGAGTACAGCCATTATGCTAGATCATAGAGGAATCATCTGGCAATTGAGTTTGCTTTCCCTTTAAACTATCTGATTTAGCAATCCCTAGTGTCCATGAACGAAATTTTGGCAACACAAATTCAGTAGACAACTTGTCATTAGTTGATCGTATTTCCAAAATATAAGACAGTTAAAATGCAATACAAAATCTAGAGCATTCAAATAAGAGAAAATTCAGATTGATAGGCTATCAGCGAGAAGTAGCATACATCTGCCGCCCATTGCCTTTCAAAAGCCAAAGCTTTCCTCAGATTTTCCTCTTTCTTCTCAGCTACAGACATTGCAATCAGATGTGCTGATTGTTGTCGTTGGAGGAGCCGTCGTGCTTCCACTAATGCTTGACCTAACTCTTCAAACTTCAGATTCCACTCTTTTTGTTGATCAGAAGCAGCCCTATATTATATTGATAATCAAATAGCTGCCAAAAAACTTCTATTTGGGTTAACAACAACTGCTAGATCTCAGTAGACAAGAATTTAAGGAATTCTATTCCTAAATGTCAAATGCTTAACCTAATTCAATACTTCATATACAGATAAACATGAGATTTTGTGTCAATTGCACATCCAAATGTTGGCAAAAGTACACTCTTCCACTATGAACCTCACTACAAAACAACAACGCCATCATCCAAAAATAGCAGACACAATTCTTCCAACTATTAATGCAAACAAAAAATCACAATAAGTAATCAAATGGGAAATGTCAAGTATTAAGCAAAATATTGCATGTTCATCTCAGCAAGATCAAGCCACATATCAGTTGCCATGTGAGCCATATTTGAAAGGCTTATCTTGCCCCACACTTTGACAAATTCCAAAGAACCGCATAACTCTCCTAAAATATTTTTGGGATTCCTACTAACCTGCTTACAGAAATGGTAATTTATGTAAGAGGAAGTGGGGGTAGTTTTCCCTGAAGTAGCATGATAAGTCTCATAACTGCTAAACTGCCAAGTCCATTTAAAGACTAATAATGTGTTAACAAAGTCATCTCAGGACAACCTGCGCACTCTATGGCATCCATGTCCTTTCATGTCCCATGCCATGCACTTGATCGGGCAAGATGCTTCTTGAATTGAAGCAAACAAAGAGGTGATCCAGTGACATCTCGCTTTTCGCATCATCTATTAATGTTTGAAAAGTCTCGCTGCAAAAGAAGAAGCATAATATCTCCCCTAGGAGGGTTTGACTAGTCAATGAATCAGATGTTACACAAGTAATGAGCCCGCCATCCCAAACTGCATCTCATGCTTTGTCTACTCGGGTAGGTAAATTACACACGACAAAATTTCCATCCAGCAAACAGGGGCATAGAACATTATAATACTATTGCAAGAAGCAACTACCAACCCAGAACAGCTTCATACACTCGAGGTAACAAGCATGGTGTCAAAACATAGTATGCCCGGTGAATCTTGAAAAATATTTATCCTATTCCTTAAACACTACTACCCTCCCTCTCTCTCTCTCTTTGAGCTCAACTATGGACACAAGGTGATAGCTTTATACACTCGAAGTAACAAGCCTGGCGTCAAGACATAGGACGCCCGGTTTACCTCGAAAAATATTTATCCTGTTCCTTAAACACTACTACCCTCCTCCCCCTCCCTCCCTCTCTCTCTCCAAACCGAGCTATGGAAACAAGGTGCTGTGTTCAGTCAAAAGCAACAAAAGCTAACCGTTCTAGCACAACTGATATCCAAGAACCCATTCAGCTGAGGTAAACTAACTACTCCAAGCCTTAGAAAATGGGTAAAAAGGCAATAAGCGATAATCAACAATATCTATCGAACTCACCTTAGCTTTCGAGCTCGGTGACCCTCTCAACAAGCGCCCGACGATCCTTCCCGTCCATCTCCACTTTGACCTTCCTCTCCAAACCGCCCAGCGCCGCCGCCCCCCCCAAATTGTCCTCTAACCCAACATTTCCCCATTACATTCCAATCTAGCGAGGCCACTGGTGGAGGCGACTGCGGCGGCCCATCAAGGAAAGCCACCACCTTTTCCCTTGCCACCGCTCCTCGCGGCCACGGTCTGTCGAGTAGACGCAGAGCCGCAAATGAGGGAAACAATATATGTAGGGGCCAAATTTACTCAAAATATATAAAAAGGGTGTTTTTAGTTTTTGTCTTTTCTTCTTTCTTTTTTCCTTTTACTTATATTACCGAAAAAAAAAAAGACTCCAATTTGCATCTCCATATGTTGTTTTTTGTTGCACGCAATTTATGCAGATCTCAACATGCATTTTAAGGTTGAACTTGGCAATTTTGATTCATGGACTAGCGGATTCTTCATTTTATTTTTATCTTTAAATATTGCTTTTGATGTCTATATAACTTGCAGTGTGTACTTGTTATGATGATCATGTTTGGAATTATCATATTCAGCCAATGTTTAAGTGTATGTTAATCTCTCCTCCTATACTAGGATCACCTCACACAAGAGGAAGATCAAGGGATATTTCTGTGCATTCTCCTTGCCGGGGGACAATTCCCTAAGTATTTCATGAGCATGCAGATATCCTGATTTTACCTACTGTTCCTTAAAAACCTCCATCTTCAAAAGAGAATGACCGGACCACCCCTTATTAAAGATGTGGTCTCTCTCTCAGAAATTCACAAATTGGTCCAAACATACTAATACACACCTAATACATTTATGACGATTTTACTTAAAATTAATTTTTGGACATCGCCAAAAATCCAATATTGATACTTGTATAATGTAGTTATTCTTGAGAAAGAAAAAGAAATTAAAAAAGAAAAAGGATTTTGAAGAAAAATGTTATTAATTACATTAAGATTTTACCGGTAAGTTTGGTGCTTTATTTGAGATTAAATTTGTCACTCCAAATTATTGTTTGAGATAAGGCCAATTTCAAATTTTTCCTTTCTTTTTCTTGAGAAAACGCTTTCACTTTAAATTCTTCTCTAAAATTTGCCCCAATAACAATACTAATAAAACAAGATGTTTGTTTTCTCTAAAAAAGGGATTTACTATGAATAATATCATTTGCGGCGATCAACCTAGCTGCTCGTAACTTGCCTAGATCCCGCAAGACATGGAACCTTCGCACCGCCTCCCACTTAGCGCGTGGAGATGGCTAGATCCCCCAGGACAAGGAACTTTCGCCCCACCTCCACGCGCTTCGTCCTTGCTTTTCGCACATGACCCTGAGCTCTGTCTTTGTCAAAAAGCCACTCTGTCTCTCTCTTTTTTCACTTTCCTCCCTCGTCGCAAAGCAAAGCACAAGACCTCTCTCATCAATGGAGCGTTCCGCTTGGCCTAAGAACATCTCCTCCAGCCGCAAGCGCGCGATCCAGCAACTCTGTGGCCAAAATCCCAAGAAGCTCAGAGATGCCTTCGACGCTCACTCTCAAACTGGCGATGACCGACGGCAGCCCTTGTTTGCGGGAGATCTGATCGTCAGCGTCCTCGGGTCGTTCAGCAGCAACACCCAATCCCTATCGAGCGGCTCTGAGTCCTATGAGGTCTTGCAGGTCTCGAGTAACACCTTTGTCAGTTCCGAGGTCTCCGAGGGAAGTGACAGCGTCAGGTCTCCAGAATCCATCTTGTGGGAGCAGTCGCTAGTGGAGGCTGCGACGGCGATATACGAGGGCAGAGTAGACGGGGCTTCGGAGATCCTGAGGCGCTTGTCTGCTGTGCCGAACCCCATGAGTAATTCAAAGCAGAAATTGACGGGATACATGTTGTCTGCGCTTAAATCGCGCGTGAGCCCTGCCGGTAACCCCCCTTTCGTGGCAGAGTTGTTCACCAAGGACCATGAGTTCTCGACTCAGTCGCTTTACGAGCTGTCTCCTTGCTTCAAGTTCGGTTTCTTGGCTGCCAATCTCATGATTGTGGAGGCTGCATCGGAGCAACCCTCCACTAACAAGAGCAACCCTCCACTAACAAGCTCCATGTAATTGATTTCGATGTTGGTCACGAAGGACAGTACATCAATCTCCTCCACGCGCTGTCCACGCGTCAGGCGGGCATTCAATCCACCCTCAAGATCACGACGCTCGCCGATAGCTTCAACAAGGTAGAGTTCCTCAGGATGGTTGTGGATCGGCTAAGCGAACTCGCGGCCAAGATGGGAGTTAGGTTAGTATTCAACATCGTGAGCCAGAAGCTGAGCGAGCTGAGCCGTGACTCGCTGGGCTGCGAGCCCGACGAGGTGCTGGTGGTGAACCTGGCGTACAAGCTGTACCGAATGCCGGACGAGAGCGTGTCTGTGGAGAACCCGCGCGACGAGCTCCTCCGGCGCGTGAAGGGGCTGGCGCCGCAGGTGGTGACGCTGGTGGAGCAGGAGATGAACGGGAACACGGCGCATGTTGCGAGGCGCGCGGTGGAGGCGCTGACGTACTACAGGGTGCTGCTCGAGTCTATTGAGTCCACAGTGTCGCCGGACAGCTCGCAGCGGGCGTGGGTGGAGGAGGGGCTGAGTCGGAAATTGGGGAACTCGGTTGCTTGCGAGGGCTGGAATCGGATTGAAAGATGCGAGGTGTTCGGGAAGTGGAGGGCCCGCATGGGGATGGCCGGGTTCAAGCCGAAGCCACTAGGTCAACACGTGGCCGAATCAATGAAGGCAAGGCTCAGCAATGGGAACCGGATCAACCCGGGATTCACGGTGAATGAAGAGAATGGTGGGATTTGCTTCGGTTGGCTCGACCAAACTCTCACCGTAGCATCTGCTTGGTGTTAACCAAATTGATATACATATGTGTAATGTGCTTTGGATGGCGATGGCGATGGCGATGGCGATGTGATATCTATAATGTATTGTTGTCAAGGTGTTTTTCCTGAGAAAATGGGAAAAGAAGAAGAGAATTCCATTTTCCCACCCAAGCAATTGAGTAATAAAAAGAGAGATGTTTGGATTTGAGGGGAAAAAAACATGCCCGTGCATTGCATTCATTTCTTGCATTATTCGATTTGTTTTGTTTGGTGTGTATTGAATTCTTGTGGGCACTCTAACTTCTCCATCTATACCTGCTGTGGGGCTCCACCTATTACATCATTTATGGAGGTTTGCAGTAGTTTGCAGCTTAGCTCGAGCTCCAATTCTGCTCGGTCTTTCAGGAGAGGGAGGGAGGGAGAGAGAGAGAATGTCGCGCATTATTCTATTTGCATTGTCATTGTGCACCTCCAGTTTTAACCCCTCCCAAGTGATTCACGCCGAGGAGAGAATTGTTTTAACTGTTATTTGTACCTCAATTTCTTTAAGGATTAAGCCTCGGTTTTCGATAGCTGATAAAAAATTTTAAGCCAATTCCTACATTTTCTTTCCATTTTGAGATTGAGTAGTTTTATGAGTGATTTGTCTTTTTTATGAAACTGAAAGCCGAAATTAGTTTTTGACATGAGTGATACTTAACGTGGTAAGATGCTCATATTTGTGCTTTGATTTCTATCTATGATGGTGATATATCCTTTCCTGGTTTAATAGAGGAGCAATATTATTTGTCCCCCGGTACTTTGCCCTTGAGTGTCCTTCCTCAAGTTGGCACTTACGCCAAAGAAGCCCTGTGTAAGCTCCAAAAAACATGAGGACCCTTGCTTCATCAAGCGGCTCTCACTATGCTGCAGGAGTGAAGTCCAAATCTGACCCTAAACACGAATTCTTCATTGTTTTGAAGGGTCTTGTGAAATGCAATGCCACAGTCGAACAAACATTGAGGCAAGTGGATGAACTGAGCTCTAATGAAGAGGGTGAAAAGGGAAAGGTGTTTGAGGAGAAAACAGAAGGTTTGTATAGAGATGATGCAGAGAGACAGTTGGCTGCGATTGGAATTGCGAATGGGCAATATTCATCTAGGTCGTTGCTTCCCAATCAGGCAATGATAAATGCCATAAGAGCGGAGAGAGAACAGCAGAGGCAATCGCAGGCAGCTATGCCGGACTATGCTTCGCTGGATGGAGGGTGTAATCATGGCACGACTGAGGGCTTGAGCGATGAGGAGCTGGAGTTTCAGGGGCAAATCGCCATGTTCGAAGGTAAGCTTGAGGGTGGAAAGAAATGTGTTTTCGAGAGTTTTGATGATAGGGCGGTGGAGGTGTCATTGAGAAAAGTGTGACATCCCAAATTTTTAATCCTGTTTTCTACTGAGTAAATCGGGCATCTCATCGACGCGCCTATAGGACTGTTTTCAGAGCTGATCACTCTCGAGATAACTAGACTATTTGGGGAAACCATTAAGGATTTTAAGGCAAATAGACTTGAGAATTCGACTAAAAATCGGCTTCTCGACCGTGCTCATCTTTAAAGGCCAATACGACATAATATAAAATTGATCCGAAATCAGAAATAGGTTGATTCGACTGAGATGTGTGGCTAATCGTGGGTAACACCACTAAATTGGAAAATTCTTGTCGACTGGCACTAGACGATTTTCCTATTTTTTTGGGACCCTGTGTTCGTATTTGGGTCCTTGAGATTTTCACGACAACTGAGAGTCACCAATGAGTCGAGTGGGTTCATTGTGGCTCGAAGAAAATCAATCACGAGCCATTTGTACTAAAAATGCTTAAAAGTTGCCTGGTAGTCTAGATCACGCTAAAAACGCGCCAAGTTGAAATTAACTGTGAATTCAAGTCCGATTTCAGAAATTGAAGTTGCTGTCATGTCACAATAAATTCTAGGAGTATCGACTCAGTCTCAGAAGATTTTTTTTACAACCGAGACTTTTGGGGAAAAAGTCGTCGTCGAGTCATTTTTGTGCAGAAAATGCTGAAGACGGTTTTTGATCGTGAAATTGAGAAGCATGAGAGATTCTTGGACGAGCAAAATTATCAATTTGATAAATGCGACATCAATTGATTTTATGAGAGCCGATTTAGAGAGAATCAAGAAGGAATTATTGCCCATTGAAGCTTTATTCTTCAAAATTCGTAATCCCCCACACCCTAGCCAAATTTGGACCATTGGGAAGGTTGTGTGGAGTGTTGGCATGGCCAAGTGAAGGCCAAGGAAGGATACTTGGTTGAGTTTGAATCTTGGAGAGCAAAATGTGGAAATATCAAGCAAGTGGAGCCCTCCATCCCTCACTTCTCCCCATCCTCTCTCTCTCTCTCTCTCTCTCCCTCATCTCTATCCTCTCCATTTCTCTCTCATTTCCACCGTCCAAGACCCTCTCCTCTTCATTTTCGCAACCCTCAAGCCAGCAAGAAGACCGGCAGAAGGAGCTGCAACCGTCGCACGCCTCCACCCGCACCACCACTGGTTTCTGCTCCAGCTGACCTCTCGTTAAAGATCCGAGTAAAAAGTCCACTTCTTGGATGAACCAGTGAACGAGCCACATATCACTGTGACGAGGACATCCAGATCATTCTAATGAGCCTAACCTCATCCCGAACGAAGCCGCTGGATGTCCTGTACGGTCGTCGCAAGCCGCCGGTCGCTGGTCCGTCGGTCCCTTGCCCGCCTGCACAGTTTCGCCATTTTCTTCATTTTTCTTCCGTTCTGACCATTCCTTTGGCCATTCCATTCACCTACAAGACCCCCTTGACCCCCCAGGAGCCATTGGTTGCCGGCCAATCCCTCGTCGAAGCTCCGATCGGCCCGTTTTCACTGTTGAAGTCGCTGGTTTCCTCTCTACAGTCCGTAAGCCAAGTCCGCAGTTCAACCCATTGGGATTCGGCCCAACTTCGGCCCAAGAGTTCAGCCAAAGTCAGCCTAATATTGAGGCCCGCGAAGGAGCCCAAGCCCATCTTCAAAGTTCAGCCCATAGGTTCAGCAAGCCCATTTCCGAGCCCAAGCCTACGCAGCAAGTCGGCCTAAGTTTGGCCCAAGCCTTGGTTTTTATGTGGGCCTGCAAGGCTTGTAAGCTCGGCTCGAGTGTCCGCGGACGCTGGCAAAAGTTTGGATTTTGGCCGCCATCACGTCGCCGTTGCGGTGATGCGGTTTTTGCTTTGCTCGAGTGAGTAATCTCACTAATCCTTGCTTAGTAGACTAATGATGCTTAAAGGTTGATTAGATTTAATTAAGTGCAATTAGGTGGTTAGATTAGCATGGATTAGTAATTATTAGTTAATTGCATTGCATATTAGTTAGGTGGTTAGTGTAATTAGCTCGAGAATAGTACGTAGCATTTATTGAATGCATCTCGGGATTTTTCCCGACCCTTATCGAGCTTCAATTAGGCAATACAGGCCTAAATTGGATTTTTAGTATTTATTTATTCATTTTCGAAATTAATTAATTAATTATTTATTTTCCGAAAATTAGGTTGGGATCGCCGACGACCGAAATTTCGTGCTGATTGCAATGGTGTATTTAGTTTCTGCAATTGAATGTTGTATTGTTGAATTGAGTGATGATTGTTATATATAGGTATTTTAATTAGAAAATACCGGGCGTCGGGTGTTGACACCGAGAGTGGGCTTTAAGTACCATTTCAGCTTAGTGAGCATTGATTAGCTTAGGTGAGCAATATAGATCTATAACAGCTTCGGGGAGCATTAATACCATTATAGATCTGTAGCAGCTTCGGGGAGCATTTTATATATCAGCTTCGGATAGCACATGTCATTTAGGCTGCGTTTGTTAAAAATTGTTTTGTTCCCAAGAACAAAAATTTCTGTTTTTTTGTTCCTGGGAACAAAAAAAAAACAAAAACGCATTTGTTTGCATTTTTGTTCCAAAATTATTTTTTTGTTCCGAAACACATCCGGAACGAAACAAGAGACAAAAAAAGTTGTTTCTTATTTCTAAAACACATTTTAGAAACACTTTCTTTTCTTCTTCTTTTTCTTATCTATTTTTTCTTCTTCTTTTTTCTTTTTTTTTTCTTTGGCCGGTCGTTGGCCTCGGTTAGGGTCGGCGACCGGTCGTCGAGGGCCGGCAACATCGTCGGGGCCGGCGGAACTCGCTGGAGCGTCGCCGGCCCCGACGAAGCTCGGGCTTGCCTTGGCTAGGCGAGCTCGAGCTCGCCGGGCCGGTGAGGCTCGGTGTCGCCGGGCCACCGCCGGGTCGGCACTGGCGGTGGCCCGGCCGCTGGGCGAGCTTGGGCTCGCCCAGCCAAGGCAAGCCCGACCTCACGTTGGGCTGGGCGAGCTCAATCTTGCCCAAATTCGGCGAGCTCGACCTCGCCGGATCTGGGCGAGCTCGAGCTCAGCCTCGCCGGGGGCCAACGAGCCTTGCCGTGGCTGGGCGAGGCCGCCGGCCCTCGTCAGTCGGTCGCCCGGCCATGGGCGAGGCCGCCGGCCAAAAGAAGAAAAAAAAGAAAAAAGAAAAAAAGGAAAAATAAATAAGAAAATAAGAAAGAAAATTGAAAAAATATTAAAAAATAAAAGAAATAAAAAAATTATACAAATTTACCAAACGTGTTTTGTTTATTTTTTATTCTCGGAACAAGTTTACCAAATGCGTTTTTTTGTTCAAAAATTGTTCCCGGAACAGAAACATTTTTTTCAATTTCTGTTTCCTAGAACAATTTTTAAACGAAATGTTACCAAACGCGCCCTTAGTAGCTTTGGTGAGCAAATTTAGACATCAACTTTGGGGAGCAATGATATATAAGGATATCACTGGCGAAAAAGACACCTTAAAGAACGCACATAGACTGTCTACGACTTACGTCACCTTGGCGAAAACGATGCCCGAGAGCATTAATGGAGCTTTGTGACTAAGTATACAATGGAAAGTTTTATATTGAGAAGTAAAATGACCTAGAAATGGTCCAACTGGTATGTAATCGACTAAGTCGATTGATCAATAATTTGATCCGTTTGTTGTGAATTTATTGATTGAATTGAAATGATCGATGAATGGTCTGATTGATATGAAATCAACTAGGTTGATTGGTCGAGATATCGATATGTGATGTGATTGTTTGGGTGTCTATTAAACTGTGCTAATATGCAGGTGGAATCCGAGGCCAAGGTAAGTCCTCTGACTCGTGTGTGCATAGGCAGCCTGGTTAGCGTATTGGTTTCCTAATTGAGTCTTAATGGGGTAGAACTTGCTGAGACGTAGTCTCATCCCGATTGTGGGACAACATTTCAGGCCCGTAGATGAGCCTGTGAAGAAGGAACCAGAAGAGGACAATGAGCCGGTAAAAGATGAAGAGCTTGAAGGATGTGAGCTTAGTGAAGAAGAGTCAAAAGAGGATCAGGATGATCCTGAGTATGACCCGGATGAGGACTGAGATCCCATCATCTTTTATGAATCTTGTCCAAATGTGAATAGTGTGAGACCAGAAAGTTATGAATAGTTTTGTGAAGTACCTTGAGTTATGCTCTGTATAAAAGTATGGTTGTGAATTTCAATATGGAAATTATGGCATTGCTTTTCTATCCCATCGTTTTATTGTCTGGGGATTTATAACTGCTTCCGCATGTGCTATTAAAAATGAAAGGGGTCAGCGATATGTAATCATGGGATATCGCATTATAAAATCGACCAAGTAGAATGATGTGTGCGTGCCCGAGGATCGGGGCGTGACAAAAAGAGACTGAGCTTGAGGACAATGAAGACAAGATAGGGGAGAAGGAGCAGTTTAGGAAGGGATGAGGGAAGAGAATGGATGATGGAACTACGAGGGAAGTATCTATTACCAGTAATGGCAGTACTGTTCCTGCTTAATGTGCAGCAGCCACAAAAGTTTTCATATACACGTCCTGCAGTGGCTTATGGTCCTGCACCAAGGATCGGGGCAATTGGCCCTCCTCCTCCAAGGATGGAAGGGGCGATGGTTGCTAGGCAGGCGTTGGATTTTATTTCGCTTCTACAGGGAGCTGAGCTTGCTATGAAGGCTTTATGCGATTATTCTAGGAGGCTGGAGGTAATGTGTTTTGTTCTATTCCATTTTCTTCCAATAATGTTAAATCAGATCCCCATTTCTTCTCAATAAAGGCAATCCATCATTTGGCCTGATGTATGAAGAAAGCACTTTTCTCCTTGAAGTTGGAGGACCTAATTATGTATATGATTCTTCTGCTTTATGTCAGGAATCACATAGCAAAACTTTGGCAAAGACCGATGAGAATTTGTCTTCCTCATTGTTGAATATCACTACACTGGAGAAGTCTATGTCTGCCACTAGTGGGTGTGCATCTTTATGCAAAAGCTTCGTGACTATATTTCTGTTTTATGTAAGTTGTCGTAGGTGTGGCTTTGTTTTGTTCATCTTTTAGCCATATCCTTTAAACCATCTTTGTTAATTTCTTTTGATCCGTATAGGAAAGGTTAAAGCTCTATGGTGCTGATGGTTTCTGTGCCCAATAGCAAGCGATCAACATGATAACTCAGCGCAAGAATATGAGTCACCTGATCTTCCTTGCACGTGTTTGATCTTTGCAAGTTTTGTTAGAAGTCTTCGGTAATGAACGTATTCAATTTCACTTTGGCTTCATCGAATGCTTCGCAAATGTCAATTGGGGTGGGGGCAAGTGGAATTAATTAGGTTTGAGCTCGACATGTTTAAACTTTTTAGACAAGCAAGTGAAGATCATAGCCGTTTGGGGATGAGAGATGTTCTTAACGGGATAAGTACACTAATGGTGCCATAAGTTGTGTACGGCGCTCACTTTGGTGCAAAAAGTTTCCATCGGATCACTTAAGTGCCAAAAAATTTGAAAAACGCTCACTTTGGTGCCAACGCTGATATGATCGGCTGGAAATCCGACATGGCCTTTTTTTATTAATTTCTTATGCTGATGTGGCTCGCCGGAGTTTCCTTGGATCACTTAGGCCTTTAAACGACATCATTTTAGCGTCCTAACACCAAAACGATGTCGTTTGGTGTCTCCCCCAATTCAAACCCTAAATCTCGACGGCCCCCATGCTCGACGGCCGCGGCTCCAACCTTGACCCCGACCCCAACGATGGCCACTCAGTGGCCGCAATCTCGACCCCGACCCCAACCCCGACCCCAACCTCGACGATGGCCACTCGGCGGCCAAGTCGAAGGCCGTGATCTAGCCGGTGCTCGGGGAGGCCGCCGACGAGTGCGCCGCCATTGATGTCTCCCTCTCCATCTCCGATCTCCCCGACAAGTACCTAGCCTGCGTCTTCCAGTACCTAGGCTCTGGCAACTAGGGCTGGTGCTCTCTCGTGTGTCGTCGAGGGCGTCCGAACAACGCCTAGCAATGGTGGCTGAGCGAGCGGCGGTGGCCCAGCGACGGCGGAGGCCGAGCGATGACAGCCGAGCGAGCTAAGTCGGAAAAATCTCAAAATGAGTTAAACGGCGTAGTTTTTGTGAGGCCATCCATGTAGGACGGCAAAACGACGTCGTTTTCTTAAGGAGGACCGAAAACATTTTGGCCGGAATCTTTCGCCGTTGATCCAACGGAAACTTTTGGCACCAAAGTGAGCGCCGTACACAACTTATAGCGCCATTAGTGTACTTATCCATGTTCTTAACTACACTATGTGCTCGGATAATAGCCAGGCCTAAATCCAGGTCGTGGATATTTGTTTGCCCCTAGGAAATCCGTAAACTTTCTGTGCAAAAAACAAGTGAGGAGTTGCATGAGATATTTTCTCTTAATTCTTAAATCATAGTATGTTACACATCAATTACTAAAGAGCAATGACTTATTGGTTGTCACAGAATTTAGTGTGCAGCAATCTGGGCAATAAACCATACTACTATTAAGCATTTACTTAGTTCTGCAACCAAAATACGCTATGCTTTGCCTATCAAAAGGAAGATGACACAGTGAGCTTACACAATACTCTCCTAGTCACGTGGACAAGGACATAATTCCATAAAGATCACCATAATGAGTACACGATTTGTTCAGGCAAAAACTCCAAAATTAGAGACCTCTTTGATTAACAAAAGAGTAAGAGGATGAATCTACTGTACAGGAAAAAAAAAAAAGAACAAAATTGTCACTGAGTACACCAAAGATGGACCGGCCCTCGTTAGTCAGCATCAGGAGAGGGATCTTTCTTGTTATTGAGTGAAGTATCCATTGGTTGTCCCCCCCCCCAAATTGACTTTATATTAATTAACATGAACTGATTCCATCAAGGGCCGAGAGACAAAAGGCTTTGAATTCTATGTCCTTAAGGATAATTCCTCCCCTCGGAGTGTGAAACTCGGTGCGATGGGCTTCGACGGCTATCCTCCCAAGATACAACAGACCTTCTTCTATATTCCACACTGAATATTAGAAGGAACAGAAACAACGTCTGTGTATAACCCAGCAAAGAAAAGGAAATGAAAGATTTCAAAAAGAAAGAATATTCTCTGTTTTATTCAGTGTGTATTTTTAAGATTGCCTTATGAGATTTTATATTCAGACAAAATAGAGCCGTTAAAAGAGCCGTTGTAAAATAATGAAGGATTTATTTGAGAAATAAATTAAACGTTACAAAACGATTGAAAAGCCGTTGTATGACCATTAAAAAACCGTTATGTGACCGTTAAAAATAATAATGGTCTTCAATGCGGTCATAACTATTATCGAAGTTATTATTGTTAATATTTCAAAATATTATTAAAATATCCAACAATCCCCCACATATTTCAAAATATTTTGAAAATAAAATTAACATGATGCTGGGTTATTGGAGTGTAATACATCGAAACTGGTGCTTGTTAGGCTATGAACCAGCCCTAGAAAAAATGAAATATAATTCACGAAATTATTGGTGAAGTTTGAAACTTCTATGAACCAAAAATTTCTTTTGTGAATTATAATTTTCATCAATCACGTTGCACTCCCACAAACTTTGTTGTTCAACGCGGTTTTGTGCTAATAGGCCATGCATGTGCTTGGTTTATCCATAAGTGCATTAGAGATTTTCGCAAAAAATTCTCATAGGAGCGGCCCCACTCCACACTTATATAGGTGATTCCATTAAGTGTATTCTGCAGCTTAATACACCACCAATAATGGCTATGGAATTTCATTAAGAGCTTAGCTCAACCTCTCTGTTCTTTGCAGTTTTACACCATTCTCATCTTAGGATGGACAATAATTTTTAATAGTGCATCACTATAACAACAAGTGACTTGTTATTACCCATATGAACCTAATTTATGGGATCGCGAATCACATAGGTTGGGTTACCATCACTGTTGCTTTTCCTCAATTGGCTTAAGTCCCATTCCCCTCGATGTGTCATAAATTAATTTTCTTCCCACAGGTTTAGTCAGAGGATTGGCCAAATTCACTTTTGACTTTACAAAATCAATGGATATAATTCCATCTTTAAGCAGCTGCTTTACTACATCATGTCTCAATTGGATGTGTCTATTTTTACCATTGAAAGTTTTATTCTTTGCAATGACTATTGCCACTTGGCAATCACAGTGCATAGACACAGAAGGTATCGAATTCATTCCCAAAGGAATATCCACTAAGAGGTTCCTTAACCACTCAGCCTCATTGCTAGCTAATTCTAGAGCCACAAACTCTGACTCCGTGGTGAATTTAGCAATTATTGTTTGTTTGGTAGACTTCCAAGTTATAGCACCTCCACCAAGGGTAAACACATATCCACTAGTGGATTTTGTCTCATCTAAATCTGAAATCCAATTAGCATCACTGTATCATTCTAATACAGCGAGAAATCCACTATATAAAATACCATAATTCATGGGTCGTCTCAAATATTTCATTAATCTGCTCAAAGCAGTCCAATGATCATCATTGGGATTTTGTGTATATCTGCTTAGTCTACATACGGCATAAGCTAGATCAGGTCGAGTATAATTCATCAAATGTATCAAACTCCCAATAATTTGAGCATACTTAGACTGAGCCACACAATCTCCTTTATTTTTCATTAATTGGATATTAGAGTCATAAGGAGCATTCACAGGTTTGACATCAAAGTGATCATATTTTTTAAGTAGCCTCTCCACATAATGCGCTTGAGTAAGCATTAGGCCACTATCACTCTTTATGATTCTAACACCCAAAATAATATTAGCTTCTCCCAATTCCTTCATATCGAATTTAGAAGTCAAAAAACATTTTGTTTCATTCACTACATCAATACACGTACCAAAAATAAGCATGACATCAACATATAAGCTAATAATTATAAATTCACCATCAATAGTTTTTGTGTATACACATTTATCTACTCCAATAGAGAAAAATCCATTACTAACTAGAACATCATTAAATTTTTCATACCATTGCTTTGACGCTTGCTTTAAGTCGGATAAGGATTTAGCAAGTTTACAAATTTTGTTTTCTTGGCTAGGAAAAACACAGCCCTCAGGTTGCACCATGTAAATTTCCTCTTCCAAATCACCATTTAAAAAAGATGTTTTAACATCCATTTGGTGAACAACAAGTTTGTAAATAGAAGCTAAAGCAATTAAAACACGAATTGATGAAATTCTTGTAACTGGAGCAAAAGTGTCAAAATAATCAACATTTTGTTTTTGATTAAAACCATTTGCAATTAATCTTGCTTTATATCAATAGAACCATCGGGATTATATTTTCTTTTAAAAATCCATTTACAACCGATCGACTTCGCACGGGTGGTAAATCAACTAATTTCCAAGTTTGATTTTGTAAGATAGAATCAATCTCGATTTTTATAGCTTCTTTCCAAAAATTGCTTTTTGAGGAAGATATTGCTTCAGAATAAGTCAAAGGATTATTATCAATAAGATAAGTATAAAAATCATTCCCAAAAGAAGTTTCTTTCCTTATTCTTTTGCTCCTTCTCAATTCATCATTTGAATTTTCGAAAACGTTTTTATGAAGAGGTGCAGGAGAAATATTGTCAACACTTAATGGAAAAATATGCTAAAAAAATTCTGCATTTTTTGTCTCAACTATAGTATTATTATCAAGCACGTCACTTTTTAATACAAAAAATCTATATGTAGCACTATGTTCAGCATAACCAATAAACATGCAGTTAGATGATTTAGAGCCTATTTTCCTTTTCTTAGAATTAGGAAGCATAACCTTAGCAAGACACCCCCACACTTTCAAATATTTTAAATTAGGACAACAACCTTTCCAAAATTCATAGGGTGTTTTACCAGTTTTCTTATAAGGTATTCTATTTTGGATATGGCATGTAGATAAAATAGCTTCACCCCATAAATTATTTGGAGCATTAGAACTAACAAGCATAGAATTCATCATCTCTTTCAAAGTCCTATTTTTTCTTTCAGCTATGCCATTAGATTCAGGGGAATAAGGAGGCGTAGTTTCATGAACTATTCATTCTTTTTCACAAAATTCGTTAAGCAATACATATTCCCCACCTCTATTCGATCTAATTCTTTTTATCATTTTATTCAATTGATTTTCTACCTCAACTTTATACAAAAGGAACATATCAAAAGCTTCATCTTTATGCCTAAGCAAATAAACTTTAGTAAATCTAGAATAATCATCAATGAAGGTCACGTAATATTTTTTACCTCCTCTAGTCATAGTTTGTTTTAAATCTCCTAGATCAATATGAATTAAACTCAACAAATCAGATTCTCTATTTACAGAAATACAAGGCTTTTTTGTTAATTTTGTTTTGGCATATATTATACATTTATTAAAACATGGGTTTTTAATTCCAGAAATTAAACCTTGTTTTTGCATTTTCTTAATATAAGAAATACTAACATGACCTAATCTACCATGCCATAAATCAACAAATTCAGCCAAGTAAACGAAAGCAGTAGCATTTTCATTGATAACATTAGAAACGTTAAGAACAAAAAGTCCTTGACTACAATAACCCTTTCCCACAAAGACGTTATTTTTTGTCATTACAATCTTATCAGATTTGAATGACACCTTCACTCCAACCTTTCCCAAAAGCGCTACTGAGACCAGGTTTGCCCTTATATTAGGGACATGTAATACATCATTCAGGGCCAAAGTCTTGCCAAATGTGAGCTTGAGAAGAACGTTTCCTTTCCCAAGAACTTGATTTGTTCTTGAATCACCAAGATAAATAACTTCTTCTCCTTCCCCTATTGGTGTGTAAGAGGAAAAGGCATTTTTGTTTGCACAAATATGCCTAGTAGCACCTGAGTCTACCATCCACTCTTTCACATTGGCCACAATGTTGGCCTGGGAAATAACCGTAACAATTATATCATTAGAGTCATCTGCTTTAACCAAATTGACTTTTAGTTTAGCAGGATTGTCATTTCCCATTATTCTCTTTCTACAGTGCGCTGCATGATGACCTGGTTTTCCACAAATAAAGCAAGAGCCTTTCTTTTTGAAGGTGGGGTGAGCAACTTTGGGTTTGTAATAAGGTTTTTTGTTATAATACCTGTTTTAGCGATGTTGAAATTTGCCTTGCACCAAATTTGCCCTGGTAGCAATTTCCTTAGCTTTGGCAGCTTTGATCTCCTTGCGAGTTGTATCTTCAATGATAATATGCACGATCAAATCGGCTAGTGATTATTGTTTGTCCTTGTGCTTGAGTTGTTGCTTGTAGTTATTCCAAGACTCAGGCAACTTTTCAATCAGTAGGCCCGCAAGAAATTCTTCTTGTAAATTGATGTTTTCTGCCTTCAAGTCCTCCACTAGCTTGTAATATTCATTGATTTGTGTCTCGATCTCCTTATCATCAGACATTTCCCATCGATATTAATTTCCGATTACAAATTTTTGTCTGCCCACATCTTCGGCAGTGTACTTTGCAGTCATGGAGTCCCATATTTGTTTCGCTTCCTTGTACAAACAGTAGCCATCAAACAATTCATTAGAAAAAGTACTAATAATTGTGTGCTTACATACCTTATTAGCGTGTATCCATTGATCTCGAAGCTTGTTATCAATTGGTTCAGCCTTCGTAAGTGCGAAAGCCACGCCGTGCACATCTAGGATAGAGAAAACCCTTTCTTGCCACCTTCTGAAATTGTTGCTGTTGAAAACTTCGATCTTCGATATGTCGGGGAATGGTTTGGCATAGGACATATGTGGTAGTGGTGGTAGTGCAACTGGACTGGTGGAGATTGAGGCATCAGTAGCAGTATCAACTTGATGTTCCATGGGACTTATCCTTAAGATTGTCGGAAATAGGCTGATAAGAACAAATAAATTTGTTTGAGGCGTATAAGCGTAAGCACTGTCCTTAAGGATAATTCTGCCCCTCAAAGTGCAAAACTCGGTGCGATAGGCTTCTGATGGCTATCCTCCCAAGATACAACAGGCCTTCTTCTATATTCCGCACTGAATATTAGAAGGAATAGAAACAACGTACTGTGTATAACCCAGCAAAGAAAATGAAAGGAAAGATTTCAAAAAGAAAGAATGTTTTCTGTTTTATTCGGTGTGTATTTTTAAGATTGCCTTATGAGATTTTATATTCGGACAAAATAGAGCCGTTAAAAGAGCCGTTGTAAAATAATGAAGGATTTATTTGAGAAATAAATTAAACATTACAAAACGATTGAAAAGCCGTTGTATGACCATTAAAAAACCATTATGTGATCGTTAAAAATAATAATGATCTTCAATGCGGTCATAACTATTATCGAAGTTATTATTGTTAATATTTCAAAATATTATTGAAATATCCAACACGTGATTCAGATAAGAAATTGATGGGATACATGTTGTTTGCGCTTAAATTGCGCATGAGCCCCGTCGATTACCCCCCTCCTGTGGCGGAGTTGTTCACTGAGGAACATGTGTTGTCGGTTCGGTCACTTTATGATATGTCTCCTTGTTTTGAGCTCGGTTTCATGGTTGCCAGTCTCGTGATTTTGGAAGCTGCATCGGAGCAACCCTCGACTAACAAGCTCCATGTAATTTATTTGGCTATTGGTTGCGAAGAAGAGTGCCTCGATCTCCTTCACAGGCTGTCCATGCGTCAGGCGAGCAATCAATCCACACTCAAGATCACGATGCTCGCAGATAGCATCATGGGTGCGGAGAGGCTCAAGACTTTTAGGAATCGACTGATTTTACTCGCGGCCCTGATAGGAGTTAGGTTAGTAGTCAACATCGTGAGGCAGAAGCTGAGCGAGTTGAGCCGCGACTCGCTGGGCTGCGAGCCAGACGAGGTGCTGGCGGTGAACTTGGCGTTCAAGCTGTACAGAATGCCGGACGAGAGTGTGTCTGCGGAGAACACGCGCGACGAGCTCCTCCAGTGCGTGAAGGCACTGGTGCTGCAGGTGGTGACGCTGTTGGAGCAGGAGATGAACGGGAACACGGCGCCATTGCCGATGCGCGTGGGGGAGGCGCTGGCGCACTACGGGGCGCTGCTCGAGTCGATCGAGTCTGCAATGCCGAGGTACACCTTGGAGCGAGCGAGGGCGGAGGAGGGGCTGCGTCGGAAATTGGTGAACTTGGTTGCTTGCGAAGGTAGGGATAGGGTTGAAAGATGCGAGGTGTTCGGGACGTGGAGGGCCCGCATGGGGATGGCTGGGTTCGAGTTGAAGCCACTGGGTCCACACGTGGCCCAATTGCTGTGGCGATGCTGCGGGAGCAACTGGAGATGCAAGGTGAAAGGAGAGAATGATGGGTTTTGCTTAGGCTGGCGTGGCCGAACTCTCACCGTCGCATCTGCTTGTCGTTAACCAAATAAATATGTCATGTGCTATGGATGGTGATGGCAATGGCAATAGGGATGTGATATCTATAACGTATTGTTTTCAAGGGGCATTTCCTGAGAAAATGGGAAAAGAAGAAGAGAATCCCATTTCCCCACCCATGCAATTGAGTAATAACAAGAGAGATGTTTGGATTTGAGGGGAAAAATACATTCCGATGCGTTGCATTCATTTCTTATGTTATTTGATTTGTTTCGTTTGGTGCGTGTTGAATTCTTTTGCGCATTCTTTCTTCTCCGTATAGCCGTTGTGGGGTTCCACCTATTACATCATTTCTGGAGGTTTGTAGTAGTTTGTAGCTTAGCTTAAGCTCCAATTCCGCTCGTTCTTTCGAGAGAGAGAGAGAGAGAGAGAGAGAGAGAGAGAGAGAGAGAGTATGTCACACATTATTCTAATTGCATCATTGCACCTCCGCTGCGTTTGGTTCAGCATTTGCAATAGGCTTTGAGTCCAATGCAAATGCTGAAAGCCCAAAGCTATTTTGGGAAAATGCAGTTGTGTTTGGTAAAAAAATTTTGCAAATGGACTTTGAGCTGGATGTGTGTTTGGTAAAAAAAACTTTTGTAAGGGGCTTTGATGGGTATTATTTATTTTTTTTTTTGAAAATTCAGATAAACCCTTCGTCGGACCGGCGAAGGGCTGCAGCCGCCGGCGAGCCAGATCTGGTGTCGGCGGCAGAGGGTCGGCCGAGGTCGGGCGACCTCCGGCGGCCCTCGGCTGGGTCGCGCGACCCTCGCCGAAGGTCGCCTGGCCTCGGGCGACCTCAGCCGACGGCCGCTGGCGCCAGATCTGGCTCGCCGGCGGCCGTCGCCCTTCGCCGGTCTGGCGAAGGGTTGCTCCTTTTACATTTAAAAAAAAATAAATAAAAGGGTAATAACGGAAATATGAAAAATCAATGAGGGTAATTTAGGAAGAAAAAATATGTCTTCAGCATTTCTAAGGACCCTACTTTCATTTGAAAGCTCCTTGAGTAGGTTGCCAAACACCTTCTCTTTGGCTGAAGGGGCTTTGGGGGCTGGATGGGCTTTCTAAATGCCCATCCAAACGCACCCTTAACCCCTCCCAAGTGATTCACGCTGGGAATAGGGAGATAATTGTTTTAACTGCTATTTGTACCTCCATTTCTTTAAGGATTAAGCCTCGATTTTCAATAGCTGATATAGCATTTTAAGTTCATTCCTACATTTTCTTTCCATTTTGAGATCGAGTAGTTTTATGAGTAATTTGTCTTTTTTGTAAAATTGAAAGTCGAAATTAGTTGTCAACGTGATAATGTGGTAAGATGCTCATATTGAAGCTTTAATTTCTATCCATGATAATGATATCTCCTTTCTTGGTTTAATGGAGGAGCAATATTATTTGTCCCCCAATACTTTGTCTTTGAATGTCCTTCCTCAAGCTGGCCCTCACACCTAAGAAGCCTAGCGCAAGCTCCAAAAAAAATGAGGACCCTTGCTTCATCGAGCAGCTCTCTCTATGCTGGGGGATCGAAGTCCAAGCCCAACCCTAAACCCAAATTCTTCATTGTTTTGAAGGGTCTCGTGAAATGCAATGCCACAGTCGAACAAACATCGAGGCAAGTGGATAAATTGAGATCTAATGAGGAAGAGGGTGAAAAGGAAAGGCGTTTTTGGGAGAAAAGGGAAGGATTGTATAGAGATGATGCAGAGAGACGGTTGGCTGCAATTGGAATCGCGAAGGGGCAGGATTTGTCCAAGTTGTTGTTTCCCAATCAAGCAACGACAAATGCAATAAGGGCATAGAGAGAACAGCTGAGGCAATCGCAGGGAGTTGCACCGGACTACACTTTGCTAGATGGAGGGTGTAATCATGGCACGACTCAAGGCTTGAGCGATGAGGAGCTAGAGTTTCTGAGGCAAATCACCATGTTTGGAGAGAAGAACGAGGGTGGAAAGAAAATGTGTTTTCAAGAGTTTTGACGGTGGAGTGGTGGATGTGCTGTTGGAAAAGAGACTGAGCTTGGGGACGATGAAGACAAGATAAGGGAGGAGAAGCAGTTTAGGAAGGGATTAGGGAAGAAAAGAAGTATCTATTACCGGTAACAGCAGTACTGTTCTTGCTTAATGTGCAGCAGCCACAAAAGTTTGCATATACACCTCCTACAGTGGGATATGATCCTGCACCAAGCATTGGGGCAATTGGCCCTCCTCCCAGCGTAGGAGAGGCGATGGTTACTGGGCAATGTCGCTTCTACACCGAGCTGAGCTTGCTATGAAGGCTTTGTGTGATTATGCCAAGAGGCTAGGGGTAATGTCTTTTGTTTTGCTCCCTTTTCTTCTAATAATGTTGAATCAAGCTGCTGATATCCTTCTTCTCAACGGAGACAATCCATTATTTCGCCTGATGTATGAAGAAAAGGCTTTTTCTTATCGAAGTTGGAGGACCTAAATATGTATATGATTCTTTTGCTTTCTGTCAAGAATCACATAGCAAAACCATGGCATCTTTGGCAAAGGCTGATGAGAATTTATTTTCCTCATTATTGAATATCACTGCGCTTGAGAAGTCTCTATCTGCCATTGGTGAGTATAGTATATCTTCATGCAAAAGCTTCGTGACTATATTTCTGTTTTGTGTAAGTTGTTGCACGTGTGGCTTTATCCTGTTTATCTTTTACCCATATACTTTAACCATCTTTGTTAATTTCCTTTTATCCGTATAGGAAAGGTTAAAGCTCGCCGTGCTGATGGTTTCTGTACCCACCAGCTAGCAATCAACAATGACAACTCGGCGCAAGAATGGGAGTCACTTGGTCACCCCTACATGTGTTTGACCTTTGCCAAATTTTGTCAAAACTCTATAGTGATGAATATACTTAATTTCACTTCGGCTTCATCAAATGCTTTGCAAATGTTGATCGGGGTGGTGGGAGGTGGAATTAATTAGGTTTGAGCTCGACATGTCTAAACTTCATAGACAAGCAAATGAAGATCATAGCCATTTGGCGATATCAGAGTTGTTCTTTAACTACATTATGTGCTCCGAAAACAGCCAGCCCTAAATTCGAGTCATGGATATTTGTTTGCCCCGAGGAAATTAGTGAACTTCCTGTGCAGAAAACAAGTGAAGACTTGCCCAAGATACTTTCTCTTAATTCTTAAATCAATAGTATGTTACACATCAAATACTGAAGAGCAACGACTGACTGGTTGTCGCAGATTTTTGGCCGAATGTGACTGGAGAAAATCCAACCTTGAAAATCTTGTGAGGTTTGAATTCACTCCAGATTTCAATGTGCATCAGTTTGGGAAGTAAAACCATACTGCTATCAGGCATTTACTTAGTTCTACGACCAAAGCTTTGCTTGTTGAAAGGAGGACGACGCGGTAAGCTTACACAATACTCTCCTAGTCATGTGGACAAAGGACATAATTCCACAAAGATCACCATAATGAGTACACAATTTGCTCAGGTAGAAACTCCAAAATTAGAGACCTCTTTGATTAACAAAAGAGCAAGAGGATGAATCTACGGTACAGGGAAAAAAAAAGGAACAAAATTGTCATTGAGTACACCAAAGATGGACCAGCCCTCATTAATCAGCATCAGGAGAGGGATCTTTCTTATTATTTGAGTGAACGTATCCACTGGCTGTTTTTTTTTTCCCTGACTAACTTTATATTGATTAACATGAACAGATTCCATCAAGGGCCGAGAGACAAAAAGGTTCAAATTCTGTGATCAAAATATACCGGTACCATTACATATCCAACATATACACCACGCATTAAAATTTAAACTATCGACAATGGCTCCTGCGTAATGGATGGAACTGATCTAGAGGTTCATAAATATGAGGGAGCTCTCCTTCATAGCGTGTAATCTCAAATGCAGCTTATTAGGTGATTGTAACTTCGAGAGTCCCTACATATTTCGAAGCAGTGTTTGACTGTGAATCTCACAGTTTGAATCACAACATCAACAAGAGGAAGAGAATGGATGCAGCTTGGAGTTCCTAACTCTCCACCGGTAAATGCAACAAACAGTTGCGAAATTTACTTCTTTTAGTGGGTCTTGCTTCAACCAAGATAGTCCAACATTTCAATTGCCAATGCTTTCATGAATGAAACACTTCTGGGAAATGCGAACCCAAATGGACCAAATCTGATGAGAACAACCGCACTCGAAGATAGGTGAGGTATGGATTCACTATGATCATCACAAAATAGCAAGCTGGGAGATGAACAACCTACTCCAAAGCAATTTATCCTTCGCTTCAAAAGATGTTAGCTCCAATCCTTCTAATTTGACAAAAAATATCTAGAATCACAATGCTGTCCCATCGCATGTTTGCCCTATCTCCAGAGTTTCAAGCTAGCTAGGTTGACTTTGTATTCACCAAATAAATGTAAATCTTTTCACTGACCTCATGCATATATAAATGCTAACGATTGTTGCCGATTCAAATTCGACTAAACGAACATGATAGAATCATACAATTTCTCATTTTTTTATGCCAACAAGTTAAAATGGTGTTTTTAAAGCTCTTTGAGCATCTAAGCGATTCACAAGGAAAATTTATTGCAATTTTTTCAATTCAATTTTAAACTTTTTTTTTTTGCCAATTTAGTCATAAATGTTTTGTAATTGTACCAATTCATTCCATTTGGCCATCCAACCAATGCTGATATGGATAATATTTTAATAATATATATATATATATATATATATATATATATTTTTTTCTCTTTCTTTTTTTCTTCACTTCCTCCTCCTTCCTCCAACTAATTGCTGTCGGCGATCAACCAAAAGCAAGTCTAGCGAGAGACCTCAGCGGCCTTAGGGAAGCTTGGTCGTGGCTAGGCAACCTTGCCTAGGCCATCCATTGGGCTGGTGATGCGTGATGGGGCGAGTGATTCCAGAACGGAAATTTTTCTTTTGGGATTTTTATGGTTAAGTGTATGGAGTAGCGTATATAGGGAAGAAACGAATGGTAATAAGAAAAGACAGAACAATCTCCTTCCAAGGTATAAAGGCCACGCCACCAACCGAGGATGAGGATTGAGATCCACGAAGTTCACCACCAAGGCCTAAAGCTTCCCCCAGCCAAGGATAAAGGACTTCGGGATAGGAGAAGCTCACCACCAAGGCCTAAAGGTTCCACCAGCCAAGGATAAAGGGCTTCTTGGCTCACCACCAAGGAGTGATCTACGCTCCAAGGATAAAGAGACCGAAAGGAGTTATTCACTCTCCAAAGATGTTCACTTAAGTAGAGGAAATCTGATCGTTTTCATTGATCAAATTCGTATCCCCCATACATTGTATAGTTTGCCCATGTTTATAGGAGGATTTTAGACTTAGGAAATATAAAAAAACAGACTTTAATGACCTAGGTACTTAAGAAATGCATTTATTAGTACGTGAACTTGCATTTTTGAACGTTTGGCCTTCCGCATTCTTGAACCTTTAGCCTTCTATATTCTTGAACCGCATTCTTGAACCTTTAGTCTTCCGTATTTTTGAACCGCATTCTTGAACCATTAGCCTTCCAAAATTCGTGTTCCTCCCTTACCATAAAATAATCCTCTTTAAACTTATCAATTGGTCATGCAAGACGTCTAAAATGGCCTCCCATTGATAGTTATTGATATACCATAAAGTACTGATAAGTAATTAACATTATTTATTCAAAATGATTCATCGAAGCACATAATGCCCAATTTCTTTCTTGGCTTGGATAAGTATCAATGGTTCTGAGTTGGATGATGGAGCTACATTGGATGCTCTCGCATAAGCTGGTGAGTGTCGAGCCTCGCCAACCATGGGAGATGCCTGACCTTGCTAGATCCGAAGAGGTTGAAGGCCACGACCTCACGTGGCCTCTAGCCTGGGTGAGCTTCACTGACCACGCGCAAATCGCGGCGTCTCCATGGCTAGGCAAGGCCAAGCCTCTCTAGATCTTGTGGGGCCTCACTTAGCCATGGCAGGGCAGCCTCGCTGTCACCAAGCAAGGCTTGCCCTTGCCAATGGCTAACTTGGGGTTCGAGAGGAAAGAAGAAGAAGGAGAAAACAAAAAGACAAAGGAAAAAATTTAATAAAAAATAAATATATTATTAAAAATTGTTTCCATCGGCGTCACCCAAAAGACCAACATCGACCAAAGCATCCGCATCGATGCTTGCGCGGCCAAAATTGGCCGAATGGATTAAATCAACACAATTGCAAAAGGTTTAGGATTGAATTGGTTAAAAAAAAAAGTTTAAAACTGTTTTGGTAATTTTCCTCCTATTCGTATTGTTGCACTAGTTCAGCCCTTGCAAATATTAATTTTGAATTTAGTATTATTTCTGCTGTCTTAGTATTATTTCGACTATTATTTTGTATTTGAGGATTTCCTATATTGTTATCTAATCAATTTCTATTCCTAGAAATAGAAATTTTATTATGTTATCAAACGGATTTTTGTTCCAGAAATAGAAATTTTGAATTGTTATCAAAAGTGTTTCTTTACTCAGAAATTTGTCCGGGGAATAGAAATTGAGAAATCAATTTCTGGCCAGAAATCAATTTCTGGAACAGAAATTTTGTCATGCGCGCCCTAAATCGAAGGAATGTGCAAGTTTAGTGATACCTCAGTAGTTATTGACTTGTGACTAAAATATTAAATTAGAAGTTAAAAAATCAACAAGGGCTAAGTTATCTCTAGTCAAAGCCCATTGTAATCAGGTCGTGGACTTCCATTCAACGCAAAAGTGGAGAACAAGATTAGAAGAGTGTCAATGTCAGTGTGAATGTGCAGAAGTCCTGGTCATGCAATTATCAAACCAATAAAAGAAGTATTTCATATTCCATGTATTCCTCATTAGTTTGATAACAAATTTCAACATATCGTGAGTGTTAAAATCTCTTAATGCATCATATTAACAAGGGTTAGAATTTACTTTCATGTGGCAAATTAAGATTGTCAACCCATGTAAGATCATCATCTCCAAAAATTACAATTATCATTAAATTGAACTGGACAAAAAGGTGTTTTTAGATTCATATTGTATTGAAATTACAGTTTTTGTTTATATTTACTTTTGGAAAAGACAAGTATCATTTGGGGAGACAACTTAATTATTTTTAATTTCGATGTGAAACTACAAAAAAATCTTCCTCAAGATCCTCCTATACAATGATGTACATAAAGAGAGAGAGAGAGAATGGATATTGGCTAATCGATAGTAGTCTTCCTTTGAAATTCACAATTTTTGTCGATAATAGCAACTTACATATCACATATCATTTCGTAATCTTCTTTACGGAGCATAGTTTCCCTTTTGTCGTCACAAGTAGTATAGATCCCATGATTTCTAATTGTCCACAAGAAATAGCCAGCTGCCTAAGTTGATAGTAAATCCTCTTTTTTATTATTAATAAATTACATAATAAATCGTAACTTTTGTTTAAACGTGGGCATAATTTTCCTTTTGATAGTCACAAAAACTTTCAACCATATGATTCGTAATTTTCCACAAAAATTAAGAATCTACCCAAGTTGATAACAAATTTTTTATGCTATCAGTAGTAATATATTCTTTACTCATCCTAACTTCAGTTAAACTAAGAAAATGGAAATTGGAAGTTTGATCATTTTTCATCCAAATAATCCAAATTTACTTATTGGGAAAGTAGGGAAAATTCCCCTTGTTTTCTCAGAAATTAAAATAAGGAAGATGGAAAGCATCTCAGTTCAGCTCCGAGGTTGGTTCCCTTGTCAAAGCTCATTCTGCTCTGGAAGAGAGAGAAACAGAGAGAGAGAGAGAGAGAGAGAGAGAGAGAGAGAGAGAGAGGGTGAAGGAGGAAGGAGATGGAAGTGAGAGAATCGTGCAGAGCTCATCCCCGGTTAGGGTTCTCCTCCTTCTTCCTCGTCGCGGCTCTGGCTTCGATTGTCGCCGTCGACGCTTCGGTCCGCGACTATTTCAACGAGGCCTTCACCTCCCGCTCCAACACTTTCTTCTTCCACGGTGGCAGCGAGGGCCTCCGCGCCCCCCGGTCTGCGATCCCGCCTTCCTCCTCCACTACGTCGTCTCCCAACATCACGACCGGCTCCAAGGGGAAGTCCTTCATCAGGTGCGGATTCCTTCATTTTGGTGGTTTGCTGGCGTCCCGAATGGATGCTCCGTCTTTGTCTTGGTTTCCGGAACGTTGTGCTGCAGCCGCGCGATCGTTTGAACTCGCTCAGATTCTATGCGGTTTGTACGTATATCCGCAGAAGAACGCAATCGAAGTCCTTTGGATGAAACGTCTGGAGTCGGCCGAGGGTTTGCTAGAGGATTTCCTGCATTTTGATTTGAGTTTTAGGGCTTAATTGGGAATTTTAGGACTCGATTGCGCTTTGGAGTCGAAGTGCGGGGCTAGATTGTGTTCGTTACATAAGGTTTAGGACTTAAGGTGCGGGTTACTCGTTCTCTTTTTATCGCAGATGGGGTGCTGGAATTTCTTTGTTTTACTCTGCGTGATTGACCGAGTAGAGCTTCCGCTGGAGGTCCGAGAAGTCGATGATTCGTTACGAGGTTATAATGGAAATGGCAGTTGTAGTCCCCCCCGGATAGTTGCTTGCTGTGGAAGAACTGTTTTATAGGTCGATTGTATGTCGGGTTGTCTAAGGAAAAATGCTTTTTCTCGATTGAAATCCGAGTAACGAGTGATTTTTTAATGCTTTGTTGCCTCTAAATTATGCTGATGTCCTTTCTATTTGATGGTTCATGTAACATAAGCATCATATTTGTACCTCTTGGGGTGCCTGCTTTCCGGTTTATTATTATTATTATTATTATTATTATTATTATTATTATTATTATTATTATTATTATTTTAAATGTGCCAGCTACCTGCTCTATAGACGAGAACACATGCGTTCGCACAAAATATATTGCCTGAACTTTGTGCATATTGTTACTGGATTGGAGATGGAAGCTGTTGTAGTCTCTGATTATACATCTCTTTGGTGCAAACCCTCGTTAATCTCTATTTGAAGGTTTTCCCTACGATTATTGATATTGATTCAATTTCTTTTATCTTGATTCCCCAACTTAGGTTTGACGATGTCACCTTCATAAGGGCAAAGGAGTCTGCTGATGCCCAAAATGAAATCCTACCGCGGGTAACTTTCCTCCTTTGCTTTTCTTGGACAGTCGGAGTTACTTCCTTTTCTTATTTTCTTTTCACGGTCAAACTCCAATTCCACCTTGGACTCCAACGTGAAAAATTATCAAAGCCGATTCCAATGCAGAAGCAATTTGCGAATATGTAAGATGCGGCTTTCAACTTTAACGCTTATACACTATTCAATTTGGATCAAATTCGTTCAAGCTCAAACTTGAGATATATTTTAACGTATGAAATGATTATAGGGTTTCATAAATTGTAATTGTAAGGTGCATTGAGAAATAATTTTAGTTTGAACCCCCATTTGAAAAACAAATTGTAACGGTTTTTTTCTCCATTCTCAAGCTGCAAGACTGCTCATGTTTTCCATCGATCTCAATTGTCCCTAAAACTGCTCATGTTTCACTTTACTTTCAGAAAAAAAAAAAAAAAAGAAGTTTGAAAATGCATGGTTACAATCAACTCAAGCTTATTGCAAATGAAAATTTATTCTTCAGCAAACTGACTTTATATTGATCAATATGAACTGATTACATCAAGGGCCAAATAACAAAACGTTCAAATTCTACGATCAAAATATATCATAAATTTACATATCCAACATATATATACACCCTTTTAAAATCTAAACCATCAATGATAATTGCTGCATAATGGGACATAATTGATCTGGGAGTGAGCTCTCCTCCAGTGAACCACTTCTCCGCAATGCTTTGTCTCAAATGCAACTCCTATTATAGGGCTAATTCTCGCCCCCACAAACATTATATTGAAGCATGTGCAAGTTTAGTTATGCCTAGGTAGTTGTTGACTTGTTATGATTAAAAATATCGAATAGAAGTTAAAATACAACACAGCCTAAGTCATTTTTCCTTGTCGTAAGTGGATCTGTAGCAAAAAGCCCATCGTTGACTCAGTTAGTGGGCTTCCATTCAACGCAAAGTAGAGAACAAGAGCACAAGAGTGTCCATGTCGATGTGACAAAATCCCAATTAGGCAATTATCGACATATTATAGGTCAACATCTATGAGTGCATCATATTAACTGCGCTTTGACTAAAATCATGATCGCAAAAAAATACGGTTTTTTTTTTAATATTAAAAGTAAGCTGAAAGCGATGTGTTTGAAATTCATACTTTTTCTTAACGGAATTGGGTTTTGAAAAAAATCTACTTTCTTAAACGTGGAATCAGATGTAGCATTTCAAGAATACTTCTAAACACTTTGGTAAGAGTAAAAGCGAGAACGACCCCGCCTAATGGTAATCTTTCTTTGAAATATGTAATTTTTTTTATTGATATTAATTTGCCTGTTACGTATCATTTTGTAACTTTTCTTTATCAAAACGTACTTTATTTTTTGTAATCATACGTCCTGTAGATCCTATGATTCGTAATAGTCCCTTTAGTTGATGAAATGTAAGCTTCATCAATTTTATCCAATAATCCGACAAGGAATGTAGCCTGGCCACGTAAAGGCACCCGTTGGGAAAATAGAAATTCCCTATTTTTCAGAAATTACAATACAAAATGGAAGCATCTCAGTTCATTCCGCTTAGGAGAGGGAGAAGGAGATGGAAGTGAGAGAATCATATAGAGTTAAGCCTCGGTTAGGGTTTTTCTTCGTAGCACTGGTTTGCTTGTAAGATTCGATCGTCACCATGGATGCTTCCGTGCACGACTACTTCAACAAAGCCTTTCGCTTTGCGTTCCAATGCCTTCTTCTTCCATGGCGGCAGCGAAGGACTCCACGCTCCCCGGTCCGCGATCCCACCTTCAACAACTCCTAATACCACGACGAGCCCAAGGGGAGGTCCTTCATATTATTTTTTTAATTTGGGATAAGAAATGATCTCGATTCTATTTAAAAAAAAAAATGATCATCGCATGAGTTTTAGGACCATGTATTCACAAAATAACAGCAAATAACATTCTTTTCTTCTAGTATGATTAAACGCACACCTACAAGATAGCTCTGATCACTTAGCAATAGTTAAATTTAGGTCAAAATAACTTTTTTATGATTAGATCTAAATGTAAAGGTTATCCATCTTCCCATCAATTTTACAACTGATCAAATTTTATTAACGAAGGGGGGACCTTTTTGGACCGCACATCATCTTCCACAGGTGCCGTGAGCTTGTGCAAAAAGACAAGGGGAAAAAAAAAAAAACAGAGACCGAGTTGTGAGATATTAGAGTGAAAAACCAGAGAGAGCCGTGAGTTGAGGTGAGTGCGTCGTGGATGTGAGATCGGAAGAGCAGAGGAGGTGTTTTTATCTGCCTTCACTCTTCATTCAAGGTAGCACTTGCGCTTCATTTATCACTTCTTTTGGCTCCTTAATTGCACGACCGAGCATGGAGCCGGCGTTTGAAGTCGGAGTTCACAAATTTGTCTCACCCGTTCAGGCCTTGCAAACTCGCTACTCCAGTCCACCGGTTCACTCGAGCCTGTTGCGATGGTTGGTATACATAAACGCTCAATGAGGCCAGCCTCTCGTTTTCAAATAGAACTTTTCCTTACTAGGTCGAGTGCTTCTTAGTGATATGTCAAGATATTTACGTTGCTATTGCACTTGTGTCAATGTTTTTGTTCATCACCATATTAGCTCGCTAAGTGCGTTCCCTCACCATGGGTACTAAACTAGGCTCACCTTTGTTGCTTGCTCGTGCATATGCTTGTTTCCGCATTTTCATGTGCCTTGATTTGGATTTTTATGATGTGCTTAGAGTCTTCATTTTTAAATTAATGTTTCAAGTTTGAATTCGGATAAATCGAATTTGTCGATAAAGTTGTTTTCTTCCAATGATTGAAAATCAGATGAAAAAAGTAACAATTTTGATCTGCTTTTCCGTGGGACGTGCAAAGCAAAAGAATGAAAAAAGGAAAAGAATCCTTGCAGTTACGATTTCCCTTTAAAAGGGAAATCAGATCGTGGGGCCCAGAGTCAAAGTGTTGACTCTGGGCACACACACATCCGAAGAAAGAAGCGTCTGCAGCACCATTTTGCCGCGTGAAGCCAAAATAGGAGGTGGGCCCCAGGTCAAACTTTGACCTGGGCACACTCGTATAAAACAGAAATTTGTTGCAGGTCTTCTTCTCCCGTACGTAAAAAGAAGCTGCCGAAGCCCTACGAAAGCTACGAAAGCAGAACAGAAAGGAGTCGCACATCCACGCAAAGCCAGAAAGCGAAGATTTAGATACGTGGAGCAAAGACGAATGCCGGAGTTCTTAATTTTGGTGTATGTAGAGTATTTTATTTTGAGCTTGAATGTGCGGTAATTTTGTATCGTGAGTTTATGTTCAAATGAGTTGTTTATTTATAAATACTTTGGATTTTTGGGTTAAATTTAGGTATAGAAAACACTCGAACGTGTAAATGATTGTAAATTTTGATTTTTCAATTATAGTACTGCTAGTTTTCCCCGTAGACGTAGGTACGAATACTCGGATTGAATTACGTAAATGTCTGATGTCCTTATTTTTCTCGTTTATTTTTCTGGTAATTTCGCGTTGACATAAATTGCAAGATCATATCATTTCCGCGTATTATATCCCAACACTCATCAATGCTCGATTAGACTCATTTTGTTCTCTCTCGTACTCTTTGTTGTTGCCAATGCAGTGTTTTGAGCAATTTTGGTGATTAGTGTTCGTTTCTGTTGTTGAGAGAACTTCACCATCCAAATATTTTTGTTGTTCATTAGCCAAGATATTTGCTTGAGGCAAATGCAGAATGTCTCCATCCAGTTTTCTCCGGCTGATGTGCGCCTAGTCTTCCGTCTTTTCCCCTTCAGTTTCCTTCCACCTAGGCTACCCAGCTACTTCCAGTTAAATATACGAATGTTTCAATTCTTTAATCACGAAGATGATGATACCATTGTCGACCAAGTTTTGTGCTGTGCTTATTTTGTCATTCTCAATTAAGCGGAGCGCTTTTTATGCATCCTTGTCCCCCTTCCTGTCAAGGGACGTTTCTTCTCTTTTTCTTCGCATGTGCTGGCATTTGCATCAGGAGAACATTGAATTGGTAAAAGAAAAAGTGGGAAATGAAAGGAATAAAGGAAAAAAAAAAAGAAAAGAAAAAAAAAAAGAAGATAGGGAGTAGTTGACTGTGGATTCGTCAGTAGTGGGAAGCGATGAGAACAAAAACAGAGAGACACCGAGGAGGGAACTCGCGAGGAAATGAGTGGGGAGACTTTGAATGCTCGACTCCATTTGTCGCGGATGAAGATGAGGCGTGTTTTTACTTTTGTTTCGATACTCGGAATCTTAGACTTGAAACCCAGCATTTTAAAATCTTGAGATAAGCATATTAAAATCCTAAAACTTATCATGAAAATACAATTAAATCCTCTAACTTGCAATTAAATATAAAATATTACCACAAAGTTTAATTAAGCTATAAAACTTTAAAAAAATACAATCAAGTCCTAAAACTCAAATCAAGTCATTCAATTTATTATAATTTTTGAAAATTTTATGATTCAATTGCAATTTTGTGATAAGTTTTAGGATTTTATTATACTTTTTAAAAATTTTATGACTCATTTGTATTTTCATTACAAGTTTTAGGGTTTTCAGTGCATTTATCTCTAAAATATTTTATTGAAACAAAGATACCTTATATATATATATATATATATATATATATATATATATATATATATATATAATTTTAGAATACCTTCAAAGTGGTGTAGAATCTATTTGTTCCTCAAGTCACCGACTTTGAAAAATTAGCCAATATTTTGACTAGATAAGAAATTATTGAAATTTTACTTTTGTCTTATTAAATTTATTATAAATATACCAGTTTGAGATCTCTAATTGGCAAAAAAAAATTAGTTTAGGCTAATTTTGTCATAAGTGTATTAGTTTGGAATTTTTAGTGGTCAAAAAATTAGTTTATAATAAATTTATCACATAAATATCAGTTTAGGTTTTTCTTTGTTAAAAAATTAATTTGGCGTAAATTTATTATGTGTATCAATTTGTGGTTTTTCATAAAATTAAGCTTAACAATAATAATACTCATGTGTCCAGATATTCATTTTTTTAAAATGAAATTTGCTATGTATCTTGATATCCCGCGCGCCGCGCGTGGGGATGGATAGATCCCATAAGACGCGGAACTTTCGCACATGTCAAGGCTCTCTCTCTCTCTCTCTCTCTCTCTCTCTCTCTCAGCATCACGAAGCAAAGTACAGGGCCTCTCTCATCGATAGAGCGTTCCGCTTGGCCTAAGAACCTTTCCTCTAGCCGCAAGCGCGCGATCCAGGATCTCATCCATGCCCAGAATCCCACGAAGAAGCTCGCAGATCTCTTCGACGCTCACTCTCAGACTGGCAATAACACCGGGCAGCGCTCGTTCGCGGATTTGGACGACAACTTCCATAGGTCGTTCAGCAACACCATGTCCCTATCGAGCAACGCCGAGTCTGACTAGGTCTTGCAGGCTCCCCCGACCAACGCCTGCGTCAGATCTGAGGTCTCCGATGGAAGTGAGAGCGTCAATACCCCGCTCCCGAGGTAATTAAGGGCCAAAATTCTTTTTCTTTTACTTCTCACTTTGTCTGAAATGTAAGTTATCTATTTAAGTGGTGTTCTGCATAATTCAAATATTAAGTGAAGTTTCTTTTTGATAAGAGCAATTGCAGCTATGGTAACCATCGCATGAAGATCTCTTAAAATTTAGGAAAAGAGAAGACGTGAAAAGATGATTTTTCCGTTCATATGATTTCAGGACACAACTTGACAGATCATGACTGGATTATATTGAGCTTGTCTAGCTTGCTAAGAATAGAATTATTTGATTATTATTTCATTTATCTCATTATTGGGCAGAGGTCGGAAGAGATTTTAGATGGAACTAATTACATGTATAGGTCTAAGTAATTCTAATATGAAATGTAAAATTACTCATTTTTGCGCAAAAAGACTTTGGACAATAGGCAACAATGGAGCACAGATGATCAAAAACCGATTCTCAACTTTGAGTTATCCGGGTACTAACAAATGATACATCCATGTTCATTAATTACTCATATATATATTTTTATTATTAGTTAGGATATAAATATGGATCTAGATAATTCTAACACGCATTGCAAATTACTTATTTTTCCACAGAAAGATTTCAGATGAATGGACAAGGCTAGAATATAATTTGACGGATGATGGATACCAATGGAGGAAATATGGTCAGAAACGTCTCAACTTGGATTTCCCTAGGTACTTTGCAAATGATATTTCATTTTGGTTAATCTCTCTTATATAGGAGAAAAATCATTGTATGAACTAGAGTGAAATCAATTATTGCTTGATGTCTAAAACGAATATTACGTGGGAATCTTTACAAGGTAAAGAAACTCACCCATTTCATCAACTTGGCTAATCTATATTAATGCTCCTCTCATGATGAACAATTAAACAAATGATTAGATGGTCGTTGGCCTGCCACGTGCCAATAAACTAGGGCCAACTTGGCTCCCTCTCAAAGTCACTGAATTTCATGTATGTTTTATCGTGACATGACATGATTTAGAATAATCGAAACAAGCGGACCATATCGCTTTTTCATCATCTATCATCACGTGTAAATTTTTTCAGGTTATCCTTCAGATTCGAGGCATCCAAACCCCCAAATCTCGTATCAAGTGTTCATTAATGTGTTAATTTTCATACATGTTTGGTAACGAATGATCAAAGCTGTGTTTCAGGGCACTTGCAGGAGCGACTTCAGGTGCGCGCACAGGATCGACCAGGGGTGTCGAGCGACCAAACAGATCCAAATGATACAGGCCGGCCCGTCCCTCTACATGACCATACTGTACAGGACCACATACCAAGGCCACCACACCTGCAAGAACCTCATCCTCAAAGCTCCCTCCCTCATCCTGGACCAGCCAAGCCCTACGGATGACTCCATCTCCCTAAGTTTCAACATTAGCCGCATAGCGGAACAAGACGACGACATCAACACCCCCTTCTTCTTCGACTTTCTAGCAGTGAATCGGGAGCCAAAGTTGCCCAGTGCGGATGATCTGAACCCCCACGGCCACGGTCATGACAGACAATAGCAACAATAACAATCAATCAACATCATTCCATTACTACGCTGTATTCAAATCTGCCGAGGAGATCAGAGGTGATTAAGGGGATGTGATGTGATATCTAGCTTTCATGGTTTTGACATGACTGTGGAGTCTGATTTTGATGATCTGTTGCACATTGTTCAATGTTAATCTTGGTGTAGGTTTCTTGACTAATGTAAGAGGTTTTTACTAGATAAGTTTCCCTGAAAATGGATAAGATTCATAATGGCATAATCATTAATGCGTGAAAGGAGCTTACAAAAGCAATACTTCTTTTCCCTTTTACACTTGGCTTTTACAGAGGAGTTAGGGAACTTACTTTGAAGAAGATGGTGACTTGTTGCCACAAAACTGAAACTTCAATTGAATGAAAGGAGCAAGGTCTCGCCAAATTATACCATAACCCCACAAAAACCCAAAAAAACTAAAACAGCACTCTCGTTAACCTTTTTGGCAAAAGAAGATCCTCATCAATAATTCATGAAGATATATAGCAGGGACAAAGATCTTGAACTTTTTCTTGAGAATTGGTAGAGCGCTCTCAAATTCATCAACCACCAGATTAACACAATCAACCAGAGTGGCTAATCCACCCTACAATCAAGCAAACACAAACTGTTGATTTACATGCTTGAGTTGGCTACATATAGTCAATAAAACTGGCTAGAAATAGAAAAATTGAACATTTTCAGACAAGTCCTACTTTACCAAGACACAAGGGACAAATTGCAAGAAAAGAAACGAGGAAAAATAAAAAGAGACACAAGTCCTACAAATGAGAGGTGCCGAATTAAAAATGGCATCATACACTCTGCAGGCAGTTAAATATACTCATGATGAACACACATATTCACACGGGCGATCTAACACTAATGCAATAATTAGGGTTATCTCGTCTAGAGAAAATTCCTCATTTGATTAATCCTAGTGCCTACATTTGATTCCTTGTCCACGAGGATGAAATATAGTAATGCGGCACTCGGCAACAATCTGGACTAACTAGTCCAGAGAAAATCTGCACTTGAACTCACTGCCTACTTTTGATTCCTTGTGCATGAGAATGGACTATAATAGAGCAAAAAATCTTAGGCGAGATATTTACAAAACATTAAAAAACACAGAGAAATACCCATGATTTTTTTATATCTTCCAAATTCTAACATGAATGGCAACACGTAATTTGGCAATCGGAAGCAAACTACTACTCCAACAAGAGTGCTCCATGCTTATTTCAGATCATACAAGAATTATCTCACAATTTAGCATGTTTTACCTTTTAACTATGCGATTTAGCAATCCCTAGTGCCTGTAAACGAACTTTTCCCAACGCAAATTCAGCAAATAGTTTGTCATTAGTTGATTGTATTTCCAAAATAGAAGACTGCAAAAATAGATACAATGCAAAATCTACAGCGTTCAAATAACCAAAAGTTCAAATTGCAAGACTATCAGCAAAACGTAACATACACCTGCCACACATTGCCTTTCAAAAGCCAAGGCTTTCGTCATATCTTATGTCTCCATAAATCTAACATAATTAGCAACACATAATTTGGCAATCGGAATCAAACTAGTGCTCCAGCAAGAGTTCCCCACTGGGAGTATAGTCATCATGCCAGATCATAGAAGAATCATCTTGCAATTGAGTTTGTTTTACCTTTAAACTATCCGATTTAGCAAACCCTAGTGCCCATGAACGAAATTTTGGCAACACAGATTCAGTAGACAGCTTGTCATTAGTTGACTTTATTTCCAAAATATAAGATAGTTAAAATGCAATGCAAAATCTAGAGCATTCAAATTGCAAGACTATCAGCAAGAAGTAGCATACTTCTGCCACACACTGCCTTGAATGAAATTTTGACAACACAATTGAGTTTGTTTTACCTTTAAACTATCCGATTTAGCAATCCCTAGTGGCCATGAATGCAATTTTTGCAACACAAATTCAGTAGAGGCTTGTCATTAGTTGACTGTTTTTCCAAAATATAAGACAGTTAAAATGCAATGCAAAATCTAGAGCATTCAAGTAAAAGAAAATTCAAATTGCAAGACTATCAGCAAGAAGTAGCATACTTCTGCCATGCACTGCCTTTCAAAAGCCAAAGCTTTCCTCAGAATTTCCTCTTTCTTCTCAACTTCAAACATTGCAATCAGATGTGCTGATTTTTCTTGTTGGAGGAGCTATTGTGCTTCTGATAATGCATGACCTAACTCTTCAAACTTCAGATTCCACTCCTTTTTGTTGATCAGAAGCAGCCCCATATTATACTGGTGATCAAATAGCGGCCAAAAGACTTCTATTTAGGTTAACAACAACTGCTAGATCTCAGTATATAAGAATTTCAGGGAATTTAATTCCTAAATGTCAAATGCTTGACCTAATACAACACTATATATACAGATAAACGTGAAATTTCATGGCAATTGCACATCCAAAAGTTGGTGAAAGTACACTTCCACTGTGAACCTCACAGAAAAACAACAACACCATCATCCAAAATAACATACACAATTCTTCCAACTATTAATGCAAACAAGAAATCACAATAAATAATCAAATGAGAAATGTTGAGTATTAAGCAACATATTGCATGTTCATCTCGACAGGATCGAGCCACTGATCAGTTGCCATTTGAGACATATTTGAGAGGCTTATCTAGCCCCCACACCTTGACAAATTCCAAAGAACCCCATAACTCTCCTAAAATACTTTTGGGATTCCTACTACCTTGCTCACGGAAATGGGGACATACGTAGGAGGATTCGATGGTAGTTTCCCTAAAGTAGCTCGATAAGTCTCATAACTGCTAAATTGCCAAGTCCATTTAAAGATTAATAATAATGTGTTAATGAGTCATCTCAAGACAACCTAGGCACTTTATGGCATCCATGTCCTTTCATGTCCCATGCATGCACCTCAATCAAACGAGATGCTTCTTGAATTGTAGCGAACAAAAAGGCGATCCTGTGACATCTCACTTTTCACATCATCTATTAATGCGTTTGAAAATCTCACTGCATACAGAGGAGCATAATATCTCCCCCAGGAGGGTTTGACTTGTTGATGAATAGGATGTTACGCGAGCAATGAGCCCACCTATCCCAAACTACATCTCATGCTCTATTTACTTGGCTAGGTAAATTACACACGACAAAATTTCCATCCAGGAAACAAGAGCATAGAACATTACAATACTATTGCCAGAAGCAACTACCGACTAAGAACATCTTCATACACTCGAAGGAACAAGCATGGTTTCAAAACATAGTATGCCTGGTTTATCTCGAAAAATATTTATCCTATTCCTTAAACACTACCACTCTCTCTCTCTCCCGAACTCAACTATGGACACAAGGTGCTGCATTCAGTCAAATACAACAAAAGCTAACCATTCTAGCACGACTGATATCCAAGAACCCATTTAGCTAAGGTAAACTAACTACTCCAAGTCTTAGAAAATGGTTAAAAAGGCAATAAGCCATAATCAACCATATCTATCAAATTTATCTCAGTTTTCGACTTTGGCGACCTTCTCAGTGAGCACCTGGCGGTCTTTCCGATCCATCTCTGCTTTGACCCGCCTCTCCAAACCGCCTTTAATCCCCCATTGTCCTCCAACCCAACATTCACCATTACATTTTCATCCAACCACGCCCACTGGCTGAGGCGGCTGGGGCGGCCCATCAAGGAAAGCCGCCGCCTTTCCCCCTTGCCACCGCTCCTTGCGGCCACGATCCATCAGAGGGACACAAAGCTACAAATGGGGAAACAATATATGCAGGGGCCATATTTACTCAAAAAATATAAAAAGGGTGTTTTAGTTTTTTTTTTCTTTTTTCTTTTTCCTTCTTCTTTTTTTTTTTTTTTTCCTTTTATTAATATTATTGAAAGAGAAGACTCCAATTTTCATCCCCTGTATATTGTTTTTTGTTACACGTATTTGACTTTTTCCTAAGATTTGTAGATTGAAAACCTTTTATTTAGTCAAAATCACGCACATGAAACTTTTAAAAGTGTCTGATAAAAAAATGTTCAAAAGTGCAATAATTATGTATTTTTCAAAGTTTAAATAATGGTATTTTTGTTTTTCCGGAAATTTTTGGAGGAAAACAAGAAAAAAAGCCATTTCTATACATTTATTTCTCCACTTATTCTAATATTACTTTTAATAAATGAAAGAAAATAGATTTTTTTAAATTACCCATTTATTAAATAATAAATTTTAAAAATATCTAAGTCTCATTTCACACAATTTCTACTATAATTATCTATTTTTAACCTTCATTAACAATTACTAAACTTGTGACTCGATTACAGATAAAAGGCAAAAAGAAAGAGACTTCGCTCTCCAATCTCACACATAGCGTATTAACCTAATTTTGTAAACTAATTTTTAGGATAATTAGCATTACCTACCATTCCTATGATTGATTGGGGCGAACTTTCTCTTCGAAAGAATAAAGACGTATGGCAGTGGATGATAAGTTTCCATCTATAATTTATTAAGTGCACGTGCTACATGAATAATCGAGAATTATTGATGCATTATCACGATTATCTATATCACAGTGTCGTTTTGATTTATAGAGAAAGGGATTATTTTATTTCCTTGTCTTGGCTAGATCACTTAACATACTTTCAATTTATGTTAGACTCAAGAGGACCTACCAAGAGATGAATCACCAATAGGGAAGTTAATGGATTTTTAAGCCCAAGGACTTAACGTGGAAACTTTCGAGTCTTGATTTAATCAATTTAATGTGTGAATTAATTCAATTAGGAGTCGGCATTAATAAATTATCGGTAGATCAATTAGACCCTCCGTACGAACTAGAGATTCGATGAGTTTGAGGAGCTTGATTACATTAGATTAATCCGATTCCATTTCAGCATTTTTTTTTCACTTTATTTTCAAAAATATTTTGCAAGCAATCTTGATTAATTTTAAGGCTAACGACTAGGATGCATAATCAATGATCTAGCACTCGATAAACTGAAGCAACAAATAAGAATTGCCAAGAACAAAGCACAAATTTACTATTAATTTCCCAATATACAAAGGATGTTAATTAAAAAAAAAAAGAAAAAAAGACGCATACAAAGCCTAAACTAAACATTGACTTCTAAATAATCATGCAATCTTAACTAATTATTTTTGGGTTTTCCTATGTGCAATTTTAACCCAAGTTTAATATGCAGGAATTATTAAATTAATGACATGTGACATGACCTAATTTTAATGACAAGTAAAATTAATATGAACTATTCTGAAGACGACGTGGCAAGTGATGACAAGGCATGGAATTGATGCAATGTCAATATTTTTTGGGATTGTCTTTTAAAAGTTAAAATAGAAAAGTACCTAAAATATGATATTACCTAATTTAAATTAGGAAATAATTAATTACGGTTTACTCACCAACGCACTTCCGTCTCTTGTAAAATTTTTATTCTCTCCGCGACCTTAGCGAGCCGAGCGAATCAAGAGTTTGAGACAGCATGACGACCGAGAGTTCTTCTTCGATATTGAATTCGACGGCGGATTTGGACATTGGTATTCGGCGTTTTCTTCTTCCTTCTTTTCTTTTTTAGGAATCCCGTCGATTCTCTCTCTCGCTTGGAGTTTCGCATATGGTTTTGTGTTGTTCTGGCTTTTTGCTGAATGAGTTTACTAAATAGGAGAAAATTATTTGCTTATCTCAGACTTTAAGCCGTCATGGTATTGCAGTTTTCGCGTGCCAGTATAATTTTGGTTTAAGAATCATCACCAAGTGACTGATTCATTAAAAGGGGAAAAAAAATGAATGTTCGCTAAGTGCATAACCGAGAAAATAATGACGTCTGCATAATTGATATTGTTTGTCCACCAAGCTGGTACTGTCTCTCCAAGGTTGCTTTTAAGTCGGACGGCAGGTGGGGTGCGCAACTTTTTTCTAGTAGTTTTTGGAAGGGCGAGGGGGGGGTGGTGTGGTGGCGGGGTGGGGCGGGTGCGCGCGGGGGCGCCCGATGGTATTGCGCCAATGTCCCATTTGGACAGCCTAGAATATCTGTATTCATGTGTTTGTCCCTTAAATACTCGTTTAACAACGATAGACATAGTTGCAGAATCCTTTTCATGCAGTAGTTTGACCCAATAGTTATTGTTCTTCGTTTGCCCTTTCCTTCAAATGTGATATGTACTGTTGATGTAGATAAGTTTTTGTTTCTCATATTCTCAAGTCAGCTAAGCTCTCTGTGCTTCTCTTTTTGCAGGATTTACAGGTTAAATCCTCTCCACCTGCTCAGCCTGAACCTGCACCCCCCATCGATAATGACCCAGTAATCATACAGGTACTTGGGCGGTGCTTTATGTGCAGCAGCCAAAGAATTTGCATATACACCTCCTGCAGTGGGTTATGGTCCTGCACCAAGCATTGGGGTAGTTGCCCCTCCTCCTGCAAGCATAGGAGGGGCGATGGTTGTCCAGCGGGGGTTGGATTTCATGTCAATTCCACAGCGAGCTGAGCTTGCTATGAAGGCTTTGTGCAATTATGCTAGGAGACTGGAGGTAATGTGTTTTGTTGTGTTCCCTTTTCTTCCAATATCGTTAAATCAGGCCACTGATCTCCCCCCCCCCCTCTCAATAGAGGCAATCAATTATTTGGCCTGATGTATGAAGAAAACACTTTTCTTCTTGAAGTTGGAGGGCCTAATTATGTATCTGATTCTTTTGCTTTATGTCAGGATTCCCATAGCAAGACCGTGTCATCTTTGGCAAAAGACTAATGAGAATTTGTCTTCCTTATTGTTGAATATCACTGCACTTGAGGAATCTTTGTCTGCTGCTGGTGAGTATATTTCTGTTTTATATAAGTTGTTGCAGGTGTGGCTTTATACTGTTTATCTTTTACCCATATACTTTAACCATCTTTGTTGATTTCCTTCTATCCGTAGTAAAGGTTAAAGCTCTCCGGTGTTGATGCTTTCAGTGCCCACCAGCAAGCAATCAACAACGACAACTTGGCACAAGAATATGAATCACCTGATCTTCCCTTCATGTGTTTGATCTTCACAAATTTTGTCTGAACCCTCCCGCGGTGAATATATTTAATTTCACTTTGGCTTCATTGGATGCTTTGTGAATGTCAATTGGGGCGGCGGAAGGTGGAATTAATTAGGTTCGAGCTTGACATGTTTAAACTTCATAGACAAGCAAATGAAGATCGTAGCCATTTGGGGATGAGGGCTGTTCTTAACTACATTTTGTGCTCCGATAATAGCCAGGCCTAAATCCGGGTGTGGATATTTGGTTGCCCCCAGGAAATTAGTGAACTTCCTGTGTAGAAAACAAGTGAAGACTTGCCTGAGATACTTTCTCTTCGTTCTTTAATCATAGTATGTTACACATCAATTACCAAAGGACAACGACTTATAGCTGCTGCATAATGGACACAACTGATCTAGAGGTCCATAATTATGAGGGAACTCTCCTCCACAGCGCATAATCTCAAATGTAGCTTAGAAGTGATCGTAACTTGGAGAGTCTCTACATAATTTGAAGTAGTGTTTGCTTGTGAATCTCATAGTTTGAAATCACAATACCAACGAGAAGAAGAGAAGATCGAATGCAGCTTGGAATTCCTAACTCTCAAATGACAAATGGAACAAACACTTGCGAAATTTACTTCTTTTAATGGGTCTTGCTTCAACCAAGATAGTCCAACATTTTAATTACCAATGCGTTGATGAACAAAACATGTCTGCAAAATGCGAACCCAAATCCGATGAGAACAACTGCACTTGAAGAATAGGTGAGGTCTGGATTCACTATGATCATCAAAAAACTGCAAGCCGGGAAATGAACAACCTACACCAAAGCAATTTAACCTTCTTTCTGCTTCTAACAATATTAGCTCCAGCCCTCCTAATTTGATGGACAAGACGTGGAATCACGACAATGCTTGACCCATGTCACATGTTTGACCTGTCTCCAACATTTCACGCTAGCTAGGTTGATTTGATTTTTGTATTCACCAAATAAATGTAAATATTTTCACTTGTCTCATGCAAATATAGATGCCAAAAATTAAATATTGTTGATTCAGATTTGGTTAAACTAAACATGATTGAATCATACAATTTCTCCTTTTTTATGCCGATGAGTTATAATGATGTGTTCAGAGCTCTTCTAACATTTAACTAGTTTTTATTATAGCGCTAATTCTGGCCCCGCAAACATTAAATTGAAGGAACGTGCAAGATTAGTGATACCTAAATAGTTGTTGACTTGTTATGACTAAAACATCAAAATTAGGAGTTGAAAATCCAAGACGGGCTAAGCTATGTTTGCTTGTGGGACGCGGATCTCTAGTCAAAGCCCATCGTTGATTCATCTCGTGGGCTTCCATTCAACGCAAAGTAAGAAACAAGATGAGAAGAGTGTCAATGTCAATGTACAGAAGTCCCAGTTATGCAATTATCAAACCAATAAAAAAAAGTATTATATATTATATGTATTCCCCACTGGTTTGATGATAAATTTCGACATATTATGAGTTTTAAAGTCTCCGAATGCATCATATTGACAGGGGTTAGAATTTACTTTCTTGTGTCAAGTTCAGATTGAAAACCCATGTCAAATCATCATCTCAAAAAATTACAATTATCATTAAATCAAGCCGGAAAAAGATATGTTTTTAAGATTCATATTGCATTGAAGTTAAGGATTTTGTTAAAATCTACTTTCATAAACGTGCTAGAAAAGACCACTATTATTTGGAGAAACAACTTTGTGACCTAGCATAATTATTTTCAATCTTGATGGGGGACTACAAAAATATCTTTTGGAGTACTCTTGTATGGTGTCGTAAGAGAAAAAGGACAACAGATTTTGGCTAATTGATTGTAATCTTCCTTTAAAATTCCCAATTTTTGTTGATAATAGCAACTTATCCATCACATATCATTTCATAACTTTCTTTACGGAAAATAATTTCCCTTTTTGTCATCATAAGTAATACAAACTCTATAATTTATAATTGTCCACAAAACAACCTTGCAAATGGAGGCAATTATTGTACATGCATGTGTGGCGAAAATGGTTCAAAAGTAGTAAACATATTACACTTTTGTCAATTCAATTCTAAATATTTTTATTTTGTCAATGAGTTTAAACTTTTTCACATTTTACTAATTGAGTTATAAATATTTTCATATTTTGTTAATTGAGTCCATCCAATTAACTTTTATTGGAAATTGTTGACATTGACGTTAGTTGGCATGGCCATTCGTTTGATTTAGTCATGAATGTGAAGTTAAAATCTTTATCGTGTCATCCCGTTTAAGATTTCAACCACGTGCGTGACCGGATATTGAAGCATTAGTTACGTGATGCAGTCATGCTTGACATAAGAAAGCCACGGATCGCGTGGAGCTTATTAGGATTTCTTAAATCACGTGTATTAGTACATTACTGTCAATATGTTTACGCGGATTGGGAGAGAGTATGCTTGCATTCCCGAAGCTCAAAAGTGAATCATATCTTTACCTTCTTCACCCTTTTTCGAGTCAAAAGCGAAGCTTCCGAGAAGCGCCGAGGTCAACGCACGCCAGGATCACCGTGTACCGCCCCGTGCCCACCACCACTCCCAATTCCACGATACTTACCTCATGGAATGTAGACCACCACGTAAAAGCACGCTCATTGGGAAAGTAGAAAGCCCCTTATTTTTCAAAAATTAAAATAAGAAAAAGGAAGCATCTCTGTTCCGTGGTTAGTTCATTTGTCAAAGCTCATATTGCTCACATATATATATGGTAGCTTTGGTTTGCTTCTGCGATTTGATCGTCGTCATGGATGCTTCCGTCCACGACTACTTCGACGAAGCTTTCACCTCCCGCTCCAACGCCTTCTTCTTCCATGGCGGCAGCGAAAGCTTCCGCGCTCTGAGGTCCGCGATCCCACCTTCTTTGGTAGCTCCTAATGCCACGACCAGCCCCAAGGGGAAGCCCTTCATCAGGCATGGATTTTTTCATTCTCTACTCCAGCTCCGATTCAGCTCCAAGTGATTTTGATGATCGTATTGTTGCTTTAAAAGTTTGCTGCCATCTGAATGGATGAACCGTCTTTGTTGGTTTCTGGGAATTTATGCTGAAATTGTGAAATCATTCAATTTCCCAGGTTTTATGCGGAATATGCATCACCGGATATTTTTTCACATTTTAATATAAATTTTAGGGTTTCATTACTTTTTTAATGAAAGATTAAGACTTAATTGAAAATTTTAAAATTTGATCGCACCTTTTAATTAAGGTTTGGGATTCAATTAAGCCAATTGGGAAATTGATTAATTATTTTCCAATTATTTCTAACAATATTAATAAAACAGAATGACAAATATGAAATAATGATCTCCTTAAGCCTCATAAATATAATTTTGAGTCACCTGCATAATATGACATTCAAGAGAATTAAATCATCGTTCCCATCGACATATGATTACGATTACTACAATAATAATACTAATGGCACAAGATATTCATTTTTTTTTTTCTAGATCCCACGAGCCGTCGAACTTTCGCACCACCTCCCACCTATCTTCCCTGCATCTTTCGCACGACCCGAGCTCTTTTGTCATTGTCAAAAAGTCACTCTCTCTCTCTCTCTCTCTCTCTCTCTTGCTTCACTTTCCTCCCTCATAACAAAGCAAAGCACAAGACCTCTCTCATCAATGGAGCGTTCCGCTTGGCCTAAGAACCTCTCCTCCAGCAGCAAGCGCGCGATCCAGGAACTCTGTGGCCAAAATCCCAAGAAGCTCAGAGATGCCTTCGACGCTCACTCTCAAACTGGCGATGACCCACGGCAGCCCTTGTTTGCGAAAGATCTGATCGTCGGCGTCCTTGGGTCGTTCAGCAGCAACACCCAATCCCTATCGAGCGGGGCTGAGTCCTATGAGGGCTTCCAGGTCCCGAGCAACGCCTTTGTCAGTTCCGAGGTCTCCGAGGGAAGTGAGAGCATCATGTCTCCGTTAGAGAGCGTCAAGACCCCCGGTCAGAGTTTTCCGGTAGACAGCGTCAAGATCCCCGTCCGGAGACTCCAGAGATCTCCGGTGGAGAGCGTCAAGCCCCCCGTCCAGAGGTCATCGGTATCCATCTTGTGTGAGCAGTCGCTACTGGAGGCTGCGACGGCGATATGCGAGGGCAGAGTAGACGCGGCTTCGGAGATCCTGACGCGCTTGTCTGCCGTGCCGAACCCCATGAGTAATTCAAAGCAGAGATTGATAGTATACATGTTGTGTGCGCTTAAATCGCGCGTGAACCCCGTCGATTACCCCCCTCCCGTGGCGGAGTTGTTCACCGAGGAACATGTGTCGTCGGTTCGGTCACTTTACGATCTGTCTCCTTGTTTTGAGCTCAGTTTCAGGGTTGCCAATCTCGCGATTTTGGAAGCTGCATCGGAGCAACCCTCCATTAACAAGCTCCATGTAATTGATTTCGATATTGGTTGGGAAGGACAGTACAACGATCTCCTTGACAGGCTGTCCATGCGTCAGGCCGGCAATCAATTCACCCTCAAGATCACGGCGCTCGCAGACGGCCTCTACCATGAGAAGAGGCTCAGGATGCTTGGGGATGGACTGAGCGATCTCGCGGCCCATAGGGGATTTAGGTTAGTATTTAACATCCAGAAGCTGAGCGAGTTGAGCTGCGACTCGCTGAGCTGCGAGCCCGACGAGGTGCTGGCGTTGAACTTGGTGTCCAAGCTGCACATAATGCCGGACAAGAGCGTGTCCGTGAAGAACACGTGCGACGAGCTCCTCCGGCGTGTGAAGGGGCTGGCGCCGCAGGTGGTGACGCTGGTGGCGCAGGAGATGAACGGGAACGCGGCACCATTCCCAATGCGCGTGGAGGAGGCGCTGGCGTACTACGGGGCGCTGCTCGAGTCGATCCAGGGTACATCATTGTCGTGGTGGAACAGCAAGAAGCATGAGAGGGCAGAGGAGGGGCTGAGACGGAAATTGGGGAACTGGGTTGCTTGCGAAGGTAGGGACCGGGTTGAAGGATGCGAGGTGTTTGGGAAGTGGAGGGCCCGCATGGGGATGGCTGGGTTCAAGTTGAAGCCACCGGATCGACACGGGGCCGAATCATTGGAGAAGGCCCTCTGCTGTTGGAGCTCGAACTCGGGACTCAAGATCAAAGAAGAGAATGGCGGGTTTTGCTTCGGCTGGTGCGGCCGAACTCTCACCGTCGTATCTACTTGGCGTTAACCGAATTGATATACGTATATGTATGTTGTGGGACTCCACCTGTTACATCGTTTCTGGGGGTTCGTACTAGTTTGCAGCTTAGCTTAAACTCCAATTCCACTCCGGGGGGGGGGGCCCCGGGGGCGTTGGGGTTTATCGTCATTGTGCACCTCCGATTTTAACCCCTCCCAAGTGATTCATGCTGGGGATAAGGAGAGAATTGTTTTAACTGCTATTAGTACCTCCATTTCTTTAAGGATTAAGCCTTGATTTTCAATAGCTCATATAACATTTTAAGTTCATTCCTACATTGACGCTCATATTTGTGCTTTAATTTCTGTCCATGATAGCGATATCTCCTTTCTCGGTTTAATAGAGGAGTGTCGTGACCTACCCTTGGGGGAGGGAACAAATTTAGGGGTATTGCCTAAATAACATACCTAAAGCCTATGATTAGTGTGTGCTCTCCCAAGTCCATACCCCACGTGACGTTGGGATATATTTTAGGAATTTTGCACAAAAGAAATCGCCACTAGCCTATTGGAGTCAACTAAAAACCAAGTGAGGCATAGGAGTGTATCTCACTTTCTACGCAACCAGAGAATAGGATCGGGGACTTGATTACATTAATTGTTCAATTAATGCCTTTTCGGTACCTAATCTTGTTCATTTTAAGAGTAAAAATTTTGTCAGGTAGTTTGGATTAAATTTATACCTATCCACTAACATGCGAGGTGATCATGCGGGTGCACAATTATTAAAATAACAATTATAACTACCAATATCTTAATTGCAATAAAATTGAACACGTGCAATTGAACTATGCAAATTAAACATGTTATATAATTAACATACGAGCAAATAAAGGCCTAATTACACTAAAAATGCAGTACATAGCAATTCCTAACCAAATCCTACATTTTTTTTTTTCATTTTTGAAAATTTTAAACTTTTAAAATCTTTTTTTAAATTTAATTATTTTTTTTTTAATTAATTTAATTAGTTAAATTTTTTAAACAATAATTTTTTAATTAAAAAAAGGGCGAACCCGGTCGGGTCCGATCTGACCCCACCCGGGGTTCAGCTCGGTTGGCGCGGACCGGACCCCGAGTTTGACCCGGCCGGGCCTACTGCGCAGGCTCGCAGTTCAGGCTCGGCCCGGGGTCCTCTTTTCCTATTTCCCCTCTTCTTTTTAAAAAAAAGACAAGCTCGGCCCGAATTGAAATTAGACCTTATTCCCTAAAAAGAGGGGCCCGGCCCAGCGATGAATCAACCTATTCGCACAGGCCCAAAGCGAAGCCCATTTCCTATTTTCTATTTTTCAGCCCTTTTTGTGTTTTCTTTTCTCTTTTTCTTTTATTTTCTTTTGCCCTTTTCTTTTGGGCGTCTTCTTCGAGCCCTCCTCCCGCAGCCACAGCTCGCCGAAGCTACTGCAGCTTCTCCGCCGGACCGACGCCGCCTATGCCATGAATACTGACCGCCCTAAGGAAAGTCGCCGAGTCACCGCCTGGCGTCGGTGGTTCTGTCCGACCGACACCGAGCACTGCCGGCCGCTAGTTGGCCGGCGTTCCGAGAGGCGCCGGGTAGACCCCGGCAAGGCGCGCGCTTCATCTCACCCGAACAGCGGGAAGGAACCTACCGAAAAGCTAGGAAAACAGCGGGAATGGTGCGTGACAACAGTATAATCCCGAGCAACGCAAAGAAACCAAGAGCCAAGCTCCGATCGAGGGTTGGGTTCGGCCATTTCAAAGAGGCATTTCGTCGAACAACTACTGAGCACTACCAAACTCAAAGGTTTCCAGCTCAACCGAGCCTCGACGCGCTTCAGGGGTCTTCAAACATGACGTACGAGGAAGACGGGAGCAAAATGCAAAGGCGGCGAGGGCCGGAGCTTGCGCGAGCAGGTCAACCGCGAGCTCCGGCCCAACTTTTTCTAGAAATGGGACGACGGGGTTCAGGGGACCTACCTCGTCCAGGGAAGAGCTGCGGCGGACGACGATGCGCGTACGGGCTTCCGGCGACGGCTCGCGGCTCCCTCGAGCTTCCTTCCTCCTTCTGGTTCTCTCTCTCCCCATCAAACCCTCTTTGTTACTGTGTTGTGGGTTCCGGTTGGGGTTGGAGGCGGTTGGCGAACCCGGCGGCGATCGATGGCAGCAATTGACGGCCCAGGGGGGGTCTCCTTCTCTTTTTGTTTCCCTCTCTGTTTGGTGTCCTCTCTGTGTTTCTTTTTGGGAGTTTTCTCTCTCGCGTCTGTGGTGTCGATTCTGTCTCCCCCTCGCTCGCTCTCGGCTTCGTCCCCCGTTTTGTGCCGATTCCCCCTCCGGTTTTATCCTCGGCCAGCAAGCGCGCATGGCCTCTGCAACTGCCAGCTTGCCAGCCGGACTGCCCCCGACGCGAATCACGCCGCTTGCCTACCACCGATCCTTCTGCTCCTTCCGTCGCTGCTCTGTTTCTGTTTTTTTTTTTTTCTTTGCAGGTCTTGCAGCGAAGACCGGTTGGGGGAGACGACCAGCTCACTTGCGGGCTGGGCTGAAGGAGGAAATGGGCTGGGCCGAGCCCAGCGCAGGGAAAAAGAAAAGGAAATGGGCGGGTCGGGCCAAGGCTGGATTCGGCCAGACCCGACCGATTTCGTTTTTTATAAATAATTTAATTAATAATAATTTTTTAATATTTTTTTTGTGACTAATTCCTAACATTAATGCTACTTTAAATTAATTAATTTAGGTGAAAAATTAGGTGTCTACAAGGAGCAATATTATTTGTCCGCCGGTGCTTTGCCTTTGAATGTCCTTCCTCAAGCTAGCACTTAAACCAAAGAAGTCCTGTGCAAGTTCCAAAAAAATACGAGGACCCTTGCTTCATTGAGCAGCTCTGCTATGCTGCGGCATCGAAGTCCAAGGCCGACCCTAAACCCGAATTCTTCGTTGTTATGAAGGGTCTCGTGAAATGCAATGCCACAGTTGAACAAACATTGAGGCAAGTGGACAAATTGAGCTCTAATGAGGAAGAGGGTGAAAAGGGAAAGGCGTTTGAGGAGAAAGGGAAGGTTTGTATAGAGATGATGCAGAGAGACGGTTGGTTGCAATTGGAATTAGGAAGGGGCAAGATTCGTGGTCATTTTTTCCCGATCAAGCAACGATAAATGTGATAAGGGCGGAGAGAGAACAGCTAAGGCAATCGCGGGCAGCTGCACCGGACTATACTTCATTGGATGGAGGGTGTAATCATGGCATAGATGAGGGCTTGAGCAATGAGGAGCCAGAGTTTCAGGGGCGAATCGCCATGTTCAAATGTTAGATTGAGGGTGGAAAGAAAGGTGTTTTCGAGAGTTTTGACAATAGGGCAGTGGATGTGCCGTTGAGAAAAGAGACTTTGCTTGAGGATGATGAAGACGAGATAGGGGAGGAGGAGCAGTTTAGGAAGGGATTAGGGAAGAGAATGGAAGATGGAACTACGAGGGAAGTATCTATTACCAGTAACAGAGTACTGTTCCTGCGGTGCTTAATGTGCAGCAGCCACAAAAGTTTGCATATACACTTCCTGCAGTGGGTTATGGTTCTGCACCAAGCATTGGGGCAGTTGCCCCTCCTCCGCCAAGCATTGGAGGGGGTGATGGTTGCTTGGCAGGGGTTGGATTTTATGTTGCTTCTACAGCAAGCTAAGCTTGCTATGAAGGCTTTGTGCGATTATGCTAGAAGGCTGGAGGTAATGTGTTTTGTTTTGTTCCCTTTCCTTCCAATAATTTTAAATTAGATCCCCCTTTCTTCTCAATAGAGGCAATCCATTTTTTGGCCTGATGTAGAAAGAAAACACTTTTCTCCTCGAAGTTTTTTTTTTTTTTCGGTCAGTTTTCTCCTTGAAGTTAGAGGACCTAATTATGTATATGATTCTTTTGCTTTCTGTCAGTAATCGCATAGCAAAACCATGTCATCTTTGGCAAAGACCGATGACAATTTGTCTTCCTCATTGTTGAATATCATTGCACTTGAGAAGTCTATGTCTGTTGCTGGTGGGCGTGCATCTTTATGCAAAAGCTTCGTGACTATATTTCTGTTTTATGTAAGTTGTTGCAGGTGTGGCTTTATTTTGTTCATCTTTTACCCATATCATTCAAACCATCTTTGTTAATTTTTTTTTTAATCCGTATAGGAAAGGTTAAAGCTCTATGGTGCCGATGGTTTCTGTGCCCACCAGCAAGCAATCAACACAGCAACTCAACGCGAGAATACGGGTCACCTGATCTTCCCTGCATGTGTTTGACCTATGCAAGTTTCGTTAGAAGTCTCCAGCGATGAATGTATTCAATTTCACTTTGGCTTCATTGAATGCTTTGCAAATGTCAATCGAGGTGGCAGGAGGTGGAATTAATTAGGTTTGAGCTCGACATGTTTAAACTTCATAGACAAGCAAATGAAGATCATAGCCATCTGGGGATGAGAGTTGTTCTTAACTACACCATGTGCTCGGATGATAGCCAGGCCTAAGTCCAGGTCGTGGATATTTGTTTGCCCCCAAGAAATCAGTAAACTTTCTGTGCAGGAAACAAGTGAGGAGTTGCATGAGATAATTTCTCTTAATTCTTAAATCATAATATGTTACACATCAAATACCAAAGAGCAATGACTTTTTGGTTATCATAGATTTTTGTTGGAATGTGGCTGGATAGAATCGAACCTTCCAAATCTTGTGAGGTTTGAATTCACATAAGATTTCAATGTGCAGCAATCTGGGTAGTAAAACCATATTGCTATTAAGCATTTACTTAGTTCTACGACCGAAAGATGCCATGCTTTGCCTATCGAAAGAAAGACGATGCGGTGGGCTTACACAATACTCTATTAGTCATGTGGACGAGGACATAATTCTATAAAGATCACCATAATGAGTGCACGATTTACTCAGGCAAAAACTCCAAAATTAGAGACCTCTCTAATTAACAAAAGAGCAAGAGAATGAACCTAAAGTACCTGATTTAAAAAAAATAATAATAAATGAAATGATATTATCACTAAGTACACCAAAGATGGAGCAGCCCTCATTAGTAAGCATCAGAAGAGGGATCCTTCTCATTATTGAGAGAAGTATCCATAGGCTGTTTTCTTTTCCCTAACTGATTTTATATTAATTAACATGAACCAATTTCATCAAGGGCCAAGAAACAAAAAGCCTCAAATATTGTGATCAAGATATAAAAAACCATTACATATTAAACATATACACCACACCCTTTTAAAATCTAAACCATTGACGATAGCTGCTACATAATGGATGCAACCACTCTAAAGGTCCATAATATGAGGGAGCTCTCCTTCATAACACGTAATCTCAAATGCAGCTCAGAGGTGATTGTAACCTCGAGAGTCGCTATATATATTGAAGCTGTGTTTGACTGTGAAGGAGCGGGGGGCGTGACAGTTGCTATATATATTGAAGCTGTGTTTGACTGTGAATCTCAATAGTTTGAATCACAACATCAACAAGAGGTAGAGGAAAAGATTGAATGCAGCTTGGAGTCGCTAGCTTTCCATTGATGAATGCAACAAACACTTGCGAAATTTACTTATTTTAGTGGGTCTTGCTTCAAACAAGATAGTCCAACATTCCAATTGCCAATGCTTCAATGAACGAAACACGTCTGCAAAATGCGAACCCAAATCTAATGAGAGTAACTGCACTCGAAGAATAAGAGAGGTTTGGATTCACTATGATCATCATGAAAAAGCAAGCCTGGAAATGAACAACCTACTCCTAAGCAATTTATCCTTCCTTCTGCTTCTAACAATGTTAGCTCCAATCCTTTTTATTTGATGAAAAATACCTAGATTTACAGTGCCTGACCCATCACATGTTTGACTTGTCTCCAATGTTTCAAACTAGCTAGGTTGACTTTGTATTCACCAAATAAATGTAAATATTTTCACCGACCTCATGCAAATATAGATGCTAATGGATCTTGTCGATTCAAATTCAACTAAACCGAACATGATAGAATCATACAATTTTTCATTTTTTTATGCCGATAAGTCAAAATAATGTATTCATAGCTCTTTGAGCATCTAATTGATTCATAAGTAACATTACTTAAAATGTCCTAAATCTATTACAATTTTTCCTATCCCATCCTAAAGCTTTTATTATTATTATTAATTCAGTTTTAAAACTTTTGCATTTGTACTAATTTAGTATGGCAAAGAAAAAAAGAGAAAAAAAAGGAAAATTTAATAAAAAATAAATATTGTTTAAAAAATTTTACGTCGTGTGTCACCCAAAGGGCCGACATTGGCTGGCCTTCACGTTAGCACACGCCTCCCAAAATTGGTCAATTGAATTGAATTGACATAATTGTAAAAATTTTAGGATGGAATTGGCAAAGAAAAAAAAAAATGGACTGTTTCGATAATTTTCTATGATTTATATTGGTGCGCTAGTTCCAACCTTGCAAAAACATTAAATTGAAAGAATGTGCAAGTTTACTTATAGCTAAGTAGTTGTTGACTTGTTATGACTAAAATATCAAAATTAGAAGTAAAAAATCCAACAAGGGCTAAGTTATCTCCAGTCAAAGTCCATCGTAGCTCAGCTCGTGGAGTTCCATCCAAGCAAAGTAGAGAACAAGATTAGAAGAGTGTCAATGTCAATGTGCAGAAGTCCATAATATCAAACCAATAAGAAAAAAGTATTTTATATTCCATGTATTCCCCACTAGTTTGATAACAAATTTCGACATAACATGAATATTAAAATCTCTAAATGCATCATATTAACAAGGGTTAGAATTGACTCTCTTGTGTCTAATTAAGATTGTAAACTCATATCAGATTATCGTCTCCAAAAATTACAATTACCATTAAATTAAGCTGGACAAAAAGGAGTTTTTTAGATTCATATTGTATTGAAATTAGGATTTTTGTTTATATCTACTTTCATAAACATACCAGAAAGGACCCGTATCATTTGGAAAAACAACTTAATTATTTTTAGTTTTGATGTGAAATTACAAAGAAATCTTTTCAAGATCCTCCTACACAATGATGTACAAAAAATACAGGAAGGGACATTGGCTAATCAACATTAGTCTTCCTTTGAAATTCACAATTTTTGTTGATAATAGCAACTTATATATCACATATCATTTTGTTACCTTCTTTACATAACATAATTTCCCTTTTTGTTGTCGCAAGTAATAGAGATCCCATGATTTCTATTTGTCCACAACAAAAAGCAAGCTGCCTGAGTTAATAGTATATCTCTTTTTCTATTATTACTAATTTACATAATGAGTCAAAAATTATATTTAATATGGGCATACTTTTCTTTTTGATGGTCATAAGTTCTTTTAATCATGACTTGTAATTTTCCACGAAAATTAAGAACCTACCAAGTTTATAACAAATCTTTTATGCTATAAGTAGTTAAATATTGTTTACTCACCATAACTTTAGTTTAAATAAGAAAATGGAAATTGGAAGTTTGATCATTATTTTATCCAAATAATCCAAATTTACTTATTGGGAAAGTAGGGAAAATTCCCCTTGTTTTCTCAGAAATTAAAATAAGGAAGATGGAAAGCATCGCGGTTCAACTCCGAGGTTAGTTCCCTTGTCAAAGCTCATTCTGCTCAGGAAGAGAGAGAAACAGAGAGAGAGAGAGAGAGAAGGAGGAAGGAGATGGAAGTGAGAGAATCGCGCAGAGCTCATCGTCGGTTAGGGTTCTTCTTCCTCGTCGCGGCTCTGGTTTTGATCGCCGCCGTCGACGCTTCCATCCACGACTACTTCAACGAGGCCTTCACCTCCCCCTCCAACGCCTTCTTCTTCCACGGCGGCAGCGAGGATCTCCGCGCCCCCTGCTCCGCGATCCCGCCTTCCTCCTCCATGACGTCGTCTCCCAACATCACGACCGGCCCCAAGGGGAAGTCCTTTATCAGGTACAGATTCCTTCGTTTCGGTGGTTTGCCGGCATCCGAAATGGATGCTCCGTCTTCGTTTTGGTTTCCGAAATGTTGTGCTGCAGCCGCGCGATCGTTTGAACTCGCTTAGATTCTATGCGGTTTGTACGTATATCCGCGGAAGAACGCAATCGAAGTCCTTTGGATGAAACGTCTGGAGTCGGCCGGGGGTTCGCTAGAGGATTTCCTACGTTTTGATTTGAGTTTTAGGGCTTAATTGGGAATTTTAGGACTCGATCGCGCTTTGTAGTCGAAGTGCGGGGCTAGATTGCATTGGTTACATAAGGTTTAGGACTTCAGGTGCGGGTTACTCGTTCTCTTTTTATCGTAGATGGGGTGCTGGAATTTCTTTGTTTGTGCTGGAATTTCTTTGTTTTACTTTGCATTATTGATCGAGTAGAGCTTTTGCTGGAGGTCCGAGAAGTCGATGATTCGTTACGAGATTATAATGGAAATGGCAGTTGTAGTCCCCCCTGGATTGTTGCTTGCTGTGGAAGAACTGTTTTATAGGTCGATTGTATGTCGGGTTGTCTAAGAAAAAAAGCTTTTTTTCTATTGAAATCTGAGTAACGAGTGATTTTTTAATGCTTTGCTCCCTCTAAATTATGCTGATGTTCTTTCAATTTGATGGTTCATGTAATGTAAGCATCATATTTGTACCTCTTGGTGTGCCTGCTTTCTGTTTTTGTTTTTTTTGTTTTCTTTAAATGTGCCAGCTACCTACTCTATAGACACGAACACATGCCTTCGCACAAAATATATTGCCTGAACTTTGTGCATATTGTTACTGGATTGCAGACAGACGGTATTGTAGTCTCTGATTATACATCTCTTTGGTGCAAACCCTCGTCAATCTCTGTTTGAAGGTTTTCCCTACGATTATTGATATTGATTCAATTTCTTTATCTTGATTCCCCAACTTAGGTTTATGATGTCACCTTCATAAGGACAAAGGAGTCTGCTGATGCACAAAATGAAATGCAAGAGAATAGTGGCTCGGTGGAGGCTATCATACTTGATATAAAAGATCGGAAAAGGATTGGAGGTGCTTATTTGAAATCTGATATGATATGTTGCACTCCGCAGTTGTCTGAAGAGAAAGCCTGCAAATTAGGTCAAGTTATTATTCAGAGAAACCAGAATAACCCCAAATGGCCCAGATGCATAACAACTTCATTTGCTGGGAGAAATCAAGAAGCAAAGATGGAGAGTGTGACGGTCGAGATTGATAAGACAGGGATGTACTACTTGTATTTTATGTTTTGTGATCCACATCTCAAGGGTACCATAATTAAAGGGAGGACAGTATGGAGAAATCCAAGTGGTTATTTGCCTGGAAAAATGGCTCCTTTGATGGTAGTGTTTGGTTTAATGTCATTGGCTTACCTTGTACTTGGACTTATGTGGTTTTTGAAGTTCGTTCAACACTGGAAGGATGTCATACAGTTGCATTACCACATAACTGCAGTTATTGCTCTTGGAATGTGTGAATTTGCTCTCTGGTACTTTGAATATTCCGACTTAAACTCCACTGAAAGAAGACCGATGGGCATCATGATGTGGGCTGTCACTTTTACTGCAGTAAAGAAAACACTCTCCAGACTTCTCTTATTGGTAGTGTCAATGGGTTATGGAATGGTGAGACCTACCCTTGGGGGCATAACCTCAAGAGTGCTTCTTTTTTGTGGAGCATATCTAGTTGCATCCGAGTCGTATGAACTCGTTGAACATCTTGGGAATATCAATGACTTCTCTGGAAAGACAGCATTGTTTCTGGTCTTGCCTGTTACATCATTATGGATCTTTTCATCATTATCCAAAACTCTGGAGCAGCTTCAGTTAGTCGTGCTCTGTTTACTTGGGTAGGTAAATTACACATGACAAAATTTCCATCCAGCAAACAGGTGCATAGAACATTATAATACTATTGCAAGAAGCAACTTCCAACCTAGAACAGCTCATACACTCTAAGGAACAAGCATGGCGTCGAAACATATTATGCCCATTTTATCTCGAAAAATATTTATCCTATTCCTTAAACACTCCCTCCCTCCCTCTCTCTCAACTATGAACACAAGGTGCTACACTCGGTCAAATACAACAAAAGCTAACCATTCTAGCGCAACTGATATCCAAAAAACCATTTAGCTGAGGTAAACTAACTACTCCAAGCCTTAGAAAAATGGTTAAAAAGGAAATAAGCCATAACCAACAATATCTATTGAATTCACCTTAGCTTTCGAGCTGGATGACCTTCTCAGCGAGCGCCCGGCAGTCCTTCCCGTCCATCTCCGCTTCGACCCTCCTCTCCAAACCGCCTCCCCCCCCCACCCCACAAAAAAAATGTCCCCATTATATTCCCATCCAGCGAGGCCACTGGCGGAGGTGGCTGCGGCGGCCCATCAAGGAAAGCCACTGCCTTTTCTCTTGCCAGCCACGATCCGTCGGGTAGATGCAGAGCCGCAAATGAGGGAAACAATATATGTAGGGGCCAATTTTACTCATAATATATAAAAAGGGTGTTTTTAATTTTTGTCTTTTCTTCTTTCTTTTTTCCTTTTACTAATATTACCGAAAAACAAGACTCCAATTTTCATCCCCATATGTTGTTTTTTGTTACACGCAATTTATGCGAATCTCAACATGCATTTTTAGGTTGAACCTAGCAATTTTATTTCATGGACTAGTGGATTCTTCATTTTATTTTTATCTTTAAATCTTGCTTTTGATGTCTATATAACTTGCAGTATGTCCTTGCTATGATGGTCGTGTTTTGAATTATCAAATTCAGCCAATGTTTGAGTGTATGTTCATCTATCCTCCTGTACTGGGATCACCTCACACAAGAGGGAGATCAAGGGATATTTCTGTGCATTCTCCTTGCCGAGGGACAATTCCCCGAGTATTTCATGAGCATGCAGTATTTTGATTTTACCGGCTGTTCCTTAAAAACCTCCATCTTCGAAAGAGGACGACCCGACCACCCCTTATTAAAGATGTGGTCTCTCTCTAGAAATTCACAAATTGGTCCAAACATACTAATATACTCGTAATACATTTATGACAATTTTACTTAAAATTAATTTTTGGATATCGCCAAAAATCCCATATTGATACTGGTGTAATCAAGTTATTCTTGAGAAAGAAAAAGAAATCAAGAAAAGGATTTTGAACGAAAATATCATTAGTTACATTGAGATTTTACTAGTAAGTTTGGTGCCTTTTTGAGATTAAATTTATCACTCCAAATTATTGTTTGAGATAAGATTAACTTCAAATCTTTCATTTTTTTTTTTTTTTTTGAGAAAATGCTTTCACTTTAAATTCTTCTCTAAAATTTACCCCAATAACAATACTAATAAGACAAGATGTTCGTTTTTTATAAATAGGGGATTTACCATGTATCATTATATCATTTGCGATCGACCCAACTGCTCGTAACTTAGCTAGATCCCGCAAGACGTCGAGCCTTCGCACCACCTCCCACTTAGCGCGTGTAGATGGCTAGATCCTCCAAGACGGGGAACTTTCGCCCCACCTCCACGCGCTTCGTCCTTGCCTCTTTCGCCGGCGACGCAGTGCTCTTTTTGTCTTTGTCAAAAAGCCACTCTCTCTCACTCTCTTTCTTCACTTTCCTCCCTCGTCACGAAGCAAACCACAAAGACGTCTCTCATCAATGGAGCGTTCCGCTTGGCCTAAGAACCTCTCCTCCAGCAGCAAGTGCGCGATCCAGGAACTCTCTTGCCAAAATCCCAAGAAGCGCAGAGATGCCTTCGACGCTCACTCTCAAACTGGCGATGACCCACGGCAGCCCTTGTTTGCGGGAGATCTCATCGTCAGCGTCCCCGGGTCGTTCAAAGCACCAACACCCAATCCCTATCGAGCGGGGCTGAGTCCTATTGACGCCTAAAAATTAGACTTTATTATTATTATTTTGTTTTATTTGATTTTTGGATAATAAACCAAAAAAAAAAAAAACAGCAAAAACAAGCAAAAGAAAAAAGCAAAAAGAGGAGCAGCCCCTCCATGGGCTCTCAGCCCATTTCCGCCAAGCCCGGCCCCACCGCATCTTCTTCTTCCTCGCGCCTCTGTAGCGCACGCGCAGAGGGCGCGACGGAGAGGAAGGGGGTGGACGGACGGCAATCGCGTGCGAAGCAAAGGAGCAGTTGGCGTCGACGGGACGTGACCAGAGGAGGCGATAATGGCGGATGGGACGGCGGTCCAACCGGTGGGTCGAAGCCTCGCCAACCGGCCGCTTCCGCGCCTATAAATAGGCCCTCCATCCCCGACGAAGAACAGACACCGAGATCGTGGAAAGAGAGAGGGAGCCAGATTTAGTCGCAGCCCTTGGACACCCCACTGAGAGACTTTAGGGGGGCCAAGGGCTCGCGGCCTCTGATCTGAGCCCCGCTGGAGGGAGGAGTAGAGAGAGAGAGAGAGAGAGAGAGAGAGAGAGAGAGAGAGAGAGAGACGCCGGAGAGGAAGAGATCCGCGGGGGGGGGGGTCTCACTTGTCATCCCCGCCCTCATCGCGCCGTCATCACGAACAGGTAACGTGCCGCCTCCGTCGCCGTCGCCGTCTCCGTCACCATCCAGTCCTTGTTTGTCACGCCCCGACTCTCGGTAACGTGACTATCCTTCTATCTTGGTCGATTTTATTATGCGATATCCCTAGGACTACATATTGCCGACCCTTTCCTTTACAATAGCACATGCGGAAGCTATTATAAAAATCCCCAGACAATAAAGTAATGGGATATACAAGTAGGACTAGAAACCTGAACCTGAAAACATCCTTATGATCATATACAAGCCATACTAAAACGATTGGTTTCTACTCAAATTGATTCTATAGCAAACGTCATCAAGATCCTACTCTGGATCATTCTCGGGGTTCTCCTTCTGATACTCCTCTTCAGGTTCCTCATCAGGGTTTTCCTCATCAAGTTCCTCCTCCTTAAGCTCCTCATCCGGGTCCTGAAATGGTTATTCAATAACCACTGAGACAACGTCTCAGCAAGTTCTACCCCCTAAGACCTGATTAGTAAACTAATACACCTTAGGGCTGCCTATGCACAACATGAGTTAGAAGACTTACCTTAGCCTCATATTCCACCTGCATATTAGTACAAATCAAATAGGCACACAAGCAATCACATCACAGCAATCACATCACAGATCGAAGATCGATCAATCGACCTAGTCGATTACAATTCAGCAAGACCACTCAGGGTCATTCCCATTCAATCAATCAATTCACAACATCATATCAAAACAATGATCAATCGATCTAGTCGATTACATGTCATTCGGACCACCTCTCGGTCACATCAACACCATACTTTAAAATCTCCATTCGGGTACTCAGTCACAGAGTCAGATGAATGCTCTCGGGCGTCTTTTTCGCCAAGGTGACGTACCAATTACCGATCATGAAAATCTCCAGTAGTACACTTAGTCACAGAGCCTCATTAATGCTCTCGGGCGTCGTTTTCGCCAAGGTGACATAAGTAATAGACAGTCTACGTGCGTTCTTTAAGGTGCCGTTTTCGCACAGTGATAATCCCCATCACCGAACCACGCCCGTCATAGGTCACAAATCATTGACAGTCTACGTGCGTTCTTTACCGCGCCGTTTTCGCACAGTGATTTCCCTAATCACCGAACCACGCCTGCCATAAGTCATAGACAGTCTACGTGCGTTCTTTAAGGTGCCGTTTTCGCACAGTGATGTACTTTATCACCGAACCACGCCTGTCTATACTTCGTACTTGATCGGTCTCAGCCAGTAGAATTCTCAGTTAGTTCTCATCACTCTCTCCACTTACAGCTCAACAAGGCATTACAATTGCTAACTAGCCATACTCGGCCATCTACCAATCAATAATTCAATTTCACTCAATTTCAATCAATTTAGGATAAATCCCTAAAATATCACAATTTATTTAATTTCATACAACGTAGAGCTCAAATAAATAAACGGACTGCGCCACGACAATCAGCACGAGATTTCGGTCGTCGGCCATCAAAATCTTAATTTCCGAAAAATAAATAATTAATTAATTAATTTCGAAAATTAATTAATAATTATTAAAAATTCAATTTAGCACAAAATAAAGCCCAATTAAATAAACGGACTTCACCACGGTCATCAGCATAATATTCTGGTCATTTACCATCCAAGTTGAATTTTTGGAAAGTAAATAATTAATTAATTTAATTCCGAAAAATAAATAAATAAACACAATAATTCTAATTTAGCACCATATGAAGCTCAATTAAATAAACGGTCTGCGCCATGATCATCAGCCTAAAATCCCGGTCACTGGCCATCCCAATTGAATTTTCGGGAAATAAATAATTAAATAATTAAATTCGAAAATTAATATTAAATTCCTAAAAATACCACTTAGGCCCGAATCGCTTAATTAACACCCGATAATGGACGGGAAAAATCCCAAGAAGCATCCAATAAATACTACAAGCAATTCTCTATCTAATTACACTAATCACACAACTAGTATGCAAAGCAATTAACTAATAATCACTAATCAATTCTAATCGAACAACCTAATTACACTTAATTAACACTAATCAACCTTTAAGCGTAATTAGCAAACTAATAAGGCATTAGTGAGTAAAACTCACTCAAAACGACGGGCTCGACGCGAGGATCGACTTTCCTCGAAGCGGGCCGAGCATCCGGGCTCGGGAAAACGGCCAAAACGGGCCAAAACCCATTGCGGTACCCATTTTCTGGCTTCTCTGTGCACGGCTAGAAGGGGCGGTTCCGGGGCTGATTAGAGCCGGACAAGGTCGGTGGAGGGCGAGGGGACTCCGGTGAGGCCGAACGGTGGCCGGAGGAGGTCGGGCGGTGGCCGGAAGCGGCTGAACGAGATCGGGCAGAAGTGAAATAGGGCTGGACAGCAGCTCGATCGGACCAAGGTAGACGGCGTACGGCGGGCGAGCGTGAAGCGGACGGGGCGGTGGCAGTGCTCGACGACGGCGAGGGCAACTCCGGCGCGATTGAAGCTCCTTCAAGTGACGCCGGTCACTGCTTCTGCTTTTGCTGGTCGGTTCTATTCGAACCAGAGGGAGGAGAGGGGGCGAAGGGCATGCAGTGAGGTGCGGCCGGTCGCGGAGCAGCAGTGGCGGTTCCGGCTTCGGTGGGCGACGACGGCGACGAGAGGCGGCAACAGCAGCTCGATCTCCGCTGGTCTTCGGCTCCCATGGAGGTTTGAAGAAAAGGAAGAAGATGAGGGATCTGTTCGGTCGACGGAGGGGAGAGGGGAGAAAGAGAAATTCAATTTTTCCTCTTCCTCTCACACACTCTCTCTCTTAGGTCATCACACACTTGGCCCACTATGGCATCATGTGATGTCACCTTCCACTCACCATTTCTTGACAAATTTGCCCCTTCTAGAAGCTTTAAGGTAATTTAAAATGTTAGGTCCATGGGCATACGAATTTTGAACCAATTGACTTCCATTAATCACTTGATTTACTTTAAATCCATCTCAATTGGCCTCAATTCTTCCATTAAATATTTTCCTCATCCAATAGCTCATCTCACATCTCAATTTTGTATTCCATTTTAATCCCCGACTCCAAGTGCATAGAAATGAACTGATTAATTCAATTGAAATTAATACCGAATATTTTGGATGTCACATTGTCGCTGCCGTAGCCATCGTCGCCGTAGCAGCCGTAGCCGCCGCCGCTGCCATTGCCACCGTAAACCTCCCGTTTTCCCCCTTCGGTGCCGCGGATTCGCAAACCCTAGGGTTTGCGATTTCCGGGTCATGAAGCGGGTCCGGGTTTGGAAACCCGGGTCGACGTTCCGGAGTTGGGTCGGGTAGGGTTCCGAAGGAACCGGGTCGTGGAGTAGGAAGTTGGAGCGGGTAGTCGGGCCGGGCTGGGCGTCCCTAAATGCCCGGCCTCGGCGCCGTTTTAATAAAATAAAAAAACAAAGAAAAAAGAAAAAAAAAGATGAAAAAACCCGAGTCGGGCCCACGTCCTCGTTCGGGTCGCCGGGCCCGAGTCGGGCACAGCCCGTGGATCCGACCCGGGGTGGTTTTTATTTTAATATAATATTTTAATAATAAATAAATAATTTATTTTCAAAAAAAAAAAAAAAAATATTTTCTTTTCGAAATATATATATTTAAAAAAGCATTTTAATTTCCAAAAAAACTAAAATATCCAAAAAATATTTTATTTTGCAAAAAATATTTAAAAATGTTTTAATTTCCAGAAAATCGAAAAATAATAAAAAATGATAAAAATATTTTATTTTCTGAAAAATCAAAAAAATCAAAAATATTTCATATTTTCCAAAAAATGTCAAAAAATCCAAAAAAAAGCCAAAAATTCACGAAAAAGCCAAAAAAATTCAAAAAAAAGCCAAAAAGACTTGTATTTTTTCAAAAAATACCAAAAAATCCCTTTGTGTCCAAAAAATTAGAAAATGACTCAAAAAATGTTTTTCCTCCCAAAAATGCATGGAAAACCCCTCAAGCATCCAAAAAACCTCAGGGTTTAAACAAGATTAGGTACCGAAAGGGTATTAGTGATTAACTAGTGTAATCAAGTCCCCGATCCTAATTTCTCTAGTTGCGCAGGAGTGAGTATTTCTCTCGATACTTCACTTGGGTTTCTAATCAACCCACCCCAAATCGATTAGTGGCGACTCCAATTTAAAATTTGATTTATAAGTTAAAAACTTGAACCATTAAGTCGTGAATTGGTGGACTTGGGAGAGTCCGGGTTTAATAAATTCAACCGAGCCATTAGCCTCCTTAGGCGCCCGTACGCGATTGCGGGCGCCGGAAAAAAAGAGGTCGCGACAGCTTGGCGACTCCGCTGGGGACTTTGAGGACTTAAGCCATTTTTGTCTTGTTTAAATTCTTTACTAACTTAGGTTTTTTCTTTATGCAGGTCAAAAGCTTAGAAATTCATTTTAATTTTGCTTAAAATAGATTATCTTGTGATTATAAACTGTTATGCATGCTTTACTGTTTTAGCACTATACATGGCACACACAACCCGGCGGCCGGATCTAGGCTGCCATAGGATTTCTAGGATGGTGTTAGGAAAGATACGACCTCGAACGCGAGACTGCGATGTAGAGGTTGCCTTTCTTTTCCCGGAATTTCTTAGCCGAGGTTAAAGGGGGTATGCTGCTAACGCGAGACTGTGATGGGCGGATACCTTTTTAATTTCATCAAGCCTTCTGAGTTAGAAATCGAGCCACACGTCCCATGCGCATGTCTTTGTGCTTGCCATTTTTCTTTAAAAGCAAAGTGATTTCTTTACTTTTACTCAGTCTTTTTATTTGGCCCATGGCAATGTAGGATAAATTTTTCAAGTCCCAATTTATATGTGATGGGGAAAGACGATATCCAGTTCATTCCTGCTCCCAAGGTGGAGCTCTTCAGATGGTGGGGTCAATTAGATCAGTTTGCCCAGGAGCGCGTAAAGGCCAAAATTGGTCATCTCCTATCGTTGATCCAAATCACTGTTCGTCCCGAAATCATACAAGTCATGGCACATTTTTGGTGCTTGAAGACAATTACTTTTATATTCGGTAGGTTTGAGCTAACCCCAACTCTGGAAGAATACATCATCATCACTGGAATGCCTCTTGAGAAAAAGCTTGTCAAGCCATTGATAGGCGCCCTCCCATGGCGTGGGTTAGCACGACTTTTAGGAACTGAAATCCATGTCATGAGACAAATTCTTGAAGGCAACCATAATACCTGCCCACTAGAATTTATGAATGCCTGTTTCCAAAATCAGCCTATGACCCAGAAAAGTGATATTTTCCTCCTAGCCTGTTTTGGGCTCATCATCTTCCCCCATCAAAGAAATGCCATAACTCCCAAGATGGCATGGATAGTTGATCAGATCTTAAGATGGGGGAATCATGTCAACATGATTTTAACTGAAACATTCTTGTCTTTTAATCGTTTTAAAGACAACTCGGAGAAAATCATGCGAGCCTCTCCTAAAATTTTACAAGTCTGGTTCTTTTCTCACCTAAGCGAATTTCGAGACTTCATGCGATCACCTGAAACAAATGCTTTTGAAAATCCATTACAAAAATTTATGATTTTAGGACCGTACATTCCCAATCAAAGCTATTTAAATTGGGTAAGCTTCCTAAGAAACCCAGCTCCTGAGGCATTTCAATGGTGTGCTGGTTGGTTCCATGAAAAGAGAGCCTGCTTTGCTTACATGCGCACCCGCCCAATTCCGTTGATCGGGTAGCACGACAATATGGAGCCCTTCAGGAGATCCCACCGCCTTTCAAGATGATGGTCCCTCCAGTTCTTTTCAACACAAGCCGTGACTATGAATTCGAAATTTCTACCGCTGAGGAAACTTGGGACAAGTGCCATCGCAAAAGGATTGTGATACCTGAAGGGCTTGAGGGAGAAGAAAAAGCCCACCACGCCTCCATGTCCTACATCCACAACCATTGTATCCCGACAAGATGGAAGCCATTAGTCCCTCACTCAATCAGCGAGAGCAGCCAGCACGAGCAAGCAGAGCTCATGGAAAGAGATTTGGGAATGGACTGGATGCACACCTCAGAACCAGTTCGAAGAAGTAGGCGTCCTCGCAAGAACAAGGCTCCCCGTCGCATATAAATTAGCAATCATGTGCCCCTTAGTGTAAACAGTGTGAAAGTTTTGTCCCATTGTTTAGGGACTCTTGTTTAATATCTAGTATTTCATCATGTCTTTTCAATTTCAAGTTCTAGATGTTAGGAGTTGGCAGTCTATAAATCCTCTTTTGATAAATAAAAAAACAGTTAGACCATTGCCATGGGTCAATCTTTGTTTACTTTCGTGCTCATTCATTATTTTCACAACAAACAGGTAATTATGAATCGCCGACCACCAATCGCCCATGATTGGCCTCATGCAATAGGACCCGATCAGAATGATGTACAAAATCGTCTCATTAACATTGAAGACGGTGTAGGACAGATGTCCATTGTCCTTCAACAGCTCTCGAGACAAATGAAATCCACTCAAGCTGAGCCCAACTCTATAGTTGCCTCAAACACCGTCATGACGCCCGCAAATTTGCCAGAAAATAGCCAGTACCATAGACAGTTTGAAAGGATCATGAAAAAGTTAAACCAACTTCAGGGGCGGAATCCCATGGACCTTTCCAATTACGCCGGCATTGAGATCCCTGAAAAACTCAAAGCACCTGAATGCAAAAGGTATGCTGATACCTCCCGCCCAGAGACCTACTTGCAGGCTTACCTGGTTCGAAGGATGATTCAATCGTACCAATCGAACTTGACTGGCCCTACCTTGCGATGGTACATTGTTAGGAAGATTAGTCCCCTTAAAACCTGGAGGGAACTAATTCATGCTTTTCACCAAGAGTATAATGTTGATATCGCCCCTGACATCACTTTGCCCTACGAAGAGTCGATGATCGCGGAGCATGAGGAGCCATTAGTCACTAAGATAGGAGAAGAGCATGTCAATGAAGCCTTGCATGATAAATGGGCAGTCGAGCAACATCCTATTACTGGAAAATTTCCCATTAGGAAAGGCAAGGAGCCTTTGTACGAGGTCAAAGACACAGAGTCTGTTCAAGAGTGGGGCACAACTGGACAACTCCCCAAGCTTACTCCAAGAGCTAGGGTCCAAAGAATACCAACCCCTATCAACCTAGAAAGTGAATCAGAGAGCGACACTCTAATATCTCTCACTTCCCTAGACAGGATCAAGCTAGCAAAACGAAGAGCCTTACTCAAAAGGTCTGGACCGGGAGGCAAGAAAAGAAAGCCTAAGCAGATTAATGCAGCGTCTGCTAACGAGCCACCGCGCCAAAGCTTCAAGCATTCCCAAGAATGCAACCTTGACGGCCACCATCCTCTAGAGTACAATCCTGAAGACTTCCCGGCCCTAAAATACAATCCCAAGGACTTCCAGCGTTATTTCAACAATGAAACTGACGATTCATCGTATAACTGTTTCCTACTCTCATCCGGAGATGAAGGCCCGTAAGAAGAAGAAGCATACGTCTTTATCCGCTATGATCCTAACGAAGTACTAAGCTTGTCCTCTGACCATGAGGATAGCTTCAATACTTTATCCCCATTCGGAAATTTTGACCAAGAAGAAAGCAATGGGGTAATCTCGGTAGAATCCAACTTCCCTGAAACAGAAAAATTCACCACTACAACAGATATGCAGTGGGAAAATCAATGGCCTAACCAAGATACATCAAGCCCATCTTACGCTCATAAGATCACGACCCCTGGAGAGATGTGGATACCTAATTTCCGTAAGTATAATGGCACAACTTGTCATGTGGCTCATTTGCAATATCTCCATGCGGAAATGAGTCGGTACTATGGCCCGATGTCGTTCACAACTCAGGCATTCCAAGAAGCTCTTACGGGGTCTGCATTGCAATGGTTCATCACAGCAAATATTTATCTCCTAAATGATTGGAATGAGCTGACTTCCATATTCTTGCATTAGTACCAAAGCCAGATCGGAACTGAATTGCCATGTGAGAATTTGGCTCACTTCACAAGAAGACCAATGGAGGATTTCCAAGCATACGCAGGGAGGTGGAGAGCTTTCATGATGCAAACCTACCCTCAACTGGCTGAAGAGGAGTTAATGAAGCAGTTCATAGAAGCTTTGTCCTGCAAGCATCGCTATTGGCTGCATGGGTTACGCTTCCATAGCTTCAGCGAGGTAGTCATCGCATGTGAATACTTCGAGTCTACTGAAGGCGAGGAATTCAAGCACGCTTAGCTTCAAGACCAGCACTATCAAAGCACTCCTTTACACAGGAGTTTTAATGGGCTTTACTCGTTTTTATAATTTCATGTTTCTTATCTTGTCTGGTGTGCTGCTGTTGTATTTTCCATTCCAAGTACTCTATTGTATAGTTTTAATATTTTGTTTTAAGAGCATGAGGCGGTACTCCAAACCAGCCCAGTGATGTTATCCAACCATGAAAAAAAAATAGCATCCAAGGAGAATACTGAGGGTTGGGCTTCCTCATGCTTTTTCTCCCCAAAAGATGTATTTTGAAAATAAAAAATATTTCATCACCCAAAAACTTTTGTTAAAACGAGATGATAAATTCAACCATGTTTGTCTTTCTAACTCATTCACTTCATGTCTCAGAAAATCATTCCCATCCCCTTTGACTTAGTGTGACATGGGGCATTTGAAGCAAACGCATCAGACGAACTCGCCAAATTCAAAGACACCCTGCCAAGAAAACAGGGGCAAATATAAAGAATCATCCTACACCAAAAGAGGGTAAGTCTTATTCTCTGAATATAATTTGGAAATGATGTCCTCTCTCTTCTATTTACAGGATACAGGAGATGAAACGTAATAGGTACAGGCATAGAGTTGAGATCAAAGCATCTATGACATGCCTCACTCTTGCCCAGCTCCATCCTAAGCCAAAGGACCATCTTGTCGCACGACGCGCCCAAACGGCTAGATGTTACAGTATCAACTTCAACATAAGGAAGGAGTTCCTCCTCTTCCTTTTAAGTGATTACTGTCAACAGGGAGAAAATCTGGACGGTCAAGGCGATCTATGGCCCCACACCTTGGACAATGACTTTGGAATCTAGAAAACTTCACTCCAGACGCATGTTCTTCCAAGGAGTAGTTGCCATCACAAGGCTTGAGATTTTGATCTCAGATTCCATAGAAGCTTGAGGTACATGACTTTGCTCAATGCTGCTAATGATGCTATAATTAAAGGCAAAAGAAGAAATTCCATAGAAGGAAGGCGTTGAAGATGAATCAACGACCAACAATCATGCATACATGGTCACAAATGAGGAAGGCCAACTGAAGGAAGCATTGAACTATGTCAAAGACGAAGAGGCTGTCATCAATATTCAAATATCCCTAGGGATCAGCAAATACAAACTTTAGAGAAGAGTAATTCGGTATCGTTTCCAATACTCCCACTATCTGAACCCGCTTTTGACATATTTTCCTTATTTGACAGGGAGCATCACAACTCAAGAACCAAACTCAATGATTAGATTTGACAAATCAATACTGGCCAAGCTAGTATACAGAAATGGCTTGCATCGAATTCACTTGACTTCGTGTAAAGGGACATGCCATCCATAAGCCAATTAAGGAGAATAATTGACCTGATGAAGTGGAAGACACGAGACTTCATGTCCTCCTCGTACTTCAAGTTCACCCAATCATCTGCAAACCAGTAAAGGGTAAAGTTGTATCGATTCCAGTTATTCGACTCTTGAAAGAGTTCATGACTAACACATTCCCTCTTGTTTGTTGCAGGATCACTCGACTGTCAAAAGCAAAGATAACAAATCAATGAGAGGCATAACAGACTCTCCCAAGCAAAATGGCGTCTCAAGTATTGCCAAAGCAAATGACAGAGATCCTTCAGGCCTTAATTCACCTTTAATTTTGGCCCTGTTGATTGATCCATTTTCAGCATCTTCTCTTCTGCAGGGGCAAAAGCAGAGATGCCCGATCAGATTCCCAATCATTGGCTGATCGTTTACGTGTCATATCTCTAATCAATAGGGACAACCATCGACACCCATTTGCGAATAACCCTTTTGATGTTCAAAATCTAACATATTTGGAAACACCATTATGTTAGCCCCTAAAATTGTCAATAGGGTCTTTTTTTAGTCAAAACCATTCATTTGTTTTGAGAATACAAACTCCATCACATTTAAAATGCTACATGTCTTTTCCAGGTGAATTCTGCATGATGATTTTGTCTGTCTAAATCACTGATTCCGTTGAGAATTATTAGAATAGACAGCTAATTGAAGAATACAAGATTAATTGAGCATGCTGGATGAGGCGCGTCAGAATGATGAAAGGCAAGCCATATCCTACACACAATCCTCTATCTATACACTTGTGAGATGAGTACAAAAAATTCCATGGCTACAGGGTAAAGAGTTCTCTTGCTAATAGTACGATGATCAAAGCAGTGAGAGGCACTCCATCGCTCACTTTTAGCCCCATACACTGACAAATTTCTACTATACTCCCGACAAAGAACCACCCCACACTGGGGCAAGTCAAAAGCAAATCAACATTACAAGGTGAGAAAGGGGATAGAAATTTTCTTGCTCGCACTTGCATCAATCTTTAAGTGTCTTTATTACATATGAACACTTGTGTTAATTTAAGTGCCCTAGAGTTGTGAAGAGCAATTCTTTATTTACGCACTTGTATCCATTGTACAACTCAATTGAGTCTATAAATTCACCCTCACATGGAGGCAAAACAGAAGTCACTGTCGTTTGAGCAGTATAATCAAAAATGTCAACAAAAGATGAAGACTCCATAGTCTAGCAAAGGTGTTTGCTTGAACTTGCTAAGATCAATTCCTCAAGCAACAAGAACAAAAATTGGGGCATAAAATAGTAGTGTACCTAGTAAAAGCAAGGTCAATGCCCATAAATGAAAAATTGAGATGATAAATAGGGGCATAAAAAAAGCAGTGTGCTTGGTAAAAGCAAGGCCAATGCCCCAGACAAAAATACAGCCATTTGTATTCCCAAGAGAAATTGTGGTTCAATTGATACAACCTCCATCTGACCGTGAAGAAAGACTAGTGACAAATGCCAAGGCAATCACCAACTCTCACCCTCTTACATGTGAGCCAAGACTACGTTACATTCCCATTGTAAAAGTCTCTTCAGACTAGGGGCACTTCAATTAACGTAGGATTTCATGTGTACATAAGCATCGCTCGAAGAAGTACGAGTAAGATTACTCTATCTCTTTTCGCAGGGTTCTTGACTTGTAAATTTGGAGATGATCGTGCAGCATTTTTATCCATCGGCTTCGACCTCGATGGTCCCACTTGATGAGCCGTTGACTAAGTCTTCATCACAATTTCAATAAAGACCTCTCACATTGGTAAAGTCGTACCGTTTGCGAGAATACTCGGACCCCTGCTGACATGATGATAGTGAGATAGTGTGGTCCTTATAAATCCTGCATCAATGGTCAGGATAGCCTTCTCCATGAGAGTGAGTGAAAAGTCCTTTCAGACTGAAAGTCCCTCATCTGGCATGCTCAAAGCATCTATATTCCGAGTAAATGTTGTCTTTCAAAATCTTCCCCAGTGGAATTCGAATTATACAAAACTAATAAAATTATCATGCATAAATCACATCTGAATTTATGAATTTACAGTATATACAATCACGTGTGCATATTGTGCAAATAACATACTCTCAGAGATCAGAGATATTGCCAAGTAAGCATATCCTTATCCCCATTTGCCTTAAAGTACCTGCCACTGTCTAGGTACTCCCTTATTGACACTCAACCTAATTGAGTCGTCCCTTGAGTTTGGGTGCTTATTGCTGTCTAGGTATCCCCATTGTCTTTAAGTACCGGCCACCGGTCAGATACTCCATTTTCCTGACACTCGATCTATTCAAGTTGTCCCTAGAGTATCGATACTTGTGACTAGCCAAGTATCCATTTATTGTTGAATACCTACTGCTATCTAGGTATCCCTATTATCTTTGAGTACCGGCCACCGTTCGGATACTCCTTTTTTCCTAAGACTCGACCTGTTCAAGTCGTCTCCAGAGTATTGATACTGGTGGCTGACCAAGTATCCCTTTACCGTGAATACCTACTACTGTTTAGGTATCCCCATATCATCAAATACCCACCGTTGTCTAGGTATGCTTTCTAGCACTTGGATCAGCCTGAGTGGTCCCAAATCATATCATTAAATACATGTGTTCATCCAAGTATTCCAGCACTTTGTACACCTGTGGCTATCCAGGTGTTCCAACCCTTTTGAGTGCCTACGGCTATCCAGGTAAGCCTTGTGCTTCATTCAAATTCTCATTACCAGGAGGTGAGAGACCTTCATGAATATGCGAGGCATGTCCTCGATATTCCCAACTACCAGGAGGTGGGAAACCCCCATGAATATCCGAGGTACGTCCTCGATATTCCCCAATTATTAGGAGGTGAGAGACCTTCATGAATATGCGAGGCACGTCCTCAATATTCCCAATTACCAGGAGGTGAGAGACCTTCATGAATATCCAAGGTATGTCCTCGATATTCCAACTACCAAGAGGTGAGAGACCTTCACGAATGTCCCAGGTACGCCCTCGATATTCCCCATACTAGGAGGTGAGAAATCTTCACAAATATGCGGGGCACGCCCTCGATATTCCCAATTGCCAGGAGGTGAGAGACCTTCACGAATATCCCAGGTACGTCCTCGATATTCCCAACTACCAGGAGGTGGAAAACCCCCATGAATATCCGAGGTACATCCTCGATATTCCCCAATTACCAGGAGGTGAGAGACCTTCACGAATATGCGAGGCACGACCTCAATATTCCCAATTACCAGGAGTTGAGAGACCTTCATGAATATCCCAGGTACGTCCTCGATATTCCTAATTAGCAGGAGGTGAGAGACCTTCATGAATATGCGAGGCACGTCCTCAATATTCCCAATTACCAGGAGGTGAGAGACCTTCATGAATATCCAAGGTACGTCCTCGATATTCCAACTACCAGGAGGTGAGAGACCTTCACGAATGTCCCAGGTACGCCCTCAATATCTTCCAATTACCAAGAGGTGAGAGACCTTCATGAATATCCAAGGTACGTCCTCAATATTCCAACTACCAAGAGGTGAGAGACCTTCACGAATGTCCCAGGTACGCCCTCGATATTCCAACTACCAGGAGGTGAGAGACCTTCACGAATGTCCCAGGTACGCCCTCGATATTTCCTAATTGCCAAGAGGTGGGACACCTTCACAAATGTCCAAGGTATGTTCTCAATATTTCCAATTATCAAGTACCTCTTCGATACTTGTGAATGTCCAAGTATCTCCCAAGAATTCATACTTGTGATCATCCAAGTACCCCTTCAATGCCTATGGTCAGCCAAATACCCATTTTGACGCCTGCAAAAGCCCAAATATCCTTCAGGTTAGTACTTGTGAATATCCATGTACTCTTTGATATGCCTGTGAATGTCCAGGTATCTTCACAAATTGATGCCCTGAGAAAGGTCGGTGCATCCTCCCGAGAAAGGTCGGGTTCCAACCAGTGTCTTTGACACAGGTCAGACACCCCCACAAAACAGATGCTCTCAGAAAGGTCAGCGCATCTCCCGAGAAAGGTCGGGTACCAACTGGTGTCCTCGATACAAATCAGGCACCCACAAACGAGATGCCCTGAGAAAGGTCGGTGCATCTCCCGTCAAGGCGACCGAAGAAAGGTTCGGATCCTAGACAAATCATTGATTGTTTTAACAGGCGACCGAAGAATGGTTCGGGTCCTGGAGAAGCAATTTCTCGTCACGGCGACCGAAGAATGGTTCGGGTCCGAGACAAACCACTAATTACTCCAACAGGTGACCGAAGAATGGTTCGGGTCCTGGAGGAGCAGTCTCCTGTCAAGGCAACCGAAGAAAGGTTTGGGTCCTAGACAAATCATTGATTGTTTTAACAGGCGACTGAAGAATGGTTCGGGTCCTGGAGAAGCAATTCCCGTCACAGCGACCGAAGAATGGTTCGGGTCCGAGACAAACCACTGATTGCTCCAACAGGCAACCGAATAATGGTTCGAGCCCTGGAAAAGCAATCTCCTCATATCACCAGGTAAGATGACGCCTTGATACTTGCCAAACTCGGGGCTCACACCCTATCTCACTCACTCCCGGTAAGTAACTACAGGTATCTTCTCATCTGCCTTAGAATATGTAATGTTATATTGCTTTTTTTACATAGGATAATAAGTCCCAAATAAAATATAATCCGCTACGCATATATGACCAAATTTTGGGCATCATTTTGTCTTTGAAAGCAACCTCTCATGAGCTCACCTTCAAAGAGGGGTAGCTGTTGACGCCTAAAAATTAGACTTTATTATTATTATTATTATTATTATTATGTTTTATTTGATTTTCGGATAATAAACCAAAAAAAAAAAAAACAGCAAAAACAAAGCAAAAGAAAAAAACAAAAAGAGGAGCAGCCCCTCCATGGGCTCTCAGCCCATTTCCGCCAAGCCCGGCCCCATCACATCTTCTTCTTCCTCGCGCCTCTGCAGCGCACGCGCAGAGGGCGCGACGGAAAGGAAGGGGGTGGACGGACGGCAATCGCGTGCGAAGCAAAGGAGCAGTTGGCGTCGACGGGACGTGACCGGAGGAGGCGATAATGGCGGATGGGACGGCGGTCCAACCGGTGGGTCGAAGCCTCGCCGACCGGCCGCTTCCACGCCTATAAATAGGCCCTCCATCCTCGACAAAGAACAGACACCGAGATCGCGGAAAGAGAGAGGGAGCCAGATTTAGTCGCAGCCCTTGGACACCCCCACTGAGAGACATCAGGGGGGCCGAGGGCTCGCGGCCTCTGATCTGAGCCCCGCTGGAGGGAGGAGTAGAGAGAGAGAGAGAGAGAGAGAGAGACGCCGGAGAGGAAGAGATTCGTGGGGGGGGGGGGTCTCACCGTCATCCCCACCCTTGTTGCGCCGTCATCATGAATAGGTAACGTGACGCCTCCGTCGCCGTCTCCGTCACTGTCTAGTCCTTGTCGCTGCCGTAGCCGTCGTCGCCGTAGCAGCCGTAGCCGCCGCCGCTGCCGTTGCCACCGTAAACCTCCCGTTTTCCCCCTTCGGTGTCGTGGATTCGCAAACCCTAGGGTTTGCGATTTCCGGGTCACGAAGCGGGTCCAGGTCTGGAAACCCGAGTCGAGGTTCCGGAGTTGGGTCGGGTAGGGTTCCGAAGGAACCGGGTCGTGGAGCAGGAAGTTGGAGCGGGTAGTCGGGCTGGGCCGGGCGTTTAGCCTCGGCACCATTTAAATAAAATAAAAAAACAAAGAAAAAAGAAAAAAGAAAAGATGAAAAAACCCGAGTCGGGCCCGTCCTCGTTTGGGTCGCCAGCCGGGACGGCACGGCCCGTGGATCCGACCGGGCGGTTTTTATTTTAATATAATATTTTAATAATAAATAAATAATTTATTTTCAAAAAAAAAAAAAAATTTCTTTTCGAAATATATATATATATATTAAAAAAAGCATTTTAATTTCCAAAAAAACTAAAATATCCAAAAAATATTTCATTTTCTAAAAAATATTAAAAAATGTTTTAATTTCCAGAAAATCGAAAAATAATAAAAAATGATAAAAATATTTTATTTTCTGAAAAATCAAAAAAATCAAAAATATTTCATATTTTCCAAAAAATGTCAAAAAATCCAAAAAAAAGCCAAAAATTCATGAAAAAGCCAAAAAAATTCAAAAAAAAGCCAAAAAGACTTGTATTTTTTCAAAAAATACCAAAAAATCCCTTTGTGTCCAAAAAATTAGAAAATGACTCAAAAAATGTTTTTCCTCCCAAAAATGCATGGAAAACCCCTCAAGCATCCAAAAAACCTCAGGGTTTAAACAAGATTAGGTACCGAAAGGGTATTAGTGATTAACTAGTGTAATCAAGTCCCGATCCTAATTTCTCTAGTTGCGCAGAGTGAGTATTTCTCTCGATACTTCACTTGGGTTTCTAATCAACCCACCCCAAATCGATTAGTGGCGACTCCAATTTAAAATTTGATTTATAAGTTAAAAACTTGAACCATTAAGTCGTGAATTGGTGGACTTGGGAGAGTCCGGTTTTAATAAATTCAACCGAGCCATTAGCCTCCTTAGGCGCCCGTACGCGATTGCGGGCGCCGGAAAAAAAGAGGTCGCGACAAGTCCTATGAGGTCTCGCAAGTCCCAAGCAATGCCTGTGTCATATCCGGGGTCTCTAAGGGATGTGAGAGCATCAAGTCTCCGGTTAAGCGCGTCAAGACCCAGGTTCAGAGATATTCGACAGAGAGCGTCAAGACCCCCGTCAGGGTAGAGAGCGCCAAGACCCCCATCCAGAGGTCTCCGATAGAGAGCATCAAGACCCCCGTCTAGGGAGAGAGCGTCGAGAACCCGCGTCGCGACCCCCGTCCAGAGGTCTTCGGTAGAGAGCGTCCAGACCCCCGTCCGGGGAGAGAGCGTCGAGACTCCCGTCCAGAGGTCTCCGGTAGAGAGCGTCAAGACCCCCGTCCAGAGGTCATCGGTATCCATCTTGTGTGAGCCGTCGCTAGTGGAGGCTGCGACAGCGATATACGAGGGCAGAGTAGACGTGGCTTCGGAGATCATGCGACGCTTGTCTGCCGTGCCGAACCCCATGAGTTATTCAAAGCAGAAATTGATGGGATACATGTTGGTTGCGCTTAAATCGCGTGTGAGCCCAGTCGATTACCCCCCTCCCGTGGCGGAGTTGTTCACCGAGGAACATGTGTTATCGGTTCGGTCGCTTTACGATATGTCTCCTTATTTCTGGCTCGGTTTCAATGCAGCCAATCTCGCGATTTTGGAAGCTGCATCGGAGCAACCCCCCACTATCAAGCTCCATGTAATTGATTTCGATATTGGTGGGGAAGGACAGTACGACCATCTCCTTTGCGCGCTATCCAAGCTTCAGGCGAGCAATCAATCCACCCTTAAGATCACGACGCTCGCAGATAGCTTCAACGGTGAGAAGAGGCTCAGGATGCTTGGGGATCGACTGAGGGAACTCACGGCCTGTAGAGGAGTTAGGTTAGTATTCAACATCGTCAGCAAGAAGCTAAGCGAGTTGAGCCGCGACTCGCTAGGCTGCGAGCCAGACGAGGTGCTGGCGGTGAACTTGGCGTTCAAGCTGTACAGAATGCCGGACGAGAGCGTGTCCGTGGAGAACACGCACGACGAGCTCCTCCGGAGCGTAAGGGGTTTGGCGCCGCAGGTGGTGACGCTGGTGGAGCAGGAGATGAACGGGAACACGGCCCCATTCTCGATGCGCGTGGGGGAGGCGCTGGCGTACTATGGGGCGCTGCTCGAGTCGATCGAGTCTAAAGTGCTGTGGTACCCTCTAGAGCGAGCGAGGGCGGAGGAGGGGCTGAGTCGGAAATTGGGGAACTCAGTTGCTTGCGAAGGTAGGGACCGGGTTGAAAGATATGAGCTGTTCGAGGAGTGGAGGGCCCGCATGGGGATGGCTGGGTTCGAGTTGAAGCCACTGGATCGACAAGTGGCCGAGTCGATGAAGGCGTGGCTTCACCGTTGGCCCTCACCTTGAGCCAAGATTCACGGTGAAAGAAGAGAATGGCGGGTTCTGTTTCGGCTGGCGCGGCCGAACTCTCACCGTCGCATCTGCTTGGCATTAACCAAATTGACATAAGTATGTGTATGTCATGTGCAGCGATGGCTATGTGATATCTATAATGTATTGTTTTAAGGTGTTTTTCATGAGAAAATGGGAAAAGAAGGAGAGAATCCCATTTCCCCACCCAAGAAATTGAAAGCAATTGAGTAATAAAGAGAGAGATGTTCGGATTTGAGGGGAAAAAAACATTCCCATGCATTGCATTCATTTCTTCCGTTATTTGATTTGTTTCGTTTTGGTGTGTATTGAATTTTTGTACACATTCTTTCTTCTCCGTAGATAGCCATTGTGGGGTTCCACCTATTACATCATTTCTGGAGGTTTTGTAGTAGTTTGCAGCTTAGCTTGAGCTCCAATTTCGCTCAGTCTTTCGGGAGGGGAGGGGGAGGGGGGAATGTCGCGCATTATTCTATTTGCATCGTCATTGTGCACCTCTAGTTTTAATCCCTCCCAAGTGATTCATGCCGGGATAGGGAGAGACATGCCGGGATAGGGAGAGAATTGTTCTAACTACTATTTGTACCTCCATTTCTTTAAGGATTTAAGCCTTCGTTTTCAATAGCTGATATAATATTTTAAGTTCATTCATACATTTTCTTTCCATTTTGAAATTGAGTAGTTTTATGAGTGATTTGTCCTTTTTATGAAATTGAAAGCCAAAATTAGTTTTCGACATGGGTGATACTTAACATCGTAAGACACTCATATTTGTTCTTTAATTTCTGTCTATGACGGTGATATCTCATTTCCTAGTTCAATAAAGGAGCAATATTATTCGTCCGCCAATGCTTTGCCTTTGAATGTCCTTCCTCAAGCTGGCTTTTACACCAAAGAAGCCCTGTGCAAGCTCCAAAAAAATACGAGGATCCTTGCTTCATCAAGCAGCTCTCGCTGTGCTGCGGGATCCAAGTCCAAGCTCGACCCTAAATCCAAATTCTTCGTTGTTTTGAAGGGCCTCATGAAACACAATGCCACAGTCAAACAAACATTGCGGCAAGTGGATTAACTGAGCTCTAATGAGGAAGAGGGTGAAAAGGGAAAGGCGTCTGAGGAGAAGAGGGAAGGTTCGTATAGAGATGATGCAGAGAGACAGTTGGCTGCAATTGAAATTTAGAGGTGCTTATTTGAAATCTGATATGATATGTTGCACTCCGCAGTTGGTTGATGAGAAATCCTATAAATTAGGTCCACTTATTATTCAGAGAAACCCAGATAACCCCGAATGGCCTAGAGCATAACAACTTCCTTTGCTGGGAGAAATCAAGAAACAGAGATGGATAGCGTGACTGTCAAGATCGATAAGATGGGGATATTGTTAGGGAAATCTCTTTTGATGTTTTGAAGATGACAAAATAAATCAAAGGCTGCTAACATGTTTAATGGTTAAGTAATAGACCATGCAGATGATAGAACATGTAAAGGATATTGTCAAAGTCTGAAGATTACCAGACTCAAGACTCAAAGTCTGAAGACTGCCAGACTTTAGTGTCAAAGTTTGTTCTACATCAGAAGTCTGTCAACTTTGACTAATTCTAGACTGAACGTGAATGATGAACCAGAAGACAGATTTTATATCGAAGTGAACCGAAAAGATGACTCTATCTGAAGCCGAACCGAGTACAGACCTTAAAGCTAAATGCTCGAAGCGAGATATGTTCAAACCCAGATTTTAAAGTCTACGAGACTCAGACTTTACATCCAAATTCGATGAATCGTAACTCAAGCCCAATCATACAACGGCTAGTGATCTGGTTTGGATTCCACATCAAGATTGATTTGATTGATTCAATCTATTTGATTGACGATTGGATCTTGAAGACAAGAACTTTCTACACGAAGAAGCTTTACTTATGGAAACCAAGATTTCGTTTGTATGGGCGATCGGAATCAATTTGGGATTCTACATTTGTCACTCAACGGCTACCAAATCTTCTAGATACAAAGTTGTCCAATGGGTATATTGGAAGACGATTCTCGGGATACTGTCCAACGGTTAGTTTGGAAGTGGAGGAGTATTTAAGGAGATCATGGACCGATGAGCAAGTAAGAGACGGAGCGTAGAATTTATAATTCCAAAGTCTGAGCGACTTTCGATCATATACTTGTCTCTTGAGAGCTTAAACGTTTGTAATTGTGAGAGAAATACCAAAAGATTGACTTAGTGAGATAGTGTAATCTACTACTAAATGTTTGCACTCGAAGTTGTAATCTCTTATTGATTGCATAGTGGAATCCAGCCAAGAAGGCTGTTAGCGTGGGAGAGTGGACGTAGGCTTGGATTAAGCCGAACCACTATAAATCTTGTGTTCTTATTTTCTTCCCTAACTCCTTTATTTTGTTCATACTAGCACTCTCAATTGGTATCAGAGCTCGTGTTCTTACTTTATTTGAAGTGTTTTACTTCAGAGTAAAAGATCCATGGCTAGTATGTTGGCACCAGGACTTATGGAAGGGCAAAGCAACACAAGGCCACCATATTTTGATGGAAAGGAATATGACGTATGGAAGAACAAAATGAAAGCATTCCTAAGATCCAGAGATCTCTTACAATGGGATGTTGTGGAAAGAGGAATCAACCCCATTGCTGCGTCTACATCAAATAAGAATGGCAAAGACAAAGAAACAAAACCCCCCGCTCCTATGTCTCGGACGGAAATGTCCAAAAGAGAAGCTTTTGATGCGAAAGCAATTTATTCTTTATATTGCGCTTTGTCTCCTGCTGAATATAATAGAATCTCTTTATGTGAAACAACAAAAGAAGTTTGGGATAGACTTCATGTTACATATGAAGGGACCGATCGTGTAAAAGAGACAAAAGTAAACTTCTTGCTTGGCCAATATGAATCATTCAAGATGAACCAAGGAGAGTCAATTGGAGATATGTTCAGCCGTTTTACAGAAATTGTAAATGGCTTAGCATATCAAGGTCAGCAAATTTCTACCCCGATAAAGGTCAACAAACTCTTGCGAGGTTTCTCAAAAGATTGGAATCATGTCAAGACCTCAATCCGGGAGACTCAGAGGATTATGCCACTCTCCGTTGATGAATTGATTGGCACTCTTCAATCCTATGAAGTGGAACAACTCAATGATGAAGATCCCGAAGGTAAGAAGTCCATCGCTTTAATATCTAATGCTGTTTTTGATGAAACAGATTCAGAAAATGACATGGACGACGAAGAACTTGCCTTTATGGTCAAGAAATTCAAAAAGCTGAGTAGAAAAGGAAGGAACTTTGATGGAAGAAGTCAATACAAGCATAATGGCCATAAAAGAATCATGAAAGAAGATGATGATCAAGAAAATATATGCTTGATGGCACATTCAAAATCTGAGTCTGATTCAGACACAGACTCAGAATCAAAGTCTGACTTGAACACAGACTCAGAATCCGATGAGGAAATCGAGAAAAAATGGGTTCCAAAGAAAAGATAAGTTAGTTTTGCAGGATATAAAGAAGAAAGAAGAAAGAGGATTTGGTAAGGAATTTTTTATTCTCAATTTGATTTGGGCAATAATTCTCATTATGCTTGATATTCGATATATCCTTGGTTGATTTAGATTTTATAATGATCATATTCCTTGATTTGTTTTATTGAAGAAAGAATCGCATGATATGTTTTTGTGATTCGAGATTTGATTTGTTACGTGTGATCATTTTTTATATCATGCTTAAAGACAAAAGAATTTATTTGGTTTGATTTTATAATCTCAGATTTTATCATATTTTGCCAAATAAAAATCTGTTTTACGTGATATTAATTTATGATGCAAGATATTTTTAGATACTCAATGATTTTATTCCCTCTGATTTTATCGTACTATGACTAAGTGAGAATTTATTTTTCAAAATATCATTGTGCATAATATTCTTTCTTTGAGTACTCTGTTATGATGAATTAAGAAAGAATATTTGGTGATTATATATTTTGCTCTAACATCATGGAAGGATCCAAATTGATGGATACCAAAAAGGGAAATGAGTTGATTGTAGGAAATTCTTTAAGGGAATGATGATTGCGAATCTACGCAAATTTTGGTGCAATCAGAAAATATCTCCTGTGACAATTGCAACAATTGTTTCTATTCGCAAATATTGTCATGATGACAGGGGGAGAAATCAAATCCAAAAGAAAAGGAAAAGAATCGTGATCATCTCAAAAAGGCAACAAATTGAGGGGGAGCATTGATCAATTATAAAAAAAATATTTTTGGATTGATCGTGATCTTATTATGGATGGAATGAAAAGTAAATGTGTCAGAATTTGTTCAAAAAAATCCGGTTAGTACATCTTTTATTACATTTTGTCATTAAATCTCTTATTAATATTATCATTTTATTATGACAAAAATGGTACGTAAATTTTATGATGCATCCGTGATTTTTATTGGATATTTGCCAATATATATATATATATAATCGAAGTGAGCTATATTACATATCTTTAATATTCGACTTGTTTTATAAAAGTTGATCTTTTTGGAAATTATATGTCATTTTATATTCTCTACGTGAATCTATTGTTATCGCTTTTTGATTATGACAAAAAGGGGGATAATATATGAATACGCATATGTGTTGATTGATATTATATTATTTATGGCATAATATTGAGCTGCGATTATTTATCTATATATTGTTATGCTCAATCTATTTTCTATCTTCTGATATCATTTGATTTAAAAGTATGTTTACAAATCTGCATATTCAGAGATTGTTTTGTCATCATCAAAAATGGGGAGATTGTTAGGGAAATCCCTTTTGATGTTTTGAAGATGACAAAATAAATCAAATGCTACTAACATGTTTAATGGTTAAGTAATAAACCATGCAGATGATAGAACATGTAAAGGATATTGTCAAAATCTGAAGATTGTTAGACTCAAGACTCAAAGTCTGAAGACTGCCAGACTTTAGTGTCAAAGTCTGTTCTACATCAGAAGTCTGTCAACTCTGACTAATTCTAGACTGAACGTGAATGATGAACCAGAAGACAGATTCTATGCTGAAGCTGAACCAGAAGACAGACTCTATGCTGAAGCTGAACTGGGTACAGACCTTAAAGCTAAATCTGTTTAGAAGCAAATATGTTCAGACCCAGATTTTAAAATCTACAGACTCAGACTTTACATCCAGATTCGATGAATCGTAACTCAAGCCCAATCATACAACGGCTAGTGATCTGGTTTGGATTCCACATCAAGATTGATTTGATTGATTCAATCTATTTGATTGACGATTGGATCTTGAAGACAAGAACTTTCTACACGAAGAAGCTTTACTTATAGAAACCAAGATTTCGTTTGTATGGGCGATCGGAATCAATTTGGGATTCTACATTTGTCACTCAACGGCTACCAAATCTTCTAGATACAAAGCTGTCCAATGGGTATATTGGAAGACGATTCTCCGGGATACTGTCCAACGGGTAGTTTGGAAGTGGAGGAGTATTTAAAGAGATCATGGACCAATGAACAAGTAAGAGACGGAACGTAGAATTTATAATTCTAAAGTCTGAGCGACTTTCGATCATATACTTGTCTCTTGAGAGCTTAAACGTTTGTAATCGTGAGAGAAATACCAAAAGAGTGACTTAGTGAGATAGTGTAATCTACTACTAAGTGTTTGCACTCGAAGTTGTAATCTCTTATTGATTGTATAGTGGAATCCAGCCAAGAAGGCTGTTAGCGTGGGAGAGTGGACGTAGGCTTGGATTAAGCCGAACCACTATAAATCTTGTGTTCTTATTCTCTTCCCTAACTCCTTTATTTTGTTCATACTAGCACTCTCAGATATACTACTTGTATTTTATGTTTTGTGATCCACATCTCAATTGTACCATAATTAAAGGGAGGACAGTATGGAGAAATCCAAGTGACTGCTCGAACTTTATCGGGCTTGGCCATGGACACTCGAGCTTCCAAACATTGTTTCGTCAGCAAAGTTTAGCGCTGGAGATGCCATCAAAGCAAAGCGTAATGGCGACTCTAGTTTGTTGCCTTTATCTTTCATCAACTCCAATCAATTTGTTCTCAGGTTCTTTGAAGGAAAAACAAAACCAACATCATAAGGGGAAAATTTCAGGAAAAAGGAAAAAACCCACCATAATCGCGCAAAAGCGATGAAGGCTGCGGAAAAGCTAGACATGATGAAGCATTGATTAGAGACGTTCGTCTCAGATGGTGCAGACAATTTCTGCATCATGGCTACCAGCACAGCCATCTGAGCTTGAAACCGATGAGCCAAATGGAAGATTATAGATATACAGCCTCTGCGAGAGAAGACGATGAAGAGGAAGCTTTTTAGCCATGTGGTGGGACATCTGAGACTAAAGGTGGGGAGTTGAAAAAAGGTGGTGCAGTAAGGCTATTGAAAGTTCAGACCCAGACCTAGAGGCACTGGGTTTGGAGATTGTTAAAATATAAATATGTGCGGAAGCATGGTTTTGGTAGTAGTGATAGTTTTTGGTTAGTAGCGTGTGTGCAAGTGTATGGTGTAGTTTATAGATGACGGACAAGGGATGGACTAGAATAATTGAAAGACAAAGAACATGAGATATGGGAAATAGTTTCATTAGTTGAATAAAATAATTTTACAAGGAAGTGTCGGAAGTATTAGTGGAGGAGCTTCATGATATGGAATATATTCTCATGCTCCTCTCACCCTCTTACATTTGTTGTTCTACTATGTTTTTTTTTTTTTTTTTTTTTTTTTTTGTGGGGGGGACAAGGATAGTTTCACTAGTTTATGAAAATAATTTTATAATAGTTGAAGGAGGTATTGGTGAGGGAGAGGGAGCATGATGTGGTTTTTATGCTTAGCCCCCACCCAAATTCATTTGTTGTCCCCTCTTGATCCATTTGTTGGCACACTTGCACTTGCCTTTGTTGTCCCTCACCAACACTTCCTTCAATTATTGTCAAATTATTTTACATAGTAGAACAACAAATGTAAGAGGGTGAGAGGAGCATGAGAATATATTCCATATCATGAAGCTCCTCCACCAACACTTCCAACACTTCCTTGTAAAATTATTTTATCCAACCAATGAAACTATTTCCCATATCCCACGTTATTTGTCCTTCAATTATCATATCTCATCCCTTGTCCATCTTCTACAAACTACACCATACACTTGCACAATATCACTAACCAAAAACTATAACTAATACCAAAACCATGCTTCCGCGCACATTTAAATTTTAACATGGTATCAGAGCACAGGTCTATCGGATGGTTATGGGCGTTTGTCCTCACCATCCTCAACTAAAAAGGCCAAAGCCCGAGCGAGAGCCAACAGAGCTAGAGCCGGAACCAGAGCCAAAATCAAAGCTGGAGCCAGAGCCAGAGCCTACGAGAGCCAGAGCCAGAGCCCGAGCTAACAACTACAACTAAGAAAATTTTGATGCCCAAGACATATGAGACATCGTTGAAGAAAATTCATTGCAAGTGCAAGTGGTTCAACAAGAGAATGCAAAGGATCGCGGACGAAGACGGAATAAAAGACATGGGACAAACTACAATAGCCGAAGTATCTCGAAAATGGATCAAGGGGGAGTGTTGGAAATGGTGATCCATTTTCTAGAATTTCCTAGAGTTGCTAAACTACAATCTAGAATTCTCTAGATAATGTTTTAGATGGCAAAGAAAAATGTAGAAGCACATGTGTAGATTTCTCTAGAAGAAGAGAGGATAAACTATAATCTAGAACTCTCTAGATTAAGCCTAAGTGGACAACATTCTACACAAACCTAGAATGTTGGTAGAGCACCCTATAAATAGGAAAGATGGGAGAGCATAGTAGAACAACAAATGTAAGAGGGTGAGAGGAGCATGAGAATATATTTCATATCATGAAGCTCCTCCACCAACACTTCCGACACTTTTTTGTAAAATTATTTTATCCAACCAATGAAACTATTTCCCATATCCCATGTTCTTTGTCCTTCAATTATCATATATCATCCCTTATCCATCCTCTACAAACTACACCATACACTTGCATAATATCACTAACCAAAAACTATAACTAATACTAAAACCATGCTTCCGCGCACATTTAAATTTTAACAGAGATTAATATCGGCGAGTTTGACGAAACTCAAGCGGCTGTGGCCGAACTTGAAGACTCGAGCAGCCTCAGCCATGGCCGCAAGCTTGGTGAAACTGGAGTGGCCATGGCCGGAAGTGGTGGTGGCTGGTGGTCGAGAGTCTTGGTTTTAATATTTTTAGCTTTTTTTAAATAACTGTATAATAATTCTTGTCTGACAGGAAATTGAAGAGAAAGGGAGGAATTTTACTGTATATTCATTGATTTGTATACAAGCACATTAATACATTTATAGTGCAAGAATGGAAGAGAATAAAAGGAAACAATTACAAAGAATTTTAAATTTCTAATTACTAAAACTTCCTATTCGCTAAATCAATCACTCTACAAATAGAAATCAATCACAATATCCAACATTATCCTTTCTTTATTTTTTAAAATCTTTTTTATCATTCTTTTAAATCTTAAATTTTTTGTTTTCTAACAAGGCACATGGCTTTAGAAAGTAATAAAAATTGTCAGGCCAGTACTTTTAGTTCGTCAAAATAGATGAAATTAATGAATGGCTTGATTATATAAATTTGAGAAGTTTTTGAATTTAATTATATATATTTTTAAGAAATCAGTATTTTTGTTTTCTTTCTTTATTTTTTTTCTTTTTCTTTCCTCTTCATCTTCTTCTCGGTACCATCTTTCTTTTCGTCCTTTTTTATTTGTTTTTACACTGTGCTAACTAGCTACTAGGCAAGGCGATTGGGGCTTCTCGCCCTTGGCTAGCAAGGCTGGCCTTGCCCGGATCTGGTTGGCCTCCAACAACAACCACGGGATATAAAGAATTCTTCAGCACCAAGATTGTTGTGCTGCCACAAGAACACAAACGCAAAGGGGGCAATCCACACCACAAAGAGAATTGTCTTGTGCTAGGAGACACAAGGCCTAGGGTTTCCACCATAGCTAGACGAGTTAGAGTTGATTTTGCACACGAAATTCAATTCAATTGTGAAACGTGAGCACGTTGGAGAGAGAGAGATGCCACAAGAACACAAACGCAAAGGGGGCAATCCACACCACGAAGAGAATTGTCTTGTGCTAGGAGACACAAGGCCTAGGGTTTCCACCATAGCTAGACGAGTTAGAGTTGATTTTGCACACGAAATTCAATTCAATTGTGAAACGTGAGCACGATGGAGAGAGAGATGCCACAAGAACACAAACGCAAAGGGGGCAATCCACACCACGAAGAGAATTGTCTTGTGCTAGGAGACACAAGGCCTAGGGTTTCCACCATAGCTAGACGAGTTAGAGTTGATTTTGCACACGAAATTCAATTCAATTGTGAAACGTGAGCACGATGGAGAGAGAGAGAGAGAGAGAGAGAGAGAGAGAGAGAACCTACAAATTGAGAGGAGTAATTGAGTGAGCCCTAAGATGGGAGATCAGTTGCGGAAATGGCGATGGCTGAGGGCGAGGCAACATGATGGTTTGGGCCAAGTCAACCACGCTGAGAGCAAGCAAGGCCGCATTGCCCCATTGTGCATGAGCCTCGTTCATAGCCACGATGACCTCTTCTAAGATCTAGGCGAGGGCTTTATGGCCCTCATCCAGTGGCCAATGAGCTCGGACAATCCTTGCTGGTCACAGTAAAAAAGAAAAAGAAAAAAAAGGGAAAAGAGGAAAAAAAATGAACAAAGAAAAAAATGAAAGAGAGAAAAATGAAAAGAAAAATGAAAATAGAAATACTCAAAAATGCCCCCATCATGTCTTTGAAAAGTGGCACATGAAGTTCACATGCTCACTCAAGCCCTTATAAGAGACTAAGGCTCTGTTTGATAACCATTCAAATATGGCCAAATTCTGATTTTTTGTTCCCAAAATTAGTTTGGGCTCAGAATTGCGTTTGCTAAAACTTTTGTTTCTGGGAACAGATTGGGAGTGGAATCAAGAATAAAAAAAAAGTTGATTCTTGTTTCAAAATCAGAATTGAGAATCAAAACCAACAACTCTTCTTCTTCCTTTCGGCCATCTCGCGATCGTTGTCCACCACTGCCCGCCACCGTCCGTTGCCGCCGGCTGCCGTCCGCTACCACTACCGGTCACCATCCACCGGTCCGGTGAGCTCGCCAGGCTAGGGTGAGGTCCAGTGAGCTCGCTGGAGGCAAGCCCAACCACCAACGAGGCTCGGCCTCCCAAGATTGGCGAGGTTGAGCCTCGACGGTGGCCAAGCGGGCTTCGTCGGGGCTGGGCAAGCCTCATGACGCCCAGCCCCATCGGTGGCCAGGCGAGCCTCGCCCAGCCTCGCCCAGTCGACGAGGCACAGCGCTTGGCCACCGACGAGGCTCGGCGATGAGGGCTTGGCGACGCTCCTAATGAGGTCGCCAACCCTCGTCTAGCCGGCCGGTCGCCGGTCAAGAAGAAGAAGAAGAAGGAAGAAGAACAAGAAGAAGAAGAATAGGAGAAAAAGGAAAAAAAAATGAAAAAAATGAAAAAAAAAGAAAAAAAAATGAAAAAATGAAAAAAAAAAAAAAATGAAAAAAAGGTAAAAAAAATTATTTAAAAATTAAAATAAATTGATTTGAAACATAATTAATGAGCACGGTACCAAACGCAATTTATTCAAGAATAAGAAATTTTGGACAGTTACCAAATGGTTTAAAATATTTAGAATCGGTTCTCGGGAATAGAATAAAAAATAATCATTTTTAATTAGAATCTACTTTTGGAATAGAATTGTTACCAAACGCGTCCTAAGTGATCACTTCAGGCTATTATTAACACTGAGTGATTATTTTAAATCCTTATTTGAGAAAAAATTCACTCAGGATCCTTTATGGAAAAGGGTCCGTTTCAAGCCTTTATATCTCTCTTTCTCATACAACATTGATTTGGATGACATCATGTTTCTGTAAGCTTCTTCAAGATCCATCTCCTTCTGCATAAGAAGTTGGTCAATTTCATTGGCCTTTCCCTCCTTCACATTAAGGATTCTCCTATCCTCACACAGCTTTTCTTTCCCTTTCCTGCAACTTTTGATCCCGCTCTTGTAATTTTCTCTGTTTATAAGATGCAGCCCCGTGTGCTTCCTGCCTGCCAAAAAATGCCATATTTGCAACGTCACTTGCTGAGTATTTCTTACAGCTATAGCAATGTAACCAACGTCATCATGCATGATGCATAAAGATGCACAGGTTGAAAAGAGCATACTCAGTTTTCAAAGAAAAATGCTCCCTTCAAAGTACACTTTCGCGTGCCTCCATCTCTTGCATCTTCAAGTCCAATTGTGAACTTTTTCTGCTGACCTACGAAGTCTGGCATCAACGTTGTGCAGTGTCTCATTCACCTCCAATGACCTATCCTCCATTCCAATAGTCAAAGCACTCGCTTGAGACAACTTCTTCTCAAAGTCAAGCTTTATTCGGTCTTGCTCACTATGCATTTCGTGTAGAGCCTTCTCAAGCTGCATTAACGAAGTTCATCTATGTAACAAAAATATGGAAGACTTCAAATGCTAATCACATTCACTTCCAGCACTCACATGAGATAAGATATATTCAAAAAAATCAAGTTGAGGAATGGCTCTCGTTATATCTTCCCATTTGCAGTGCAACTCAGGCAAAGGAAGAAACAAGTATAAAGCTCGACTTTTTTTATACTAAAATAGGAAAATATAGCCCCACATTGCCACATATTAAACCAACGTCGACAATCGACTATTTTCCCTGGACATAAATTTGTCTAAAACATGCCTATGCATGTCCTGCAACTCTATGTGTGCCCAGTGCAATCGCATACTTCATGTCTGAGAAGGGTCAGATTGTAGGGAAAGGGAGGCTAGCAAATAAGATTCATAAAGGCATAAATCCCGAGCGCGTGAAACAAGCTTACAAAAGCAATACTTATTTTCCTTTTCACGCTTGGCTTTTACAGAGGAGTTAGAAAACTTACTTTTAAGAAGATGGTGACTTGTTGCCACAAAACTGAAAATTCAATTGAATGAAAGGAGCAAGCTCTTCCCAAATTATACCATAACCCCACAACAACCAAACAAAGCTAAAACAGCGCTCTCATTAACCTTTTTGGCACAAGAAGATTTTCATCAGTAATTCATGAGAATATACAGACAAAGATCTTGAACTTTTTTTAAGAATCGGTAGAGCACTCTCAGATTTATCAACCACCAGATTAACACAATCAACCAGAGTTGCTAATCTAATATGATTAGCAACACATAATTTGGCAATCGGAATCAAACTGGTGCTCCAGAAAGAGTTCTCCACCGGGAGTATGGTCGTTATGCCAGATCATAGAAGAATCATCTGGCAATTGAGTTTGTTTTACCTTTAACTATCCGATTTAGCAATCCCTAGTGCCCATGAACGAAATTTTGGCAACACAAATTTAGTAGACAGCTTGTCATTAGTTGACTGTATTTCTAAAATATAAGACAATTAAAATGCAACGCAAATTCTAGAGCATTCAAATTGCAAGACTATCAGCAAGAAGTGGCATGCATTTGCCACACACTGCCTTTCAAAAGCCAAAGTTTTCCTCAGATTTTCCTCTTTCTTCTTAGCTTCAGACATTGCAATCAGATGTGCTGATTGTTCTCGTTGGATAAGCTGTCATGCTTCTGATAATGCTTGGCCTAACTCTTCAAACTTCAGGTTCCACTCCTTTTTGTCGAACATTAGTAGCCCCACATTATATTGATGATCAAATAGCTGCCAAAGGACTTCTATTTAGGTTAACAACAACTGCTAGATCTCAATATATAAGAATTTCAGGGAATTAATTCCTAAATGTCAAATGCTTAACCTAATACAACACTATATAGCCCTGTTTGGCTCAGCATTGGGAATGCTCATTTGGGCTCTAAAGGGGTTTGGCTAAATGCTGTGGTGTTTGGTTCATTTTTTTGGGGACTTTGGGGAGATGCAATTGCATCTCCAAGGGAGTTGAAAAGGCTTTGGGGGAATGGAGGGGGAGAGGTCCATTTGGGAAGTTGCATTTTGGAATGCAACTTCCACTGATCATCTTCATCGAAGAGAAGTCGATCGGAGGTTGACAACCGCCGACCAAGGGGTTGCACACGCCGATAATGTGCCAGCGACCGCCGACCAAGGGTCCCCCGACCCCAGCGACCGTCACCGGACCTCAGGCGACACTTGGGTCACGCGACCTCAAGCGGCCGTCGCTTGGGGTTGCACGACCCAAGCGACCAGATCCGGCCATCCAGCCGTCCGATTCGGCGGTCTGGTGGTCGGACTTCAAAAAAAGAAAATATATATTTTTTTATTTTTTTAATTTAATAAAAGTCATTTACATTACCAAATAGTATTTTGGCCAAAATTGTATTTTAATGCAAATTTTACCAAACAATATTTGCATTTCGAAAACCCCATTTCACCCAAAGGTATTTGCATTTTGGCAAATGCATTCCCCAAAAGCCGAATCAAACGGGCCCATATACAGATAAACATGAGATTTTGTGGCAATTACACATCCAAAAGTTGGAAAAAGTACACTTCCATTGTGAACCTCACCCAAAACAACGCCATCATCCAAAATAACAAATGCGATTCTTCCAACTATTAATGCAAACAAAAATCATAATAATTAATCAAATGAGAAATGTCGAGTATTAAGCAACACATTGCATCTTCATCTCAGCAGGATCGAGCCACAAATCAGTAGTTGCCATTTGAGCTGCATTTGAGATGCTTATCTTGCCCCCCCACACTTTGACAAATTCCAAAGAACCCCATAATTCTCCTAAAATACTTTTGGGATTCCTACTAGCCTGCTAATTTATGTAAGAGGATTTAAGGGTAGTTTTCCCTGAAGTAGCTTGATAAGTATCATAACTGCTAAACTGCCAAGTCCATTTAAAAGACTAATAAACACCTCGATTGGACAAGATGCTTCTTGAATTGTAGCAAAACAAAGAGGACATACTATGACATCTCACTTTTCACACTTTTCACATCATCTATTAGCGTCTGAAAGTCTTGCTGCATACAGAGAAGCATAATATCTCCCCCAGGAGGGTTTGACTGGTCGATGAATCGGAAGTTACACAAGTAAATGAGCCCGCCTATCCCAAACTGCATCTCATGCTGTGTTTACTCGGGTAGGTAATTACACATGACAAAATTTTCCATCCTACAAACAGGTGCGTAGAACATTGTTATACAATTGCAAGAAGCAACAACCAACTCAGAATAACTATATACACTCTAAGGAACAAGCATGGTGTCAAAACATAGTATGCCCGGTTTATCTTGAAAAATATTTATCCTATTCCTCAAACACTACTAACCTCCCTCCCTCCCTCCCTTCCTCCGAACTCAACTATGGACAAAAGGTGCTGCATTCGGTCAAACACAACAAAGCTAACCATTCTAGCGTAATTGATATCCAAGAACCCATTCAGCTAAGGTAAACTAACTACTCCAAGCCTTAGAAAATGGTTATAAAGGCAATAAGCCATAATCAACCATATCTATCAAATTTACCTCAGTTTTCGAGCTTCCTGGTGGTCTTTCTGGTCCATCTCCACTTCGACCCGCCTCTCCAAACCGCCTCCAGCGCCCCCCATTGTCCTCCAACCCAACATTCCCCATTACTTTCCCATCCAGCGAGGCCACTGGCGGAGGCGGCTACGCCGGCCCATCAAGGAAAGCCGTCGCCTTTCCCCCTTGCCATCGCTCCTCGCGGCCACGATCCGTCAAAGGGACACAGAGCCGCAAATGGAGAAACAATATATGCAGGGGCCAAATTTAGTTTTTTTTTCTTCTTCTTTCTTTTTTTTTCCATTTATTAATATTACCGAAAATCAAGCCTCCAATATTCATCCCCCATATTGTTTTTCGTTACATGTATTTCACTTTTTCCTAAGATTTGTAGATTGAAAGCTTTTTATTTAGTTAAAATCACATCGAAACCTTTAAAAGTGCCTGATTAAAAAAAAAAAATCTTTAAAAGTGCAATAAGTATGTATTTTTCAAATTTTAAAAATTCTATTTTTCTTTTTCCAGAAATTTTTGGAGAAAAACTGGAAAAGAAAACTATATTTATACATTTATTTCTCCACTTATTCTAATATTACTTTTATAAAGAAAGAAAATAGATCTATTTCTAAATTACCCATGTATTAAATAATACATGTTATAATACATATATATATATATATATATATATATATCTTTAAGTCTCATTTCACACAATTTCTACTATAGTTATCTATTTTTAACCTCGTTAACAATCACCAAAGCCGTGACTATATTATAGAGAAAGGGCATTTAGAAAGAGACTTCGCTCTCCAATCTCTCACTTAGAGTATTAAACTAATTTTGTAAACTAATTTTTAGTATAATTGGCATTACCTTCCATTCCTATGATTGCTTGGGCCGAATTGTATTAAAGAGTAACAAATGAAATTTCATGGGCAAACTTTCTCTTAGAAAGAATAAAGACTCATGGTCGTGGATAATAAGTTTTCATCAATAATTGATTAAATGCACATGCTACACGAATAATCGAGAGTTATTGATGCATTATCTCGATTATCTAGGTTACAGTGTCGTTTTGATTTATAGAGAAAGGGAATATATTATTTTCTTGTTTTGGCGACATTCACTTAACATACTTTCAATGTATATTAGACTTAGGAGGACCTTCCAATAGATAAGTCACCAATAGGAAAGTTAATGGGTTGCCAAGCCCAAGGACGTAATACGGAAACTTTTGGGTTTTAATTTAATCAATTTAACATGTGAATTAATTTAGTTAGGAGTCAGCACTAATAAATTATTGGTAGGTTGATTAGACCTATGTATGAATGTAGGAACTTAATTACATTATATTAATCAATCTTGATTAATTTTAAGGCTAACCACTAGGGTGCACAATCAATAATCTAGCACTCAATAAACCAAAGCAACAAATGAAAATTGCCAAGAAGAAAGCACAACTTTACTATGATGAATTTCCCAATATACAAAAGATGTTGATTAAAAAAGAAAAAAAGGAAAAAAAAAGGTAGCATGCACAGCCTAAACTAAACATTGAGTTCTAAATAATCATGCAATCTCAAACTAATTCTTTTTGATGTTTTCCTATATGCAATTTTAACCTGAGTTTAATATGCATGAATTATTAAATTAATGATGTTTGAGATGACTTGATTTTAATGACAAGTAAAATTAATATGAACTATTTTAAAGATGATGTGGCAAGTGGTGACAAGGCATGGAATTGATGCAATGTCAACATTTTCTGGTATTTTCTTTTAAAAGTTATAATAAGAAAGTACTTAAAATGCAATATTTACCGAATTTAAATTAAGAAATAATTAATGGGGTTTACTCCCCAATCCACTTTCATCTCTTTTAAAATTTTTATTCTCTCCGACTTGAGCAAGTGAGCTGAGCAAATCGAGAGTTTGAGACAACAAGACGATCAAGAGTTCCTCTTCTTCTTCTTCTTCTTCTTCGAGATCGAATTCAATGGCGGATTCGGACATTGGTATTTGGTGTTTTCTTCTTTTTCTTTTCTTTTTTGGATTCCAATTGGCTCTCTCTCTCGCTTATAATTTTGCATGTGGTTTTGTGTGTCATTTTGACTTTTTGCCAAGTGGATTTTGTGTTGTTTTTAAGTTGTTAAGTAGGAAAAACTTGTTATTTGTCTCAGATTTTGAGCCATCATGGTATGGCGATTTTGCATGCGGGTATAATTTTGGTTTAAGAATCATCACTAAGTTGCTGATTCATTAAAGAAAAAAAAAAAGGAATGTTCTCTAAGTGAATAACTGTGATGACGTCTGCATAATTGGTGCTGTTTGTCCACCAAGCTTGTGCTGTCTCTCCAAGGTTGCCTTCAAGTCGGACGGTGGTTTGGGCGCGCAATTTGGACTAGCAACTTCTTCTAGTAGCATCAAAAATTAGAAGTTAAAAATCCAACACGGGCTAAGCTATGTTTGCTTGTCGGACGTGGATCTATAGTCAAAGCCCATCGTTGACTCATCTTGTGGGCTTCTCGTGGGCTTCTCGTGGGCTTCTCGTGGGCTTCCATTCTACGCAAAGGTAAAAACAAGATCAGAAAAGTGTCAATGTCAATGTACAGAAGTCCCTGTTATGCAATTATCGAGCCAATAAGAAGTACGTCATATTCCATGTATTCCCCATTAATTTGATAACAAATTTGGACATATTATGAGTGTTAAAATCTCTGAATGCATTATATTAACAAGGGTTAGAATTTACTTTCCTGTATCAAATTCAAATTGTAAACCCATGTCAAATCTTCATCTCCAAAAATAATTGTCATTAAATCAAGCCAGAAAAGATATTTCTTAGACTCTTAATGTATTAAAATTGGGGTTTCTATTAAAATCTATTTGCATAAACATGCTAGAAAAGACCTATATCATTTGGAGAAATAACTTTGTAATGTAACATGATTATTTTCAATCTCAATGCAGAACTACAAATATGTTTTTGAGGTCCTACTATACGGTGACATAAGAAAAAAAGAACAATGTTTATTTGTCACGTATCATTTTGTAACCTTCTTTATAGAACATAATTTTTCTTTTGTCATCGCAAGTAATGTAGATTCTATGATTTGTAATTGTTCAGAAAAACTAACAAGCTACGTAAGTTAATAGTATGTCTCTTTTTCTATTAATTAATAAATTACCAAATGGATTGTAACTTTTATTTGACATTGGCGTAGTTTTCCTTAAATAGTCGTAAGTTCTTTCAATCACATGGTTTGTAATTTTCCATGAAAAATAAAAATCTACCTAAGTTGATAACATTTTTTTTATGCTATTAGTAGTAAAATATTCTTTACTCATTTAGTTTTTTTAGTTTATGAAATTTGTTTGAATTTTTTCCGATAATTTTAGACCGGCCACGTAAAAACACACTTATTGGGAAAGTAGAAATTCCCTTATTTCTCAGAAATTAAAATAAGAAAAAGGAAGCATCTTAGTTCCATGGTTAGTTCACTTGTCAAGGCGAGAGAGAGAGAGAGAGAGAGAGAGAGAGAGGGAGAGGGAGAGAACTGTGTAGAGCCAAGCACCGATTAGGGTTTTTCTTCTTCTTCTCAGTAGCTTGTTGACACCTAAATTTTTGTTTCACAATTAGTCATTTATTGCATAAGAAAATTAGGGATCCAAACTAACCTCTAAAAAATATAAATATCAATTTTTACTTTGCATGTTCAGTTCTTGTAAAGCATGTCCACATCCGATAAATTTCATATGAGCTACCCTTATTATGCTTGAACTCAAGAAGCCATGAACATACTCCTAGTTGGCACATGGATCAACAAATCCTCAGAATATGCTCGATTATGAGTTGCGCACATGAGAATCTGAAACTTGGGGGTCACAATTTCGGCGAAGATGAGGGAAGCCAGTCAATTAGAGAAATCTTCTCTCCAGTAAATCTTCCCTCTAGTAAATTTTGGCCAGATAAGTGGAGGAACTCGTGGGATCTTTTTCCAAGAATACCATAATGCACAAAAGAAAACAAATATGTTGGCTACGAAATCATGGGCAATTTTGTCAGACTGTAAGTTGAGGGAAATAAATTAGAAAAAAGAAAAGAAAAAGAGAATTTTCATGGAATATTCTCCACGACTTTGGCCAAGATATCTCGCGTCCAAAAGCTCAACCCCACCAGGTCTCATGAATCATCTTTCGCATAATAAGAGGAGTCGATCTTGGCAAATCATCTGAAAAACAATCTCACGTTTTCAGCTACTGATCATGGAAAGATTGGGAGCTCAGAGTGACAAGGACGGACTGAATTCCCATTCCTTCGTAGACACCTTCGGATTGCTTGGGATTCTTTCGGAAAAATTGAAATTATGAGGGGAATCAATGGGATTTGTCCAGCAATACGGAAAGAATTGGCACTCACTCGAATATCGGGCGTTCATGCGCAAGGCAATATGAAAAGATTGAGCGGAGAGGAAATTAAAGGAAAGAATAAGAAGATAATTCTGGCCATGAAATCGTAAATGATAGTGAGTGAATCTGGACACGTTTGCAGCAATATAAGTGAATCGGAAAAGGAAAAGATTGTGAAAGAAGGTGAGGGACGCATATTTGACAGATTAACGGTGACAAATCAAGGCTAAGATTTGGCAATCCCCACGATCAAAGGAGCATGGGTTCTAACTTTCCAATGTTAAATGGAAGTCTTTGGGACTTGTCAGTCATTGGAGGGGGAAGTATGTACACACCCTCAGACATCTCATGTCCACTATCTTGACAATTCTTCGATTAGACTATGGTGCTGGCAGTCCTCTCGAATTGTCCTTTCGATTAGACAATTCTGCATTCATATTGCTTCGTGGATATTGACAACAAGCATAAAGCTAAGTCAAGTATTTTTTTAGTTTGATTGTGTGAAATTTCATTTCGCTATTATTATTATTATTATTATTATTATTATTATTATTATTAAAATGAGTGAATGCACGAAGGAGAGGAAAGGGAGGACTTCCTGAAGGAATTGTCGCGTTGATCCTTCGGTCTTCCCAGTGTCAAGCACGTTCATGCAAAAAGAAGAAAGGACAGAACATCGGTCAAACAAAGAAAGTCCAAGCGCACCATTTCTAACTCTTGCTCTCCACGTCGTGGTGCCGTCATCCCACTTAGCCTTCACACCTAGGCTGCACTTGGGGATTTTCCTTCGAAGTTTGAGCGATGCCAGGCTATTCCTTCTATAGTACCACGGTAAGTTATGTGCACTTGTATGATCATCCCTCGTATGTTAGCAGCATATGATAAAATAGATAAAGATCGCATGCTAAACATTTTCAAAATAAAGAAAAAATGTATAGAAAGGATGTTAGATAAATTAAGTCTCCGAATTCGTGAATCTTTAAATTCCTGAATCCGTGAATCTTTGAAGAGGTATCGAGGTGATGTTAGAGCGGGTATGCCACTAATTTTAAGTGTTTGATTTTGTCAAATGTATCCTAATAAGACAAGATATTCATTGTTTTCTAGATACCACGAGACGCAGAATGGTGGAATTTTCGCACGACCCTCCACCCTATTTTCCTTGCCTCTCTTGCGCATGGCCCGGAGCGCTTCTGTTGTCCCCGTCAAAAAGCAGCCCCCTCTCTCCCCCATTTTCCTCCCTTAGTCACCAAGCAAAGCACAAGACCTGTCTCATCGATGGAGCGTTCCGCTTGGCCTAAGAGCCTCTCGTCAAGCCGCAAGCACGCGATCCAGGATCTCCTCCATGATCAGAATCCCACGAAGAAGCTCAGAGATCTTTTCGACGCTCACTCTCAAACTGGCAATAACACAGGGCAGCCCCTGTTCGCTAATGATCTGTTCTTCAACGTCCTCAGGTCGTTCGGCAACTCCATATCTGAATCGATGAGCGCCGAGTCCGACGAGGTCTTGCAGCTCCCGACCAACGCCTGTGTCAGGTCCGAGATCTCGGAGGGAAGTGAAAGCATCAAGCCTCCGATCCCAAGGTAAGCAAGGGCCAAAATTCGCGTCTTTTTACTTTTTGACTTTGTCTGAAAAGTAATTTATCTATTTAAATGACTTTATAATAACATATGTAAGTTTCTTTTCCACAAGCCACAAGCGCATGATCGAGGAGATCCTCCGAGCCCAGAAGTCCGTGACGACGCTCCTAGATCTTTTCAACGCTCACTCCCAAGCTGGCAATAACATACAGCTGCCCTCGTCTGCAGAAGATCTGCTCGAAGACCTCAAGGAGTCGTTCGCCAACAGCCTATCCTTATTGGGGGTGGCCAAGTCCGACGAGGTCTCGCAGGTCCGGACCAAATCCTGTGTCAGGTTCGAGGACTCTGATGAGGAGAGCACTAGCACCCCGGTCCCGAGGCAATTAAGGTCCTTCGTTTTTTATTTATTTATTTTATCTTCTGACTTTGTCTGAAAATAATTTATCAATTTAAGTAGTGTTTCACGCAATTAAAAATAGAATTATAAAGCTTCTTTTTGGGAAGAAATCGCATGTTTGAAAATGACAGTGTGAAGATCTCCTTTCTGCGTTTAGTAGTTTGATAAAATCAAAATTTATTCTATTTTGTGTTTGCTGTTTCCTCAAAACAGGATTAAGTTGGATATAAAATGAATAATCCAGATAAAAGAAGTTTTAAATAGAGCATAAGATGAAAGAGGCTTTACATGGAGCTAAATTATCTATATTCGTCTAAGTAATTATAACAAAAAAGAAGTAAAATTACTCATTTTTGCTCGGAAAGACTTTAGATAGATGGACTAGACTAGACTAGAATTTGATTTTCAAGTTCAAGTTACCTAGGTACCTCACAAATGATGCATCCCATTTCATTAATTTTTCATATATAATTTATTTGTTTTGTTTGTTTGTTAAGATTTATACATAAATCGTACTAATTCTAACATGAATGGGAATTACTCATTTTTTTGTAGAGGAACTTCGAATACATGGACAAGATTGGACGACCATGAATTTGTGTATGACGGGTACTCATGGAACAAATATGCTCAAGAAGCGATTCTCAAGTCGGAGTTCCCAAGGTACTTCACAAATGATTTATTCATTTTCATTAATCTCTCATATATAGGAGAAAAATCATTTATGAAGTAGAAAGAACTCTATCATTGCTTGATGTCTAAAACAAATAATATGTGGGAATCTTTAGAAAAAATCATGGCTTCAAACTAATAAGTATGAGAATATTTAAATAATGAATCATGCACACATTTAATAGCTTAAGCTTTAGAAATAGTTAGTAGTGGTCCATAAAAATCTCACAATAAGAAACACATCCATCTATCGACCTAGCTAAATTATTTATGCTTCTCTCATGATGAACAATTAAGTAAAATGTGTTTTTGCTTGTGGTTAAAGCTATAGGAACTACTACGGATGCTCTTACAAATTCGACCAAGGGTGTCAAGCGACCAAGCAAGTCCAGAAGATAAAGGATGACCCGCCCATCTATAGGACTATATGCCAAGGCCACCACACTTGCAAGATAGCATTTAATGATGAGTGTATTATTTGATATTACTAGTTTGAGCTTTTATTTTATGATTAAGACTTTTATTTTATTAATGTTTTATAGTTTTCATGTGTTTAAAATAATTTGTGGTTAAGTGATTGTAGCAACACTTGTAAGATAGCTCAAATAGTATGTTATCTTTAGGCAATAAAATCAGTAGAGAATTCAAGAGATGAGGAAATTAAAATTAAAATCTTCGAGACCGAGTGAAGATCACCTATTTTTACTTATAAAAGCAACAGTGTCCGGTGAGAAAGTGGGGGGTTTTTCTAGGGTTTTCTTTTGGTCGACCAAAGAAAAACAAAAAGTGAAAAGTGAAAAGGGGAGAGAAAAAAAAGCAGAAGAAAAGTACAATCAGCAGGGGGTGAGGGGACGTTTACTGTTCATCGTCTTCCTCACCCTTGCTGCCTGCGTCTGCAACCGGACGCTGTCCCGACGGTCGCCGGTGCCGGCTCCTCTACGCTCGCCGCCCGCGCCTACATCCGGCCACCGCAAGCCATCGCCGTTCGCCAGTGACCCCCGAACGCCGAACCCTGATCGCTTCTGTTCTGCTCCATCTTGCTACGGACGCTGCTGCTTCACTCGGCCTCCGCCTGCTGCTTCTGTCTCGCCGCTCCGCCTTGCTGATCCGCGACGCCTGACGCCGTTACCCCGAAGACCAGCGATCGACGTCCCTGCTCAACCCGACGCCCTGCTGCCCGGAGTCGAAGTCCTGCGACGCTGCTGCTACCGCCGGATCTGCCTCGCCTGCAATCAGAAGCCCGAGCACCGCCTTGCCGTCGCCGCCCAGCATCCAGCAGCCCGTGACCCAGCGCTGTCGCCGCGTCTGCCAGCCTCCGTCCGAAACCCCTCTCCGGTGACCTCCACCCACGACGACCCGACGTCGCCGCGCCTCTACAGCTCGCGCCCAGCAAACCGGTGGTCTGTCTCCACTCAGCCGACGCCACTGCACCAACACCTCTGCCCGCTCGCCGTTGCTGCTCCGCCCCTGTACGCTGTCCCCTCGCCGGAGCTCCGACGCCAGCCACCCTTCATCCGATCTCCGCGTGGCCGCGTCCGCCCCCCATAGCGATTGCTGTCCTTCCTGCACTATTCCCTTGGGTAGTTTATTTTTATTTTTCATTTTATTTATTTATTTAAGTTTAGTTATTTAAATTTGAACCTTAGATGTCAATATTCATGAAATGAATATTGAAGGCATTAACTGTAGGGATTTTGCCCAAAATTGTTGTAATTATTAATTTGATCTGTAAGAGGTTGGATCATTTTTTTTAATTATATTAATTTTCGGATATTTTGATAGTATTTTAATTATTAAATCACTATAATTATTAATTTGATTCGTAAAACTTCATATCAAATTTTTAATTATTTTGAACTTTTTAGGATTACGATAATTGTTAATTTAACCCATGAGACAATGGGTTATTTTTTTGATTATTTTAATCCTTCATTTGATGAATGTCTTGAGTGTTTAGATATAGTTGCTTATCTTGGAAAAAACACTATAAAAAAAAAAAACACACAAAACAAAAATCAAATCTTGCATCGGAATTATTGGTTTAGTAAATTAATAATAAATTTTTAGGATTGCACTTTTAGATAATTTTTTGAAATAGATTAGGATTGATTTTATAGATAATGTTTGCACATTAAAATAATCTCATTTTTTTTAAAAAAATAGTTTTCTAAGACAGGATAGGGTTTAAGTTAAATTAACCCCTAAAATAAATTAGAAAATTATTCATTTTAGATAGTTTAATTAGGTTTTTTTTATTAATTCCGAATTTCAATAAAAATACAAAGAATTAGGTTCATAATAGTTTCATTTAATTAGAATTTGTTTGTTAGCAAAATTAGGTCATGTAGTTAAAGTGCATGTTTTATTCATGGGGTTTACTTCCCAATCCACTTTCATCCCTTTTAAAATTTTTATTCTCTCCGACTTGAGCAAGTGAGCTAAGCGAATCAAGAGTTTGAGATAGCACGATGATCGAGAGTTCCTCCTCTTCTTCTTCTTCTTCTTCTTCTTCGAGATTGAATTCAATGGCGGATTCAAACATTGGTATTTGGCGTTTTCTTCTTTTTCTTTTCTTTTTTTGGATTCTAATTGGTTCTCTCTCTCGCTTATAATATCGCATGTGGTTTTGTGTGTCGTTTTGACTTTTTGCCAAGTGGATTTTGTGTTGTTTTTAAGTTGTTAAGTAGGGGAAAACTTGTTATTTGTCTCAGATTTTGAGCCGTCGTGGTATGGCAATTTTCGTGTGCGAGTATAATTTTGGTTTAAGAATCATCACTAAGTGGCTGATTCATTAAAAGGGAAAGGAAAAAAGAAAAAGAAAAAGAAATGTTCTCTAATTGAAGAGCTGTGAAAATAATGACGTCTCGCATAATTAGTGCCGTTTGTCCACCGTTGACACCTAAATTTTGATAATTTAATTTATTTATTTATTACATAGGAAATTATGGGTTAATTTTATTAATTGCATAGTATATAGATTTAGATTGCATTTATTTTGTTATTTGCATATTTTGGACCGGTGGTGGATAAGTTCGAATTAGATGGATTAGGCCACGGCGAACAAAGTTGGTCCAAGCTTGCATTTTTTTAATAATTAAAAATTGTCTCATGGGAATATAATATTTTAAAATTTTTCCGAGATATGAATTTTTTTAGATAGGGTAGATGGGTAAAAAAATATTGCGATTTGGCTTTGAAAGATTTTGATTTAGAAAAATCTCATCTTAATCTTGAATCTTTATCGTATGGGATGAATTTTGTGAAAAAATATTGCGATGTTGCGATTTATCTTTGTGAGATTTGGATTTCGAGAAAATATTTATCGTAATCTTAAATTTTTATCAATAGTGATCGGTTGGTGAAAATGTATTGCGGATGTAGATTTGAAGGGGAAATCAAAAGCTTATCTCTTACCCCCTATAAAAGCAACCGTGTACGAGGACCAGGAGCTTCTTTTGAAAAAAAAAAAAAAAAAAAAAAAAGGTGGAGAGAAGTTTTGCTTCTGCAGAGAGAGAGAGAGTCTGTAGGGAAAAGTCAAAAAAGGTAAGAAAAGAGAAAGTGACGTGAGAGGAGACAGAGAGAGAAAGTAACGTGAGAGGAGACAGGAGGAGAGAGAAAGAAATTAAAAAAAGGAAGAACTGTTCTTCTTCCCTGGTGGGCTCGACCGCTGCCCACGCCACCGCCTCGCCCCACCGACGCTGCCCGGAACCGAAGCCCATCGCAGCCGCCGTCCATTGCCTGCTGCCGCAGCAACGACGCCCTTGCCGCCTTGCTACCGTCGCTCCCTCGCCCGCAAGCTCGTGCTGTAGCTGCTGTCCAGAGGCCAAGATTTGCTCACCGCCGTGCTCCGCTTGTTCCCGTTCGCCATTGCCGCCCCGATCTCACGTTGCCGCCATACCAGCGCTGCTGTCACTCCATGTCACGCCCCGAACCCTGAGTGCGTGCACATCCCACTGCGGTCGATTAAATATGCGACATCCCAGGATACGTCGCCGACCCATTAAATTTCATTACGCATGCGGAAGCGAAACAAATCCCCTGACAATATTTAAACTTGGGATAGAAAAGCAGGCAATCAATCATCATACCAAACACTCATTTACAAACACATATGTTTAAATACAACTCTGGACTGTCTATAAATAGACCAGCTCAACGAATGGGGAACTATCCTAAAACCAACTAGCAGGACACGTTCACCGATACTTCAGTCTCCACCTTTCCAGACTTAGGGCTTTGGGTCCTCCACGACCGCCATCTAGGGACCTGAAATTTTAATCCCACAACCGGGATGAGACGATGTCTCAGCAAGTTCAACCCCCTAAACCCCTATTAGAAAGAAAATACGCCTCGGGTGGCCTAGCCACATCACACAGAGAACTTACCTCGCCTCAGTTCCTTCCTGCAGGTTAGCACAATTCAAATCACTCAATCACAGATAGTAATATGAACTTAACAACCGGAACGCATTCTCTTTCATATAACCAACAACCGCGGGGGTCCTGATTATAAGACTAAATCGTTATGCCACACAATTTCGTCCCATAATCCGACACATCAATAACACCCAACATGTATTCCAATTGTTATTCACTGCCGCACAAGGGCATAGCCTACTCGCAGTTCGGCTATCTACTGGCATATAGCCAGGCATCGCCTCCCCCCATGGAGCGCGGCTTCGTCAGTACGTCGACGGCGTTCCCGAAAGAGCACGGGCCCAGAATCAACTGCGACCCGCATCCACCGCGTGGGCATCCCAGATAGGGGCAAGTCCGGCTCAACAGCCCAGGACGATTTCTCTTAGTTATCACACAGCCAAATCATACCCGGCCTCAGGACACTTTATATTTTAATCAATGCTTCCACTTAAAATAGTGATCCCGGCCATTTTTCTCCATATTAAAAATATTCCAGAAATTACTCGTGTGTGTGGGGACACGCTAATTTCGAATCAAAAGCCAATATCTCACTTTTTCAAATCCTACTATTTAATATAATAATTAAAATCCAAATTTGGCATCAAACCCAACACTTGGGTTTTTATGAATAAAATCCATATTTATCGCAATCAACACTCAATTTGCCACAATCAATCATCAAATTCAAATTCTAAATATACAGTAGCGATCGGCACGAAATTCTGAGAGTATAAGGTCCCGATTTAAATTTTCAAATTTTAATAAATAATTAAATTTATTCCGAAAATTAATTAAATAATAATATTCATATTTTTTGCAATCCACATTCAATTTATAATATCCGACCATCAATTTCAAAATCCGAACACACAGCAGCGATCGGCATGAAATTATGAGCAACCGGGTCAAAAATAATTTTTCCTTTTTTTTAATAATAATATTTTAATAATTTCGGAACTAATATAATATTATAAATTTCCAGAATTCGAAATCTTTAAATAATTCAAAAATAAAACCCTATTATGTCACATCAAGGCTTTATTTTAAAAATAAACATACTTAACTTTAAACTAAATACACTTTAACTTAATTAAACATCCTAATCTAATTATCAACCAAATAAACTAATCTAACCACCTAAACTTGCTTAACTTAGACTAAGCACACTTAGGGCATCATTAACCCTCTAATCAAGATTTAGTGAGTTAAACTCACCGGATTAACGAGCCGAGCGAACCAAAACGACGGGGACGACACGAGGATCGACTTTCCTCAAAGCGGGCCGAGCATCCGGGCTTGGGAAGGCGGCCAAAACGGGCCAAACGTCCGCTGCATACCCATTTTTCTTGGTTGCTGTCCATGGCGGTTTGAGGCCGAGAATGGGCGGATCCGGCGCCGGGATGGGCGGAGGGACGGCGGAGGAGCTACGGCGATGGCTGGCGGCGACGAATGGCAGTTCACGGCGGCGGGGACGAGCTCCGGTAGCTCTTGCACGAGCTGAACAGCAGCTTGGGATGCCAGCCAAGCGTGGGCGAGCGCGGGCAGAGCGGGGATGCGAGCGGACCGGCGAGCGGTGCACGGGCGGCGCGAGGCGGACACACGGCGACGGCGGCGACGGTGCGCGAGCGGGTGGCCGACCATGGCTGCTCCTTCTTCTTCTCTACAAATTTTTCTGGTCCTTCGCACAAAGAAGATGGAGGAGAAGCCAACGGGAGGGAGAGAGGAAGGAGAGAGAAAGAGAGAGGAGAGGGGGGCTTTTTCTTTTCTTTTTCTCTTTCTTTAATCCACAAAAATGCCCACCACCATGACATCATGGGTGACATCACACTCCACTCACCCAATCCTCCACAACCTCTTCCAATTGGTCCATTTTATTTTTCAGCCGAGGTCCAATTCTTGTACATCCCATTTCTTCAATTCTCATCAATTCTCTTCCAATTGAATCAAATTGAAGTCTGTAAAATAATTTCAATGTCACCACACTTCCATTAACATCTTCACTTGACTATAGAACCAACTTAAGTCCCAAAAGCGCGACCAAAAGCGACCTACTAATTTCTCGAGCCAAATTAGCCATTTCTTGATTATTTTGCTGAAAAGCTCGGCTTGCATGAAAAATCTTCCAAAGATGATTCTATGATCTTGAAATGATTTGTGACACACCCAGACTTCCAATTTCTGAATTCGATTTCAATTCCACGGTTAATTTCACTTTGGCACGATACTAGCGCGGCCCAACCTACCGGGTAGCATTTAGAAATTTTCATGCATTTGACCTGTGGTTGATTATCTCAAGCCACAATGTACATCTTTGAAACATTGGCGACTTTCGGTTGTCGGCATAATCTCAAGGTTTCAAATACGAACACGGGGTACCCAATCGATAGAAAAGTCGGTCCAGTGTCGATCGCCAAGAATTATGCAATCCGGTGGAATCACCCACACTCAATCACATGCCTCTTTCGAGTCGACCTATCTCCGGTCTTTAATCGATTTTTATTTGTGTCGTAATGACCCTTGCAGATTAGCTCGGTCGAAAGGTCGCTTCCTGGTCAAATTCTCGAGTCTGATGCATTAGAAACTCTTAACAGCTTCCTCCGATAGACTAGTTTCCACTTGAGTGGCCAACTCAAAGAAAAGAACTATATGCGTGCCAACGAAATGCCCGTCTCAATTCATTGAAAATAGGATTGGAAAACCGGGATGTCACACTCCAGATCCAAACGCCTAAGCGCCAGTGCCCCTCGCCGTGCCTCCTTCGCGAGCAACCTGCTCGCTACCGCCCGAACCGCCCCCTGACAAACCCACTCCAGTCGCAGCGCTCGTCTCCCTCACGACGACCCCGGTGCCTTCCGCCGAGCCATCTCCACCAGTCGCTGCTGCAGATCCGATGGTCCGCCCGACGCCAACAACGCCGAGACGTCCCCCTTCGTTGATGCCCGAGCGCCGGTTGCTTCGCCCGTGCCGTCCCTGTCCCGTCTAACCCGCGACCAACGGTGCCTTCCCTTCGCCGGAGCTACCCCTGCCGGACCGACGACAATTGCTGTAGGTGACTTGCCACGAGCAATCCGTGCTTGGAAAGGGAAAAGGAAAACAGAAAAACAAAAGGAAAAAAAGGAAAATGAATTAGGTAGTTTTTTCTTTTTATTTACTTATTTTATCTTTTTATGTTGGTTTCATTTATTTACTTTTTTTCTTTAGTAGGATTATTCCTAAATATATGATTGATGTTCCAACATGAAAGTGCCCCTCAAGTGAGGGATTGATAGTTCGATTTTTGCGCCCCGAAATCCGACTCGCAATCCCTTATAAAAATCGACAATCCAATCTCAAGCCCAAGATTTGATTCATGATTTAATTTTAAAATTGGTCAATCCAATCTCATGCGTGAGATATGGTTTGCCAATTTTTGGATATCAGTATTATCTTACTTGATTTGATGTCGTGTGTCCGGATCAATTTTATTTTCATAAGAGAAAAGAATCAAAAAATCCGAATAAGAATTAGGTTTGTTTTTGTTATCTTGCATGTTAGGATTGCAATCTTATTATGAATTTTTAAATAAAACTATCCAAAAAGAAAGTGCATTCTTTTAGGTTGTTAGTTTTTTATTTGAATTGCATGTTTAATTATGTGTTAGTTTTAATTTCGAATTTCTTAAAGAAAAACACAAAAAAGATCATTGTGCATATTAGATTAAAATTGCACGTTTCATTTTAAATTTAGATAATCTTTTTTAGATAAATTGCATTTTAAATTTAGTTAATGTCTTAGTTTAAATTAGGATTTAATATGACTTAATCCCTAGTTTAAATTAGATAGAATCTTAATCTAGCTAGATCATTTCAAATTTCATAAAATTTGTCTTAGGATAAATTAGTTGCAATTTTTAGGATAGATTGCATTTAAAAAAAAAAATGTCATTTGCATGTCATATAGATTTAGGTTCATGAAATGCATGTCATTTTAGTGATTATTGTTAGGTTGATTTCTAATTAGAAATTGTCCGTCATTAGATTAGGTCATTTAATGAATGTTGCGTGACATATAGTTTGCATATTAAATTATATGTCGCATGTCATTTTAGTTGAAATAATTTTGTACGTCATTGCATTGCATTGACCGTCATTAGAATTAAGTCACTTTGGTTAATTTAGATTGCATATTTAACAATTGCATGTTCATTAAGAGATCATAGAATTTTTATTCATATGTTTAGGACATGTTGCCATGCCATATCATTTCATATTAGATTAAAAGCATTGCATTGCATATGGATTATAGTCTCGTTTAATAAGTGAAAACAAAAAGAAAGAAATTGCTTGTTAATTAGAAACCATATCTAGGGTTGTTGATGTGGATTTTAATTTAACAATGCAGATGCTTTCGTTGCTTTGAGGTAAGTTCTGCATCATTTAATTGCTTTCTTGGGTGTTAAATCGGTGGTTTACGCACCTGCATGAACACCTAACATGTTAGGGAAATAGATTTAAAATCAATCCAAATTGTTTGCCAAACATTTTTCAAAAATAAAAAGAAAGGTACCGAAAAGGCGTTAGAGAAATCTAACGTAACCAAGTCTCCGTATCCTTAGTCTCTGGTTCGTAGGAGTAAAGTAAATCTCCCGTTGCTTTATTAGGGTTTCTAATCGACCCACCAAAAATAGATTAGTGGCGACTCCTAGTTAAAATTCAATTGCATGTTAACAATTCAAACCTAAGTCGCGAATTGGTATGGGCTTAGGAGAGCCCGAGTTAAGTCTAGGCTTAACAATCCATTAGCCAAACCCTAGGTGGTTCACACCCGAAAATTTTGGTCGCGACATCCACCAAGCTTGTGCTGTCTCTCCAAGGTTGCTCTCAAGTCGGACGGTGGTTTGGGCGCGCAATTTGGACTAGCAACTTCTTCTAGTAGCATCCGAAATTAGAAGTTTTAATATCAAAATTAGCAGTTAAAAATCCAACACGGGCTAAGCTATGTTTGCTTGTCGGACGTGGATCTCTAGTCAAAGCCCATCGTTGACTCATCTCGAGGGCTTCCGTTCTATGCAAAAGTAAAAACAAGATCAGAAGAGTGTTAATGTCAATGTACAGAAGTCCATGTTGTGCAATTATCAAACCAATTAGAAGTATGTCTTATTCTATGTATTCTCCGTTAGTTTGATAACAAATTTTGACATATTATATGTGTTAAAATCTATGAATGCATCATATTAACAAGGGTTAGAATTTACTTTCCTGTGTCAAATTCGAATTGTAAACCCATGTTAGATCATCATTGTCGCGACCCGATTTTTTCGGGTTCATTACCTAAAACTAGGTTAGTGGATTACTAAGTCTTTAAGCTTAGCTCGGGTTCTCCCAAGCTCATACCAATTCGCGACTTAGATTTGAATTCTTAACATGCAAATGATTTCCAATCAGGAGCCGCCACTAATCTATTTTTTGTGGGTCGATTAGAAACCCAAGTAAAGTAATGAGAGATTTACTTTACTCCTACGAACAAGAGATTTATGAGTTCGGGGACTTAGTTACACCAGACTATCCTAGTGCCCTTTCGATACCTTTTTATTTCATTTTCAAAAATGTTTGGCAATTGAATTGATTTTAATTTAACTTCCTAACATGTGAGGTGATCATACATGTGCGCATACCACCAATTTAACACTCAAGAAAGCAATTACATATTGCAAAAACATACCTAGAAGAAACGAAAACATCTGCATTGTTAAGTCAGAATTCACATCAGCAACCCTAGATATGATTTCTAATTAATACACAATTTCAATTTTTGTTTTCACTTTATTTAATGAAAATCATGTGATGCATACGGATAATCTAATATGACATGGCAGCATGACCTAAACTATATGACATGAAGAAATGCAATAATTAAATGCAATCTAAATGACCTAATTCTAATGACATGCAATGCGATGCAATGACATACAAAATTATTTAACCTAAAATGACATGCATCATACAATTTAGTATGCGAGTTATATGTCATGCGACATTTATTAAATGACTTAGTCTAATGACGATGAAAGTTCTAATTAAGTGAACCTAATAAAAACTAAATAATGTGCATTTGATATTTCTATGCAAAAATGATCTAACTAGATTAAAATTCTATCTAATTTAAACTAAGGATCAAGTCACATTAAATCTTAATTTAAACTAAAATATTATCTTAATCTAACATGTAATTTATCTAATATGCAATGACGTGCAAAGAATGCCTTAATTCAACATGATATATGCATGATGATTTTTTTTTTTGTTTTTTTGTTATATTTTCCTAAATTCGGAATAAAATCCCTATTCTAGATATGCAAGATAACGAGAAATATTCCAAAACAAACTGAATCCTAATTCAAATATTCTTTTTAGATTTTTTAGTGGTTTTCAAAAAAAATAAGCAATTATCAACTAAACATTAAATCTAAACAATCAAGATATTCAATTAAATAAACGATTAAAATAATCAACAAAATAACCCGTTATCTCACAAGTCAAATTAACGATTATCTTTAACCCTAATTATCACGATAGAGAGATCAAAATAACTAAAAATCTTATCCGAATTCTTGCGGATCAAATTAATAGTTATATTGATTCAACACTTAAAATACTATTGACAAAATGCCCAAAAATTAAGATAATTAAAAAAAATGATCCAACATCTTACGGACCAAATTAATAATTATATAGTTTTGGGCAAAACCTTAAGGATAATGCCTAAACTATACAAATAATTAAAATTGACATCCCATGTTCTAACTTAAGCAAAAATGACAGCACTTAACATAACTAGATAACTAAATAAAAATAAAAGGATAAAAAGTAAATCACCTAAAAAGGAAATTAAAAAAAGCAACAATGGTGGACGGCGCCGGGTGGAGGATGGCCGGCGTCAGAGCTCCGGCGAGGGCACAACAGGTGCACGGTGAGGAGCTCCGGCGAGGAGACTCGGAACGGAGGTGGTCAGGTGTCGCTTGGGCATGAGATGCGCTGCTCGGGCTGCTGGGGGCGACGAGGCTGTGCAGGCCGCCGGATTTGATGGCGTCGGGGAAGGTCCGCTGAGGTTGCGAGCTGCTGATCGACGATGGCAAGGACCTGGGCTCCGGATCGCGAGCGAAGCGACGGCTTCGCGGCTGAGATGGCGTCGGGGGTCGCAATGGGCTGCAACAGAGAGCAGATCGGCTCGACAGTACAGCTAATTTGGGGTTCCGGTGAAGGTAAACCTGCAACAAAACAGGAGATCGCTTGGGCAGTGGCTGATGGCGCATCGAGGACAGCAGTAGACTCGGATCAGGGGTAGCGGCTCGTCGCTTGGGCGGCAGGTCGTTGCGGATCGACATGGCAGGGCGGCGGTACGAGCTCGCGGGCAAGGGAACCCTGGCAGTGGAATCGCGAACAGCAAGCAGGTCACGGCTCGGCAGTACTCCGGGTCGGGAATCTTGGGTCAGCTCGGGCTAAGCAGGAGTGGTGTTGGGCGCAGATCACGGGTGACTCACAGATCAGTGCGTGGGCATGAGGCAGAAGCGGAGTCGGCCGTCGTAGCTGGACGAAGCGGAATCGGAGCCGGCAGGAGGAAGGTAGAAGCGGGAATGGCAGAGGAAGAAGGTGATGAACAGTAAATGTCCAATCACCTTTACCCCTTTTGCTTTTTTTTTTTTTTTTACTTTTCCCCCTTTCTTCTCCTTTTGTGTTTCTCTTCTTCTTTTGAGAATTCCACGGATGGCTCCCCTCTCCTCTTTCACTTTTGACTTTTGTGTTCTTTTCTTTTCGATTTCCCAAAAAACCGAAAAAGCCTCCCTCGATTGAACTCCGTACGCATCCTTTTATAGACGAAACAAAATGTGATCTTTTTTGTTAATATTTCCATCTCACGAATATTGCTTATAACCTCTTGATCACAAAAATCCCTATCTCATGAATATTCACCTCCGATTTCATCATCTATTGATAAAAATAAGATTACAATGCAATTTTCTTAATTTTCAAAAATCATCATAATATCGCATCAAATCTTAATTTTTCACAGGATAATCAATTAAAAATAACGACGGGCTTGGATTAATTTTCTCCTTTTATGGGCCTAGCCCAACTAACTAGAGCTCGAAATATTAATTCGAACCCATCCACCACCAAATCCTAAAAATAAAAATAAAATAAAAAATAAAAAATGCAAAATATGTAAATTAAAAATAAATGCACTTAAAAAAATTATATGCTATGCAATTGAATAATAATATTTTTTAGGGATTAAAAATTAATCCCTAATTTTTATGTAATAAATGACTAAATGGGTTGTCCAAAATTTAGGTGTCAACAATCATCTCCAAAAATTATAATTATCATTAAATCAAGCCGAAAAAAATATTTTTTTTAGACTTAGTTTGTATTAAAATTAGGGTTTCTATTAAAATCCATTTTCATAAACATGCTAGAAAAGACCGATATCATTTGGAGAAATAACTTTGTAACCTAATATGATTATTTTCAATCTCGGCAAAACTACAAATATGTTTTTGAGGTCCTACTATACAGTGACATAATATATATAAAAAAAAAAAAAGGAGAATGTTATTGGCTAATTGACAGTAATCGTCCTTTAAAATTCATAATTTTCGTTCATAATAGCAACTTATCCGTCACATATCATTTTGTCACATTCTTCATAGAATATAATTTTGTTTTTGTCGTCGCTAGTAATATAGATTTTATGATATGTAATTGTCTAGAAAAATTAAAAAACTACCTAAGTTAATACTATGTCTCTTTTTCTATTAATTAATAAATTACCTAATGGATCCTAACTTTTATTTGACATTGGCATAGTTTTCCGCAGATAGCTGTAAGTTCTTTCAATCACATGGTTCGTAATTTCCCATGAAAATGAAAAATCTACCTAAGTTGATAACAATTTTTTTATGCTATTAGCAGTAAAATATTCTTTACTCATTGGGAAAGTAGAAACTCCCTTCTTTTTTTCAGAAATTAAAATAAGTAAAAGGAAGCATCTCAGTTCCGTGGCTAGTTCACTTGCTCACATAGAGAGATAGAGAGAGAGAGAGAGAGAGAGAGAGAGAGAGAGAGAGAGAGAGAGAGAATCCTGCAGAGCCAAGCGCCGGTTAGGGCTTTTCTTCTTTTTCTCGGTAGCTCTAGTTTGCTTCCGCGATTCGATCGTCACCGTCGATGCTTCCGTCCACGACTACTTCAACGAAGCTTTCACCTCCCGCTCCAACACCTTCTTCTTCCATGCAGGCAGTGAAGGCCTCCGTGCTCCGAGGTCTGCGATCCCACCTTCTTTTGATAGATCCTAATGCCACGACCAGCACCAAGGGGAAGTCCTTCATCAGGTACGGATTTTTCCATTCTCTACTCTGGCTGCGATTCAGCTCCAAGTGATTTTGGTGGTCTCGTCTTGTTGCCTTGGAAGTTTGCTGGTGTCCCAATGGATGAACCGTCTTTGTTGGTTTCTGGGAAGTTATGCTGAAATGGTGAACACGTTTGATTTCTTAGGTTCTATGTGATTTACATATACACACACATGAGAATGCCATCAAAGTCCTTAAAATGAAATGCTTGAAATTGCCCACGCGTCGTTAAGGAATTTTTTACTTTTCAATTTAAATGTTTGGACTTAATTGTAACTTTTCAATAAATGATTAAGAGTTAATTAGAAATTTAAGATTCGATTGCTCTTTCTAAGGAAGGTTTGGGACTCGATCAAATTAATTGGGAAGTCGCTTAATTATTTTGCAATTATTTCTAACAACATTAATAAAGCAAAATAACAAATATTATGTAATGATCTCATTAGGCTTCATAATTATAATTTTGAGTCACATACATAATGATATTTGAGAAAATTAAACCATCCGCTCCCATCGATATATGATAGTACTGATAAGACAAGATACTCATTGTTTTCTAGATCCCAGGAGAAGCGGAATTTTCGCGCAACCCTCCTCCCAATCTTCCTTGCCTCTTTTCCGCACGACCCGGAGCACTTTTGTCCTCGTCAAAAAGCCTCTCTCGCTCTCTCTCTTCGTTTTTCTCCCTCGTCGCCCAGCAAAGCCCAACACCTGTCTCATCGATGGAGCGTTTCGCTTGGCCTGAGAACCTCTCCTCAAGCCGCAAGCACGCGATCCAAGATCTCCTCCATGACCAGAATCCCACGAAGAAGCTCAGAGATCTTTTCGACGCTCACTCTCAAACTGGCAATAACACAGGGCAGCCCCTGTTCGCGGAAGATCTGTTCTTCAACGTCCTCAGGTCGTTCGGCAACTCCATATCTGAATCGATGAGCGCTGAGTCCGACGAGGTCTTGCAGCTCCCGACCAACGCCTGTGTCAGGTCTGAGGTCTCGGAGGGAAGTGAAAGCATCAAGCCTCCGATCCCAAGGTAAGCAAGGGCCAAAAGTCGCGTCTTTTTACTTTTGACTTTGTCTAAAAAGTAATTTATCTATTTAAATGAAGTTTCCCGCAATTATAATAACATATGTAAGTTTCTTTTTTGGCAAGTACATTTACATCAATGGAGCGTTTCGCTTGGCCTCAGAACCTCTCCACAAGCCGCAACCGCATGATCGAGGAGATCCTCCGAGCCCAGAAGTCCGTGGAGACGCTCCTAGACCTGTTCAACGCTCACTCACAAGCTGGCAATAACACACAGCTGCCCTCGTCTGCAGAAGATCTGCTCGAAGACCTAAAGGAGTCGTTCGCCAACAGCCTATCCTTATTGGGGATGGCCGAGTCCGACGAGGTCCCCACCAAATCCTGTGTCAGGTTCGAGGACTCTGATGAGGAGAGCACTAGTACCCCGGTCCCGAGGCAATTAAGGTCCTTTTTTTTTTTTTTTAATTTTTTTTTATTTTTAACTTCTGACTTTGTCCAAAAGTAATTTATCGATTTAAGTAGTGTTTAACACAATGAAAAAAAAATGAAGCTTCTTTCCCGGAAGAAATCACATGACTGTGTGAAGATCTCCCTTCTGCGTTTAGTAGTTTAATAAAATCAAAATTTATCATATCCTATATTTGCTGTCTACTTAAAACATGACAAAATTAGATATAAAACGGATATAGCCCGGATAAAAGAAATTTTACATGGAACATAGGATGAAAGAGGTTTTATATGGAGCTAAATTATCTATAGTGGTCTAAGTAATTGTAACAAAAAATGTAAAATTACTCATTTTTGCGCAGAAAGACTTTGGATAAATGGACAAGATTGGACTAGAATTTAATTTTCAAGTTCGAGTTACCTAGGTACCTCACAAATGATGCTCTTATTTTCATTAATTTTCAATTATATTTTTATTTTTTTGTTATTTGTTAAGATTTATACATAAATCTTAATAATTCTAACATGAATTGGGAATTACTCATTTTCCTGTAGAGGGACTTCGAATACATGGACAAGATTGGACGACCACGAATTTGTGTACGATGGGTACTCATGGAGGAAATATGCTCAAGAAGCGATTCTCAAGTCGGAGTTCCCAAGGTACTTCACAAATGATTTATCCGTTTTAATTAATCTCTCATATATTGGAAGAAAAAAAAATTATGAAGTAGAAAGAAATCTATTATTGCTTGATGTCTAAAACAAATAATATGTGGGAATCTTTACAAAAAATCATGGCTTCAAATTAATAAGTATGAGAATATTTAAATAATAAATCATGCATATATTTAATAGCTTAAGCTTTTGAAATAGTTAGTAGTCATCCACAAAAATCTCACAATAAGAAACACATCCATCTATTGCCCTGGCTAAATTAATTATGCTTCTCTCATGATGAACAATTAAGGAATATGTGTTATTGCTTGTGATTAAAGATGTGTCTGTAGGAACTACTACGGGTGCTCTCATAAATTCGATCAAGGGTGTCAAGCGACCAAGCAGGTCCAGAAGATAAAGGATGACCCACCTGTCTACAGGACTATATACCAATGCCACCACACTTGCAAGTAGGGGTGAACATGGTGTTAGGGTAAAACTTGAAACTTGGAACCTAAGAATTGGACTAGTGGGAATCTATATAATTTTAGGTTCTAAGGTATGTGCGGTAGGTTCCAAATCCTAAAAATTGGAGAACCTGTTTTGATGGGTAAATTCCAAATTCTAGATAAGTGAAACCTGGAACCTAGAATGAGTTTTTGTATTTTTCTTTATTTATGTCTTCGTGTGATCCTACGATATTTCATAGCATCCAATTATGAATGTATAATATGAAATCACTAGTTTGAGCTTCCATTTTACGACTGAGACTTTTATTCTATCAATGTTTTATAGTTTTCATGTGTCTAAATATAATTTGTAGTTAATTGATTGTAGCAACAAGTGGTAATACTACAATCATTTAATTAATAATACACGTGGAACCTAGTAGACCCTGGGACTGATCATGGAATCTGTGACAAGATAGATTCAAGTTACAGGGTATGTAAAGTACATTTTAAGTTCCAAAAAATAAGAAACTTGTTTCGATGGGTAAGTTCCATGTTTTAAATGAAACTTATACTGAACCTAAAATCGTTCACCCCTACTTATGAGAACTTGATCCTCAAATCCCCCTCACTCATCTTGGACTCACCAAGCGCTAGGGCTCCTCCATCCCCCAAAGTTTCAACACTACTCTCATTGCCGAACAAGACGACGACAACACCGACCCTATCTTCAACTTTCTATTAGTGAATCATGAGCAAAAGTTGCCAGTGGGCATGATCTGAATCCCCACGGCCATGCCCATGGGATGACAGTAGCAAGAACAACAATCAATCCACATCATCTATTATTACGCTTCTGCCGAGGAGATCTAAACACTGTCCTCAGATCAAGGGGATGTGATGCTTAGGGTCTCATAGCTTTGATATGGTTGTGGGGTCTAAGTTTCATGACCTGTTAGATTATGAATTTCTATGTTGAATTTGGTGGAGGTTTCTCGATTAATATGGGAGGTGTTTGCTAGAATGAATTTCCTTGAAACTACAGGAGCAAAAGGAGCCATATAATTGCTAGTGTAATGAAAATGATTCCTGTTCTTGTGAGCTAGCCTTCTTTTGTCGAAAAATATTTTGTAATTACGGGCTTTTTTATATCCTCTAAAGATTCTCTTGAGTTGAGGAACACCAAATACACTTCATTTCCAGAAAAGAAGGTGCACATATGCATCATTGCAATCAACTCAGATATACATGGTAAACATCACTAATTATCTGCAAATGAAAAATTATTCCATGGTAAATTGACTTTATATTGATCAACATGAACTGATTACGTCAAGGACCAAGAAGCAAAAAGTTCAAATTCTATGATCAAAATGTACTAGAATGTTACACATCCAACATATGCACACACTCTTAAAATCTAAATCATCAACGATTGCTGCTGCATAGTGGACGACATTGATCTAGAGGTTCATAAGTAACTTCTCCATAGCACGTAATTTCAAATGCAACTCAAAGGTGATTCTACTTCGACGGTCCCAACATCCTTTGAAGCGGTGATTGACTGTGAATCTCACAGTTTGAATCACAGCATCAACGAGTGGCAGAGACTGAATGCAGCTTGGAGTTCTGGCCCTCCACTGATTAATGCGACACCTCCAAAGTAGCTTCAAGAAACACCAACGAAAATCCCTTCTCTTAGGAGCCTGCGTCAACCAAGATAGTTCAACATATCAATTACCAATGCTTCAGTGAATGAATTACATTTGCAAAATGCGAAACCAAATCAAATGAGAACAACCGCACTTCAAAATAGGTGAGATTTGGATTCCCTATGATCATCACAAAACTGCAAGCCAGGAAATGAACAACCTCCTACAAAGCAATTTATCCTTCTTTCTACTTCTATGATTCCAGCTCCAGTCCATTTATTTTGACGAAAAAGACCCGGAATCACAATGCTTGACTGATCAGGTATCGGTGGGTCGACTCACCTGAAGAAGGCACATGGTTGGATTTACATTGTAGAAAAAAAGGTCAGAAATCGCAATGCTTGACCTGTTTCCAATGTCTCACGCTAGCTAGGTTAATTTTGCAGTAAAAAATAAATACGAATATTCTCACCGACCTCAGTGCAAATATAGATGCTAAAATCAAATATTGCTGCTTCAGATTTGACTAAACTGAACATGATGGAATCATACAATTTCTCCTTTTTGGGGCCTACAAGCGACAATAATGTGTTCAAAGTGCTTTGAGCATCTAACTAATTCCTATTATAGTGCTAATTCCAACCTCACAAACGCTAAATTGAAGGAATGTGCGAGTTTAGTGATACCTAAGTAGTTGGTGACAAGAGTGTCCATATAGATGTACCAAAATCCCAATTAGGCAATTATCGAATTAATAATCGGATTTCACATTCTAGTGAATCCCCCTTAGTTTAATGACAAATTTCCACATATTATAAGTGAAAATCGCTGAATACATCATATTAACTAGGCTTAAAATATACTCTCACGTGTCAACTTCAGATCGTAAACCCATGTCAAGTTCATATTCATCATCGTAAGACATTACGTTTTTTCTATATTAAAAGTAAGCTGAACAATGATGTGTTTTTTAAATTCATATTTTTTTCTTATCGGAATTAGGCTTTGTCAAAATATCTACTTTCATAAATGTGGAATCAGAGATATCATTTGAAGGATACTTCTACGCGGTTGGGTAAGAGAAAAGGGGAACGACTCCGGCTAATTGATGGTGGCCTACGCTTTCCATGAACTTTGTGATTTCTAAATTAATATAATTTAACCTATTACATATCATTTTGTAACTTTTCTTTAGCAGAACGTAATTTTCTTTTTGTCGTCGTAAGTTCTATAGACCAATAATTCGTAATAGTCCACCCCACACAAAAAAAAAAAAATTCATCTAATGAAGTTAACAATATTTTTCTTTTCCTATTACCAGTAAATTATCTAAACAATGGTAAATTTCATTTGACACACGTAGTTGATCTCATTAATAGTAAATTTAGTTGTAAAATATTCTTCTACAACTTTTCTTTAGAAGGTGTAATTTACCACGAAAATTAGTGATTTGCCTCAATTAATAACCATTTTTTAGGGCAAAAGTTATCAAAAACCCCAAACTATGCCAACCATGACATATTTATCATAAATTTTTTGTAATACAAAAAATCTCAAACTTATACATATGTGTTGCATTTACCCTCCATCAAGATTTTGTTAATGAGAACCATAAAAAATCTGCCCACATGGACGATCGAAAAGCAAACAATGTTGACGTGGTGTAAGTGAAACAAAAGTAACATTATTTTGACTTCATCTGATGGAACCTTGATAAAAGGTAAATGTGTCACATATACAAATGCTTCAATTCTTTAATCACGAAGATGATCTCATTGCAGTCCAATCGTTGATTATTTCTGTTATTCTCAATGTTGACGTGGCGAAAGTGAAACAAAAGTAACATTGTTTTGACTTCATCTGATGGAACCTTGATAAAAGGTAAATGTGTCGCATATACGAATGCTTCAATTCTTTAATCACGAAGATGATCTCATTGCAGTCCAATCGTTGATTATTTCTGTTATTCTCAAGTACGTGGAGTGTGCTTTTTATGCATTCTTGTCCCCCTCCCCCGCCAAGCAATGTTTCTCCTCTGTTTCTCTGCATGTGCTTGTTAAAATATTTAATATATTTTATTATTCTAAATATGATTCCAATATTATATTCCCAATAAATTCCCAATAAATTCCCTATATTAATTCCAATTATTGCCCAATTTATTACCCACGTGTATTAAGTGATATTTGTCCGTTATTACATTACCATAATGGTCTTGATGGGAGATACCGGTAACGTAACCAACGGAATAAAATCGTCAGGTCGTCTGGTTCAAACCTTTACGATACAGAAAAAACACACCATCAAGTTTTGGAAGGGGATTGACCAGTAGAATAGGACATGCGTTTTTCAATATTGCAGATCGCTCGTGCTGTGTGGATCCATCAAAGATTTTGAGGTTTCCCACTTCTAAATTTCATCAATGGCTGGAGGTATGTTGGTATTTATGTTTCCGCTATTTGATCCCGAATTCTGTATGAATTTACCTGTGATGAGTAAATCGGGATCTCCAAGTTTGTTTATATTCAATCTAACAGTTGGTATCAGAGCCCTTATTTGCAATCTCTGCCTTGGTGAAACCTTTTGGAATTTATTTTATTGAATTATATGTGGATAAATTTCGGATTTGTATATGGCTTGGATCGGAATTGAGAATTCCGACCAAATTCGGGCTACCCACCATGAGATAATGGATCTGAATGATCACACCGCCATTAGGAAGAGAAACCCCTAAATTTTTCGACATATTACTGATCGTCGAAGGTTAATCGAGCAGTGAAATTTTGATGGTTAGGGTTTTATAGGGCAGATTGTTTTTTGGCTTAATTCTGGTTCATACATGGTCGTCTTTTGCTGGATCTTGAGTCTATTCGTTTGTCTCGACGTTCTCTTCGAAACCCATCAACCAATTTGGTAGGACATGGGCTATGGGAGGAGACCCAGATGGTGGAACAGAGGCAGTCGTGGCGGAAGAAGCGGTTGAAGAGAGCCCGAAAGAAGACCTCGGGCGCGTGAGCAGCAACAGGCGCGTGCAACGCACGCGCTCGAAGGGTTGCAGCGGGCGCGTGTAACGCACGGGCCCGAGAGGCTGCAGCGGGCGCGTGTAACGCACGCGCCTGTGCGTTGCACGCGTGCCTATGGTTTCTCAATTTTGCCCCTCCGCCTTTAGGAAAATTGCGATTCTGCCCTTGCCCGCGCAAAATTCTCAATTTTGCCCCTCCGCCTTTATGAAAATTGCGATTCTGCCCTTGCCCGCGCAAAATTTCGATTTTGCCCCCACGGGGGTGTGTAAACTTACGATTTTGCCCTTTTGGGTGTGAAATTCCTATTTTACCCCTTAAAAGTAAAATTCCAATTCTGGCCTTGCGTGCAAAATTCTAGTTTTACTCCTTTTGCATGTGATTTTACTATTCTACCCTAAGGTGCAATTCTATGAATAAAATTAAATGTCTAGTGATCCGTATATATTTAATTAATTAAGGATTAGCCACAGCATCTTTGATTATATTAAATTATATACATTAAGAGCCTTTGGATCACATATAGTTAAAGACAATAATTTTAATTATTCACATTAATATTATGAATTTTATCCCATATGAATTTTCAATATATTAATGTGATTAATTAGGATGAAATATTATTTTATCTTTCTTAATTTACCCACAGGGATTAAGGAATGGAATATAATTTGATAGTTTTATCATGAAGTAATTATGAATCAATTTAAATTAGAAACTTAACCCACAGGTAGTTTTTGATGTTATGTGATTCATATTTTAAAACATGTTTTACATTGGTAAAATATGATTTAAGTTTATTTGCCTAAAATATATTGATACATAAGTTTCCTTTGATTATAATGCAGTTTTACCACCTACGATTAGTTCTGGTATAATTGTTCCCGAGCTTAATGGAAATAACTTTAAAGAATGGAGAGAATTAGTTCTTCTCCAGTTGGGGTGCATGGATCTTGATTATGCTCTTAGGTCAGACGAAACACCTGAACCTACTGATAGTAGTACTCATGCTGAGCATACTCATTATGCTCAATGGGAGCGGTCCAACCGTCTCAGTGTGATGTACGTAAAGACAAAACTCTCTGCTAGCATTCGTGGTTCAGTCATTCAGCATAACAATGCCAAGGAGTTGCTGAAGGCCATTGATGCACAATTTGAGTCTTCAGAGAAGGCGCATGCCATGACCCTAATTATGAAGTTCTAATCATTGAAGCTTACCGGTGTAAGAGGTGTGCGTGAGCACATCATGAAGATGAAGGACATTGTAGCTCAGCTGAAGAATCTTGAGGTTAGGATATCAGAATCCTTTCTTGTATACTATATCCTAAATACTCTCCCACAAGAGTATGCTCCTTTCAAGATCTCTTACAACAACATAACACTAAATGGTCAATTAATGAACTCATGACCATGTGTGTTCAAGAGGAAGAGAGGCTACTAATGGAGAAATGAGAAAGTGTTCATGTGGCAACACAGGATAAGTATAAAGGGCAAAGCAAGTAAAAGGGGAAGGGTAAGATGCCTCTACCTCCTCAAGCTGGCATTAAGAAGGAATCTAAGTGCTTCTTCTGTAAAAAGAAGGGGCACATGAAGAAGGATTGCGCCAAATTTAAGGTGTGGCTCCAAAAAAAAAGGTAACCAACTCACATGTGTATGTTATGAAACTAATATGGTTGATGTGAGTCACAACACTTGGTGGATTGATTTTGGTTCTACAATCCACATTTTAAATTCCTTGCAGGGTTTTCAGAACCAGCGGAAACTAGTGGGAAGTGAACAAGGCATCTATTCAGGAAACAATATGCGCTCGCGTGTGGAAGCTATTGGGACATGCAGATTAGTTCTTAGTAGTGGTTTTGTTTTAATTTTGGAAAAGACCTTTTATATTCCTAGTTTTTCTAGGAATTTAATTTCAGTTTCAAGACTTGTACCTTTGGGATACTCTTTTGAATTTTCAGATTTAATATTCAATTTATCGTATAAATCTGAAATTGTTGGGAGTGGTATTTTGTCGACGGTCTCTTTCGAATTAATTTACAAGACAATACCGTTAATAATGCGATGCACGTTCATGATAATGCTGGGATAAAACGATGTGTTGTGAATGAGAATTCCTCTATGTTGTGGCACCGGAGGTTGGGACATATCTCTATGGATAGAATTAAGAGACTAGTAAATGATGGAGTACTTAATACTCTAGAGTTTACTGATTATGACATTTGTGTGGACTGTATAAAGGGAAAATAGACCAACAAATCAAAGAAAGGTGCTAAGAGGAGTACAGAAATATTAGAAATCATACATACAGATATTTGTAGTCTAGATATAGACTCAAATGGTCAGAGATACTTCATTTCTTTTATAGACGATTATTCACGATTCATGTATCTCTACTTGCTTCGTAATAAGCACAAAGCACTGGATGCCTTTAAGGTATTTAAAACCGAAGTAGAGAAACAATGCGATAAGCAAATTAAGATTGTGAGATCGGATAGAGGTGGAGAATACTATGGTAGATACACTGAAGATGGACAAGCACCTGGTCCATTTGCGAAGTTTCTTGAAGAGCATGAGATTATTGCCCAATACACTGTGCCTGGTTCACCGGACCAAAATGGTGTTGCAGAAAGAAAAAATCGAACATTATTGAATATGGTGCGGAGTATGCTTAGCAACTCCAAATTTCCTAAGTTTTTGTAGATTGAGGCTCTTAAAACGGCTGTGTACATATTAAACCGAGTTCCAACCAAGGTTGTTCCAAGGATGCCTTTTGAATTATTCAAAGGTTGGAAACCGAGTTTGCGACATGTACGTGTTTGGGGATGCCCATCTGAGGTAAGAGTCTACAATCCACAGGAAAAGAAGTTAGATCCAAGGACTATAAGTGGGTATTTCGTTGGGTATGCCGAAAGGTCCAAAGGATACAAATTTGTTGTCCATCTCACACCATTAGGTTTGTGGAATCAAGAAATGCTAAATTTCTTGAAAATGATCTGATTAGTGGGAGCAATCAATTCAAAGACTTTGTCCTCGAAGAAGATCATTCAGATATTCAACCTTCCACCTCAGATACTGGATTGGTTGTTGCTTACAGCGCCCCTTCAGTTCAACCGGTCGCTGAGCAACCATCATTGAAGATCCACAACCAGCTAAATTTGATCCGGTAGACCAAACTGTTCAGCAATTACCAGATACTGTTGAACTTCCAGTAGAACAGCATACTCCTCAGGAGAATGTTGATGTGACATTAAGAAGGTCTACTAGAATGAAGAAATCAGCGATTCCTAATGACTACATTGTGTATCTACAAGAATCTGACTATAATGTTGGAGCTGAAAGTGATCTCGAGTCGTTTTCACAAGCCATGAGTTGTGATAAATCTAATTTATGGTACAATGCCATGAAGGAAGAGATGAATTCTATGGTATCAAATGAAGTCTGGGATTTAGTTGAGTTGCCTAATGGTGCAAAGGCCATTGATTGTAAATGGGTCTTCAAAACTAAGAATGATTCATTAGACAATATAGAGAGATATAAAGCTAGACTCGTTGCCAAGGGATTTACTCAAAATGAGGGAATCGATTACACGGAGACATTTTCTCCTGTATCTAAGAAAGATTCTCTTCGTACTATTTTGACATTGGTTGCTCATTTTGATATGGAATTATATCAAATGGATGTGAAAACGGCGTTCCTCAATGAAAAATTAGAAGAAGTGGTTTACATGAAACAACCAGAAAGATTCTTCTCTAATGCTGGTGAGCATTTGGTATGCAAGCTTAAAAAGTCTCTATATGGCTTGAAACAAGCATCCCGCCAATGGTACTTAAAATTCCATGAGGTCATCTCTTCATTCGGTTTTAAAGAGAATATCATGGATCAATGTATATATCAGAAGGTTAGTGGGAGCAAAATTTGTTTTCTTATGCTATATGTAGATGATATTTTACTTGCAACCAAAGACAAGGGGTTGTTATATGAAGTGAAACAATTTCTCTCTAAGAGTTTTGATATGAAGATATGGGTGAAGCATCTTATGTCATTGGCATTAAGATCCATAGAGATAGACCTTGAGGTATATTAGGACTATATCAAGAAACCTATATCAATAAGGTCTTAGAGAGATTTCGGATGAAAGATTGTTCACAAAGTATAACATCCATAGTGAAGGGTGATAGGTTTAATTTAAACCAATGCCCGAAGAATGATTTTGAAAGGGAACAAATGAAGAACATCCCATATGCTTATGCTGTTGGAAGCTTGATGTATGCTCAGGTTTGCACTCGACCTGACATAGGATTTTCTGTGGGAATGTTGAGAAGATACCAAAGTAATCCAGGTATGGACCACTGGAGAGTTGCAAAGAAGGTGATGAGGTATCTTCAAGGAACAAAGGGACACATGCTTATGTACAGACGGACGGACAACTTGGAGGTAGTTTCTTACTCGGACTCAGACTTTGCTGGTTGCATTGATTCCCGTAAATCAACATTGGGATATATTTTTATGTTCGCTGGCGGAGCTGTATCCTGGAGGAGTGCAAAACAAACCTTGGTTGCCACTTCCACTATGGAGGCAGAGTTCGTTTCCTGTTTTGAGGCCACCTCAAATGGTGTGTGGTTGAAAGGTTTCATATCAGGGCTTAGAGTTATGGATTCCATTGCTAGGCCATTAAGAATATTTTGCGATAATTCAGCTGCAGTTTTTATGGCTAAGAACCACAAAAGTGGTAGTCGAAGCAAGCACATCAACATCAAGTATTTAGCCATCGGAGAACGTGTTAAAGAGAAGAAAGTGGTCATAGAACACATAAGCACTGGATTAATGATAGCTGATTCTTTAACTAAAGGCATGCCGCCAATGAGTTATAAGGATTATGTTTCTAGAATGGGCATTGGTCCAATTATGTAAATTTTTCTTTATATGGAAGAATTTATGAGACTTTTATTCATTTATAATGTTTTTCTCAATACAGTTGTATACATTCAGTTATTATGAGAAAAATAATTACGTTTGACCTGGAGTAAACATAAGGTTTATTCATTAAGTTATTTGATCACATATGGGCTGATGAAATACATTGTGATACACGGAAGACAATACTCGCTCTAAGAGGACTCATCGCCGTGATTCATGTGTTTTATTTTAGTATGAAGTTTTGTGGGTTTGGGTTAGTAATTCATTTAAAGGAATATTGGGATCAAGTGGGAGAATGTTAAAATATTTAATATATTTTATTATTCTAAATATGATTCCAATATTATATTCCCAATAAATTCCTTATATTAATTCCAATTATTGCCCAATTTATTACCCACATGTATTAAGTGATATTTGTCCGTTATTACATTACCATAATGGTCTTGATGGGAGATACCGATAATGTAACCAACGGAATAAAATCGTCAGATTGTCTGGTTCAAACCCTTACGATACAGAAAAAACACACCATCAAGTTTTGGAAGGGGATTGACCAGTAGAACAGGACGTGCGTTTTTCAATATTGCAGATCGCTCATGCTGTGTGAATCCATCAAAGATTTTGAGGTTTCCCACTTCTAGATTTCATCAATGGCTGGAGGTATGCTGGTATTTATGTTTCCGCTATTTGATCCCGAATTCTATATGAATTTACCTGTGATGAGTAAATCGGGATCTCCAAGTTTGTTTATATTCAATCTAACAGTGCTGTCATTTACATCAGAAGAACATTGGATTGGTAAAAGAAAAAGTGGGAAATTAAAAGAATTAAAAAAGAAAATAGGGAGTAGTTGAGTGTGGACGGCGGAACTAGTGGGAAGCGAGAAGAACAAAAACAGAAAGAAACGGAGAGAGACCGAGGAGAGAACTCGCGAGGAAAGGAGTGGGGAGGATTTTGAATGCCCGTCCCCATTAGTCGCGGATGAAGATGAGGCGTGTTTTTATTTTTGGTTTGATTGTTAAATGCTATGTGAAACCTCGGAGTCTCTAGACTCGAAACCCAGCACTTTGAAAACTATATATATATGTCGTAATACTTTCAAAGTGAGGCAGAAACTATTTGTCCCATGATCTATGGTTTCCTCGAGCTACCCACTTTGACAAATTAGCCAAGATTTTGACCATATACAAAATGTTCGATTTGGTTCTTAAACCATGTGAAAAGTTGACTAATCAAATTGAATAATTTAAAAGTTCAGGGATTGCAAATTATGTTAAATTTCATGGATTGCATTAAAAAAATTATAAATTTAAGGGCCACATTGCACGTCAGGTCAAAGTTTAGAGATCATTTGTGTGATTTTCTCATTTATCTCTCATCAACTCCAATCTATATGTTCTCATATTCTTTGAAGGAAAACCAAAACCAACATCAAAAGGGGGAAATTTTCAGGAAAAACAAAAAGCTAAGAGAATCTCAATTTCAATCGCATTTAACAAACCCTGATCAGACTTGTTTTCTGATGACCACAGGTACCAGCACAGTAATGTGAGCTTGAAACTGATGAGCCTCACGGAAGATGATAGATTTGTGACCTTCGCGGGAGAAGACGAATTGAGAGGAAGCTTTTTAGCCTTGTGGTGGGAGATCTGAGAGTAAACACGGGGAGCCGAAAAGAGATGGTGAAGTGAGGCTGTCGAAAGTTCAGAGGCAGGCCTGTTGATGCTTGGGTCGGATATTAATAGCGGCAAGTTCAATCTATCTCGAGCCGTCATAGCCAAGCTTGATGACTCAAGCACCCCATGTCGGCCGTGGCTACGAGCTTAGTGAAGCTGGAGTGACCCTGGCCCCAGGTGGCCGGTGGCCGGTGGCCGAGAGGAGTGGCTTTAGATTTTTAGCCTTTTTATTTTTATTTTTAAATCCTTGTTCTTTTATGTTCTTTTTTTTCTTTTTCCATGTGGCATCTATCTTGAAAAGTAATAAAAAGGTTTTTTTTTTTTTTGTTATTCATGAAATTAACGAAAAACTTGATTACATCAATTTGAGAAATTGTAGAACTTAATTATATATTTTTATTAAAAGTTTGAGACTTCTTTATATATTAACTTTCTAGCTGGTGTTTATATTCTAAAAAGAATGAGGTATCAAGTTTTTTGTTCAGAAGGTAGGCATAGGTAGCGTTCTTTCTCCTCTATAAGAGCTTCTCTCTTGATTGGGAGCTCTCCCAACGTAACAATGATGTTTTCTTTCAGCTACCTCCATGATCGTCGTCCCCCGTTTTTCTTGATCATCCATAATCCTTCTCTATTAACATTATCGTAAATATAGATAAGCGAATTGGATAAAATTATAGAAGGGAGGAAAGGAAATCGGGCACTAAGTTTATATAGTTCGGTTTGAATATTGGAACATATGTTCACGGAGAGAGTAGCACAAACTTTCACTATAAAAATAAGCGAGACAACAAAAATTAAAATCACTCAAGCACTCAAATATTCATTCAGTACTTTTTAAATCTCAATTACTTCCAATAACTCACTGTCTTTAATTTCTCATAATTTTGAGTGAAACCTTACTCAATGAATTAAATGTGCAAATCTCTCACGAGAAGGACTCTCTGCACTCTTCTATAATCTCAAAGCCCTCTCTCTCATTCACCGAAATAACTTGGTGCCTTCTCGGCCAGCAAAGAACTTGGCGCGCAATTCTTGTCCAACGTCTAGTACTCTCTTATCAGCACGCAGAAGTCTTCTACGTATAAAGGAAAAGACAAAGCAAGCCCACCATAATTCATGGACATGCATGCATGTGCATACATTAAAAGAGAGGAGAATGGACGAATGAACCCTCCTTTCCTCTTTCTTTGACCCTTGCAATGAATGCCCATCATTACGCTTTTCTTCATGTACGCTAACTCCCAAGCTTTCTTGAAGAAGTCCAACCTGAGCGCTATATTCCCTTCACACTTCAGCCGAATAAAACAAAAGACAGAGAGCTTCCATTTGCATTAAATGGAGGCAGCAATTTTGGACTATTCCTCTTGCGGCTGCACGCTTCCTTCTGGCCACAATCTTCATTCTTGAACGAGACACGTGCATAGTAATTATTGCACATAACGAAAGTCAAAAGACGTTAGTCAAAATTACTCGATTTAACTTGCACTATTTATTTGGTGGAGTGAGATTCGACACATATTTTAATAATGATTAATTATTTTCATTTATTTTTGGTCTTAGGGCTTATTTGTTAAAACGTGTTTTTATTTCCCGAAATAAAAATTTATGTTCTTTTATTTTGAGAAATAAAAAGAAAATGTGTTTGGTAAAATTTTTGTTCTTAAAAACAGATTTATAATAGAAATAAAAAGTAGAAAAAAGTAATTTTTTATTCTCGGAAACAATTCCAATAAATAATTTTTCCCTATTATTTTTTTTTCTTTTTTTCTTTCCTTCTTCTTCCTTTTGGTCGGTCGTCGGCCTTGGCCATGACCGGCAACCTCGCGGAGCCTCGCCGACCCCCGGTGACACCGAGCCTCCCAGCCCCATGGTGAGGCCATGCCTTGCCGGTGGCCTAGTGAGGCTTCGACAAGCTCGCTCGGCTCTCACGGTGGCTGGCAAGGTTTTAGTGAGCTTGTCAAACCTCGCTTAGTCGGTCGCCGGCCCTGCGTGGCCGACAACCGGCCACAAAGGAGGAAGAAAAAAAAAAAAAAGAAAAAAAAAAAATATAATAAAAATATTTAAAATTAAAAGAAATAACAAAATTATACAAGTTTATTAAATGCATTTCTATTCCTGGAATATAAAATTTTTGTAGTTACCAAATGCGTTCTTATATTCAGAAATTGTTCTCGGAAATAGAAAAAAAAATTATTTATGTTCAAATAGTTACCAAACACGCTTTTAGTTAACAAGTCTATTTGGCATTGTTTCATTGCCTTAGTTTCTCCAGCAATATCCCCAGCACCACGCATTGCCCCTATCAACTGTTCGACAATATTTTCGAGTTGATTCTCTGCCATTCCATTATCTTTTTTCTCATTACACGATGGCTGCGGAGGTTCCCTTAACAAACCCAAGCATCTCCGGTGGACGATCTTCTAGGGGATCATTTTGTTTGGTGCAGTTGATGATGAGGAAGCTGCGAAGGTTTTGATGAGAAGCAGTTTGTCAGAGAAGTAGTTCAGTCGAGTTGCTTGGCTAGTGTTTTAAGGAAAGGGCCCTCAAATGAGAAGATGTAGTTGGGCTCTTTTCCTAATTGGCACCATGATAAAAATATGGGGAAGAGAGTCCTTACAAAATATATATATATATATATATATATATATATATATATATGGGGAAGGGAGAATGTATAATTTCTCTCTATTTAATAATGAAGAATACATTAGCCTACTTATAATCTTTATAATCTGACTATTTAATATAACCAGAAATGTAATATCAATTATAATCAATCAAGATAAATCAAGAATTTGTACGATCAAATGGAGATAATGCATAATTTTAATTAATTTTGGAAATATAAAATTGGGATCTACAAATATTGAATCATTAGATCTTTCTGTTTCTTATGGTGCCCACATCTTCTATCAAGATCATTGTAGTAACATATTAATGGGCAAGTATCACGTAATAAATGTGGATAATAAATCGGCAATAATTGGGAAATATAAAATTGGGATTTGCAAATATGGAATCACTAGATCTTTTTGTTTCTTATGTTCCCGATATCTTCCATTAAGACCGTTGTGGTAACATATTAATAGACAAGTATCACGTTATAAATGCGGATAATAAATTGGACAATAAATCGGAATTAATTGGGAAATATAAAATTGGGATCTACAAATATGAAATCACTATATCTTTCCGTTTCTTATATTGCCGACATTTTCCATCAAAACCGTTATGGTAACATATTAACAGGTAAATATCACATAATAAACGCGGGTAATAAATCAAAATTAATTGGGTAAATATCAAATTGGGATATGCAAATATGGAATAATTAAATCTTTCCATTTCTTATGTAAGACCGTTGTAATAACATATTAACGTGCAAGTATCACGTAATAAATCAGGTAATAAATCGGAATTAATTGGGAAATATAAATTTGGGATTTGCAAATATGGAATCACCAAATTTTTCTGTTTCTTACGTTGCCAATGCCTTCTATCAAGACCATTGATAATATATTAACGGGCAAGTATCACATAATAAATGCGGGTAATAAATCAAAATTAATTGGGTAATATAAAATTGGGATATGCAAATATGGAATCACCAGATCTTTTCATTTATTACGTTGCATACATCTTCTATCAAAATCATTGTGGTAACATACTAACGGACAAATATCACATAATAAACGCGGATAATAAATCGGGTAATAAATCGGATTTAATTGGGAAATATAAAACTGGGACCTACAGATATAGAATCACCAAATCTTTCCATTTCTTACGTTGCCGTCTTCTATTAAGACCATTGTGATAACATATTAATGGGCAAGTAACACGTAATAAATGTGGGTAATAAATCGGAATTGATTGGGAAATATAAAATTTAGATTTGTAAATATAGAATCACTATATCTTTCCATTTTTTTACGTTGCTGACGTCTTCCATCAAGACCGTTGTGGTAACATATTAACAAGTAAGTATCACATAATAAACACGGGTAACGAATCGGGCAATAAATCAAAATTAATTGGGAAATCTAAAATTGGGATTTGCAAATATGGAATCACCAGATCTTTCTGTTTCTTACATTGCCAATGTCTTTTATTAAAACCGTTGTGGTAATATATTAACGGGCAAGTATCACATAATAAACACGGGTAATAAAATGATCAATAAATCAAAATTAACTGGGAATATAAAATTAGAATCCACAAATATAAAATAACCAAATCTTTCCGTTTCTTACTTTGTCGACATCTTCCATCAAGACTATTGTGATAACATATTAACGAGCAAGTATCACATAATAAATGCAGATAATAAATCGAGTAATAAATTGGAATTAATTGGGTAATATAAAATTGAGATATGCAAATATGGAATCACCAGATTTTTCTATTTCTTATGTAAGACCGTTGTAGTAACATTTTAACGGGCCAATATCACATAATAAACGCGGATAATATACCCAACTCTTTCATGGATAGTATAAACCTTCCTAGCTATGCAGTGGTGGTGGATCTTTTCTCCCCTGCAGGATGTACGCTGAAAAATTTTCTGGAGTGGTGAGGTCTTATGTTACCTGCTCCTTCTATGACCTATGATCGTTTTACCTGGTGGGGTGATTCTTCTGGTACATTCTCGGTGGCTTCTGCTTGGAACATCGTCAGATCCAAAAAGGATCGTGTTCCGTGGGCATCTCTTGTTTGGGATAATGCTATTGTCCCTTGGTTCCAATTCAATCTTTGGTTGATTACTAAAAACCGCCTCCCTACTTAGACGCTCCTCCATTCATATGGAAGAATTGATTATACAATCTGTGCTTTTTGCAATGCCTTACCCGATTCTATTGATCATTTGTTCTTTCAATGTCCAACCTCAGCAACACTAGCTTACTTCTAGGCTAGTAGGTGCAACCTCCCTTGGCAAATTAGACCTTGGAAGGAGACTCTCAGTTGGGCGCTGAAATTCCTAGCCGGTAAGGACTTCTTCCACTATATCGAGCATTTTTCGTTCGGTGCCCTGTGCCATTTGATTTGTAAGAAGAGAAATAGCATTATCTTTCGAGGTGAAGCTGTGGTGTTCTCAGCTTTGAAGAATCACCTCATCAATGTCGTCAAAGATAAAGTTATCACTTTTAGCAATGTTCAGCCTTCCTTGAGAAACAAGAGACTTCAGAGAAATTGGGGCTTTGATCCCTTGGTTTTTGGTTAGGAGCTTTTGCCTCCTTTGTTGTCTTCGTCTTGCTTTATTGCTTTTGCCTCCTTAGGCTCTCCATTCTTCGTTCTTCTTTTCTATTGGCCGAGGTTTGGTCGTTTGTTTTAGGTTGGCTCTGTTTTGTCTAGGCTTATTTCACCTTCTCCTTTTGTGTTGTTGCCCTCGAGGCTTTTCTTCAGCTCCCTTCCACTCCTTCTGCTATAACAGTTAGAGTGCAAGTTTTTGGCACCGTTTTGTATATTGTCCATAGCTTAATATATTTTATTACTTTTGCCAAAATAAAAATAAAAATAAACGCGAGTAATAAATCGGGCAATAAATCGAAATTTTTTATGAAATACATGAATGAATATTCATTATATTCATCCTGTCTAATGTATTTATTATGGTACATTTGTATTATACATTATAGGTACATCTCCCTATACAATGAACGTTCATCTCCCTATCCAATATATGTATCATTCGATATATTGATATTAATGATAAGTACATTCTTGATTTCCTATAAATAAGAATTTAGTTTTTGTTGTAGACATAACAGATTCTTGGAAATAAAATCTTTTCCTCTAACTTTCTCTACTATCTTTGGTGTTTACCTACTTTCTCTTCTCAATTTCTTTAGTCTCTCTATTACATATTTGCTACACAATATTTTACAACACGTTATCAACACGAAGATCTATCGACTGAGTAAGTAATTTTGGCATGGTAGGTGTTTTCTTTTTATTAATCAACTTATACTTCATCTTCTTCTATCATTTCTTCATTTTTTTTTCTTGACCCAACGCTAAATTTCAAATCTAAAAGTATCCTCCTGTTCCTGAAGTGGTGGTGGATATTTGGAAATTCTTTTAATTAATAAGGATTTATTTTTGTAAGGATTATGGTAAATATTGAAAAGCCCAAATTCCATATCTTGGAAGTGAGTGTAAATAATTATCTATCCCGATGCCTTGATAAGGAAATGCATCTCCAAGAATAAGGTATTGCTAATGCAATTCCACAGAATGAAACCTCAAATGAAAAGGATAAAGCAAATGTGCTGATTTTTATTCGTTGTCATTTGCATGGGAGTCTACAGACTCAATATTTATCTCTTGTGGAGGAGGTTGAAGGATAGATATGATCATACCAAGACTGTTATCTTCCCTTAAGCACAATATGACTAACAAAATCTCAGACTGCAAGATTTTAAATTAGTGTCTGACTATAATTCTGCTTTATTTGATATTATTTCTTGGCTTGAGTTATGTGGTATCAAACTCGCTGATGCGGAATTGTTAGAGAAAACTTTATCCACCTTCCATGTTTCGAATATTGTATTGTAATAGCAATACCAGTAGCGTTAGTTTGCCACATATTCTGAATTAATTTCTATACTCCTCACTACCAAGCAAACTAATGAATTGCTGCTCAAAATCATGATGTTAGACCATCTAGCTCAAAAGCATTGCTTGAAGCACATGCTAACTTTGAGAAAAATACTGGTCATTTTAAAGGCTATAAGCGCAGGCAAGAATATAACCGCCTTAGGAAATCTAACTTTGGCCTAAATCATGGCAAAGAAAAGAAGTTAAAGAATGTGATTAATGAAAGTATTTGTCATTGCTGTGGCATGATTGGGCACTGGTCATGTACTTATCGTACGCCAAACCACTTTGTTGACTTATACCAGACATCTTTCAAAAATACGGGCAAGCGTGGTGAATCTCATACCATTGAAATCAATCCTATGGTCATAACCGCTGTTGAGACCAACAATATTTCCCACCCTCTTGCTCTTGAAGTAGCAAATGCATCCCTGGATGTCTCTGATTTCTTTAAGGATTCTGATTACTTTGATGAGGCATCAGATTGATGGATGATAATTTGAACTTTGAATTTTATGATTCTAATAATTTCTTTTTAATTGTTTCGCTTTAAATGTATTACTTTTTTATTTTTCTTTCATATGGTTATGAAATGCTTATGAACCTTATATAATATTTATTTGACTCTATAACTAAGATGTAAGATTAATTAGCCCAAGAAGTGGTTATATGGCACAATTGAGGGAGATATATTATGAACTATGCATTATAGCATTGGTATGCGGCGAGTTCACAAGATACAAGACTGATTAGCCCCAACAGTGGCTATATGTCTCAATTGAGAGGGAGATATTATGAACTATACATTGCATTTTTTTTTCTTTATGTTCGGTTTTTTTTTCCCACAAGGTTTTTTTTTTTTTTTTGTGACCCAGGAACCCCGTACAGCTGGCAGCCAGCGAGTAAACCTAGGGGGGACACGTAAGCGGAAAGACCCACCACCCCCGGCTTAAAGTTTTTAATGAGGCAATTAATACATTCATAAAAGGGAGAGATCATAAAATTTTTGCTCTACACTCTTTTTCCCTTTTGTCCAGTTTTTTGTCCTATTGAGTTTTTCCGGCTTAAGGTTTTTAATGATGCAATATCATTCGATGCACATTCGTAATGAATACAATGAATATTCAAATAGGAGTATTATGAAATATATGAATGGATATTCATTATATTCATCTTATCTAATGTACTTATTACAGTATATTTATACCATACATTCTAAGTACATCTCCTTATACAATGAACTTCATCTCTCTATCCAATACATGTATCATTCAATACATTGATATTAATGATAAATATATTATTGTTTTCCTGTAAATAGGAACTTAGTTTTTGTTGTAAACATAATAGTTACTGGAAATAAAATCTTCTCCTCGACTTTCTCTACTATCTTTGGTGTTTGCCTATTTTCTCTTCTCAATCTCTTTATTCTCTCTATTACATATTTGCAACGCAATATTTTACAACAAAATTAATCAGGAAATATAAAATTGGGTACTACAAATATGGAATAACCATATCTTTCTGTTTCTTACGTTGCCAATATCTTCCATCAAGACTGTTATGGTAACATATTAATGGGCAAGTATCATATAATAAATGCGAATAATAAATCGGGCAATAAATCGGAATTAATTGGGAGATATAAAATTGGGATCATATTGGAAATAATAAAATATAACAGCAGTTTAGTTTATACATGGGACGGAGGTTTCTTCTGATTATTGCAACTCAATGAATAAATAAATAATTGAGATGATGCACCGAGTGAAAACACTTTAACATTCGGCTGAACCCGATGATTACCTTGCCCTATATATACGAACAGACGCTCTCTTCTTAACTCAAACACTGTCCCAAACCAAATAGGCGGGCGTACAGAGAGAGACAGCGAGAGAGAATGGCACCGCTCGATGAAACGTTAAGTGGCCAAGTCCAAGTATGGAAGCTCATGTATGCGTACGTGGACTCAATGGCGCTGAACTGCGCGTGGAGCTCCGGATACCTGACATCACCCGCGCGCTGGGCGGGGGGCCTGTCACCTTGGCTCAAATAGCCTCCCACATCCCCTCCCCATCTGTCAAAACCTGCGTCCTCGGCCGCATCATGACGCCCCTGGTCCGCAAGAACATCTTCTCCGCACACTACGACGGCAGAGAGACGCTCTACGGCCTCACCCCGTCGTCGAGATGGCTCTTACAAGGGGCTGGGCACCTCAACCTCGCGCCGCTGGTACTGCTGGCGGGCCATCAGTATATGGTGTCCCCGTGGCACAGCCTTAGTGACTACATCAAGGACGGGGGGTCATTCCCGTTAAAGAGGGCTTATGGCTGCGAAATGTGGGACTTGGGAGTCCCAGAACCCTGAATTCAGCCGCACGTTCCGTGATGCGATGGCTTGCTCGAACAAGCTCATGATGAAAGCTATCGTGGATGCGTACAAGGATGGGTTCGAGCGCGTGGGATCTCTGGTGGACGTTGGAGGCGGGACGGGCAGTGCCATAGCCGAGATAGTGAGGGCGTACCCGCACATCAAGGGGATTAACTTCGACCAGCCTCACATTGTTGCTGCCGCGCCAGCGCACGGCGGGGTCAGCCATGTCGGGGGAGACATGTTTGAGGCCATTCCAAGTGCTGATGCTGTTTTCATGAAGGTAAGTGTACTTGGCGCTTATTCTATGGACTCACATGAATTGAGTGCACTCAGTACTTGCTCCTCTGCTTAGCGATTCATTTGCTAATGTTTGTCATATAGTTTTAAATAAAAAAAATTAGTAAACGATGAGTATTTTCATAAGCACTGAAAATCTTCAACTGAATTTTAAAAAGCTAGTTTATACTAACAATAAATGGGAAACCCTGGGCATCAATTCCTCATGATCTCTATCGCTGCATCTCCTTCGGAAGAATGTCACTCTCGGATATGATTGTTCAACTTCTAATGCACAAACTGCAAATGACAATAGACGCATTGAACATTCATGATTTAATAAGTCATGATCGATTCACAACTAAAATTTTCATCTTCCTCCTTTATACAGTGGATCCTGCATGATTGGAATGATGAAGATTCTGTAAGGATTTTGAAGAACTGCAGGAGAGCTGTAGCGGAAAAGAATGGCAAGGTGATCCTGGCGGAAGTTGTGTTGCGACCAGAGGGCGATGGCCTCTTCGATGACACGGGGATAGCTTCCGATCTGACCATGATCACTCAAACCGGAGGTAAAGAGAGGACCGAACCAGAGTGGAAGAAGCTTTTGGAGGAAGGAGGCTTCCCTCGCTGCAATATCTTTCAAACCCCTTCCTTGTTGTCCATCATTGAAGCCTTCCCAGCTTGATTGTGGTTTATTCAGAGATTGATTACTTGTCGGCTACTTATTATGTATTTATGTTTTTCTACTAGAGCCTCTTGTCGAATTGATTTAGTGATTAAGCGTTCGATTTGGATAAAAAAATTCTATGTCCAAATCAAAGCGTCTTCCAATTATATTAGCCTAGGGGGTTACACTCCATACATGTGGATGAGGCAACTTATTTGTATTTGTGTGGTTAATAAAGCCGAAAAGTTTTATTATCCCATGTTATATAAAAAATCATGAAAGTTATGGGGAATCGCTTAATTATATTCCAATTGTTTCTAACAATATTAATAACACGGAATAACAAATATGAAATAATGATTTCTTTAGGCTTCATAAATATTATTTTGGGTCACGTGCATAATATAACATTTGAGAGACTTAAATAACCACTCCCGTTGATATATGAATATGATAACAATTATTGCAACAACAATACTAATAAGACCATATATTCATACTCCTTTTTTTTTTAAAGATCCAACAGGACGGGGAATTTTCGCACCACCTCCCGCTCATCTTCCTTGCCTCGTGCTCATGACCCTGAGCTCTTTTGTCCTCATCTACATGTCCCCCCTTCCTCTCTATTGGCTTTCCTCCCTCATCACGAAGCAAGCACAAGACCTCTCTCATCAATGGAGCGTTCCGCTTGGCCTAAGAACCTCTCCTCCAGCCGAAAGCATGCGATCCAGGATCTCCTCCCTGCCCAGAATCCCATGAAGAAGCTTACAGATCTCTTGGACGCTCACTCTCAAACTGGCAACAACACAGGGCAGCCCCTATTTGCGGAACATCTGGTCGTCAGCTTCCTCGGGTCGCTCAGCAACACCCAATCCCTATCAAGCAGCGCCGAGTCCGGCGAGGTCTTGCAGGCCCTCCCGAGACCAACGCCTGTGTCAAATCTGAGGTCTCCGAGGGAAGTGAGAGCACCAACGCCCCGCTCCCTAGGTAATCAAGGGCCAAAATTCGTGTTCTTTTACTTCTCACTTTCATTGAAATGTAATTTATCTATTTAAGTGGCGTTCCACGTAATTCAAAAATTAAGTAAAGTTTCTTTTTGGCAGAACAATTGCATATAAGGTGTGAAGATCTCTTAAAATTTAGTAAAAAGAGAAGACATGAGAAGATAGTTTCACTGTTTATATGATTTTGGGACATGACAGATCATGTTTGGATTATAACAAACTTGTCTAACTTACTAAGGATAGAATTTTTTTTTTGGTTATTTCATTTATCTTGTTTTTGGGCAGAAGGATGAAAGAGGTTTTACATGAAGCTAAATTATAATATGGCTCCAAGTAATTCTAACATGAAACGTAATATTACTCATTTTTGCGCAGAAAGACCTTAGACACACGGACAAGACTAGATCAGAATTTGATCGACAGTGGCAACAATGGAACTTTTCTTCATGCACGCTGACTCCCAAGCTTTTCTTGAAGAAGTGAACCTGAGCGCTATGTTCCGTTCACACTTCAGCCGAATAAAACAAAAAACAGAGAGCTTCTATTTGCATTAAATGGAGGCAGCAATTTTGGACTTTCCCTTTTGCGGCTGCACGCTTACTTCTGACCTCAATCTTCATTCTTGAACGAGACACGTGCATAGTAATCAATGCACGGATAACAAAAGTCAAAAGACGTTCGTCAAAATTACTCAATTTAATTGGCACAGTATTAACTACTGGGATTCGCCAAAGTGGCCACCCTTTCAATTTGGAAGGGGGAGGTGAGGGGTTCAAATCCCCACCTTCTCGGGGGGATGAGGTGGGAACGCGTAAGTTTCAGGAGTGGCTTTTGACTTCCACGCCCTGCAAGAGGCAGGGCAAAAGTCTGAGAGTGAGTGTAGAGTCGGAATAGAGTAGGATCGACCAAAAAATAAAATAAAATTGGCACAATATTTATTTGATGTTTTTAAATTCGAAATATATTTTAATAATTATTAATTATTTTCATCTACTTTCCCACTTAGTTAACAAGTCTATTTGGTATTGTTTTGTCACTTTAGGGCGTGCATCATAAAATTTCTTAAACAGAAATCAATTTTTGACCAGAAATTAATTTCTCAATTTATATTTCATTGATGAGTTTCGAGTAAAGAAACGTGTTTGATAACGATTCAAAATTTTTATTTTTAAAATAAAAATTCATTTGATAACATAATACAATTTATATTTCTAAGAGTGGCAACCATTGGCTTCCGGTGGCCGAAGTTCGACGTCTAGTGATCAGCGTTCAGCATTCAGTGACCGGCGGTGGGTGGCCAAAGTCCGGTGACCAGCGGCGGGCTACCGAAGTTCGAAGTCCATCACCGTAGTTTGACGACTAACAACCGGCATCTAACGTTCGGAGTTCAACATTCGATGTTCGACATCCAGAGTCTGGCGGCAGGTGGCCAGTGGCCGGAGTCTAGCGTCGAGTGGTAGGCGGCGGACATCCGGCGGCCGATGGCGAGTGGCGGACGGTCGACGGTGAACATCTGGTAGTTGGTGGTGAGCCTTTGGCATCCAACGATTGGTGATGAGCGGTTAATGATCAGTGGGCGTCCGGCATCCAACGGGTGGCAAGTGGGCGACAGACGGTAACGAGAGTGAATGATAAGGAAAATTTTGATTTCTCAATTTTTTCCAAAAATAAAAGGTTAAAAATTTTAACTTTTGATTTATGTTTCAAATCTATTTCTGAAATAGAAATCTGTTCCAGAAATAGAAAAATAAAATTGCGTTACCAAACGGATTTATATTCCAAACCTGTTCCAAGAAACAGAAAAATAGAGAAATAGATAAACAAAAATGTTGTCATGCGCGCTTTTAATCTGCAAGTCATTTTCATTTTTGGAGTCCCCACTAATTAATTTGTGGTAAATCGATGAAAAACCCAAATAAATTATTGGGAAATTTTTTTTATTCCTATGCAATCAGAGAAATTTGAATCTAGGACTTTATTATACCAGTTAATATCCTTTTGATACCTAATCTTATTTAAATATTAGGTAAAACATTTATGTAGCATTTTATACCAATCACAAGTCTTAAAATTCAATTCCTAACTAGACTAAGGAAATAGCAATCCGTGCATTATAAGGGCTTAATTGGAATAAAGGAAATGTAGGAACAACAATTTGACATTTATCTCCAAGGACCTTTACACGATTTCCTTCTTCTTCTTCTTCTTCTTCTTCTTCTTCTTCTTCTTCTTCTTTCCTTTTTTTCTCTTTTAAGGATTTTCACATATCTTAAGGAAAAACCACTAAAAAACTAATTTTCAAGGGTATGCAAAAGATCTAGGAACCGCCTAGAATCGGATTGGATTGGAATTGGAACCGGCGATTTCCATGGAGGTTGGTTTGATTCCTAATTTCAATTAAGTGAAATTGGTGAGTACTAGTCTGATTCTCGATTCTAGATGTGGAACCATCCACCCACTCACCTAGGATATATATTTTTGAAAAGAAATTCTATCTCAATTACTTATTTATTTTATAGTTTTTCTACCCCACACACACACACACACACACACACACACACACACACACACACACTATCAATTAATTTTGTCTCTTGGATGTGTAATAAGATTAACCCCCTACTTCTTCTTTTTTCATTCTAATAATCTATCTACTTGTTTTCTTAAAGATAAACAAACGTAAAAGGAATGAGATAATCGATTAATCCATAAGAGCTAATGGCTCATTTTAAGAGTATAATTGGATCTCTCCTTAGCCATTCCCATGATTAAATTAGATTGATGTTGAAAAAAAATGAATCAAGCGATCAATGTTTGAACTTCTATAGAGCATAGAACTTTTATTATGGAGTCTAATTCTCCACATGTTTCCAATGTCGAGAAATTTTAAGAAGATCACATCTCAACCTTCAAAAAAATTAAGTTTTTACTCAATGTGTATTGTCTAATTCGTTTTGCCTTATAATTTTCAATCCTTAATTAAAATCAATGGCTGGGGAACCAGATCGAAATGGCGATCCGATTCTCGAGTGGATCCATGAAACTAACAGGTGGATCTTGATTCTAATTTTTTGCAATCAATCATTAATAAGTAGTTCCAGCTTCAAAGGTGGAACTGCCCAACCGGACTATGGTCACTCTTACTATTTTTTTAAAGCTTTTTCTGATTTTTTATTAAAAAATATTTTTAATTGATTTAATCCGAAAATAGGGACCTGGGTTGGGACTAAACTGGTTCCAATAGTAGGCCTAGTTTGCTTGGCCTAAAATGAGACCCAGCAAAAAGACTAAGCTAAATTTAAACAAGCCCACATGTTAATAAGAAAATGTGTCGGCCCAAGGACCTAACCCTAAAAACCTAGCAGACCTCTCGTCCAACCCCGTGGACCCGACTCCAACCCGACTTGCGTGCTTGCTCCTCCGTTCGTTGCGTCGCCAACCTCGCCACGACAGGGACGGCTGCAGTGAGTGATGCCGTTCGTCTTAGGCTAGCTACGCCCCCTTCCGGTGACACCTCGGCCAACCAAGGTTGAGGGCTGAGCCTCCGCCTGGCCGGTCGCTGCCACCAGCCGAGACCCAGCTCGACTTCCCCCACACTCGGCCGAGATCTCTCTTGGTCTCAACCCTTCGTGCAACGCCCAAACGATGAGTAGACGATCGCTCAAAGTTCAAGAACAGAGATTCTCAACACAAACTTTTAAGCGCCAAAAACTTGTTCGTAAAATTCTAAACCCAAGTGAACATATCGAACAAGTAATATAATGATAAGAAATAGTATCATCCCACGTAGATCGATGATAAATAAACTAATTAAATAATAAAATAGATTAATTCTAAAATTTATCTAACATATCAAAATATAATTGAGAATAAATTAGAAACAAAATTTAGAGACTATATGCAGTAAATCAATCAGATAAATATGTTAGAGCATCCGATTTCATCATAACCACTAGATATGAATTTCAGATTGTTGTGGGTACAAGAACGATATCAAACATGTGGTAGCAGAATTTTTTAATCTATTTACTATTCTATCTCTAGGTATAACAAGCCTACTCAGCTTAATAATCCACTATATCTCTATGTGAATTAAAATAAATATGAGTGCATTAAAAATTATGAATATTTTCGGTTTACAATGAGTCTTTTGGATCACCTTATCACCGAAAGCTACACAAATAACACAGTATATCTCTATCCACATTTAATTCATGGTTATATATTATAATGAACAATTGTATATTACCACTTCTTAGTCTCAAACATGCACATCAGATCATTCAAGTGGTGGCCAGTCACTCAAAAGTATTAAGAACAATAATATATAACTCATATGAATGAAATCAATTGTAAAACATAAAAATCATGAAATTCACATCATCATTGTTAGGCTACATCGTAACCCTAACAAAAGAAAATCAGAACATAGTAGAATAAGAAATAAAAATATAAATCAAACCCAGTATCTTGAATCAAAGAACAAGAATTCTGTCATCACTTTTGTCTTCTTTTCAAAATACTTGAAAAACTCTCAAAAGAGTGAAAAACAATCTAATTTAGGCATTATATCGAACACTAGATTTACGCAAAGAGAAGGGTGAGAAACGGGGACAACCGTGATGCAAGCCTAGGGGAGGCTTTCTCAAACAATAGGATCGGGAGAGTGACTCGCGCACAAAAAACGGGACGAACAGTAATTTCAGCACTGCGCAAGCTCAGGAGAACAGTCGTATCTTTGTCGATACAGATCGGATCAACCTGATTCCAAAGCCAAATGAACAAAAACTTCTGGATCTACAATTTTTGTGTTTTGGGTTTTTTTGAAATAAGCACTGTAGGATAGTCGAAATTGGGTTGGAAGTAACGAACAGAACAGGAAAAGATAGGAACTTCGTTGGTTGCTCTTCTAGGCCTCCAAGGAAGTTGAGGGGGCACCGATTCTTCTAGATCGATGACTGCAACTCTTCAAGGATGCAGATTTCAAAAGCTCTGACTCTTCAAGGACGGAGTGAAAACTCTTCTAGGTTTTCAAGGGTTGAACTCTACAAGGTTCACGATATTTGCTTCAAGCAAAGTTTTTCATTCATCAAAAGCTGCCCGTCTTCTACCAGAAATTGGATGGCTTATATCGTCAAAGAAATAAAGACAGAGCGTTGAAACTAGGAGAAATAAAGACAAAACATTAAAACTAGGAGAAATAATAAAAACATAACGTCTTCATGGCTCCCAAGGTGTCTTTCCAGCTTCCGGGATGGACTCAAGATGTCGTTATGGCTTCTCGGTTTCGTCAAGCTTTAATGCGGGCCGATCTTCTTGGTCGAGAGAGCCGGTCTTCAATATGGGCTGCATCAAACCGAGTCCAAGCTCGAGCTAGGGTTCAAAGCAACAAACAAGCAACGCCCAACAATCACAGCACACATGCCAACGGGGTCAAAGACTCGCACAAAACGGACAAAACAGCTCAGTTCGGCGAGCTTGAAACAGGGTGCGGGAAGAGGGAAGAATAGAGGCGGTCGGTGCGCGCGCCCTACTTGGCTTGGCAGCGTCGGACAACAGACGAGCTCAATAGATCGGGCTACATCCGTTTGCCACGTGTGTCTCCGAGCTAGGATCCTTGGGAAGCCAACTCCAAATCAAGAAGATCAAGTAGAGACCCCCTCGAACCCCACCGTAGCCTTGGCGCGGGAAAAGGACCTTCAGCGGGTCGCTGGCCACAGTTGAGGCACGGTGGACACCAAACACACTCTCTCGACCTCCACCGTTGCTCTCTCTCTCTCTCTCTCTCTCTCTCTCTCTCTCTCTCTCTCTCTCTCTCTCTCTCTCTCTCTCTCTCTCTCTCTCTCTTGCCTGGGTCCCCCTCTCCCCTTTTGCCCAAGGCCCTATTTATAGGCTGAGGGGGCCGGTTGGCGAAGGCACTTTGGCCGCCTGTCTTCGGGGCGCCGACCGGCTTCCCCTTTTGCCGAATCAGTGGCACCTCGCTCGTCACCTCTGCCGGCTTTGCTCTGTGCTCTGTGTCCTCGCTTGCGGGAGCGAGAAGAGGAAGAGGAGAGGAGGCCGGGCCAGGAGTCGTGCTAGGGCGAGATGGGCCTAGGCTGGGCTGGAGAAGAAATAAAGGATGGGCATAGTCCGGCGGAAAAAGAAAAGGGGCTGGGGTCAAGCCCAGACCCCTCGAGCCTTTCTGGCGCCTTTTCTTTCCCTTATTTATATATAATAAAAATTAGTTGATGCGAATAATACTAATGCCTTTGTGATGTGAAAATCATTTCTTGTTAGTGCTAAATTAGTCCATAATTTTTCTTACAATTTAATAATAAATATTTAATCAAAATTTAAATGTTAGCTCTTGGTATTCGAGGGTGAATTTGAAAGGAGAAGGTCATTACGAAACCAAAAAGTGTTTCCAGGTCCGCTTGCGTTGGAAATTGCAGGGTACAATCAAGAAGAATCAAACCATGCTCCCAATGCAGTTTCTTGATCTCAGCCTGGTATCGGCCACGGTGAGGCGGATAAGATCTCGAATTCTTCATTGGAAGAGAGGACGAAGGATGGTTCGAGATCACCATTGGCCAACATGGAAGGTGCATCATCGGTAGACAGACATGTAGGGACGACTCCATCCCCCCAAGTTTCAACACTAACCTCATTGCCGAACAAGAAGATGGCGACAACTCCATTTTCTTCAGACTTTCTATCGGTGAATCATGAGCAAAAGTTGCCCAGTGAGGATGATCCGAACCCTCACGGCCCCAGCCATTGTGACAATAGCAACAACAATCAATCTAAGTCATCCGATTTTGGTGTAGGTTTCTTGATGTGACATCCGGATTTCGCCGGACCTTGAATATGTAACTATTCGAGACAGGTCGACGAATTTGTCGTCGGACTACATCATCGGCACCACTTGTGGATGCCGCTTCATCACCACACTCACCATATCGAAACGTCACGTTTCATCACATTCTTACGATAGTACCTCATCTAGAAATTTCTTTGTGTGACGTTGCCTACAAGGCTAACATCTTCGGCATTGATACCTTATCAAGTGAGCTTTTTATTCACACGAAGACGTAGACTTCTGGAGTTTCAGCTACATTAGAACATGCATTCCCATGCAAGACCATGCAAAATCAGGGTCGGTTCTCCACAGCTGAACGGCAAAAAGGGAAATAAAGACTTCGACAATGCTGGCGAAGAAGGCCACGCTCACGTCCATCTGGGGGTCAACAAAGGAGGATTGTTGACCGAAGTGTGGCCAGCAACGACCACGTTGCTTCTCGCTCGGCTGCCAGCAAATCTCAAGACCCCTGCATGCGGAAGACACGTCCTTTCTCCAACTGTTGACGTGCGAGCGCCCCTCTCCTTATTCGGTCAGCGTACCGAGTGCAAGAGCAAGGAGTCGGACACGTCCCTTGCATGTGCATGCAAGCTGTCCCATTGCCAGCGCCGGATCTCTTGCTTGTCTTCTTATTCGGCTGCCACCGAAACTTTGGATTGAAGTCAACAAATGGTGAAGACAGCGCAATCAGTTGAGAATCCCTCTCTCATTACTGAGGTCGAGAGTTTGAAACGCTGCATTGCTAACGATTTAAGTGGGGGGATTATAGTGGTGGGTTGCTGTACTAGTCTTCCCCAAGATATAAGGGCCCGGTTCTTAGGAGCCTTTTGAGCACAGGGAACATCTCATTCTTGAACACCATTCTCTCAATTTGTGCAACACCTCCATAGAAATTCTCTCTCTCTCTCTCTCTCTCTCTCTCTCTCTCTCTCTCTCTCTCTCTCTCTCTCTCTCGTTTAATCTTCGTCCACCGCTAAGCCGATTTAGCCGCCTTAGCCATGCCCGTAGCTGCTGCACCACCACTAGCCACCAACTTCCTTCATTGCTATCTAGCTCATCTCGACCGTGTGGCAACTCACGGTCCATTTGCCATCGACGCCACCAGCTGTGTTCCCGCTCTACCATTTGCGCCGTCCAACTCGCCTTAGCTGCACTCATGACTCACAAGCTCCCGGATTCACCTTGCCGTTGATGCCCCAAACCAAAGGCAAGTCAATATCTACTAACCTATAAGACATGAATGCTATCGTTGCTTGGTGAAACCGTCTCGTATATTAAGATTATTTTGGTATACTTGCGCTGAATTGTGAACTTGGAGGTTATCGAGTTGATTATGAGCTATATGGGAAAGGATTTTATAACTATTGTGGTCAAGTCCGAATTGGAGGCCACGGATGTGCCGATTTCCAATATTTCGAAACTCTAAGATTTTATGTGTGTGAACTACTTTGAAAACTTTAGGGTCGAAATTGAGATTATCGACCGCCGATGTGCCGATTTCAAATTACTTATGGTTTTGATAAATTGTTTTATTTTGAGCCGTGATGTGTGAGTGCGAATCTAGGCTATATATGTGGATTTCAAAATACATTTGAGGGTTAACTGTGAAAATGGATTTTATGGATTCGGTATCAAGCTTTTGATTTTGTGAATTGATTTCATCGATATAAGATTGACCTATTTTTAAAGACTATTATTGTTGTATTGCCATGTCTTTGAAATCCCTATTTTGCATTACTTGATATCATAAAGTGGGATTTTTGATAACAGAAAGAATTCTCCATATTGATGGTTTGAAAACGTTTTGGCATTGAAATGATTTAACTGCTACATCATGGTTGATGTGTTATTTGCTACCATTAGACCCTTGGGACGACGAAGCCTCAGGAGACGAGTTGCCTAGAAGATCGTGATTGTGATGCCTCTGGATGCCTGTGGGACACCATTGTCGTGGTGAGCCCCAGAGGTTCCCAGAGAGATTTTGGGATGCCCGGTTGTATGACGATATACATTCCAGAGGGTAGGGGACAGTAGTAACATAGTGAGCCTTGGCGATTCCTCGTGCTACTAGGTTAGGTGCGAGATGCCTGGAGGAGAAACATGACATGCTTTGGATGCCCGGTGACTTAAATATGGAATCGGAGGCTTTTGTGACGCTAGGTTGGGTTCGAATGCCTAGAGAGATGCAAACATTGGTCCTCCAGGCGATAGTGTCATTGAATAAAAAATCTATTGAGTTTTAAAGTTGATTATTCTGTTACCTTTACCAAAAAAAAAAAAAAGTTGATTAATCTATTGAGCTACACCATTTTGATAGTTGCGCCTGATTATGGGACAAAATTGTGTGGCACGGTATGAGACGTGTCATAATGGTTTGGCCTTATATTCGAGACCCATTTGATTGACATGATGTGTTTTGATTTTTAAACTGCATTTGCCATTTTGTTGGAAAACTTTATTGATTTAATGCATGTTTATTACTACTATTATGCGTACTGATTTGGATTGCATGGAATTGGGTGACGATAGGCTCCGTAATATAGTTTAGTAGAATTTTGACTGTTGAGTAGTCGTACTCACCCCTCGTGGGGACTAACATATTACAGAGTGATAAAGTCACTGTCGTCAGAGGATAATGATGGAGGCTCGAGCGGAATGGAGTGACGAAGGATGCGAGGTCAGCAGCGAAATTTTGGACATCGACATTTGTTGGTAGACGACTTGTGAATAGCTGATGGAAAATGTTGGTCTAGTTTTTGATATAGCCAAGTATACGAAACTTTGGCTTTGTTGTATCGACAAAAGACATCTACCAAGTTTATGTTAATTAAAAAAGTGTCTGATTATTATCTATGTGTATCTAGTGTGCATCATTTTAGTGTTTAAGGAAGGGAGTTGTTGGATTCGCTTCCGCCATGTTATTGCGCAAGGGCCAATGAGAAATGTGACCCCCCAGACTTGCGGATTCACCGAAATCCAAGGGTATCAAAATAAAGGACATCTAGGACAAGGAAGCGATGTGGCGACCCTAACGGATCGGGGGCCGTCAGGGGGCGTCACACTTGATTAATAGGAGAGCTGTTTTCTAGATGAGTTTCCTTGAAACTAATTTTCCTATGACGTGGTATGTTTAGGACAAAAAAGGAGGCGTACAATAGCTAGTGTAACAATATTACCTTGTCAAAAAATATTTTGTAATTATGAGATTTTATATATCCTCTAAAGATTCTATCACTCTGAGAAACACCCAATGTACGGAGAAATTATTCAATTAGTCCTAAACTTATTGTACATATATCGATTTAGTACTAAACTTTCAAATTTGCCATGAGAAGAGCCGGTGGAAGCAGAGGCCACTTTGCTAAGAAAAGTGAAACAAATGCTTCGAATGATGCAGCTGAAGAGAAGGGCACAAACTCTGGTCTGGCTCTGTCTTCCCTATCTGCCAGTTCATCGTGCTCTGTACCTTTGACACCTGATTCCTCCGAAACCTGGAATTCATCTAGTAGTCACATGGCAGGAAGGTCACTAGCGTGTGGAACTCGCAGAGGTCATGACTACGCGAATGGGAACAGCCAGTACCAAAATTACGGCCACTTCCAGGCCTCTGCATATTCAAATGAAGGGGAGAGAGACCGCTGTGGCCAGCAACCCGGAGAGGGATCTCTCTACCTGGGTTCAAGAAGCCTGCGTGGGTCTTATGGTGAAGGTATTGGGCCTACCACTAAATATGTAAGAAGGCTGTCATCATGGTTTCACTCCCACGATTCTTGGCAATCCATTTGCAGGACGGCAATTCATTCTTGGTTTTTGTTCTATGTGTTTGTGATGGCTTGTTGGATAAAAAGGAGGTCCCGAGCAGGAGACGAGGAATATGGAAATGTGAGTTTGTGGATGTCCACTTCCTCATTTTCCCCCAACCTTCCTTGTTCTCTCTACAGGAGTAGGTCTCTCTGTTGTGAACTTTCGACTGAATTTTTAGCTTCCAGTCAGACAGGGCATCCTCTTAGTGCTTGAATTTTAGGTCATCACAGGTGACAAAAAATATTGACAACTTTGATGAACTGATTTTCCTATTGTACCAGATTTCTTTTTAGCATGGTGCTCGGGAGACTCTGCCTGCCTGCTATCTACCTTGGCACTACGCACTAGCATGCTCTTGCCAGGACCTGAATAAGATGTATCTTGCTTCGAATAGACTGTTTTGCAGATTGATGTTTACTTTAGGTGATGCTGAAGCTGAGTCTTGAGCATTTTAGGCTGCGCATGGTAAAATTTATGTTTCTCCCAATTTATGTTCTTTTGTTCTTTGGAACAAAAAAAGAACATAAACCTGTTTCCTAATACGAAGTTGTTTTTCTATTCCGGGGAATAGAAAGTTAGCCCAAAAATAGATTTGGAGCAGAAACGAGAAATAAAAAAAAATTGTTTCGGTTCCCGGGAACAATTTTTAGAAATAAGTAAATTTTTTTTTTCTTTTATTCTTCTCTCTTGCCATGGCCACCTTCAACTGCTCAGAGCCACTATTGATCGCCGGTTGCTGCCGCTGCCACCCACCGCCCGCCGCCTGTTGCCGCACAGCCCATCGGCCGTCAACAACCATCGCCGTTGCCTGCCGCCGCCTGTTGCCGACTGCCGGCTGCCGCCGCCGCCTGCCGCCACCGCACAACCGCTGGTTGCCGATCGTCACCGCCGACTGCCACCGCACAGCCCATCGGCCGCCCCCTCCCGTGGCCACCCTCCGCCTTCGGCGGCCGGCAGTGGAGGGGTGGCCGCGGGAGGGGGCGGCCGATGGGTTGTGCAGCGGCAGTTAGCGGTGACGATCGGCGGCCAACGGTCGTGCGGCAATGGCGGGCGGCAGCAATGGGTGGCGGCGGCGGCGACGAGTGGCGGTGGTTGGCGGTCAACGATCCGTGAGCAAGAATAAAAAACGAATAAATACAAAAAAGAAATTATTGCGTTACCAAACACATTTCTATTCATTTTGTATTCCAAGAATAGAAATTTTGTGTATTTACCAAACAGGTTCTTTTACTCAGAAATTGTTCCTCAGAATAGAAATAGAAAAAAATTATTTCTGAAAAAAAAAACTTTTCCCCAACCAAGAAGCGTTGTCATGTGCGCCCTTAGGGCCTACATGGTAACGTTTCTGTTTCTCCCGATTTCTATTTTTTTATTCCCCGGAACAAAATCCGTTTGGTAAAACTTTTGTTCTCGGGAACAAAAACAAGAAGAAAAAGAGTAACTTCTTATTCTTGGGAACAATTTCTAAAAATAAACCAATTTTCTCTTTTCTTTTTTTTTTCTTTTGTTTTTCTTGCTTTCGTGGCCTTGGGTGGCCTCTTGCCAACCGCCAGCCACCTCTGGCCAGCCACGGCCACTGTCGGCCTAATGCCGACTGTCACCGACCGCTGGCTGTCACCGCACCAGTAGTGACCATCATTGCTGCCACCGTTTGACGTCGTCGCTGTCGCCCACAGCCCACTGGCCACCACTGACTGCCGTCGCCGACCACCGGCCACCACTGTAGGACTGCCGGTCGCCTGTCGTCGCCACCCCCCGTCCCCTGTCGCCCGTCGCCCCCACCTATCGTCGCCGATCGCCATTGCACAATTGTGGCCCACAGCCCATTGGCGGTTGGCGGTGGCCGGTGGGTTGTGGGCAGTGATCGTGCGGTGGTGGTTGGCGGCGACAGTCGGCGATTGACGATCCTACAGCAATAAGCGGCGGTGACGGGCGGCAAGTGGTGGCGACGGGCAACGAGCAGCGGCAGTGGGCGGTGGTCAATGGTCCGTAAGCAAGAATAAAAAACAAATAAATACAAAAAATAAAAAATTGTACCAAATGCATTTATATTCTTTTTCTATTTTAAGAATAGAAATTTTGTATAGTTACCAAACACCTTATTTTACTCAAAAATTGTTCTTCGAAGTAAAAATAGACTAGAACTATTTCTGAAAAGAAACTGTTCTCTGACCAAGAAGCGTTTGCGCACCCTTAGACAAATTTTGCCTTCTTCTTCATAGTGCGGTCATGCCTCTTCAAGTCGAGAGACATTTGCAAAGGTTTAGCATCGCAGAGGTGTTAAGTCTTTGTTCCTTGTGATATATACACTTGGGTGGCTGACGCAATGAGTGAGAATAGTTGCCTCTTTTTTGAGTCATTCTCCGTTTTCTCGGGATGCCAGAGGGATTCGTATGGCCAGGAGCCTATACATATACGCTCAATGAGGCCAGCCTCTCATTTCAAATTCAAACTTTTCCTTACTAGGCCAATAGCTTCTTAGGACGTGTGTATGATAACCATTCTATTTTTTTTTTTAGAATTATATTTTTGTTTAAACAGAGATCCATTTGACAACGCAATTTTATTTTTCTATTTCTAAAATAAATTTTTATTCCAAAAATAGGTTTGAAACAGAAATGGGAAGTAAAACAAAAATAAAAAATAAAAACTCTTTTCATTGCTCATCCTCATTACTAGCTAGTCACCACCCACCACCCGCCATCGCCTGTTGCTGCCACCCACCATTCACCGCTCACTGCCGCTGCCCACCTATGTTTGTTGGCTGCTAGCCGCCAAACGTTGCCCGTCATGTCCATCACCCCCTTGTAGCCATTGATTGCTGGTCGCCTCCTATCGGTTGCTACTACCCACCGCCTGTTGTCACCGGAGGAAGAAATTTGGTGTTATTAACAAATGAATTTCTACTCCAAGAACAATAATTTTGTGTTGTTATCAAATGCGTATTTTCATTCAGAAATTCGTCTAGAAATAGAAATAGAAAAAATTATTTATGTTCTAAAAATCAATTTTTGATCAGAGTGGTTATTATTCACTCATATCAAAATATTTACCTCGCTATTGTAGTCACGTCCAACTTTATATTCATCACCGTATTAGCAAGCTCGCTAAGTGAGTTCCCACGTCATGGGCACTAAACTAGTCTCAGTTTTGTTGCTTGCTCATGCTTAAGCTCGCTGCGGTGTTTTCATGTGCCTCGATTTGGATTTTTATGATGTGCTCAGCAGGGTCCTCATTAGACTCATTTTGTTCTCTCGCTTACTATGTTGTCGCCAATGGAATGTTTTGAGCAATTTTGGTGATTAGAGTTGGTTTCCCTTGTTGAGAGAACTTTGCCATCCGAATATTTTTGTTGTTCATTGGCAAAGACATTCGCTTTAGGCGGGGACTGGAGGACTTTTTCAGCTTACCCATAAATTAGAAGCAAGTAGAGAATGTCTCCCTTCAGTGTGCGCGTAGTCTTGCGTCTTTTCCCTTAGTTTCCTTCGACCTAGCTACTTCCAATTAGTTATACAAACGTTTCAATTCTTTAGTCACGAGGATATTATATTATTGCCGTCCAAGTTTTTTGCCGTGCTTATTTTTGTTATTCTCAGGTAAGTGGACTGTGCTTTTTATGCATCCTTGTCCCCCTCCCCTGCCAAGTGATGTTTCTTCTCTGTTTATCCGTTATGTGCTAGCACTCGCATCAGGAGAATACTGGGTTGGTCAAAGAAAAAGTGGGTAATGAAAAGAATTAAAAAGAAGAAGAAGATAGGGAGCAGTTATGTGTAGATGGGTGAGCTAGTGGAAGCAAAAAGAACAAAAACATAAAAAAACAAAGAGAGAGAGAGCTCACGGGGAATGTTTTGGAGGTTTGTTTATACAACGAACTAAGTGTATGTTTCCTTATTCAAATAGGAAAAGTGGGAGGAAGTGAATTAGTTAATAAGTGTGAGACTTCTTTAATGTAGTTAAACAAAAGATTTGGTGTGGGATAGATCCCACTATACCTGCGGGCACGCAAATAATTGTGCAATTATTAAGTGCACTTAGCACCCTTGTGCACTCACGGTTTAATTAGCACTAATCCATTTATTTTATTTTATTTTATTTCATACGGTTATTTTATTAACCTTTATTATTTCAAAGGTTGTTTTTGTTTATTAAGTATTTTAGAAATTATGAAAATTAGGAATTTTATTATATTATTATTACGAATTTTTTTATATATGTTTATTCAAAGCAACATTTGGAAATTACACTTGTTCAGTTTGCAACAATTCCCAAAGGGTTGCATTTGTTCATTTTGCAACTCCTTCCAAACAAAATGATATATTTGTTCAATTTATAACCTTTCACAAAGAGTTGTCTATCTTCTTTAAGACTAATTTATATATATTTTTTTGAATTAACGAGTGAGAGATTATTTTTCAAGTCTTTTTTCCAAAACTACAGTCATTTTTCAATTGTCTCCTAGAGAGATTTTGGAGAAATATTAAAATTGCTATTTAGTAATTTCATTTTAAACTTTGTTATATCCTGAAGGATATTAGCCGTGATCATTAGTAATTTTGTGGGGTAAATAAATTTTTAAAGAAAAATGATATCATGTCTCAAAATCCAGTTTAATTACTCTATTGATTCGAAGTCACTTTTTTTCAACAGCGAGGGGAGGGTTGTCGCGGACGAAGATGAGACGTGCTTTTACTCTTTTCTTTTTTGGTAAGGACTTTTACTCTCGTTTTGATCGCTAAATGCCACGTGAAACCTCGGAATCTTAGAGCCGGACCCCAGCGCTTCGAAATCCTTGACTGAATCAAAGATACCTCTTTTTCTATTTCTTTTTTTAATGTCGGAATACTTTCAAAGTGGGGTAAAACCTATTTTCTCCTTTGTTCCATGATCTATGGTTTACTCGAGCTACCGACATAGACAAATTAGGCAAGATTTTGACCGGATACGAAATTATTGAAATTTTACTTTTTTAGTCTTACTAAGATTCAATTTCGTCGCTTAGTTATAGTCATGCTTGCTAGTATCATCTTAGTATAGATTGATTTGTGCATGGTCTGTTTTAGGATAACATTTCATAAAAGATTGTTTTTATTATATCATGTTTCGTTACCTCATGAAGTAGCTCACTTTGAGAGAGTCGAGTTATTCTAATATAACATGTCACGTTTGCAAGTGCCCTTTTCTTTTACGCATTAGTTTATCCTAGACAATTGGTAAGAGTATTTTTGTACTTTCCTTTCACCGCTCACGAGTCTTGTCCTCAAGTGTAATAATAAGACCTTATTTAATTTTTATTGGATGCGGCTTGGGTCTTTATTTTCTCGCACTTTACTAACTATTATTTTGTGATTGCTTTGTTTATTACTTTGATTGTGGTTGGTTATATTAATTGTTTGCTCACCTCCGCATGATCACTTTTATTGACTTAGGTTAATAAAATTGGACAAGATCGCATGTTCAAACATTTTCAAAATAATGAGAAAATGTATCGGAAGGGTGCCAGTTAGACCTAGCATAATCTAGTCCTCGCTTTTAGGTATATGTTAGTGGTGGCTCTTAAAAAAAGGAACAAAAATAGTCATAATCAATCAAGTCAATCAAATGTCATGTATTAGTAGCGTTCGGGAGAACCTTGCCTTGGTATTCTCACAAGGCCCTCAAAGATATCATTTGGCAATCTTTCGTCCTAACAGATGCCCTTCCCTTCTTGAGGGAAGGGTCGTAACACTCAGTACATGGCACGTAAAAAAACTTGAAAATGTAAAAAAGAAAAAAAGGAAATTTTTTTTATGAAAAAGGGAAAAGATAATAATTCAAATAAAAGTAATAAACTAAAAATCTACCACCACCAATAGGAGCCTTGCCCACCTCGCCGCAAGCCGCCACCACTTCCGGAGCTTGAGGCCATGGTTGAGCTAGCGGCCATCGCTGCTTGAGTTTTGTCAAGTTTTGCCAAGGGAACTTGGGCTTTCGAACAATGTTTCGTCACTCTCAGCAAACTTTAGCGCCAGATGTTTTTTTTTTTTTTGGGTAAAGGTAAGATTTGTATTGATTTTGCACAAAATACACAAGAAGCTTGGCACCAACAAAACAAACACTCAGGAGGAACAGAGTCGCGGGAGAGTGAAAGGGTGCCAAGCGCCAAAAAACTGGCTAGAACAAAGGACCACAGAAACTAAGAAAGAAAAGACTAAACTAGAACTAAAGACCCCCTATTACTGGAAAATAGACGGACTCAAGCCCCGGCTCTGCTGCAGTCTTCTATTCCTAGGGTTATCCACAATATTCTTCGGGGTCGACGATTTATCCTTGAAGGCTTTCGGAGATGCATCTTCATTGCCGGGACAAAAAGTGTTTGATCACGGAAGATGATGTTGTTACGCTCCTTCCATATGATATAACAAAGAGCTCCAAAACTAAACCGGGCCATTACATCATAGAAGCTTTCGGTGGAGAAGCGACTAGCCACCCAATCCAAGTTCTCACGCCACGGTTTGTTATGCCAGGTAATATTAAACTTCGACGCCCAATGGTTGGCAAGATCACCAGGGACACGGCAGGCAAAAAATAAATGATCCACAGAGTCCGGCCTACTCGAACAGAATGGACAATTAACAGAAGCGAGCCTACCAACCGAAGCGAGCAGGACCTGGGTCGGCAATCTGTTGCGGGTTATAAGCCACAAGTGGGATTGATATCTCGGAGGCATAGCTGAATTCCAAACAAAGGAAGACCAGGGAACAGCATTTGCTTTGGGCCTAAGGAGATCCCATGCCGATGCTGTAGAGAAACGACCAGAGGGGTTGCGGATCCATTGGATCCGGTCTTCTCGATGGTTGAAGGTAGGAAGGGGATCCCACCACCCGGCATTAATATTAACAACGTACCAGCCCAATGGAGACGAGAAGGCTTCAGCTACAGAAGCAGACCGGGGAATACCAGAACGATAAATGTCCTGGTTAGAGAAGACCTTATAAAGCGGTCCATTAGAATGCCACGGATCAAACCAAAAAGAAACAGAGCGACCATTACCAATATCCCATCTGAAATGCGGCTGATAGAGGTCCCGCATCTGGAGGAGCTTTCTCCAGGCCCAGGAACAACACGTCGGAATAGGGACCACCCAGAAGTTCTTGCGATTTAAAAAAGTGGAGTGAATCCACTTGCACCACAGGGACTCTTTGTCCGAGAAGAGAATCCAGATGTGTTTGAGCATCGAGGCAATGTTATTCTCCTTTAAAGACCTGATCCCAAGTCCACCTTCCTCCCTTGGTAAGCACACATCACTCCAGGAGACTTTAGCTCCCCCGGTACCCATCATAGGTCCTTTCCACAGAAATTGACGAAAAATTCTTTCAACACGATCCAACACAGCACAAGGCAGGAAAAAAACACTTGCCCAATACACTTGAATAGAGTGGAGAACCGACTTTATAAGCTGGATTCTACCGGCAAACGACAAAAATCTGTGTGTCCAAGATTGGACACGCGCTGTAATTGCATTAACCAAGGCCACACAATCCGCTTTTGCTAATCTTGAAGAAATCACAGGGACTCCAAGATACCGGAATGGGAGGGTACCAACCTAGAATCCCAGCTTGTTGACGATGTCATTACGCAAGGTAGGCGATCCACCGGATATATATACCTCACTTTTTGTCAGATTCGGCTTCAAGCCACTCCAACTAGAGAAGGAGTCAATGCCAGCTTTCAAAAGGTCTACCGAGGCTATGCTTGCTTCAGAAAATAACAGCACATCATCGGCAAAGAATAAGTGGGAGAGCTTGGTGGATTTACATCTCCAAAAGAACCGAAACAATGGATGACTTGTTTGGATATCCAGCAAACCAGTGAATACTTCCATTACTAAGGTGAATATATAGGGGGACATTGGATCTCCTTGACGTATACCTCTTCCACTTCCGAAAAATCCATGAAGCTCACCATTCAGAGATATGGAGAATCTCGGAGATTTAATGCATATCATAATTCGGTCTATGAAAATCTGGGGGAATCCGAACGCTTGCATACAAACTTCAATGAATTCCCAACACACCGTGTCATATGCCTTTCGAAAGTCTACTTTGATAGCACATTTGGCCCGGTATGGGTCATGATAGCACATTTAGCGCTAGATGTGCGATCAAAGCAAAGCATAATTTGACTCTAGTTTAGTATTTTGGGATAATGACTCAAATGGTTCCTCAACTTTAATTTAATGTACAATAAAGTTCATGAACTTTTAATTTGTTCAATGTAATCCCGGAACTTTATCCCAATGTACAATGTGATACCTGAATTTTTAATTTATTCAATGTATTCATGAACTTTTAATACATATTTGATTTAGTCATGAATTATGTGAAAATGTTCAATATTTTCAATTTATTAATTCAGGTTCATGGACAAAATTAAATGTTTTCATATAGTCTAGGGACTAAATTGAATATGTACTAAAAATTTAAGGATCACATTGCACAAATTAAAAGTTTAGAGACCACGTTGCATATTGGGTCAAAATTTATAGATCATTTATGTCATTTTTCGTTTTATCTCTCATCAGTTCTCATATTCTTTGAAGAAAAATCAAAGGGTAAAATTTCAGGAGAAGGAATGCTAAGAGAAATAAATAAATCAAACCAGAAGCAATAACGAGAATAATCACGGCTAAAGGACGAAGACCTCAGAAAAGTTAGAGATGATGAAGCGTTGATCAGGAGAGAAGACGTTCGTCTCAAATGGTACGGACAATTTCAGCATCACCGCTAACAGCACAGCCATCTGAGCTTGAAACTGGTGAGCCAAACGGAAGATAATAGATCTTCCACTCGGTGAGAGAAGATGATGAAGAGGAAGCTTTTTAGCCTAGTGGTGAAAGATCTGAGAGTTAACGCGGGGAGTACAAAAAAGACGGTGCAGTGAGGCTGTTGAAAGTTCAGACCCAGACCTGTAGGCGCTCGGGTCCGTGATTAATAGGGCAAGTTCGACGAAACTCGAGCGGCTATGGCCAAACGTGATGACTGAGCACCCATGTCGGCCATGGCACGGGCTTAGTTAAACTGGAGTGGCCATGGCCGGAAGCAACTGTGGCTGGTGGCCGAGAGTGGCGGTTTTTATATTTTTAGCTCTTTTTTTAAGTAACCTTTTTATTATTCTTGTCCTTTATTTATTTTATTTTTTTTATGCTTCTTCTCTTAATTTTTCTTTCAATGCTGCACCTATCTTTAAAAAATACCTATCTTAAAAAATAATTAAAATGTATTTTTCGTTAATTATTGTGAACGGAGTCAACGAAACACTTGATTACATCAGTTTGAGAAATTTTAGAACTTAATTATATTTTTTTTGGAAGGTTCGAGACTTCTTTTTATATTAGCTTGCTAGCAAGTGTTTATGTTCTAAAAAGAATGAGATATCAAGTTTTGTTCAGGAAGATAGGCGTGGATATGGTTCTTTCTCCTCTGTGAGAGCTTCTCTCTTCATTGGGAGCTTTCCCAGCATCACAATGATGTTTTCTTTCAGCTACTTCCATGATCGTGGTCCCCCATTCCTCTCGATCATCCGTAATCCTTCTCTATTATTATTAGTTATTTCCATCTGCTTTTAGTTTTAGTTAACGAGTCTATTTGGCATTGTTTCATCGCCTCAGTTTCCCCACCACTACACGCTGGCCCTGTCAACTTTTCAACAGTATTTCCGAGTCGATTCTCTGCTAGTCCATTTCGTTTTTCTCGTTACACGATAGCTGCAGAGATTTCCTTAACAAACCCAAGCATCTCTGGCGAACGATCTTCTAGGGAATCATTTGGTTTGGTGCGAATTGATGATGAGGAAGGCTGAGATGGTTTTGACTGGAGGGAGTTTGTCGGAGAAGTAGTTCAACCGAGCTGCTTAGCTAATGTTTCAAGGAAAGGGGCTGGCATGGGTGAGATTACTATAACCCCTCAAATGAGAATATGTAGTTGGGCTCATTTCATGGTCAGCATCATCTTGATGCGGAAGAGAGAATTAATTTATCTATATTTAATAATGCAAAATACATTGGCCTATTTATAACCTTTACAAGATAATTATTTAAGGTGACATGATATTGCAACATCAATTACAATCAATCAAATAAATAAAAAATAGGCACAATCAAATTAAGAAATATGAGGAATCATGAAAGTTAAAAGAAATTGCTTAGTTATATTTCAGCTATTTTAAATAATATTAATAAAACAGAATAACAAATATGAAATAATAGTTTCCTTAGGCTTCATGAATATAATTTTGAGTCATATGCATAACATGAGATTTGAGAGAATTAAATAATCACTTCCATCTATATATGATAACAATTATAACAATAATAATACTAATAACACAATACATTAATTTCTTTTTCTAGAAAAAGAATTTGCTATGTATCATGAAATCAACTGTAACTTGTGCGATCCGCGCGTAGGCATCGCTGGATCCTGCAAGACGTGGAATCGTACCCCCTGCTACTCATCTTCCTTGCCTCCTGCCCATCTCTCTCTCTCTCTCTCTCTCTCTCTCTCTCTCTCTCTACTTTTCATTCACTCCCTTATCATTACAAAGCAAAGCACAAGACCCCTTTCATCAATGGAGCGTTCCGCTTGGCCTAAGAACCTCTCCTCCAGCCGCAAGCGCGCGATCCAGGAGCTCTGTGGCCAAAATCCGACGAAGCTCAGAGATGCCTTCGACGCTCACTCTCAAACTGGCGATCACCCACGGCAGCCCTTGTTTGCGGAAGATCTGATCGACAGCGTCCTTGGGTCGTTCAGCAACACCCAATCCCTATCGAGCGGGTCTGAGTCCTATGAGGTCTTGCAGGTCCCAAGCAATGCCTGTGTAATGTCCGAGGACTTTGAGGAAAGCGAGAGCGTCAAGATACCCGTCCAGAGGTCGCCGGTAGAGAGCGTCAAGAGCTGTGTCATGTCCAAGGACTCTGAGGAAAGTGAGAGCGTCAAGATACCCGTCCAGAGGTCTCCGGTAGAGAGCGTCAAAAGCCGTGTCATATCCGACGACTCCAAGGAAAATCAGAGCTTCAAGATGCCCGTCCAGAGGTCTCCGGTAGAGAGCGTCAAGACCCCCGTATGGAGACTCCAGAGGTCTCGGCTAGCGTGGGTCATGGACCACGTCCGGAGACTCCAGAGGTCTCCGGTAGCGAGGGACGGGACCCCGTCACCCCTCTCGGATACTCCGAGGTCTCTCGGGATCCATCTTGTTGGAGCGGCCGCTAGTGGAGGCTGCGACGGCGATATTCAAGGGCGAGTAGACGTGGCTTCGGAGATCCGAGGCGCTTGTCTCGCCGTGCCGAAACCTATGGGTTATTCGAGCAGAAATTGATGGAATACATGTTGTCCGCGCTTAAATCGCGCGTGAGACCCGTCGATTACCCCCATCCCGTGGCGGAGTTGTTCACCGAGGAACATTTGTCGTCGTTTCAGTCACTTTACGGTCTGTCTCCTTGTTTTAAGCTCGGTTTCATGGCTGCCAATCTCGCGATTGTGGAAGCTGCATCGGAGCAACCCTCCACTAACCAGCTCCATGTAATTGATTTCGATGTTGGTTGGGAAGGACAGTACCTCAATACCCTCATTCTCCTTTACGCGATGTCCTTGCATCAGGTGGGCAATCAATCCACCCTCAAGATCACGACGGTCGCAGATAGCTTCAACGGTGAGGAGAGGCTCATGATGCTTAGGGATCGACTTAGTGAAGTCGCGGCCCACGTGAAAGTTAGGTTAGTATTCAACATCGTGAGCCAGAAGCTGAGCGAGTTGAGCCGCGACTCGCTGGGCTGCGAGCCTGACGAGGTGCTGGCGGTGATCTTGGCGTACAAGCTGCACAGAATGCCGGACGAGAGCGTGTCTGCGGAGAACCCGCGCGAGCTCCTCCGGCGCGTAAAGGGTCTGGCGCCGCGGGTGGTGATGCTGGTGGAGCAGGAGATGAACGGGAACACGGCGCCATTCCCGATGCGCATGGGGGAGGCACTGGCGTACTACAGGGCGCTGCTCGAGTCGTTTGAGTCTGAATTTTTGGAGGATGGCTCGGAGCGAGGGAGGGCAGAGGAGGGGCTGAGTCGGAAATTGGGGAACTGGGTTGCTTGCAAACGTAGGGACCGGGTTGAAAGATGCGAGGTGTTCGGGGAGTGGAGGGCCCGCATGGGGATGTCTGGGTTCGAGTTGAAGCCACTGGGTCGACACCTGGCCGCGATGAAGGCGTTGCTTCACTGTTGGCCCTCGCCCTGGGACCCGAGATTCACAGTGAAAGAAGAGAATGGCGGGTTTTACTTTGGCTGGCGTGGCCGAACTCTCACCGTTGCATCTGCTTGGCATTAACCAAATTGATATACGTATGTGTATGTCATGTGCAGCGATGGGATGTGATACTTATAATGTATTGTTTTCGAGGTGTTTTCATGAGAAAATGGGAAAAGGAGAGAATCCCATTTTCCCACCCAAGCAATTGAGTAATAAAAAGAGAGATTTTTGGATTTGAGGGGAAAAAGACATTCCCGTGCATTGCATTCATTTCTTGCATTATTCGATTTGTTTCGTTTGGTGTGTATTGAATTCTTGTGAGTACTCTTTCTTCTCCGTCCATAGCTGCTGTGGGGCTCCACTTGTGACAGCATTTATAGAGGTTCATAGTAGTTTGCAGCTTAGCTCGAGCTCCAATTCCGCTGTCTTTCAAGAGAGGGAGAGGGAGAGAATGTCATGCATTATTCTATTTGCATTGTCATTGTGCACCTCCGGTTTTGATCCCTCCCAAGTGATTCACGCTGGAAATAAGGAGAAAATTATTTTAACAGCTATTTGTACCTCAATTTCATTAACGATTAAGCCTTTGTTTTCAATAGCTGATATAACATTTTAAGTTAAATTCCTATGTCTTTGTTCCATTTTGAGATCGAGTAGTTTTATGAGTGATTTGTCTTTTTTTATGAAACCAAAAGTCGAAATTATTTTTCGACATGAGTGATACTTAACGTTGTAAGACATTCATATTTGTGCTTTAATTTATGTCCATGATGGTGATATCTCCTTTCCTGGTTTAATAGAGGAGCAATATTATTCGTTCGCCAAATGCTTTGCCTTTAAATGTCCTTTCTTAAGCTCGCACTTAGACCAAAGAAGCCCTACGCAAGCTCCAAAAAACATGAGGACCCTTGCTTCAACGAGCAGCTCTCGCTATGCTGCAGGATCAAATCTCGCTATGCTATAGGATCAAAGTCCAAGCCCGTCCCTAAACACAAATTCTTCATTGTTTTGAAGGGTCTTGTAAAACGCAATGCCACGGTCGAACAAACATTGTGGCAAGTGGATGAATTGAGCTCTAATGAGGAAGAGGGTGAAAAGGGACAGGTGCTTGAGGAGAAAATGGACGATTCATATAGAGATGCAGCAGGGAGACAGTTGGTTGCGATTGGAATTGCGAAGGGGCAGGATTCATCTAGGTTGTTTCTCCATCAGGCAATGATAAATGCGATAAGGGCGGAGAGAAAATAGCTGAAGTAATCGTGGGCAGCTGCGTCGGACTATACTTCGCTGGATGGAGGGTGTAATCATGGCACGGCTGAGGGCTTAAGTGATGAGGAGCTGGAGTTTTAGGGGCGAATCGCCATGTTCGGAGGGAAGATTGAGGGTGGAAAGAAAGGTTTTTTCAAGAGTTTCAACGATAGGGCGATGGATGTGCCATTGAGAAAAGAGACTGAGCTTGAGGATGATGAAGATGAGATAGGGGAGGAGGAGCAGTTTAGGAAGGGATGATGGAACTACGAGGGAAGTATCTATTACGGGTAACGGCAGTACTGTTCTTGCTTAATGTGCAGCAGCCACAAAAGTTTGCATATACACATCCTGCACCAAGCATCGGGGCAATTGGCCCTCCTCCTCTAAGCATAGGAGGGGCGATGGTTGTTGGGCAAGAATTGGATTTTATGTCGCTTCTACAGCGAGCTGAGCTTGCTATGAAGGCTTTGTGCGATTATGCAAGTGTTAGAAGTATGCCCTAAATTAACTAATTAAAAAAAAAAAAGTAAAGCTTCATGCATGTGCACGAATTCGTGCACATGCATGAAGCGTAATGGTCAGCGGTTGCTGACCATTATGCATGAAGCATGGATGGTCAGTAACCGCTGACCATCATGCCAAGATCGTGCATGAGCGGTTGCTCATGCACGATCGTCCATCGATCAACAACCGTTGCTGGTCTTTTTTATTATAAAATGAACGAGGGACGAGAGTTAAAGAGGCTGTTGAAAAACAGAGAAAAGAGTCAGTGTGGTTTTGGTTTTGTTCGAGAGAAACACAAGCGAGAAATCAGTGATGCTTTGCTGAAAATAGAAAGCAAAGTGTGTGCATGTTCTTATGTCTTTGAGGCGCTAGAAAGAAGAGCGTTATCTCGTTCGGGCTGTGACTATTATACATCAAGAATACGACGGATTCTTTCCACGTGATTGCTAGCACGATCGAAGTGGTGGATATCCGAAAGTTCTCTCTTCCGTTCGACGTTCGTTGTTGGTGTGTCTGAACTAGAGGTCCGACGCTTGTGGGACTCGTACTGTAGAACATCCGAACTGACTTGTTGAAAAGCGCGCTTCGAGAGGTATTTTGTTTAACTCCCTTTTATGTTTAGATCTTTGATTAAAACGCACGAACAACGCCTAAGGAAAATCATGTGTAATATTTATCTTTGTTTCCGCTTCGTTTATTTTGTTGATTTTTCTTATACATGATTCATGAAACCCCAACAGTGGTATCAGAGCCAACCTTAGGTGTTTTCGTGCGTTTAATTGATTTATAGTTCAAATATATCTTTGCATTCTAATGGCCAATTTACTTTTGTTAAGAGAATTGGTTCTCTTGCTCTTATGTGGCCTATAGAAGTTGATTGATTTATGTGATAAATTTAATCAACAAAGCAAAAATTAGAACTAAATCAATTTTGAATCAAAAATCCATAACTTGTTATACTTGATGTTTATATTTTGCAAATGATATGCATAATTTTATGCATGCCTTTCAGAGCTTTAAATTTTGAATTTATGGCTCGTAAGGAAGGGTGGTGATCATGGAAAAATCTTTAATTGTTGTGATTATTGTATGGATGAATGTATGATGATTACGGGTATTCTTTTGGGGATGTAATTATTAAATGGAGGCTGCGTCCTTCCTTTTATTTTACTTTAATTTTTCTTGATATGTAATTTTAGTATAGTTTAGTATTTCAATTGTTGATGTAAATACTACAAGAGAGGTGGAGCCATTGGAGGAGCCATTAAACCGGTGAGCTCTTTGGGCCCAGTCTTTAAAGAGTTCAAAGATTGAAGAAAAGGTGAAAAACAGGTCCATATTATTAAAACATTAAAATGGCTAAATGGGTCTCTTTGGCTTGAGACCCATTGAATCATAATTCCATAAATCACCACATAGGATAGATATAATGTGATATCTATTTATTTATTGTGTTTATGGTATCGTGCATGTTAAATTGGTTAATGTGCAAAGTGAGACCATTAATAACGAACAAAATTTCCTTACAAAGAATATTAAGTCGAAACGGGTTTCGGACTCGTGGCCTTCCATCGTCGTGGTTTGATCCAATATTATAGTGGTTAACTAACCGGTTATGGATACATAGGGGTTAATTACCATTTATAATATTCGACCACTCCATTATGCATATGATGTTGTGGGGTTGGAGCCAAATGATTTCTAATAACTATCAGGTAAGGGAATCATTTGTGTTTTCAATACTTGCATGAGACGATGGGCTAGACTTAACTATGATCATGATGCCAATAACTGTTAGGTCAAGCTTTCATGGTCTAGAGGCCGAAGTTATGATTGTGACTCGCATATGATGTGTTGAACAAGCTAGTTCACTCACTAAGTTCATAGGACACCAATAATTGTTAGGTGAGGTGGACTTTGGACTAGTGGGACTCCAATCCCCACTAGTAATCTTTACCCAACAAAGATTACCGCTTCCCATCTTAAGGAGTATGGGATTTGAATATAAATTTAGTGGGAGGATCTATTTCATTTAAAAGCCAAAATGAAATAGTTACTTTGAAAGATACAACGGCTAACAATTTATTTTCTGCAACAGATATATTATTACTCTGAAAATGGTGACCACAAACCCACTCGCTTCAATACTTGACAATAATTGTTTGACTAGACCCAATTTCACTGACTGGGTGAGGAATTTGAGAATTGTTCTCAATTCAGAAAAAATTGGGTATGTGCTTGATGAAAAGATGCCAACCTCTTTTCATGAGGGTGGGACCCAAGAGGAGCGTGTCACTTATGATAAGTGGCATGACGATGACTTAAAAGTTAGGTCATATATGCTTGCTTCTATGAATAATGAATTACAGAAGAAATATGAATCGATGGAAGATGCCGGGTCGATCATTTTGCACTTAAAGGAATACTTTAATGAGAATGGTCGAACCTCTAGATATGAGATATCAAAGGCATTGTACCATATGAGGATGGCTGAAGGATCATCTGTTAATGATCATGCTTTGAAAATGATCTGGCACATTGAAGAATTGGCTAGGCTGAATCTCGTTATGGACAATGAGTTAGCTGTGGATTTGATCCTCCAATCTTTACCCGATTCCTTCTCTGGTTTTGTCCAAAACTTCCACATGCATAAAATAGAGAAAACTCTTGCTGAGCTACATAGCATGCTGGTAGTTTATGAGAAGGAAATGCATAACACGAGGCCAAATGTAGTGGCTATGGCTAAGGCTTCTTCTTCAAAGGGTAAGACTGTTTTAAAGAAGAATAAATGGAAGAGGCCTGCCAAACTTGTTATGCAACAAAAACCCATGATTGATAAAGGGAAATGTCATTACTGTGGTGTCAAAGGGCATTGGAGGAGGAACTATAAGAGGTACCTCACGAGCTTGAAGGTCAAGCCCAAGAACCGACCTTATGAAGGTATGGTGTCTATGCTTATTGAAACTAATTTTATGGTTAGTGCTGAATCCAGCTCATGGGTTCTAGATTCTGCTGCAACTTCACATATTTGTATGTTTTTGCAGAATCTGGAAATAAGCAGGATGCTAGGGCGAAATGAGATTGTCCTGACGTATGGAGCAAGAGTTGCTGCATTAGCTATAGGGACTTTTTGTTTATGTTTGCCTTATGGACATGTATTGGTTTTAAAGAACTGTTTGCATTATAAGAATGTTGTTAGGAACATCATCTCTGTACCTCGTTTGGGTAAAGAGAATTATGAATTTTCTTTTGCTGATGATGTATGTTCTATTTATCATAATAGAATATGCGTTGGTTCTAGCTTATTAATCAACAATCTTTATACCATTACAATGTCCGGTAATGCGATTACCAATGTTAATAAGCAAAATAGAATTGATATAAATATCATAACTAATAAACGCCCTAGAGACGGTCCAAATAAAAAGTATGTTTGGCATCTCCGATTAGGTCATATTGGAGAAGATAGAATTAACAAGTTGAGTAATGATGGATACATTGATCCTTCAAATTTTGAGTCATATTCGACTTGTGAGGCATGTCTTTTAGGAAAAATGACCAAAGCGCCTTTTGTGGGACAAAGTGCGTGAGCTGCTGACATATTAGAATTAATACATACAGATGTATGTGGACCAATTAATGAATCTGCTAGAGGTGGTTATAATTACTTCATTACCTTCACTGATGATCAGTCACGGTATGGTTATTTATACCTCATGAAGTATAAATCTGAATCCTTTGAAAAGTTCAAGGAATTCAAGGCTAAAGTTGAGAAACAAACAGGAAAATGTATTAAGGCTCTTCGATCGGATCGAGGAGGTGAATACCTTAGTACTGAATTCCTAGACTATCTTAAAGAGAATGGCATTTTATCACAATGGACACCTCCTGGAACTCCAGAACATAATGGTGTATCTGAACGAAGAATCGTACTTTATTAGATATGGTACGATCTATGATGAGTTACACCGATTTGTCAATATCCCTTTAGGGATATGCCCTTGAGACAACTGTATATATTGAATAGAGTGCCGTCCAAATCTGTTCCAACTACGCCCTATGAGATATGGCATAGTAGGAAACCTAGTCTTAATCATATTAAGATTTGGGGTTGTCCAGCTTTCGTGAAAAAACTGAAAATGGAAAAATTGGAGGCAAGATCTGAACAAGGTCGCTTCATTGGATATCCAAAGGAAACTCTTGGATATTATTTCTATTTTCATTCAAACCAAAGAATTTCGGTATGCAAGCACGCTTCTTTTTTGGAGAATCAATTCGTCCAAGAAAGTGGTGCTAGGCGGAAAATAGTCTTACAAGAAGAAAATAATGAAGTGCCAAATGACCGAGTTCAGATACCAATCTCTGATTCAGTGGGAGCTTCTGATACACAATCTCTTAGGAGAAGTGCGAGAACGTCTCGCCCACCTGCTCGTTATAGACACTCGGTTGATCATATCGAACCATTATTCATTGTGAATGATAGTGATCAACCCGGTGATCCTAAAACCTATGAGGAGGCGATGTTGGACATCGATTCTGGTAAATGGCTAGAGGCCATGAAATCCGAAATGGATTCAATGTATTCCAATGAGGTTTGGACCTTGACTGACTTGCCTGATGGTATTGTACCAATTGGCTGTAAATGGATCTTCAAGAGGAAGATGAATATTGAAGGTTAAATTGGAATTTACAAAGCACGGCTGGTAGCGAAAGGATATCGTCAAAAAGAAGGAATTGATTATGACGAAATTTTCTCACCTGTGGCCATGCTAAAATCCATTTGGATTATGTTGACTATAGCTGCACACTTTGATTATGAGATATTCCAGATGGATGTCAAAACGGCTTTTCTAAATGGTTTTCTCGATGAGGACATCTATATGGAACGGCCACAAGGTTTTGAATCTAATAGTGAAAAACAGAAGGTGTGTAAGCTTAAGAGATTTATTTATGGACTCAAACAAGACTCCATAAGTTGGAACATCCGTTTTGATGAGGTAGTCAAATCGTTTGACTTCATAAAAAATCCGGATGAACCTTGTGTATATAAGAAGATCAGTGGGAGTGCAATTGCATTTCTGGTTTTGTATGTCGATGATATACTTTTGATTGGAAATGATGTACCAATGATATCATCGATAAAACTATTCTTGTCACAAAAATTCTCCATGAAAGATTTAGGAGAGGCAACCTACATTTTAGGTATCAAGATCTATAGAGATAGATCAAGACGATTGATTGGCCTCTCACAATCTACGTACATAGACAAAGTGTTAACGCGGTTTAACATGCAATGTTCCAAGAGAGGATTATTGCCTTTTAGGCAAGGGATCCGTCTTTCTAAGGAGATGTGTCCCAACACTCCTGAAGAAAGAGAGCGGATGGCAAAGATACCATATGCATCCGCTATTGGAAGCATAATGTATGCTATGCTATGTACTAGACCTGATATTGCGCATGCTGTAAGTATTACTAGCATATATCAGTCTGATCCAAGAGAAGAGCACTGGATAGCAGTCAAGAATATTCTTAAGTACTTGCGAATGACTAAAAATTTATTCTTGATATATGGAGAAGGAGAATTTAAAGTTGTAGCTTACCGATTCCGATTTTCAATCGGATCCTAATGATTATAAGTCTACGTACGGGTTTGTCTTCACATTCAATGGTGGTGCGAGTTAGTTGGAAAAGTTCCAAACAAAGCATAACCGCCGATTCCACCACCGAGGCGAGTATGTAGCGCTTCCGGCGGCAAAGGAAGCCGCTTGGATGAAGAACTTTATTTCTGAACTTGGAGTCTTTCCTTCAATTGAGTAACCGATCACATTGTTTTGTGACAACAATGGGGCGATAGCTCAAGCTAAGGAACCAAGGTCTCACCGAAGTCCAAGCATGCGAGAGACGCTTCCATCTCATCAGAGAAATTGTTGGGAGAGGTGATATCGCATTGCAGAAAATTGCCTCAGCAGAAAACGTGGCAGATCCCTTCACTAAGGCCTTACCTCAGTCTTCTTTTGAAAGACATATTGACAAAATGGGTTTGAGGTACCAGACAAGTTGGCTTTAGTGCAAGTGAGAAATTGTTAGATATATGCCATAAAGTTGCTATGTAATAGTTACATATTAGGGATTTCAGTTGTACTTTCATTATTATTATTTAATTAATGGCAATGACGTATTCATTCATTTGTCCAATTTTTTTTATATTGATGAATGATTCCATGAGATCAGTTGCAACTAGACCTATTCTTGAGACGTCGAGAATATATGTGACGGGTTCATAGTTAAACTGAATCTTTAAATCGTTCCCGGTCGATGGATTATTGAGTGGATATTAATAATCCTATTGAGACCGGTGTGTTCTTAACTTCGCCATTAAGTATTGGATACTTAAGGGAATGATAGTCACATGTCATTGGGTATTATGATGCCTGAGTTAGAACACAGGTGTTTGTATTAGACAAATTCACTGAACGTGACGCATATGGAACGATTAGCGACATGGAAGCTTTTAGCGTGGTCAATGTCTAATTGTTCATGCTTTGATCTTGTGTAAATAATCCTTAGACCTGAGGCACAGTGTTAACTTGTGTATCGAACAACTATGGTTCACGGGTGCACATAATGCCGGGCCGTCAATCCGTCTTTATACTTGATGGTCATAGTTTGTTCATATACGAAGTTACACGTGTGCGCAATATGGAATCTGTCTCCTTGTTATATGTAAGGTATGATAATGATGTCCTATGTGATCTAATTGTGACACTGCATTGAAATCCTCGGCCGGGGTTGTAACCGAGAATAAATTGTTTATGTCTCGAATAAAATGCATGTCAATTAGATTTGTGTATATGATCGAATTAATGACTTGACAAATATTCCATGGTCTTTGTTTGATCGGGACATAGTAAGAGAGAGGGATTGAATTACACTGTAGCTAAAGCTGACAGGTTCATTATGTTCTTAAAATATTCACACTATCTGGGTAGCCATGACATATTGCTAGATGTCAATCGTGGCTTGTAAGACCTAAAAGATTAATCGGGACAATTAATTCTTTTGGAAGTACTAATGTGTTAGTACAAGTCTTACTACTAGCTTAGTGATGAACCTAGGGATGTCACACACCATAAACAATTAGGATGACGTGCAACAAGAGAGAAATATTATTGCAAATGTGTTTGCAATTATTGCAATCGAATTGAGTCGATTTGAAATTAAATTAAATGAGATTTAATTTAATTTGTATTATAGTCACGAGCCTACTTGCATATGATGCACACGCATGCCCAAAGTGGATATATGTTAACATACCAAACAAGTTGGCTTTAGTGCAAGTGGGAGATTGTTAGAAGTATGCCCTAAATTAACTAATTAAAAAAAAAAAAAAGTAAAGCTTCATGCATGTGCATGAATTCGTGCACATGCACGAAGCGTAATGGTCAGCGGTTGCTGACCATTATGCACGAAGCATGGATGGTCAGCAACCGTTGACCATCATGCCAAGATCGTGCATGAGCGGTTGCTCATGCACGATCATCCGCTATGGACGATCAGCAACCATTGCTGGTCTTTTTTATTATAAAATGAACGAGGGACGAGAGTTAAAGAGGCTATTGAAAAACAAAGAAAAGAGTTAGTGTGGTTTTGGTTTTGTTCGAGAGAAACACAAGCGAGAAATCAGTGATGCTTTGCTGAAAATAGAAAGCAAAGTGTGTGCGTGTTCTTGTGTCTTTGAGGCGCTAGAAAGAAAAGCGTTATCTCGTTCGGGCTGTGACTATTATACATCAAGAATACGACGGATTCTTTCCACGTGATTGCTAGCACGATCGAAGTGGTGGATATCTGAAAGTTCTCTCTTCCGTTCGACGTTCGTTGTTGGTGTGTCTGAACTAGAGGTCCGGCGCTTGTGGGACTCGTACTGTAGAACATCCGAACCGACTTGTTTCAAAGCTTGCTTCGAGAGGTATTTCGTTTAACTCCCTTTTATGTTTAGATCTTTGATTAAAACGCACAAACAACGCCTAAGGAAAATCATGTGTAATATTAATCTTTGTTTCCGCTGCATTTATTTTGTTGATTTTTCTTATACATGATTCATGAAACCCCAACAGCTAGGAGGCTGGAGGTAATGTGTTTTATTTTGTTCACTTTTCTTCCAATAATGTTAAATCAGATCCCATTTTCTTCTCAGTAGAGGCAATCCATTATTTGGCCTGATGTATGAAGAAAACACCTTTTCTCCTTGAAGTTGGAGGACCTAATTATGTATATGATTCTTTTGCTTTCTGTCAGGAATCACATAGAAAAACCATGTCATCTTTGGCAAAGACCAATGAGAATTTGTCTTCCTCATTGTTGAATATCACTACACTTGAGAAGTCTATGTCTGCTGTTGGTGGGTGTGCATCTTTCAAAAGCTTCGTGAATAAATTTTTGTTTTATGTAAGTTGTTGCAGGCGTGGCTTTATTTTGTTCATCTTTTACCCATATCCTTTAAACCATTTTTGTTAATTTCCTTTGATCCGTATGGGATAGGTTAAAGCTCTATGGTGCTGATGGTTTCTGTCCCCACCTGCAAGCAATCAACACGACAATTTAGCGCAACAATACGAGTCACTTGATCTTCCTTGCATGGGTTTGACCTTTTGCAAGTTTCGTCAGAAGTCTGCGGCAATGAATATATTCAATTTCACTTTGGCTTCATCGAATGCTTTGCCAATGTCAATCGGGGTGGCAGGAGGTGGAATTAATTAGGTTTGAGCTTGACATGTTTAAACTTCATAGACAAGCAAATGAAGATCATAGCCATCTACACTATATGCTCGGATAATAGCCAGGCCTAAATTCAGGTTGTGGATATTTGTTTGCCCCTAGGAAATCAATAAACTTTCTGTGCAAAAACAAGTGAGGAGTTGCATGAGATATTTTCTCTTAATTTTTAAATCATAGTATGTTACACGTCAATTACCAAAGAGCAACGACTTATTGGTTATCACGGATTTTTGTTTGAATGTGGCTGGAGAGAATTGAACCTTCCAAATCTTGTAAGGTTTGAATTCACGTAAGATTTCAATGTGCAGCAATCTGGGCAATAAAACCATACCGCTATTAAGTATTTACTTAGTTTTGTGACCGAAAGATGCCATGCTTTGCCTATCAAAAGGAAGATGATGCGGTGAGCTTACACAATACTCTCCTAGTCATGGGGACAAGGACATAACTCCATAAAGATCACCATAATGAGTACACAATTTGCTCAAGCAAAAACTCCAAAATTAGAGACCTCTATGATTAACAAAAGATCAAGAGGATGAATCTACAGTGCAGGAAAAAAAAAAAAAAAAAAAAAACAAAATTGTCACTACTACACCAAAGATGGAGCAGCCGTCATTAATCAGCATCAGGAGTGGGATCCTTCTCATTATTGAGAGAAGTATCCATTGGCTGTTTACTTTTCCCTAACTGACTTTATATTAATTAACATGAACCGATTCCATCAAGGGCCAAGAAACAAAAAGCCTCAAATACTATGATCAAGATATACCAAAACCATTACATATTCAACATATACACCACACCCTTTTAAAATCTAAACCATCGACAATAGCTGCTACATAATGGATGCAACTGCTCTAGAAGTCCATAATATGAGGGAGCTCTCCTTCATAGCATGTAATCTCAAATGCAGCTCAGAGGTGATTATAACCTCGAGAGTCCCTATATATATCAAAGCTGTGTTTAACTGTGAATCTCAACAGTTTGAATCACAACATCAACAAGAGGTATAGGAAAATATTGAATGCAGCTTGGAGTTGCTAGCTTTCCATTGATGAATGCAACAAACACTTGTGAAATTTATTTCTTTTAGTGGGTCTTGCTTCAAACAAGATAGTCCAACATTCCAATTGTCAATGCTTCGATGAACGAAACATGTCTGCAAAATGCGAACCCAGGTCTGATGAGAACAACCACACTGGAAGAATAGGTGAGGTCTGGATTCACTATAATCATCATAAAAAAGCAAGCCTGGAAATGAACAACCTACTCCTAAGCAATTTATCCTTCCTTTTGCTTCTAACAATGTTAGCTCCGGTCCTTTTTATTTGACGAAAAATACCTAGAATTACAGTGCCTAACCCATCACATGTTTGACCTGTCTCCACTGTTTCACGCTAGCTAGGTTGACTTTGTATTCACCAAATAAATGTAAATATTTTCACTGACCTCATGCAAATACGCTAATGGATCTTGTTGATTCAAATTAAACTAAACCGAACACGATAGAATCATACAACTTTTCATTTTTTATGTTGACAAGTTAAAATAATGTATTTAGAGCTCTTTGAGCATCTGATTGATTCATAAGGAAAATTACCAAAAACATTCTAAATCTATTACAATTTTTCCTATTTCGTCCTAAACCTTTTTTTTTTAATCAATTCATTTTTTAAACTTTTGTATTTGTGCTAATTTAGTCTAGCAAAAAGAGAGAGAGAGAGAGAAAAAAAAAAAAAGGAAAAGGAAAAAGGAAAATTTAATAAAAAAATCAAATAATTTAAAATTTTTTACGTCGGCGTCACCCAAACAATCGACACTGGCTGGCCTTCATGTTAGTGCTCATCTCCCAAAATTGGTCGGATGAATTGAATTGACATAATTCTAAAAATTTTAGGACAGAATTAACCAAAAAAAAAAAATTAGGACTGTTTCGGTAATTTTCCTCTGATTTATATTGGTGTGTTATTTATTTTTATTTTTTTGTTACCCGGTGTGTGGAAGCCACTTCGATGTTTATATCGAGCCAGGTTTCGATCCTGGGACCTGTGGGTTATGGGCCCACCACGCTTCCGCTGCGCCACTCTAATTGTTTGGTGCGCTAGTTCCGGCCGTGAAAAAACATTAAATTGAAAGAATGTGCAAGTTTTCTTATAGCTAAGTAGTTGTTGACTTGTTATGACTAAAATATTAAAATTAGAAGTCAAAAATCCAACAAGAGCTAAGTTATCTCTAGTCAAAGTCCATCGTGACTCAGCTCGTGGAGTTCCGTCCGAGCAAAGTAGAGATCAAGATCAGAAAAGTGTCAATGTCAATGTGCAGAAGTCCAGGGTATGCAATTATAAAACCAATAAAAAAAGTATATTATATTCCATGTATTCCCCATTAGTTTGATAACAAATTTCAACATATCATGAGTGTTAAAATCTCTTAATGTATCATGGGTTAGAATTTACTTTCATGTGTCAAATTAAGATTGTAAACCCATGTAAGATCATCATCTCCAAGAATTACAATTGCCATTAAATTGAGTTGGACAAAAAGGTATTTTTTAGATTCATATTGTATTGAAATTATGGTTTTTGTTTATATTTACTTTTAGAAAAGACAAGTATCATGGAGAGACAACTTAATTATTTTTAATTTCGATGCAAAGCTACAAAATAATCTTCTCAAGATCCTCCTATATGATGTACAAAAGAACAAGAATGGACATTGGCTAATCGATAGCTATCTTCCTTTGAAATTCACAATTTTTGTCGATAATAGCAGCTTACCCATCGCATATCATTTTGTGACCTTCTTACATAACATAATTTCCCTTTCTATCGTCGCAAGTAATATAGATCCCATGATTTCTAATTGTCCACAAGAAATAGCCAGCTGTCACAAATAATATAGATCCCATGATTTCTAATTGTCCTCTTTTCTATTATCAATAAATTACATAATTAATTGTAACTTTTATTTAACATGGGCGTAATTTTCCTTTTGATAGCCACAAATTCTTTCAATCATATAATTCGTAATTTTCCACGAAAATTAAGAACTTACCCAAGTTGATAAGAAATTTTTTATGCTATAAGTAGTAAAATATCCTTTACTCATCCTAACTTCAGTTGAAATAAGAAAATGGAAATTGGAAGTTTGATCATTTTTTATCCAAATAATTCAAATTTACTTATTGGGAAAGTAGGGAAAATTCCCCTTGTTTTCACAGAAATTAAAATGAGGAAGATGGAAAGCATCTCAGTTCTGCTCTGAGGTCAGTTCCCTTGTCAAAGCTCATTCTGCTTAGGGAGAGAGAGAGAGAGAGAGAGAGAGAGAGAGAGAGAGAGAGAGAGAGATGGATGGAAGTAAAAGAATTGTGCAGAGCTCAGCGTCGATTAGGGTTCTTCTCCTCCTTCTTCCTCATCGCGGCTCTGGTTTCAATCTCCGCGGTCGATGCTTCCGTCCACAACTACTTCAACAAAGTCTTCACCTCCCGCTCCAACGCCTTCTTCTTCCACGGCGGCAGCGAGGGCCGCCGCGCTCCCTGGTCCGTGACCCCGCCTTCCTCCTCCACGACGTCGTCTCCCAACATCACGACCGGCCCCAAGGGGAAGTCCTTCATCAGGTACGGATTCCTTTGTTTCGGTGGTTTTGGACGGGTCTTGTCTTGTTGCTTTCGGAAGCTTGCTGGCGTCCCGAATGGATTGTTCCATGTCTTCCTTTTGGTTTCCGGAATGTTGTGCTGGAGCAGCGCAATTGTTTGAACTTGCTTGAATTCTATGTGATTTATACGTATATCTACGGGGAATTCAATCGAAGTCCTCCGAGGGTTGGCTAGGGGATTTTCCACTTTTCGATGTAAGTTTTAGGGCTTGATTGGGAATATTAGGACTCGATTGCACTTTGTAGTCAAGGTGTGGGGCTAGATTGTGTACCTTACATAAGGTTTAGGACTTAAAGGTGCTGGTTACTTGTTCTTATTTATTTATTTATTTATTTATTTATTATTATAAAAAATCTTAGATGGGGTGCTGGAATTTATTTCTTTTACTTTGCATTATTGATTGAGTAGAGCTTTCGCTGGAGGTCTGAGAAGTCGATGATTCATTACGAGGTTATAATGGAAATGGCAGTTGTAGTCCCCCCAGACTGTTGCTTGCTGTGGAAGAACTTTTTATAGGTCGATTGAATATCGGGTTGTCTAAGGAAAAAAAAGCTTTTTCAACATTGAAATCCGAGTAACGAGTGGTTTATTAATGCTTTGCTGCCTCTAAATTATGCTGATGTTCTTTCTGTTTTGATGGTTCATGTAATGTAAACGTCATATTTGTACCTCTTGCTGTGCCCTGCTTTCCGTTTTTTTCTTTTTTTTTGATGTGCCAGCTACCTGCTCTATAGACACGAATACATGCGTTCACACAAAATATATTGCCTGAACTTTGTGCATATTGCTACTGGATTGGAGACGGACGGTGTTGAAGTCTTTGACTATACATCTCTTTGGTGCAAACCCTCATCAATCTCTGTTTGAAGGTTTTCTCTTTGTTAAAGATGTGGTCTCTCTCTCTCAGAAACTCAGAAATTGGTCCAAACATACTAATACATGTGTAATACAGTTATGACATTATTACTTCAAATTAATTTTTGGACATTACCAAAAACCTCTATTGATACCCGTGTAATATAATTATCCTTGAGAAAGAAAAAGGAAATTACTATGTTTATTTTAAATATCGTCGGCTACATTAAGATCTTATTAGTAAGTTTGACGCCTTATTTGAGATTAAATGTCACTTCAAATTATTTTTTGAGATAATGTTTATTTTAAATCTTTATGTATTTTTTATTATAAAAAAGCGCTTTCTCTTTAAATCATTCTTTAAAAATTGCCCCAATAATAATACTTGTTAGTAAGTTTGACCCCTTATTTGAGATTAAATTTGTCACTTCAGATTATTATTTGAGATAATGTTTATTTTAAATCTTTCTGTATTTTTTTTTTTTTTAAACCCTTTCACTTTAAATCATTCTTTAAAACTTGCCCCAATAATAATACTAATAAGACGAGATATTCATTTTTTTCTAAAAAGAAATTTACTAAGTATCATAATATCATTTGTGATCAACCTAACTTGCTCGTAACTTGGCTAGATCCCGCAAGATGAGGAACCTTCGAACCACCTCCCACTTAGCGCGTGGAGATGGCTAGATCCCCCATGAGATGACAAGGAATTTTCACCCCACCTCCACGCGCTTCTTCCTTGCCTCTTTCGTACATGACCATGAGCTCTTGTCCTCGTCGAAAAGTCACTCCCTCTCTCTCTCTCTCTCTCCCCACTTTCCTCCGTCATCACAAAGCAAAGCACAAGACCTCTCTCATCGATGGAGCGTTCCGCTTGGCCTAAGAACCTCTCCTCCAGTTGCAAGCGCGCGATCCAGGAGCTCTATGGCCAAAATCCCAAGAAGCTCAGAAATGCCTTCGACGCTCACTCTCAATCTGGCGATAACCCACGGCAGCCCTTGTTTGCGGACGATTTGATCGTCAGCGTCCTCGGGTCGTTCAACAACACCCAATCCCTATCGAGTGGGGCTGAGTCCTATGAGGTCTTTCAGGTCCCGAGAATAGCCTGTGTCATGTCCGAGGTCTCTGAGGAAAGTAAAAGCATCAAGAACCCCGTCCATTGGTCTTTGGTATCCTTCTCGTGAGAGCAGTCGCTAGTGGAGGCTGCGATGGCGATATACCAAGGCAAAGTAGACGTGGCTTCGGAGATCCTGACTCGCTTGTCTGCCGTGCCGAACCCCATGAGTAATTCAAAGCAGAAATTGATGAGATACATGTTGTCTGCGCTTAAATTGCCCGTGAGCCTCATCGATTACCCCCCATCCCGTGGCGGAGTTGTTAACCGAGGAACATTTGTTGTTGGGTCGGATTGCTTGATTTGTAGACACAGAAAGAAAGTCGATTCTCCCATTATGTTCATTTCGAATTCTTCTTGTATAGACTTGGATAATTTCTTGCATAGAAATTCATTAGAAGAATCAAAGATGATATCGTCTACATATATTTGGACAAGTAACAAGTCTTTACCATCTTTATTGATAAATAAAGTAGTGTCGACCATACTTTTCTTTTTTTAATTCATTACTCATCAGAAACTTACTCAGTCTTTTGTATCAAGCACAAGATACTTTAAACTGTATAAACCTTTATTCAGTTTATAGACAAAAGTCTGTCTTTCTGGGATCTTCAAATTCTTGTGATTGTTCCACATAGATTTTTTCTTGGATGGATTCATTGAGGAAGATACTTTTGATGTCCATTTGGAATAGCTTAAAGTTATGAAAACAAGCATAAGCAAGTAATAGCCTTATGGTTTCTAACTTGGCTATCAGTGCGTGGGTTTCATCATAGTCTATTCTTTCTTCTTGTGCATATCCTTTTGCCACGAACCTTGCTTATTTTTTGTTACCTTACCATTTTCATCCATCTTGTTTCTAAATACCCACTTAGTTCCAATTATAAACTTTCCTCTTGGTTGGGGAACCAATTCCCAAACACCATTGATCTTGAGTTGTCAAAGTTCTTCTTGCATTGTTTCTATGCAACTTTCATCAGACAAAGCTTTTTCTACTCCATTCGACTCTACTTCAGAAATAAGTGCTAGAGCATTTGAGTATTCTTACCTTTGGAACTGGAGTGAATTCATTCTTTTATATTGCCAATAATGAGATCTTGAGAATGACTTGACTTATGTTTCCAATTTTTGTTGAATTCGTCCTTTCCTTCGAGAGACTCCTGAGTCTCAATCTCAGCTAATTCTTCCTACTTTTCTTCAATTAGATCTTGTTCAATAGAATGCAGGTTTTGTTTGGAAGGTTTAGACATTACTAAGTTTAAGACTAACTCAAATTCTTCAAGCTGAGTTTGATCTTATTGATTCTAGTAAACTTCTTGAAATCTGATGTTCGTTGATTCTTCAACAGTATGAGTGTTCTCATTGAAGATTATGGGTGCGTTTGGGAACTATCTTCCCAAAGCCCCTTGGGCGTGTAAAGGCCTTTGAGCCAAATACTTGGTGTTTGGCAATTTTTTTTTTACTTGACTTTGCCAAATGTAAGCCTTCAAAAAGGTTAAAAGCCCAAGGCTAGTTAAAGGTTGCCTTGGGCTTTCTCGGCATTTTGGTCCTCAAGGCTAGTGAAAATATTCTCTTGAAATTGTCCTTAAGGCTAGTGAAAATATTCTCTTGAAATCTTTTATTTTTCTGGTTTCACTCCCGATAATTGTTCATCATCTTCATCTTCTTCCTTTCTCTCTACTGAACACAATCAGCATCTACGCATGGTTGCTAGTGAAAGGCAGGTGGGGCGTGAAGGGCAGGTGGTCCGGCTAGGGTCCCATGACCTTTTGACAAGGGTGGTTGAGCAGAGGACACTGCGCGACAAGGGTCACAGCGACCCAAATCTGGTCGCACGATCTGGGTCATGGCGACCAGATTGTGTGGCCCTGGTGACCTCCACATGGAAATCGCGGCGTGGTGGGTTGCGCGACTGTTCGGTGAGGGTCACCGCAACCCGGATCTTTCAACCCAGATCGCGACTAGATCGTGCGATTTAGGTCTTGGCAACCCTCGCCACGCTCCCTCCTTCGCACGATGGCCCTAGTCGAATGCCTCCCTTTCGCCGCATTACCTACTGTTGACACCTAAATTTTACTATTTTACTTAAAACTTAATAGCATTAAAAGTTAGGAGTTAATCGCTAAAAATGAAAAAAATAAGAAAGAAAAAAACAACAAACAACCAAAAAAAAAAAGAAAAAAAAAAAGAGAAAACAAATGAAAAAAAAATGCTTAGGGGGGTCGGGCCAGATTTGGCCTTGGCTCGGCCCGCCGCCTATCTCTCTTTCCCCATGCGTGGCCCAAGCCATCTCCTTTGGCCCAGCCCACATCTTGACTTGTCTTCTTTCTAGTGTCTTCGCATGCCGAGCCTAAGCTAAGAAGAAGAAAAGGGAAAAAGTAGCAGCAGGAAGAGATGGGGGGCAATAGAGGAGTTGCAGCAACACAGTGACAGAGAGAGTAGGAGGATCGGGGAGCAGCTCCGGTATGATCCGCAGGTTGAGGAGCAAGCCGGTTGACAGGTTAGCAAGGCAGGAGCTGGGGATGCATGCTGTTGGCCTTAAAGAGCTTAGAGAACCTGTAGTAAATGGAGAGGACCAACATAGAGGACAAGACGGAAAACATGAAGAGAATAGAGAGGGAAAACATGGAGAGAGCGCGAGGGAGTGAAGAGAGTTGGAGGGAGAGAACGCCAGCCACCGCACGGCCGACAACCCGTCGCCGTGCCTCCTTTCCCACTCCAAAACTCCGACCAGACGCAGAGACCAGAAGAGCAAGAGAGAGAGAGAGATAGGGGGAAAGAGAGAGAGCAACGACAGGGAGAGATCTCCAGTGGTGAGCGAAACTAAGAGAGCAGAGAGCATTGCCGGGCGAGCCAGAGAAGGAGAGATGCCAAGCAAGCCCGGATCTGGGAGACAACGCTGCTTCGCCATCGCCTGCTGCTACCATTCCGCTATCCCCGATGCCATCGCTGCACTGGATCCCTATCGAGCGGCATCCCTGACGCTATTGTTGCACTAAACGCTACGTTTGTAGATCATGTGCCGACCACCGCACCTCCACCTGCCGCCGCTACTCCCGATGCCAAACCCGCAACACCGCTGCGCCAGGAGCTCGACCCCCCTAACGTTGTTGCTACACCAGCCGCTGCGCTTGCAAATCATGCGCCAGCCACCGTGCCTCCACCCGCCGCCGCTACTCCTAATGCCGAACCTGTGACACCATCGCGCTAGGAGCCCGACCTTTCTGCCGCTGTTGCAGCACCAATCCACCCTGTCGCGCCAGCACTGCACCGTTACCACTTGTGCCGTCGTTGCCATGCCACCCATCGCGTTGCCGCCACCATTGCCGCCTATTCGCCCGATGTCAACGCCACCAATAAGCCTAGGAGAAGAAGGTTGGCATTCGGGTAGGGTTCGTCGGGACTTGAGTCGTCGGCCAAGTAGGGATCCCTTCAGTTGGGCCTACGTAGATGGGTTGATCCATCCCTGGCCCATCTCTTTTTAGGAAATAGGGCTAATTTAATATGGGCCGAGCTCGTTTTAAAAAAAAACAAAAAGGAAAGAGGGGAAAAAGATAAGAGGGTCTTGGGCCAGTCCTACACTACGGGCCTACGCCATAGGCCCTAAATGGGCCTGCCCTAGGCGAATCTGGCCCGACCCGCCCAATCAGGTTGGACCCGAGTCTGCAGTCGACCGGACCCGACCTAGTCCGGCCCAAAAAGAAAAAAAATATTATTTTTTGTTTTTTATATAAAAAATAAAAAATAAAAAATAAAAAAATCGAAAATCCAAAAATGTTTTTGGTTAGAAATTGTTATGTATTTTATTTTTAGCATAATTAGGCATTTATTTGCTCGTAGTTTAATTATATTGTATGTTTAATTTCCATATCTAATTATGTTTAATTGCATGTGTCTAATTTTACTACAATTAGGATCTTGGTAACTATGATTGTTACTTTGATGATTGTGCACCCACATGATCACCTCACATGTTAGTGGATAGATATAAAATCAATCCAAACTGCCTACCAAAAAATCATTTTATTAAAATAAACAAGATTAGGTACCGAAATGACACTAATTGGTCAATTAGTGTAATTAAGTCCTCGCCCTAGATTCTCTGGTTGCGTAGAAATTGAGGTAAACCTTCATGCCTCACTTGGTTTCTAGCCGACCCCAATAGGCTAGTGATGACTCCTTTTGTGCAAAATTCTTAAGAATGCCCCAATGTTATGCAGGGTATGAGCTTGAGAGAGCCCACGCCTAATCATGGGCCTTAGGTCCGTCATTTAGGCAATACCCCTAAACCTACTCGCTCCCCCCAAGGGTAAGTCACGACAGTTTGGCGATTTCGCTGGGGACTTGGTTTTAAATCTTAGAGGACTTAGGCCAAAATTAATCTTGTTTAAAAATATTTTTGTTTGGTAGCAAGGATTCAAAGTACGCCCCTAACATTAAAGGTGTTAAATGTTTTTGCAGAATGGGAGGTATAAGGGGAAGTGTTTGCTTACCTTTGTCTTGTAGGGAGGTGTAAGAATGTATGGTTTATTTCTTATGTATAGAGTGTTGTTTGTCTATAAATTGTTGTGCATGTATTCTTTGCATTGCACTATACCCTAGCACACACTACTTGCCGCCGAACCTGGGCCATATAGGATCACTTAGGATGGTGTGGGGATGGATACCACTCCGACTACAATCATGTAGTACGAGTCACCCATCTCTACCCTGAAATTTCTTTTTTCATATCGAAGGTAACCACCCCGATCTGCAACGGCGCGACATGGGTCAATTCTTTGACGAAGCCAAAGTCATGGGTACCCCGACCTAACCACGATCATGTTGGTTCAATCTGGTAATCTCATGGCTTCATTTTGAGCTGTATAGAGTAGAAATTGAACAACATCCCATGCGCATGTCTATGCAATTAAAAAAAAAAAATAGAGACAAAAGTCAGCACCAATTGTAAGTATTATTTTCCTTTTTATTTGCTCATTTTGTATTGCATTTTCATCTTGAAATTTGTGGAAATCAATCAAATGCCCTTGGTGATGTAGGCTTATGATTGAAAAATTAGCAACCACTCTTGAGAAAAGTGAACATTAAATGCAAATTCTAAACATTTTGATTTGGCCCTGCTAAACATGACTTTTTTAAATTTTTAATTATGGGCTCAAAACTGTTGTTTGTTTAGAAGATTCTTTCAAGACAAGATTATATTTTGGGGCACAAAAATTGAAGCATTTTTAATCAAATTCTGTCATTCTCACATTTTGGGATTGAAATGCAAATCACATTTGATGTACAAATTCCTCAAAATAAAAGTCACTTCTTTAAAAAATTAATGTCACTTTTGCATATGAAACTTTTGGAATAGAGTGGACATTCGATTGATAGTCGTCGACCGATCTTCTAATGATGCCCCTTCTCTTATGACTAATCTTAGTGAAATACTAAAACCCCATAATAAGGACTATGGGGCATGTACCGTCGCCTTGATTTTGTTGTAAGAAGTGACCTCATTGAGAGATCATTTTCTCATTCACACACTAACATTGTCTTCTTTTCGTAGGTCATGCGTGATGACTTCGCTTGCTTGATCATGCCAAGAAGTCAACTCTAGAATTAGGATGAGAATGGATTTATATGCTCATATATGCAAGCATGTTTTGTATGATATCATTGTCTTTATTCTTGGTAGTAATTATATTTTCAATTTTGAGTTTTGCATGCGAGCCCAATCGCCACTTTTGAAAATCATTTAACTCATATTTTTGAGTAATTAAATTTGATTTCATAAAAAACTTCATTCTTAAAAAAAAAAAAAAAACTTGAAGTATTTCAAATGGACTCTTTGAGCTGAATCTTCATACCCTAGCTTCGAAATGTTTTGAAGGAGTTTCAAGAAGAACCTGCATAAAATTTTATCTCTTCACTCAGTCACTTTCTCAAGTTGGCTCACAAATCATACTTTGAGATGGTAAGGTTGTAATTGTTCTAGTAGGAACTTCTGGTATAACAATTCATTCGTTCGTCCATTTTTGTTAAATAGGTAAAATAAAGGGATCATCTAAGATTGCCAATCACACCTTCTAAAGGACAAAAGTCTAGGCTCATGGAACTTGAGGAGCAAGTATGCGTCGAGGCCTTGTTGACGCCAATCTTCCAATAGAGGCAGAACGAGGTTGAATTCCATTATGGGAAGTTTCTTTACCTAGAGATGCCTTTGGTGCCAAAATAGCCCATCGATCTCGTTCACTTTGCATGATGAGACAAATGAAGGGAGTTTCCAAGCATCCAAAAGGCGAATTCGAAGGAAGAGTAAATAGTGTCGATTCCAATTGCTCATTTTGATAACATCTCTGACATGATTCTTTCTTTCCTTTGATAGGAAGACATCAAACACTTAAAGACAAATGCAAGTGAAGGATAATGCCAAGTTACCAAATGTCCATGAGGGTGAATCCAAGAGATGTTAGCCCTCAAAGGATAAAAGCGAGTGAAGGGTAATAGGTTAATAATGTATCATTTCCAACATTTCAATCCCTAAGGATTTTTGCACTAACATGTTCTTTTACATTCTTTACAGGGTTACCGGGTCGCCATGCTGTAGGTAAGTATCCTTCTTCTTTTTTTAATTAAAAAAACAAAGAATTTCCATTACAAAAGAGAACCTTTGGCACTTTCCTAGAGACAAGCAAAAAAAAAAAATGAATGAATAATTGAGAAAAGAAAAAAATTACAAATTTTTTAGCATCCTTTTTATCTCAAAATTGTTTTCTAGTTTTGTGGATTATTCATTTTGAATTAAATTTCCCTATGGAGATTGATCTACTCAGATGATCTTGACAGAGTGAGATAGAGATGTTAACCATGCCAAACAAGAAGTGTTTAAGATGAAGTAAGGCAAGCCATTCCCAAACACATCCTTCAAACACCTTTGAGAGTTGAGTGAAAAACAACATTCTCTTAGGACGAAGGATTCATTCGCATTGAGTGTAAAGATCAAAATGATAAAGGCATTTCCTTCATCAATCCCAAGTATTGCACTAATCTCTTACTAACCCTTTGGGCAGAATAAAGATGATCCTTCAAAGTACCCCTATCAAGAACGACCCTACATTGGGGCAGCATAAGAGGTTACAGTCGTGTTGTAGAGCAAAAGGTTGAGAAAGATTCTATTACTTTCACTTGCATCAATCTCCCGGTGATAGCTTTAGAGGAATTCTCATTAGATCTTGACTCATCACAATGTGAAGAAGAGCATTTCCTTCTCTACCCAAACACTAATATTCATTGCCTCAACCAATTTGCGCCTAATTATTCATTTCTGAACCTCGAGTGGTGATCATTTCCCTTCACTGGGGCAAGGCATAAGAATTGACCAAATATAATTGACAATCACGAGAAAATGTGAAAAGTATCTCGAAAGTCATAAGAGCTACAAAAGTTCAAAGAGCAAAAAGTTTGACAAATTAGGGGGCATGAAAAAGTAGTGTGCCTAGTAAAAGCAAGGCCAATGCCTGTCAAGAAAAAGAGCCAAAAGGTTGCATCTTATGTAACAAAAAAATTATCAAAGTCCAAATGCCTGCATAAAAAATCATTGCAAGTGCAAAGGAAATTAGAGAAAGGAGCAAAGCTCTCATGCAAAAATGATTAGTCAATGGACTTTCGAGATGTGCTGTATTTCAAAAGCCAAATGATTCCAAAAGATTGAGTGACATGGTCACGACGCCATGATGATCACCAACTCTTAAAAAAAAAAACCCTTGAAAAGTTTAAGCCTTTCGAGCCTCTCCCGAACCAACATTACAACCCTCTTATGAAGTATCTTATGATTGGGATGGTTTGAGTGAAAATGAGAATGCTACAAATAAGCTATTGCTTGAAGGAGTGAAAGTGATTCTATCTTGTCTTATCTTCCAAGTTCTCGACTTGTAAACCCGATGAAAATAGCAACAAATGTTCATTTATTGGCCTCAAAGTAATAATCCATTTGCGTAAGCCCATGACCAAACCTATATTGTGGTCCATTCAAAAGACCTTTTTGATCGATCAGATTGTGCTCATCGTGAATATTTCTAAAAGCCTTTGACATGGGTTATGTGAGATACCCTTAGCAATTAGTTACTTCCCACGCAAATAGATGGGATCAAGCAGCCATTTTATCAAGAGTGTGTAAGAAACCCTTTTTGACTAAGAAGCTCTAGCTTGGCATGCTTAATATGCCCTTTTCATAAGTCGTAGCTATTCTGATAAGAACTTAACTCCTAGAGAATTTGATGATTGGTGATATATCTCCGAGCAAGATGATAGTTTTGCGCCACATGATGCTAATTGACATCGAATGTTCTTCTAAAGTAGTCAGACTAAGCTTGAATAGCTTGTTCCATTAATGCTGCAATATTGCCAACACTTCTCTTGATGATGTCTTTAATGACAATTATTCAAGTTGAGTTTGACATGATTTATCAGTAAAACCATGCAGTTTTCAAGGGGTTAGCGGGTGCTTCCCTAAAAACCAAAGGTTTATGGTTAGCCTTAAACCATGCTATTTCCGAAGGTTCATGGTTAGCCTTAAACCATGTCATTTACAAGGTTGGTGGGTCTATCCTTAAAACCACGAGATTGATGACTTTTCCTAAACCACACGGCTTGTGGGTTCATCCGTAAACCACGCTTGTCTGCATCTGATCGAAACTTGTTCGTACACGGTGAGACTACCATACCCGATCGAAAATCATTCGTACATGGTGAGACTATCATACCCGGTCGAAACTCGTTCGTACACGGTGAGAATATCATACCCGGTCGAAACTCGTTCGTACACGGTGAGACTATCATACCTGGTTGAAACCTGTTCATACACAGTGAGACTTTTATACCCTATCGAAATCCGTTTGTACACGGTGAGACATTTCTCCTAATCGAAACCTGTTCATACACGGTGAGACTATCATACCCGGTTGAAACCCGTTCGTACACGGTGTGACCTTTCTCCTAGTCGAAACCCGTTCGTACATGGTGAGATTATTATACCTGGTCGAAACCCGTTTGTACACGGTGAGACTATCATATTCGGTCGAAACCTATTCCTACACGGTGAGACTATCATACCTAGTCGAAACCCATTTGTATACAGTGAGACTTTTATACTTGGTCGAAACCCGTTCGTACACGGTGAGACTATCATACCCAGTTGAAACTCGTTCGTACACAGTGAGACATTTCTTCCAGTCGAAACCCGTTCATACACGATGAGACTATCATCCAATCGAAACCCATTCGTACACGGTGAGACATTTCTTCTTGTCGAAACCCATTTGTATACGGTGAGATTATCATCCAGTCGAAACCCGTTTGTATACAGTGAGACTATCATATTTAGTCGAAACCTATTTTTTACACAGTGAGACCTTTTTTCCAGATTAAACCACACGGTTTGTGAGTCTATCCTTAAACCATAAGATTGGTGGGTCATCCTTAAACCATGGGGTTTGTGGGTCATCCTTAAACCACGGGGTTGGTGGGTTATCCTTAAACCACGGGGTTTGTGGGTCATCCTTAAATCACGGGGTTTGTGGGTCATCTTTAAACTACAAGGTTTGTGGATCTATCCTTAAACCACGCAGTTTATGAGACATCCTTAAACCACAAGGTTCGTGGGTCTATCCTTAAACCATATGGTCTATGGGTCATCCTTAAACTACATGGTTCGTGGGTCTATCCTTAAATCTCGCTTTTAAAATGTTCATGAGTCCACAAGGTTCATGGATCTATCTTTAAATCACGCGGTTCATGGGACATCCTTAAACCACAAGATTTGTGGGTCTATCCTTAAACCACACGATCTATGGGTCATCCTTAAACCACATGATCCGTGGGTCTATCCTTAAACCCCGCTTTTAAAATGTACATAAGTCTATCTTTAAACTACGATTTTTCAAAAGGTTCATGGCCAACCTTAAACTATGTCATCTACAAAGGTTCATGGGTTTTCCTTAAACCATGTATTTTTAGCCCAATCAAAACCCGTTGTTACACGGTGAGACTTCGTCCCTATCCTTCTTCTCGTGACCTGGGGGGCTTCTGTAGCCCGAAGTCCTACCCTTTTCTCATGACATGACGTACTTCTATAGCCCAGGGTCTTTCCTTCTCCTTATGACACAGCATGCTTTTATAGCTCGGGATCTCTTTTTCTTCTTATGACACAGCATGCTTCTGTAACCCGGGGTTTTTTCTTTCCTCTTATAACACAGCGTGCTTCTGTAGCCCGGTGTCTTCTTTCAACGTGCTTCTATAGCCTAGGGTCTTTTGCTTCTTCTTATGACACAACATGCTTTTGTAGCCTGGAGTCTCTCTTTCTTCTTGTGACATGGCGTGCTTCTGTAGCCCAGGGTCTTCTTTCTTCTTATGACATAGCGTGCTTTTATAGGCCAGAGTCTCTTTTTCTTCTTATGACACAGCGAGCTTCTGTAGCTTGAGATCTTTCTTCCTCTTATTAACACGACGCACTTCCATAGCCCTGAATCCTTTTCGTCATCCTGGTGCGTGCCTATGCACCTAAGGTCACTTTCTCGTCGAAATAATTTATGTGTCTTTTATCTTTGAATGCAACCTCTTCGAGCTCCCATTCAAAGAAGGGCAGCTGTTGACACCTAAATTTTACTATTTTACTCAAGACTTAATAGCATTAAAAGTTAGAAATGAATCGCTAAAAATGAAAAAAAAAAAAAAGAAGAAGAAGAAACAGCAAAACAACAAAAAAAAGAGAAAAAAATGAAAAAATGCTTAAGGGGTCGGGGTCCAGTCAGATTCGGCCTTGGCCTGGCCAGCCGCCCATCTCTCTTTCCCCATGTGCGGCCCAAGCCATCTCCTTTGGCCCAGCCCACATCCCAACTTGTTTTCTTCCGAGTGTCTTCGCGTGTAAAGCCTAAGCCAAAAAGAAGAAAAAGGAAAAAGTAGCAGCAGGCTGAGGTGGGGGGCAGCAGAGGAGCTGCAGCAGCACAGTGATAGAGAGAGCAGGAGGAATGGGGAGCAGCTCTGGCGTAATCCGAGGGTCGGGGAGCAGGCTAATCGACAGGTTGGCAAGGCAGGAGCTGGGGACGCTTGCCATTGGCCTTAAAGAGCTTAGAGAACCTGCAACAAACAGAGAGGAGCAACACAGAGGACAGGAACGAAAACATGGAGAGAACAGAGAGGGAGAACACAGAGAGAGCGCAAGGGAGTGAAAAGAGTTGGAGGGAGAGACCACCGGCCACCGCATGGTCAACAACTCGCCGATGTGTCTGATATTGCTAGTACGAGTACCTAGAGGGGGGTGAAGAGGTATATAGAAGATTTTTCTTGATGATTGCACAATACTTAGACAGTTAAAGGATTTGCAACAATTAAAAATCAATCGTAAGACTGAGTAAAGGAAAGAGAGAATTGAACACGCGGTTTATAGTGGTTCGGCTTGATTCAAGCCTACGTCCACTCTTCTGCACTGACAGCCTATTGGCTGGATTCCACTATGAACAAAGAGATGTTACAGTGTTGATCTTCCTTGATTTCTAGGTGTAGATGATCTACCACACTCGCTCAAGGTAACAAAAAGTATAAACACTCTCTGTGTATACAATTTCGCTCGAACTGTATCGACTAATAATCAAGGTGCTTCAGACTCTGGAATTTCTCTATCGATCACGTTTCTAAAAACAACTAGAACGTCTTCCTTTTATACTCCTTTATGCCATCATAGCCGTTGGCACTTACCAAAGGAATTCCTCCAATCTACCCGTTGGACGGAATCAATTAAGAAGATCATTCGAGCTATTAAAGGAACTGACGATAGCCCATCAATCCCGTTCGCCCATACAATCGGGATCTTGGTTTCCAAGAATAGAACATTCCAAGAATATTTGGTCGACCATCGGATCTTCAATCGATCTAGATACGAATAAAAGAATCCGAAATATTTTTATCCAACCAAGGGATCTTCTCTAGAGGATAGGATCGAATCCTTAACCATATACTTCGGCACTGGATTTTCTTCGTCACTGGATTAGAAAGACTGTCAGTGAGAATAGTCTTGAGTCTTGAGTCTTGAGTCTTGAGTCTTGAGTCTGGTGATCATAAAGTCTTCAGACTTTAAACTGTCGGTCTGCAAATATCCAGACTAGACTGATAGAAACGTTTTGTCAACTTCAAAATATTCTGGAAAGATTTCTCCAACAATCTCCCCCTTTTTGATGGTGACAAAACTTTCTTGTAGATTTGAACAATTTTGACCTGTAAAAACATTTCTCAAGCAATATGGCTAACTCATAAAGATTAATAAAACAACCAGACTCTGCATCCACAGAAAATTGGTTAGTCTTTCAGAGTAATACCATATAACAACACTTGATATAAATGCAACTAGTCAAGCATCTAAATCCACAGCCAATTCAGTCAAATTTAAATTCACACCCAAGTTCACTCAAGTCAAACTAAAAAACAAACATAACCACAAAAACCACAAAAACAAATTTAAAGTCAAAGTTTAAAAGTTGTTAGTTCAAATTTGTTCTCCCCCTTTTTGTCATCATTAAAAAGGGTGAGAAAGGAGTCAGGTCTGCTTGGGAATGCGCACGATCTGGAAATCTCCCATGGACTGGACTATGCCTTCTAGCCTCTTCAAGTCGTCCCTTAGTTGAGCTACCTCCTCTCCTTTGGCATTGGCTTAAAGTTGTAGAGCAAGGTCTTTCATGTTGTCCTCCGGGGTAACTGAAGATTCTTGTCCAGCTTTCTTCATGGTTTGAATTTCACAGTCCAGAGCATATATTTGTCCCCGCATTTCCAGAAGGATATCAAGAATACGACGAAAATCTGCTGAGTTGTCCGTCTGTGTACTTGCATGTGCTTTCTCAGATGGAGTGAATGCAAACGATGGAGCTTCTGTATAATCCTGCAGATTTGGAGTTGACGTATCGTGTCCTTCTTCAGGCAATTGAGAAACTTGAACTTCTTCTGGGTCTGCTAGAGATTGTCTTAGACCTTCACTATCGGCAGCATGTGGTGTGGACCTTTCTTGCTCGCCAACTCCCCCTGTCTCTAGGACATCAAAAGGGGAAAAGTGATGATCATGCTCTTATGTATCTTGATTTCCCTTTTCTCCAGATTCAGCTGCAGACTTTTCTTTCTCTCGTTCTCTTTCTTCTTCAGCTTCTTTCTCCTTCTCTCTCTGCTCTTCTTCTTCTCTGTTCTTGGCTTGCTCCTCTTCTTCTCTCTGTTTCTGCTGAAGTTCTGTCGGTTGAGGCACAGAACGTCTGGTTCTTGTTAATGCACAGATAGTGGGATCTTCATCCTCTTCATCTTCATCCTCCAAGATGAGAGTTCTTTTCTTCTTTTTCGATGGGGCTCCAATGGCCTCCTTTCCTTTCTCTTTGAAGCAGGAAGGCCGGAGACTTCACTCTGAATTTCTCCATTGCCTTGGAAAGTTCTTGCAGACGCATCTTCGTTAACATCTTCAAACCTATCACCATCTTATCGCACGGCCGAACACAAAGTGTATGTGGCGGTTCAATATTCATGTGTCTAAAGATCTTGGTCACCAGACCTGGATAAGGCAATTGTCCCTTGTCTTTCGACATTGCTCTGTACATGTGGAAGAGAATGGTGTGAGGGAGAGAGAACTTCCGTCCTGAGTTGATCGCAAACATCAATTTTGCTTCAGAATTAGACACGGCAGTCTTTGATGTAGACTTTGGTCTGAGATAGTTGATCACAATTTTATGAAGCACGATGTTGATGGCATTCATCCTTGAGTAGGTAATTCTCTTCTCTGTATCCCTATCTTTGACAAGCTCCAGAGTAGTACGGGCAGCTGAGACTTTGATTGGATGATAACGTCCTCGTTCAACTCTAACTATGTCCGCCAACATGTCCACATCTACCACGTAGACTTGGTCTCGAACACTGAATGAAATTCTATTCGCATCTAAAAAGCTGAGATTCAAATAGAAATATGCGGTCAGTTGTGCATAACCGTCTGTGGCGTCAGAGCAAAATTTCTCAAGTTGAAGCAAATTGAACTTTTCTCTTAAGTTCATGTTGATGGCATCCAAGAAGTCGAAATCGACACTTCTAGGGTTTATCACCCCTCTTTTCAACAGTCTGAAATACACATTCTCCTGATCCTTTGATTTGAACAAATCCATCCGATTTCCTTTCACCTTTGCTACCACACCCATTCTAAGTTGGAATTCAAGGAACATTCTATCATCATCGTTCCCTTCAATCAGATTTTGTCCTGGCATACGAGGATCACTTGGAATGTGCGTCCTCTGCCTTTCCTTTCGGAGCAACTCCCAATTCCTCCATTTTCCGCAGAAAAAGATATTCATTCCCATAATTTTTGTCCTTAAGGAATTCATCTATATAGTTCAATGGAGTACCGGTGCTTTTCAACGCACAATAAAGCTTATAGATAAAGGAGGGTTTTTGGACTCTTACAGGGTCGACTTCCTCAATTATCTCTTCCTCCAGATGTTGACTTGCACCTTGTGGGGTAGAAGGCATTGAATGACGTGGATGAGAGTGAATCGGGCTTTGTCACTGACTTGATAAGTCTTCCTCCTCGGTGAGATCGAAATGTGTTGGCCCCTTCTCCATTCTTTATGGTCCCCTGCTTGCGATTCTTGATGATTTCCTCGAAGAAGACATCTTTCTTTATCGTTTGAAAGATTCCTTCACTTGCTTTCCCAAGAAAAGATGGCCACTTTCTCGAAGATGAACAAGAAGTAGAAATAGGATCGGGAGGATAGTGCCTTTTAGGGTTTTGAAGATTGGGTAAAAAAAAAACTGTATATATATAACTCAGTTTTGAAAAGGGAAGTTCAATCGGCACAAGGAAAGTGTACGAACACTTCTTTTTAAGATCAATAACTGCCAAAATTAATCCTTTTAAAAAGACAAGTTTTCGATTTTCACACGAGACTATAAAATAACTGAACGAAAGATCGTACCTTTTCGAGTTTAGATAAAATAGTAACTTACAGTCTATAGCCATGAATGTCCGAGTCTCGAGGATTTAGAGTCGAGAGATTAGAGTCGAGAGTTGGTGAGTCTCTAGACTTTAACTTCTTCAAGCTTCAAAATGTTGAGTCCGGAACGGATAAAGTCGAATTGATTTTTCTCCAAAGGCTTTGTGAATATATCCGCTAGTTGACTTTTTGAATCAACAAATTGAATCGAGATTTCTCCATTTTGAATATGATCTATAATGAAGTGATGTCGAATCTCAATATGCTTTGCTCTTGAATGAAGGATTGGATTTTTGGTGAGATTAATCGCGCTGATGTTGTCACATCTGATTTCTGTGCATGAGTCTTCAATCCCAAAGTCTTGTAGCTGTTGTTTTATCCATAGAATTTGCGAACAGCAGCTTCCAAGAGCTACATACTCTGCTTCTGTCTTTGAGAGAGCCACAGTGCTTTGCTTCCTTGAGAACCAAGACACTGTCCTATTTCCAAGCAGTTGACAAGTTCCAAAAGTGCTCTTTCTATCGACTCTGCAACCGGCCAGATCTGTGTCTGAATATCCTAGAAGATTAAAGTCTCCCTTCTTGGGATACCAAAGACCGATGCTTGAAGATGAGGCAACGTATTTGATAATACGTTTCGCAGTATTGAGATGGGATTCTCTAGGATCTGATTGAAACCTAGCACAGATGCAAACACTCAACAAAATATCAGGTCTAGAAGCGGTAAGATAAAGAAGTGAACCGATCATGCTCCTGTACAGCTTTTGATCTACTTTCTTCCCTTCTTCATCCTTGTCTATCTTCAGAGAACATGACATTGGTATGTCGGTCTTTTTGCACTTTTTCAATCGAAACCTTTTGACAAGATCATTTGTATACTTTTCTTGATGAATGAAAGTACCTTCCTTCATTTGTTTCACTTGGAGTCCAATAAAGAATGTTAACTCTCCCATCATACTCATTTCAAACTCATCCTGCATAGACTTAGAAAATTTCTTGCATAGACTTTCATTAGGAGATCCAAAAATAATATCGTCCACATATATTTGAACAAGTAAAAAGCTTTTGTTTTCCTTTTTGATAAATAAAGTAGTATCTACTTTACCTTTGACAAAACCATTATGTATTAGGAACTTACTTAGTCTGTCGTACCAAGCTCGAGGTGCTTACTTTAAACCATACAAGGCCTTTTTCAGTCTGAAGACTAAGTCTGGCTTCTTTAGGTCTTCAAACCCAGGTGGTTGTTCCACATAAACTTCCTCATGGATAAATCCATTTAGGAACGCACTTTTGATGTCCATTTGGAATAACTTGAAATTTTTATAACAAGCAAATGCAAGTAATAGTCGAATAGCTTCTAACCTTGCTACTGGTGCGTAAGTCTCGTCATAGTCTATTCCTTCTTCTTGCGTATATGCTTTGGCCACGAGTCTTGCTTTGTTTCGTACGACTTTTCCTTTCTCATTCATCTTGTTCCTGAATACCCATTTGGCTCCAATAACAGTTTTACCTTTTGGTTTAGATGTCAATTCCCAGACATCATTGATGTTGAACTGTCTAAGTTCTTCTTGCATAGCTTCAATCCAGCTTTCATCAGATAAAGCTTCTTCTATGCTTTTTGGTTCAATTTCAGAAATGAGAGCCACAGCACTAGATTCTTCACGCCTTTTTGATTTGGTGCGGATTCCTTCATTGATTTCGCCGATAATGAGATCTTTGGGATGACTGGGCTTATGCTTCCAGTTACTGGTTGATTTGCCTGGTTGATGATCTCTTTCTTTATTTGAATCTTCATGAACATCTTGATGCTGTACTTCCAGAGTCTGAGATGCTTCTTGAGTTGAAAGCTTTGGAAGGTCTGGAGCAGGTTCAGACTCTTCATGAGCCTGACTGGATTCATCTTGCGTAGAGTCTTGAAATTTGACATTCATTGACTCCTCCACAGACTGGCTCTTCTTGTTATAAACTCTGTAGGCTTTGCTTGATGTAGAATATCCAAGGAAGATGCCTTCATCTGATCTTTCTTCGAACTTACCAACTCGATCATTAGCATTTTTCAATATAAAGCATTTGCATCCGAATACATGAAAGTATGAAACAATAGGCTTCTTACCTTTGAACAATTCATAGGGGGTTTTCTCTAGAATAGGTCTTAGGAAGACTCTATTGATGATATAGCATGCTGTTGAAACAGCTTCAGCCCTAAATCGAGAAGAAATTTTACTTTCAATTAAAAGTGTTCTAGCCATTTCTTGAAGAGATCTATTATTTCTTTCCACAACTCCATTTTGTCTCTGGAGTGTATGGAGAGGAAAACTCATGATTAAAACCAGATTTATCACAAAATTTTGTAAAATCTTGATTTTCAAATTCACTTCCATGATCTGTTCCTATACTTGAGATATCACATCCTTTTTCATTTTAAACCTTTTTAGCAAATTTTTCAAAGTACGAAAAGGTTTCTGACTTACTTGCAAGAAAATATACCCAGGTAAAACGAGAGTAATCATCCACAATTACTAGACAATATTTCTTACCTCCAATGCCCTGGGTTCTTGTTGGTCCGAAGAGATCCATATGCAGCAATTGTAGTACATGATTAGTAGAGACATGATTTATTGGTTTAAATGAATTTCTTAACTGCTTTCCCAGAATACATGGTGTGCATGAATCAGACTTTTGGTATGGCAATTTAGGTAGACCTCGAACAAGCTTCTTTGATGAGATTTTGGCTAATTGCTTCATGTTGACATGGCCAAGCTTTCTGTGCCATAAGACCGCTTCATCTTGAATTGAGATTATTGTGTTTCATTTGGTTTTACATCAAGGAGGTAGATATTTCCATGCCTTCGACCTATGAAAGACTGAGTCGAGTCTTTACTAATTCCAGAACATATGCCTTCTTGAAAGGAGATCTTGAAACCAGTATCACATAATTGGCTAATGCTGAGAAGATTGTAGTTGAGTCCTTCCACTAGAGAGACATTGCTTATTGTGAGATTTCCAATTTTCACAGTTCCAAATCCCACAATACTTCCTTTGCTGTTTCCTCCAAATGAAACTTTTCCACCATTTACTTGAACAAGCTTTATGAAACAATTTGAGTCTCCTGTCATGTGTCTTGAACATCGTTTGTCAAGATACCACTTTACCTTCTTTTTACGAGACCGCATTCAAAAGAGAGTCTCAAGCTTTCTTTGGTACCCAAATTTTCTTGGGTCCTTTGGCGTTAGTAGGATAAGCATTATTAGGCCATATTTTCTTAACAGCTTCCAAACCATAAGACACTCTTTTTCAAAGTGATCCTGTTGTTACACTTTGAACACCTTAGAGCATTTTGACCTCGAGACTTTACAAAAACTTTCTTGAAATGATTTTTGTAAGCCTCTCTTGACGGTCTTTTCTTAATTCTTTCTTTTACTTTCGGAAAATCAATCAAGGGAATTGTTTCTGCTATCATACCTAGACCGGACTTATTGAAGTAAGGTCTTTGAACCGAAAGAACTTTTCAAGTTTTTCAGACCCTATTGAAAATTTCTTTGAAATATTTGATAAGTCAGTTTTTAAGAGAGCATTTTCTTTCAAAAGATTATCTTCATTTTCTTTAAGAGTAGAAACATTCAAGTCTAAACTTTTCACTCTTTCTTCTATAATGTTTTCCTTTTTTTTTAGAATTGAGTTTTCCTTTTTAAGTTCGGAAATTTTTTTGAGAGAAGTCTTAAGACTAAAACACAGTTCATCAATGTATTTAGAGACTTTGACAGGAATTTTAAAATCACTTACCTCGAATTCACTGTCTGAGTCTGATCCAGAGTCTGAATCTGAGTCTGATTGTGCCATCAGACACAGGTTGGCATATTCCTCATCACTTTCTTCACACTCTGTATCGCTCCAGGTTTCGGCTTTGAGAGCTTTTCGAGACTTTTCAGCTTTTCCTCTCTTCTTCTTCGGAAAAGGATAGTTGGGTCTGATGTGTCCCTTTTTCTTACATTCGAAGCAGACTACATCTTTGTTTGGTTCCTCATCATCAACAAACTTGGTTTGCTGTTTCGGAAAACTTTGTTTCTTTGAGTTGAACCTTCTTCCTTTTCTATTCAGCCTTCTGAATCTTCTTATCATGAGAGTAAGCTCCTCATCGTTTAAATCTTCTTCAGAACCTGTATCATCATAATCATCATTTGATTTTAATGCAATGGATTTCTTACCTCTTGGATCTTCGTCTTCATTAATTCGTTCCACTTCGTAAGACTGAAGAGTTCCAATCAGCTCGTCTACAGATAATGGCATAATTCTTTGCGTCTCTCTTATTGAAGTCTTTATATGATTCCAATCCTTGGAGAGTCCACGCAGTAGCTTGTTCACCTTCATGGGATCAGAAATTTTCTGTCCTTGAAGGCTTCATATTGACCAAGAAGAATGTTAATTCTGGTCTCCTTCACTCGGTCTGTCCCTTCATAGGTGATATGTAATCTGTCCCAGACTTCTTTTGTTGTAACACAAGAAGATATTTTGTTATATTCAGTTGATGACAAAGCATAATATAAAGAGTAAATTGCTTTTGCATCGAGTGTTTGTCTCTTGTTTATCTCTTCTTGAGACATTCCGCTGGCTTCAACAGTTTCTTTCCCTCTTTCAGATACTAATGCAGCAGTAGGAGTGATTCCTCTTTCCACAACGTCCCATTCCAGAGGTTCCTTTGACCATAGGAAAGCTTTCATCTTGTTCTTCCAGATGTTGTAATCCTTTCCATCAAAGTAGGGTGGTCTGGTATTGCTTTGCCCTTCCACCAACCCTGGTGCTAGCATACTAGCCATGGATCTTTTATTACGAAGTAAAACACTTCAAATAAAGTAAGAACACGAGCTCTGATACCAATTGATATTGCTAGTACGAGTACCTAGAGGGGGTGAATAGGTATATAAAAGATTTTTCTTGATGATTGCACAATACTTAGACAGTTAAAGGATTTGCAACAATTAAAAATTAATCGTAAGACTGAGTAAAGGAAAGAGAGAATTGAACACGCAGTTTATAGTGGTTCGGCTTGATTCAAGCCTATGTCCACTCTTCTGCACTGACAGCCTATTGGCTGGATTCCACTATGAACAAAGAGATGTTACAGTGTTGATCTTCCTTGATTTCTAGGTGTAGATGATCTACCACACTCGCTCAAGGTAACACCAAGTATAAACACTCTCTGTGTATACAATTTTGCTCGAACTGTATCGACTAATAATCAAGGTGCTTCAGACTCTGGAATTTCTCTATCGATCACGTTTCTAAAAACAACTAGAACGTCTTCCTTTTATACTCCTTTATGCCATCATAGCCGTTGGCACTTACCAAAGGAATTCCTCCAATCTACCCGTTGGACGGAATCAATTAAGAAGATCATTCGAGCTATTAAAGGAACCTAACGATAGCCCATCAATCCTGTTCGCCCACACAATCAGGATCTTGGTTTCCAAGAATAGAACATTCCAAGAATATTTGGTCGACCATCGGATCTTTAATCGATCTAGATACGAATAAAAGAATCCGAAATATTTTTATCCAACCAAGGGATCTTCTCCAGAGGATAGGATCGAATCCTTAACCATATACTTCGGCTCTAGATTTCCTTCGTCACTGGATTAGAAAGACTGTCAGTGAGAATAGTCTTGAGTCTTGAGTCTTGAGTCTGGTGATCATAAAGTCTTCAGACTTTAAACTGTCGGTCTGCAAATATCCAGACTAGACTGATAGAAACGTTTTGTCAGCTTCAAAATATTCTGGAAAGATTTCTCCAACAGTGTCTCCTTTCCCGCTCCAAAACTCCGACTAGACGCAGAGACCAAAGGAGAGAGAGAGAGAGAGAGAGAGAGAGAGAGAGAGAGAGAGAGAGACGAGGGGGGGAGAGCACCACTAGGCGAGCCAAACAAGGAGAGACGCCAAGCAAGCATAAATCTAGGAGACAACATTGCTTTGCCATTGCTTGCCGCTGCCATCTCGCCATCCTCGATGCCATCACCGCACTAGATCCTTATAGAGCAGCGTCCGTGACGTTGTCGCCGCACCAACCGCTACACCTGCAAATCACGCGTCAGCCACTACGCCTCCACCCACCTCTTGACGCCAAACCCGCAACATCGTTGTGCCAAGAGCCCGATCCCCTTGACGCTATCGCCGCACCAGCTGCTACACCTACAGATCACACGTCGGCCATTGTGCCTCCACCCACTACAGCTACTCCCAATGCTGAACTTGCAACACTGTTGTTCCAGGAGCTCGACCCCTCTGCCGCCGTCATAGAATCAGTTTGCCCCATCGTGCCAACACCGCATTGTTACCGCTCGTGCCGTCGTCGCCATGCCTCCCGCCACGTTGCCACCGCTATCAAGCTTGTCATCGCCATTGTCGCCTGTCCACCCAGTGTCAGCGACGCCAATAAGCCCAGGAGAAGAAGGTTGGCATTCGGGTAGGGTTCGCTAAGACTTGGGTCGTCGGTCAAGTAGGGATCCATTCGACTAGGCCTGCGTGGATGGGTTGATCCATCCCTAGGTCGGGCCCATCTCTTTTTAGGAAATAGGGCTAATTTAATTTGGGCCAAGCCCATTTAAAAAAAAAAAAAGGAAAGAGGGGAAAAAGAAAAGTGGGTCCCGAGCCGGGCTTGTACTGCGAGCTCACGCCGCAGGCCTCGAATGGGCTTGCCCCAGGCAGATCTGGCTCGACACGCTCGATCGGGTCGGACTTGCGTCCAGTCTGACCGAATTGAACCCTATTCGATCCGAAATGAAGAAATTTATTTTATTATTTTAAAAAAAATTAAAATATAAAATATAAAAAATCAAAAATCCAAAAATGTAGGGTTTGGTTAGAAATTGTTATGTATTGCATTTTTATTGTAATTAGGCATTTATTTGCTCGTAGTTTAATTATATTGTATGTTTAATTTGCATGTCTAATTATGTTTAATTGCGCGTGTTTAATTTTACTGCAATTAGGATCTTGGTAACTATGATTGTTAATTTGATGATTGCGCACCCGAATGATCACCTCACATGTTAGTGGATAGATATAAAATCAATCCAAATTACCTGTCAAAAAATCATTTTGTTAAAATGAGCAAGATTAGGTACCGAAAGGGTATTACTTGGTCAATTGATGTAATCAAGTCCCCGACCCTAGATTCTCTAGTTGCATAGAAAGTGAGGTACACTCTCATGCCTCACTTGGTTTTTAGCTGACCCCAATAGGCTAGTGGCGACTCCTTTTGTGCAAAATTCTTAAGAATGCCCCAATGTCATGCGGGGTATGGGCTTGGGAGAGCCTGCGCCAAATCATGGGCCTTAGGTCCGTTATTTAGGCAATACCCCTAAATCTACTCCCTCCCCCCGGGGGTAGGTCGCGACACCTACCCCTCACTGGACCGCCTACCCTTTGCCAACAACTGTTAGCTCTTCACCAACAATCGCTGGCCAAACCCTTGGCTAACCAACTCTCTCTCTTTTTTTTTTCTTTTATTTTAAAAATAAAAGTATTTTGCAAATTTAATTTGTCCAAAAATTATTTTACTTAAAGATACTTCACAATGGACTTTCACAAATACGATTCATCAAATACAATTTGCATTTTGAAAACTCCTTTAACTTGAGGGTCTTTGCATTTTCTCAAAGACTTTCCCTAAAAGCCTTCCCAAATGCACCCTATGTATGCAAGGAATATCCCTTCATCTAACTGTTCTTTAAACTTACTCAAATGATCATTTGCATTTTTTAAGATAAAACATTTATAGCGAAAAATATGAAAATAAGAAATATTTAGTTTTTTACCTTTGTAAATCTCATAGTGGGGTTTTCTCTAGCATGGGCCTCAGAAAGACTCTATTAATTATGTAGCAAGCAATTGACATTGCTTTTGACCAGAAGCGAGACGAGACTCTGTTTTCAATTAACAGAGTTCTAGCTATTTCTTGTAAAAACCGATTTTTCCTTTCTACAATTACATTTTGTTCTACAATGTAAGGAGATGAGAAAATATGTCGAAAACCATTTTCATCACAAAAGCTCATAAAATCTTGATTTTTTAATTCTTCTCCATGGTCTATTTTGATACTTGAAATTGCATAGCCCTTCTCATTCTAAATCTTTTTAGTAAATTTTGAAAAATAAGACAAAACTTCTACTTTAGTTTCCAATAAGAAAACCTATGTAAACCTTGAGCAATCATCCACAATCACCAAATCATATGTCTTACCTCCAATGCTTTGAGTTCTAATATGTCCAAAGAGATCCATATGAAGGAGCTATAAAGCTCAGTTAGTGAAAACATAGTTTATAGATTTAAATGAATTCCTAACCTGTTTTCCTAAAGTGCATGCGCTGCACAGCTCAGTCTTTTGGTAAACCATTCTTGGAAGAACGCAAAATAGCTTCTTGGAAGATAGCTTGGCAATTTGCTTCATGCTTCTGTGCCCTAACTTGCGATGACATAGGTTTGCTTCATCTTGAATTGAGATTGGGCATTGAGAGCTTTCTATATTTATGTCCAAAAGGTATATGTTGTCATGCCTTTGACCAGTAAAAGATTAAGAGAAGTTGTGGCTGATTCTAGAACAAATATTCTCTCGAAAGTTGATTCTAAACCCCGTATCACATGGTTGACTGACACTCAAAAAGTTATAATAAGGACCTTTTACTAGGGAAACACTGTTGATGATCGAGCTATCAATCTTTATTGTTCCATATCCAACAATTCTTCCTTTGTTGTTTTCTCCAAAGGAAACACTTCCTCCTTTTTTGTTTTTCAAGTTTGATGAAACTACTTAAGTCTCCTGTCATATGCCTAGGGCATCCACTATCCAAGTACCATTTGCTCTTCCCTTTTATGGTAATTTGCAATCAAAGAATAGTCTTAAACTTTCTTTAGTACCCAAATTTTCTTGGTCTTGAAGAGTTAGAAGTAAAAACTATTTTTGCCTAATTCTTCTTAACAGGTCTCTAGACTTTAAGACATTTATTCTTAAAATGTTTTGAGTCTCCATACTTAGAAAATTTAAGAGCACTTTGACCAATGGATTTTGTAAAAACTCTTTATAAATTATTCTTTTAAGTGAGTCTAGGAGGTTTCTATCTAAGTCTCTCCTTGACTTTTGGAAAATCAATCAAAATATCACTTTTTTATTTTAATTAAAACTCATACCAGCATTAATTGTGATAAAGGATTTGAATGAAAAAAATGTGTTCTAAGGTTTCCCAACCTTTTGAAAATATTGTAGAAATGTTTGAAAATTCCTTTTTCAAACTCTCATTTTCTTTAGAAAAAGAATCACGACTTTCCTTCAAATCATTGAAATTATTTTGTAAACTTTCAAACTTTTATTTTCAAGAAATGTCATGTTGTCTAAGTTTAAAATTTTTCCTCTTCAATTTAGAGATCCTTTTTAGAGAGAATTTAAGGTTCAAACAGAGCTCATTGATGTATTTGGACAATTTAATAGGAATTTCAAAATGACTTAACTCAATCTCTTTGTCTGATTCAAAGTCTATATTTGAGTCAGATTTTGAGTCTGAATCTAAGTAAGCCATCAAACAGATGTTTGCATACTTCTTGTCACTCTCTTCAAATTTTGTGTAGCCTAAGTTTCTAGTTTTAGATCTTTCTTGTACTTCTCATACTTTTCTTTCTTCTTTTTCAACAAAGGACAATTTGGCGTGATGTGTCCATTTGTCTCATACCGGACGCATATCACATCCTTACTTGGTTCATCTTCTTCCATCGATCTTTTTTGTGCATTTTGCTTGTATCGCTTCAATGTGGAGAGTTGAAAAAATATGGTGAAGTGAGGTTGTCAAAAGTTCAAACGCAGACCTATAGATGCTTAGGTCAGAGATTAATAGCCATAAGTTCGATCAATCTCAAGTAATCATAGCTGAGCTTGATGACTCAAGCACCCCATGTTGGCCGTGGCTACGAGCTTCATGAAACTAAAGTGGCCATGGCCCCAAGTGGTGGTGGCCGATGGCTGAGAAGAGTAATTTTAGATTTTTAGCCTTTTTTATTTCATTATGATCCTTTCTTTTTTTATCCGTCTTTTTTTTTCTTTTTTCTTTTTTTTCCATGTGGCATCTATCTTGTTGAAGTAATAAAAAGGTTTTTTTTTTCATTAACTAAAGAGGACAGAGTTCACAAAACACTTGATTACATCAATTTAAGAAGTTTTAAAACTTAATTATATATGTGTGCGTATACACACACACACACACACACACACACACACACACATATAATTAAGTTTTAAAATAGGGAAAATCTCAAATAAGGACTTGAAGTTGAGTCATTTTCTCAAAAAATGACCTAAAGTGGACACTGTCTCAAATAAGAACCCGGAGTGGCTAACTTACTCTCAATTAAGGACCTGAACTTCTAATTTTATTCACAACTAATGGCACTTTTGTCCAAGAACATTGTTGTTTATTTTTTGCCTTTGTCTTTCTTCTTTTTTCTTTCTTCTTCTTTCTCACTCTCTATATCACCTCCATTATCAGCCCCTCCATCGCTCTTTGTGTCATCTTGTTGTATGACCAAGATTGGGTTTTCTTTAACACGAACCATTACAATGTAGTCTAACTCGTTGAAAATTTTAAATTTCACTCCTCAAAATGGTTTGTAGACAATTCCTGGTTTGTAGACAATTCCACGAAGCTGAAATGAGCTTTCAAAAATAAATTCTTTGTATTCCAACATTCATCGCAAATTATGATCTCAAAGCCATAATATGAATCTGCTTTTGCTGAGACTCAACTTCTTGTCCAACTCCCAAGTTACACAACTAATCCCTTTGACAACATATTTCTCTCACCTTGAGAGTACATCAAACTCCACTTATTTCGGGCCTTCCACTAACCCGGCAATTGCAATTTTTTGTGTTGTTTTTGGTCCTGCTTGCCAACAACAGAGTGGCAATATCCAAGCATCGCTAGATCGTCTTGTTTGACTAACTTATGCCTCTATTCAATAAACACTTGGGGATCAACAATTTCACACCAAAGAACAATTTTGTTGTAGCTGGTGACTATTTCAACCTTGGCAAGAGTTTGCCTCATCAATTTCAATTTTGGGTTTGCCTCTCTTGCGTAAATTCAAACTTTCAAAGATCCCCCTTCCCCTTTGCAATGTCAATTGCTCCTTTCAATAATCCCTAGTCTAGAGACACCCACTCACACTCTTGCCATTCTCATTGACACAGCTCTTCTCCTCAATCGATACCCCATCTTGAGATTGATCATTAGTCGTATCTGACATCATTAACTATAGAAACTATTGTACTTCATTGCCCCATTGCCGCCATTGACAAGTTCTATTCAAGTTCTCAACCTCATCAACCGCTACCCCTAATAGAAAATCCAACATCATCATCGTCAAATGGAGGTCAAGCCGAGCGTTAGGCTAAGCACAAGCGAGCCGAGATTTGATGCATCTTGAGGAACTGAGGATTTTAGCATCCAAGAAGGTGGCCAATAGCAAATAACTCCAATCCGACTTCTTGTCACTAGGACCAACTATGTGATGACATGAAGCTCACGAGGCCGCTAGTAGGGGCCCTAATTATGGTGTTGAAGGAGGCAATGTAGAGCGAAGGAGGAGGTGTGAGGAAGATGAAGAAAGAAAAAATGTTCTTGGAGAAAACTACCCCAAGTTGTAAATAAGATTGAAAGTTTGGGTCATTATTTGAGATAAAATTAGCTATTTTGGATCCTTATTTGATACAGTGTCCACTTTGGATCTTTTTTTGAGAAAATGAACCCATTTCAGGCAAAATCAAATGGAGAAAATGTACAATTTTAAAAGATATGAGGAATCATGAAGATTATGGGAAATTTCTTAGTTATATTTCAATTGTTTCTAATAATATTAATATAACATAATAATTTTGGGTCACGTGCATAATATGACATTTGAGAGAATTAAATTATCACTCCTATCGATATATGATGACAATTACAACAATACTAATACTAATAACAGAAGATATTCATTTTTTTTCTAGAAAAGAATTTGCTACGTATCATGATATCGACTATACCTCGTACGCGCCGCGCGTGGGCATGATTGGGTCTGCAAGACGTGGAATTTTCGCACCCTCTGCCACTCATCTTCCTTGTCTCCTACCAATGACAATGGATAATGAGCCTCTCTCTCTCTCTCTCTCTCTCTCTCTCTCTCTCTCTCTCTCTCTCACACACACACACACACACACACTCAACCTCTTCAATTTATGTCGGTCGCTCTCTCTCTTCACTTTCATTCACTCCCTTGTCATTACAAAGCAAAGCACAAGACCTCTCTCATCAATGGAGCATTCCGCTTGGCCTAAGAACCTCTCCTCCAGCCGCAAGCGCGCGATCCAGGAACTCTGTGGCCAAAATCCCAAGAAGCTCAGAGATGTCTTCGACGCTCACTCTCAAATTGATGATAACCCACGGCAGCCCTTGTTTGCCGAAGATCTAAACGTCAGCGTCCTCGGGTCGTTCAGCAACACCCAATCCTTATCGAGCGGGGCTGAGTCCTATGAGGTCTTGCAGGTCCCGAGCAACGACTGTGTCATGTCTGAGGTCTCTAAGGAAAGTGAGAGCATCAAGAACCACATCCAGAGGTCTCCAGCATCCATCTTGTGGGAGCTGTCCCTATTAGAGGCTGTGATGGCGATATATGAGGGTAGAGTAGACGTGGCTTCGGAGATCCCGAGGCGCTTGTCTGCGGTGCTAAACCCCATGAGTAATTCAAAGCAAAAATTGATGGGATACATGTTGTCTGCGCTTAAATCGCGCGTGAGCCCCATCGATAACCCCCATCCCGTGGCTGAGTTGTTGACCATGGACCATGTGTTGTCGGCTCAATCACTTTACGAACTGTCTCTTTGTTTTAAGCTCGGTTTCATCGCTGCCAATTTCGCAATTGCGGCAGCTGCATCGGAGCAACCCTCCACTAACAAGCTCCATGTTATTGATTTTGATATTGGTGGGGATGGATAGTACATCGATCTCCTTTACGCGTTGTCCATGTGTCAGGCGGGCAATTAATCCATCCTCAAGATCACGACGCTCGCAGATAACATCAACGGTGAGGAGAGGCTCAGGATGATTGGGGACCGACTGAGCGAACTCGTGGCCAAAACGGGATTTAGGTTAGTATTCAACATCATGAGCTAGAAATTGAGTGAGTTGAGCCGCGACTCACTGGGCTGCGAGCCCGACGAGGTGCTGGCAGTGAACTTGGCATTCAAGCTGTACAGAATGCCGGACACAAGTGTGTCTGTGGATAACACGCCTGACAAGCTCCTCTGGTGCGTGAAGGCTCTGGCACCGCGGGTGGTGACGCTGGTGGAGCAGGAGATGAACGTGAACACAGCACCATTCATGACGTGTGTGGGGGAGGCTGTTACGGAAATCCCTTATGATGTTTTGAAGATGACAAAATAAATCAAAGGCTACTAACATGTTTAATCCCATACAAGATTTCGTTTGTATGGGCAATCGGAATCAATTTGGGATTCTACCTTTGTCACTCAACGGCTACCAAATCTTCTAGATACAGAGCTGTCCAATGGGTATATTGGAAGACGATCCTCAAGATACTGTCCAATGGGTAGTTTGGAAGTGGAGGAGTATTTAAGGAGGTGAAGGACCGATGAGCAAGTAAGAGATAGAGCGTAGAATTTATAATTCCAAAGTTCGAGCGATCTTTGTTCATACACTTGTCTTTGGAGAGCTTAAACATTTGTGATCGTGAGAGGAATACTAAAGGAGTAACTTAGTGAGATAGTGTGATCTACTAAGTGTTTGCACTTGAAGTTGTAATCTCTTGTTGATTGTATAGTAGAATCTAGCTAAGAAGGTTGTTAGCGTGGGAGAGTGGACGTAGGCTTGGATTAAGCTGAACCACTATAAATCTTGTGTTCTTATTCTCTTTCCTAACTCCTTTGTTTGAAGTTTATATTATTCCGCATATATTTGCCAAGGTTTAGCTTAAACACCTATTCACCCCCTCTAGGTGTTCATACTAGCATTCTACATTAGTATCAGAGCCAAGTGCTCGGTTTATAAAAGTGTTTTTACTTTTGAGCTAAAGATTCTTTATGGCTAGTATGTTGGCACCAGGACTTATGGAAGGGTAAAGCAACACAAGGCCACCATATTTTGATGGAAAGGAATATGACGTGTGGAAGAACAAAATGAAAGCATTCCTAAGATCCAAAGATCCATTGCAATGGGATGTTGTGGAAAGATGAATCAACCCTATTGCTACGTCCACATCAAATAAGAATTGCAAAGACAAAGAAACCAAAACCCCCGCTCCTATGTCTCGGATGGAGATGTCCAAAAGAGAAGCGCTTGATGCAAAAGCCATTTATTCTTTATATTGCGCTTTGTCTCTTGCTGAATATAACAGAATCTTTTCATGTGAAACAGCAAAAAAAGTTTAGGATAGACTTCATGTTACATATGAAGGGACCGATCGTGTAAGAGAGACAAAAGTAAACTTTCTACTCGGCAAATATGAATCCTTCAAGATGAAGCAATGAGAGTCGATTGGAGATATGTTCAACCGTTTTACAGAAATTATAAATGGTTTGGCATATCAAGGTCATCCAATTTCTTCCCCAATGAAAGTCAAAAAACTCTTGCGAGGTCTCTCAAAAGATTGGAACCATGTCAAGACCTCAATCCGGTAAACTTAGAGGATTATGCCACTTTCCGTTGATGAATTGATCGGCACTCTTCAATCCTATGAAGTGGATCAACTCAGCGATGAAGATCCCGAAGGTAAAAAGTCCATTGCTTTAATATCTAATGCTGTTTTTGATGAAACAGACTCAGAAAATGACATGGACAATGAAGAAGTTGCTTTTATGATCGAGAAATTCAAAAAGCTGAGTAGAAAAGGAAGGAAGTTTAGTGAAAGAAGACAATACAAGCAGAATGGCTAGAAAAGAACAATGAAAGAAGATGATGTGCAAAGAAATATATGCTTGATGGCACATTCAGAATTTGAGTCAGACTCTGATGAGTCTGACTCAGATATAGACTCAGAATCAGAGTCTGACTCAAATACAGACTCAGAATCCGATGAGGAAATCGAGGTAAGCAATTCAGAAATTCCTCTCAAAGTTTCAAAGTATATAAATGAGCTTTGTTCAAATCTCAAATCTTCTCTTAAAAGGATTTCTGAACTTAAAAAGGAGAATTCTCGGCTTAGGCAACAAGATTTTTCTCAAAAAAAAAATTGAAATTTTGCAAAAAGATTTTCTACAAACAAAAGAAAATCGAGATTTACTTGTCAAAGAAAATGATTCTTTGAAGAAAGAATTTTCAAATATTTCGACAAGATTTTCAAATGGATCAAAAACATTAGAGCATATCCTCTCTATACAAGTTCCTTACTATAATAACTCGGGACTTGGTTTCAATAAGGAAAGTGATTCTTTAATTGATTTTCCTAAAGTCAAGGAGAGACTTAGACAAAGACCTCCAAAGGCATTTTACAAAAATCATTTTCGAAAAGTGTTTGTAAAACCTGTTGGTGGAAATGACATCAAGTGTTCAAATTGTGGAGATTCGGAACATTTTGAAAAAGATTGTCCTCAATTCTGGAGACCTATTAAGAAAAACTGGGTAAAAAGAGCATATTCTACTAACTCTCATGGACCCAAGAAAAAATGGGTACCAAAGAAAAGATGAGTTATTTTTGCAGGAAATAAAGGAAGAGAAGAATGTGATATATCTAGAACGAGTACCTAGAGGGGGATGAATAGGTATATTAAAATTTTCTTAAAGATTGCACAATACTCGACAGTTGGATAATTAAAAATCAATCGTGAGACCGAGTAAGGGAAAGAGAGAATTGAACACGCGGTTTATAGTGGTTCGGCTTGATTCAAGCCTACGTCCACTCTTCGCACCGACAGCCAATTGGCTGGATTCCACTATGATCAAAGAGATGTTACGAGTGTTGATCTTCCTTGATTTCTAGGTGTAGACGATCTACCACACTCGCTCAAGGTGTCACCAAGTATAAACACTCTCTGTGTATACAATTTCGCTCGAAAAGATCGACTAACAATCAAGGTTCTTCGGACTGAATTTTTCTATCGATCACACTCTACTAAAACAGCTAGAACGTCTTCCTTTTATACTCCTTTATGCCATCATAGCCGTTGGCACTTACCAAAGGAATTCCTCCAATCTACCCGTTGGACGGAATCAATCAAGAAGATCATCCGAGCTATTTAAGGAATCTCGATGATAGCCCATCAATCCTGTTCGCCCATACAATCAGGATCTTGGTTTCCAAGAATAGAACATTCCAAGAATATTTCGTCGACCATCGGATCTTCAATCGATCTTAGATAAGAATTAAAGAATCCGAAATGATTATCCAACCAAAGAATCTTCTCCAGAAGATAGGATCTAATCCTCAACCATATACCTCGGCTTTGGATTTCCTTCGTCACTGGATTAGAAAGACTGTCAGTGAGAATAGACTTAAGTCTTGAGTCTCGAGTCTTGAGTCTTAAGTCTTGAGTCTTAAGTCTTGAGTCTTGAGTCGAGAATACAAAGTCTTCAGACTTTAAACTGTCGGTCTCCAAACATCCAGACTTAGACTGATAGAAACGTTTTGTCAGTTTCAAAATATTCTGGAAAGATTTCTCCAGCAATCTCCCCCTTTTTGATGGTGACAAAACTTTCTTGTAGATTTGAACAACTTTGACCTGCAAAAACATTTCTCAAGCAATATGGCTAACTCAAAAAGATTAATAAAGCAACCAGACTCGCATCCACGAGAAAATTGGTTAGTCTTTCATGAGTAATACCATATAACAACACTTGATAAAAATGCAACCAGTCAAGCATCAAAATCCACAACCAATTTAGTCAGATTTAAATTCACACCCAAGTTCAAGTTCTCAAGTCATACTCAAAAGTAAACATAACCACAAAAGATTTAAAATGTTGAAAGTTGTTTGCTCAAATTGATTCTCCCCTTTTTGTCATCATTAAAAAGGGTGAGAAATGAGTCATGTCCGCTTGGGAATGCGCACGATCCGGAAATCCCCAATGGGTGGACTACTCCTTCGAGCTTCTTCGGTCTTCCTCGGTTGAGCTACCTCTTATCCCTTAGCATTGGCTTGAAGTTGCGAGAGCGAGGTCTTTGAATTTATCCTCGAGAGAGACCGAAGATGCTTGTCCAAAGCATGCTTCATGGCTTGGATTTCACGGTCAGAACATATATCTGGCTACGCATTTCCAGAAGAATATTCATGATGCTACGAAAATCTGCAGAATCGTCCGTTTGTGTACCGGCATGAGCTTTCTCTGATGAAGTAAATGCAGACGATGGCGCTTCTGTATAGTCTGGCAGATTTGGAATCGACGTATCACCTTCTTCAGGCAATTGAGAAGCCTGAAATTCTTCTGGGTCTGCAGGAGATTGTCTTGGACCTTCACTAACAGCAGCATGAGGTGAAGACCTTTCTTGCTCGCCAACTCCCCCTGTCTCTAGGACATCGAGAGGGGAAGAGTGATGATCATGCTCTTGATTTCCCTTCTCTCCAGATTTAGCAGACTTTTCTTTCTCTCCTTCTCTTTCTTCTTCAGCTTCTTTCTCCTTCTCTCTCTGCTCTTCTTCTTCTCTGTTCTTCTGAAGTTTTGTCGGTTGAGGCACAGAGCGTCTGGTTCTTGTCAGAGCTTGGATAGTAGGATCTTCATCCTCTTCATCTTCATCTTCATCCTCCAGGATGAGAGTTCTTTTCTTCTTTTTCGATGGGGCACCAATGGCCTCCTTTCCTTTCCTTTTTGAAGCGGATCGGATGGAGATTTCACTCTGAATTTCTCCATTGCCTTGGACAGTTCTTGTAGACGCATCTTTGTTAACATCTTCAAACCTACCACCATCTTATCACACGATCGAACACAAAATGTTTGTGGCGGTTCAATGTTCATATGTCTGAAGATCTTGGTCACCAGACCAGGATAAGGCAATTGTCCTTTGTCTTTCGACATTGCTCTGTACATATGGAAGAGAATAGTGTGCGGGAGAGAGAACTTCCGTCCTGAGTTGATCGCGTACATCAACTTTGCTTCAGAAAGAGACACAGAAGTCTTTGATGTAGACTTTGGTGTGAGACAGTTGATCACAATCTTATGAAGCACAATGTTGATGGCATTCATCCTGGAATAGGTAATTTTCTTCTCTACGTCCCTATCTTTGACAAGTTCCAGAGTAGTACGAGCAGGTGAGACTTTGATTGGTAGATAACGTCCTCGTTCAACTCCAACTATGTCCGCCAACATATTCACATCTACCACGTAGACTTGATCTCGTACACTGAATGAAATTCTATTCGCATCCAAAAAGCTAAGATTTGAATAGAAATAAGCGGTCAGTTGAGCATACCGTCCGTAGAGTCGAGCAAAAAGTCTCAAGTTGAAGCAAATTCAACTTCTCTCTTAAGTTTACGTCGATAGTGTCCAGAAAGTCAAAATCGACACTTCTAGGGTTTATTACCCCTCTTTTCAACAGCACTGAAATACACCTTTTCCGATCCTTGGACTTAAACAAATCCATCCGATTTCCTTTCACTTTTTGCTGCCACACCCATTTTAGGTTGAAATTCAAGGAACATTCTCGTCATCATAGTTCCCTTCAATCGATTTTGTCTGGCATACGAGGGTCACTTGGAATGTTTGCAAGTGCCTCTTCTGCCCTTCCTTTCGGAGCAATTCCCAATTCTTCCATTTTCCGCAGAAAAAGATACTCATTTCCATAATTTTTGTCCTTAAGGAATTCATCTATATATTTTAATGAAGTACCGGAGCTTTTCAACGCACGATAAAGCTTATAGATAAAGGAGGGTCTTTGGACTCTTACTGGGTCGGCATCCTCGATTATCTCTTCTTCCAGATGTTGACTCGCACCTTGTGGGGCAGGAGGTGTTGAATGACGTGGAGGAGAGCGAATCGGACTTTGTCGCTGACTTGATAAGTCTTCTTCCTCAGTAAGATCGAAGTGAGTCGGTCCCTTCTCCATTCTTTGTGGTCCCCTGCTTGCGATTCTTGATGATTTCCTTGAAGAAGACATCCTTCTTTGACGATTGGAAGATTCCTTCACTTGCTTTCCCAAGAAAAATGACCACTTTCTCGAAGATGAACAGGAAATAGAAACAGGATCGGAAAGAGAGTTCTTTTTAGGGTTTTGAAACTTTGGGCGAAGAAAAACCGTATATATATAACTCTGTTTTGAAAAGGGAAGTTCAACTGGTACAAGGAAAGTGTACGAACACTTCTTTTCAAAATCAATAACTGCCAAAATTAACCCTTAAAAGACAAGTTTTCGAATTTCACACAGATTATTGAATAACCGAACAAAAAAATCGTACCTTTTCGAGATTAGATAACTAAACGAGAATTCGTACCTTTTAGATAAAATAGCAACTTACGGTCTATAGCCATGCACGTCTGAGTCTGAGGGTTTAAAGTTTGAGAGATTAGAGTCTTGGAGTTGGTGAGTCTCTAGACTTTAACTTCTTCAAGCTTCAAAATGTTGAGTCTTGAACGGATAGAGTCGAATTGATTTTTCTCCAAAGGCTTTGTGAATATATCCGCTAGTTGACTCTTTGAATCAACAAATTGAATCGAGATTTCTCCATTTTGAATGTGATCTCTAATGAAGTGATGTCGAATCTCAATATGCTTTGCTCTTGAATGAAGGATTGGATTTTTGGTGAGATTGATCGCACTGGTGTTGTCACATCTGATTTCTGTGCATGAGTCTTCAATGCCAAAGTCTTGTAGCTGTTGTTTTATCCATAGAATTTGCGAACAACAGCTTCCAAGAGCTACATACTCTGCTTCTGTCGTTGAGAGAGCTACAGTGCTTTGCTTCCTTGAAAACCAAGACATTGTCCTGTTTCCAAGCAAGTTGACAAGTTCCAAGTGCTCTTCCTATCGACTCTCGCAACCGGCCAGATCCGCATCCGAGTATCCTAGAAGATTAAAGTCTCCTTTCTTGGGATGCCGTAGACCGATGCTTGAAGATGAGGCAACGTATTTGATAACACGTTTTGCAGCACTGAGATGAGATTCTCTAGGATCTGATTGAAACCTAGCACAAATGCAAACACTAAACAAAATATCAGGTCTAGAAGCAGTAAGATAAAGAAGTGAACCGATCATGCTCCTGTACAGCTTTTGATCTACTTTCTTCCCTTCTTCATCCTTGTCTATCTTCTGAGAACATGACATTGGTATGTCGGTCTTTTTGCACTTTTCCAATCCAAACATTTTGACAAGATCATTTGCATATTTTTCTTGATGAATAAAAGTTCCTTCCTTCATTTGTTTCACTTGGAGTCCAAGAAAGAATGTTAATTCTCCCATCATACTCATTTCAAACTCATCCTGCATAGACTTAGAAAATTTCTTGCATAGACTTTCGTTAGATGATCCAAAAATAATATCGTCCACATATATTTGAACAAGTAAAAAGCTTTTGTTTTCCTTTTTGATAAACAAAGTAGTATCTACGTTACCTTTGACAAAACCATTATGTAATAAAAACTTACTTAGTCTGTCGTACCAAGCTCGAGGTGCTTGCTTTAAACCATACAAGGCCTTTTTCAGTCTGAAGACTAAGTCTGGCTTCTTTGGGTCTTCAAACCCAGGTGGTTGTTCCACATAAACTTCCTCATGGATAAATCCATTTAGGAACGCACTTTTTACGTCCATTTGGAATAAACTGAAATTTTTATAACAAGCAAACGCAAGTAATAGACGAATAGCTTCTAACCTTGCTACTGGTGCGTAAGTCTCGTCATAGTCTATTCCTTCTTCTTGCGTATATCCTTTGGCCACGAGTCTTGCTTTATTTCGTACGACTTTTCCTTCTTCATTCATCTTGTTCCTGAATACCCATTTGGCTCCAATAACAGTTTGACCTTTTGGTTTAGATGTCAATTCCCAGACATCATTGATGTTGAACTGTCGAGTTCTTCTTGCATAGCTTCGATCCAACTTTCATCGATAAAGCTTCTTCTATGCTTTTTGGTTCAATTTCAGAAATGAGAGCCACAAGCACTAGATTCTTCACGCCTTTTTTATCTCGGTGCGGATTCCTTCATTAAGTTCGCCAATAATGAGATCTTTGGGATGACTGGATTTGTGCTTCCAGTTACTAGTTGATTTGCCCGGTTGATGATCTCTTTCTTTATTTGATTCTCCATGAGCATCTTGATGATGGACTTCCACAGTCTGAGATGCTTCTTGAGATGTAGACGTTTGAAGGTCTAGAGCGGGTTCGGTCTCTTCGTACTGAGTCTGGCTGGATTCATCTTGCACTGAGTCTTGGAATTTGACATTCATTGATTTTTCCACAGACTGGCTTTTCTTGTTATAGACTCGTAGGCTTTGCTTGATGTAGAATATCCAAGGAAGATGCCTTCATCTCGATCTTTCTTCAAACTTACCAACTCGATCATTTGCATTTTTCAAAATAAAGCATTTGCAACCAAACACATGAAAGTATGAAACAATAGGCTTCTTACCTTTGAATAATTCATAGGGGGCTTTCTCTAGAATAGGTCTTAGAAAGACTCTATTTATAATATAGCAAGCAGTTGAAACAGCTTTAGCCCAAAATCGTGAAGAAATTTTACTTTCAATTAAAAGTGTTCTAGCCATTTCTTGAAGAGATCTATTCTTTCTTTCCACAACTCCATTTTGCTCTGGAGTATACGGAGAGGAAAACATGTGATTAAAACCAGATTTATCACAGAATTTCGTAAAATCTTGATTTTCAAATTCACTTCCATGATCTGTTCTTATACTAGAAATAGCACATCCTTTTTCATTTTGAACCTTTTTAGCAAACTTCTCAAAGTACGAAAAGGTTTCTGACTTGTAAGAAAATATACCCAGGTAAAGTGAGAATAGTCATCCACGATTACTAGACAATATTTCTTACCTCCAATGCTCTGGGTTCTTGTTGGTCCGAAGAGATCCATATGAAGCAACCGTAGTACATGATTAGTAGAGACATGATTCATTGGCTTAAATGAATTTCTTACTGCTTTCCCGAGAATGCATGGAGTGCATAAATCAAATTTTTGGTATGGCAATTTAGGTAGACCTCGAACAAGCTTCTTTGATGAGATTTTGGCTAATTGCTTCATGTTGACATGGCCAAGCTTTCTGTGCCATAGGACTGCTTCATCTTGAATTGAAATTAGACATTGATCTTCATTTGGCTTTACATTAAGGAGATAGATATTTCCATGCCTTCGTCCCATGAAAGACTGAGTTGAGTCTTTGCTAATTCCAGAACATATGCCTTCTTGAAAGGAGATCTTGTAACCGAGTATCACACGGTTAGCTAATCGAGTAGATTGTAGTTGAGTCCTTCCACTAGAGAGACATTGTTTATTGTGAGATTTCCAATTTTCACAGTTCCAAATCCCACAATGCTTCCTTTGATGTTTCCTCCGAATGAAACTTTTCCACCATTTACTTGAATAAGCTTTATGAAGCAATTTGAGTCTCCTGTCATGTGTCTTGAGCATCCGCTGTTAAGATATCATTTTACCTTTTTTTTGACAGAGACCTGCATTCAAAAGAGAGTCTCAAGCTTTCTTTGGTACCCAAATTTTCTTGGGTCCTTTGGCGTTAGTAGAATGAGCATTATTAGGCCATACTTTCTTAACAGGCTTCCAAACCATAGGACACTCTTTTTCAAAATGATCCTGACTGTTACATTTTGAACACCTTAAAGCATTTCGACTTACAGACTTTACAAAAACTCTTTTGAAATGATTTTTGTAAGCCTCTCTCAACGGTCTTTTCTTAATTCTTTCTTTTACTTTCGGAAAATCAATCAAGGGGATCGTTTCTGCTGTCATACCTAGACCAGACTTATTGAAGTAAGGTCTTTGGATTGAAAGAACTTTTCAAGTTTTTCGGACCCTATTGAAAATTTCTTTGAAATATTTGATAAGTCAGTTTTTAAGAAAGCATTTTCTTTTGAAAGTTTATCTTCATTCTCTTTAAGAGTATAAACATTTAACTCTAAACTTTTCACTTTTTCTTCTAAAATATTTTCCTTTTGTTTTAAAACTGTGTTTTCCTTTTTAAGTTCGGAAATCTTTTTGAGAGAAGTCTTGAGACTAAAACATAGTTCATCAATATATTTAGAGACTTTGACAGGAATTTTATAATCACTTACCTCAAATTCACTGTCTGAGTCTGATCCAGAGTCTGAGTCTGATTGCGCCATCAGACACAGGTTGGCATATTCCTCATCACTTTCTTCACACTCTGTATCGCTCCAGGTTTCGGCTTTAAGAGCTTTTCAAGACTTCTCAGGCTTTCCTCTTTTCTTTTTCAGAAGAGGACAGTTGGGTATGATGTGCCCCTTTTTCCTACACTCAAAGCAAACTACATCTTTGTTTGGTTCCTCATTATCAACAAACTTGGTTTGCTGTTTCTGAAAACTTTGTTTCTTTGAGTTGAACCTTCTTCCTTTTCTATTTAGCTTTCTGAACCTTCGATCATAAGAGCAAGCTCTTCATCGTCCCGATCTTCTTCGAATCTGTATCATCGAATCATCATTAGATTTTAATGCAATGGATTTCTTACCTCTTGGATCTTCGTCTTCATTAATTCGTTCCACTTCGTAAGGCGAAGAGTTCCAATCAGCTTGTCTACGAGATAATGGCATGATTCTTTGCGTCTCTCTTATTGAAGTCTTTATATGATTCCAATCCTTGGAGAGTCCACGCAGTAGCTTGTTCACCTTCATAGGATCAGAAATTTTCTGTCCTTGATTCTCAAGACCATTGACAATATCTGTAAAACGGCTAAACATGTCAGTTATAGATTCTCTTGGTTTCATTTTGAAGGCTTCATATTGACCAAGGAGAATGTTGATTCTGGTCTCCTTCACTCGGTCTGTCCCTTCATAAGTGATATGTAATCTGTCCCAGACTTCTTTTGCTGTAACACAAGAAGATATTTTGGTCTGGTATTGCTTTGCCCTTCCACCAGCCCTGGTGCTAGCATACTCGCCATGAATCTTTTACTCTGAAGTAAAACACTTCAAATAAAGTAAGAACACGAGCTCTGATACCAATTGATATATCTAGAACGAGTACCTAGAGGGGGGTGAATAGGTATATAAAAATTTTCTTAAAGATTGCACAATACTCAGATAGTTGGATAATTAAAAATCAATCGTGATACCGAGTAAGGGAAAGAGAGAATTGAACACGCGGTTTATAGTGGTTCGGCTTGATTCAAGCCTACGTCCACTCTTTCACGCGACAGCCAATTGGCTGGATTCTACTATGATCAAAGAGATGTTACGGTGTTGATCTTCCTTGATTTCTAGGTGTAGACGATCTACCACACTCGCTCAAGGTGTCACCAAGTATAAACACTCTCGTGTATACAATTTCGCTCGAACAAGATCGACTAACAATCAAGGTTCTTCGACTCTGGAATTTTTCTATCGATCACACTCTACTAAAACAGCTAGAACGTCTTCCTTTTATACTCCTTTATGCCATCATAGCCGTTGGCACTTACCAAAGGAATTCCTCCAATCTACCCGTTGGACGAAATCAATCAAGAAGATCATCCGAGCTATTTAAGGAATCGATGATAGCCCATCAATCTCGTTCGCCCATATAATCGGGATCTTGGTTTCCAAGAATAGAACATTCTAAGAATATATTTCGTCGACCATCGGATCTTCAATCGATCTTAGATAAGAATTAAAGAATCCGAAATGATTATCCAACCAAAGAATCTTCTCCGAGAAAATAGGATCTAATCCTCAACCATATACCTCGGCTTTGGATTTCCTTCGTCACTGGATTAGAAAGAGCGTCGGTGAGACAGACTTAAGTCTTGAGTCTCGAGTCTTGAGTCTTGAGTCTTGAGTCTTAAGTCTTGAGTCTTGAGTCTTGAGTCGAGAATACAAAGTCTTCAGACTTTAAACTGTCGGTCTCCAAACATCCAGACTTAGACTGATAAAAATGTTTTGTCAGTTTCAAAATATTCTGGAAAGATTTCTCCAACAGAATGAGAGTTTGGTAAGGAATGTATATGTTTTTATTCTCAATTTGGTTTGAGTAAACAATTTAAAATTTCTCATTATACTTGATATTCGATATATCCTTGATTGATTGAGATTTTATAATGATCATAATCCTTGATTTGTTTTATTGAAGAAAGAATCACATGATTTGTTTTTGTGATTCGAGATTTAACTTGATACGTGTGATCATTTTTGATATTATGCTTAAAGGCAAATGAATTTATTTGGTTTGATTTTATACTCTCAGATTTAGTCATATTTTGCAAAGTGAAAATCTGTTTTATGTGATGATGCAAGATATTCTTAAATATTCAAAGATTACATTCTCTCTGATTTTATCATATTATGACTAAGTGAGAATTTATTTTTCAAGATATTATTGTGCATAATATTCTTTCCTTAAATAACACGTTATGATGAGTTTAGAAAGAATATTTGATTATCTATGAGATTTTATATTTTGCTCTAACGCCAAGGAATGATCCAAATTGATGGATACCAAAAAGGGAAATGAGTTGATTGCAGGAAATTCTTTAAGAGATGAATGATCGCAAATCTATGCAAATCATGATGCAATCAGAAATGTATCTCATGCGAAGATTGGTAATGATTTTTTTTAATGGTATATTGCAAACATATACCAAGGGTAAGAGAGTATTTTTTATCATCCCGCCTTGCAAATTTCTACGTGCATTTTGGATGATTGTTTATTATATTGCGAATATCCTTTGTCATAAATATAAGGTATTGCAATTTTGGTACGTGACAAAAATATCTATTTTCCTTTTACAAAATGCATATCTGAAATTTATGCTCAAAGAAATTTCTTTGATCTCGAAAGATATTATTGCATATTTATAGATATTCTTGCTATATTCTTAGAAGATATATTATATCTAGCAAGTTTGATCCGCAAATCAAAAGAAGATATTACGTGACATTTTTTCAAGATGATTATCTATTATACAAGATTTTGCAGATAACACTAGAATCTTCCATATGGATTTTGGGAAACTCAATCAGAAAATCATTGAGATTCTATATTATCTTTTGGAAGTTCAAAAATTCTATTCCTTGTGCAAATTTTTTGCTTATTGATGAAATCCCTTATGCATTGTACAAAAGGTTGAATAGTTCTGAATTTTAATACTTGATAAATTTATATATGCTATTCAATTTATTTATTCGAAGAAAAGGGCATTATATATTACATGGATATTATTACAGCTTATTTGTGAAAAAGTTTATTAAGTAGATGCATGTTGAATTCGAGAAAACTTAATTGAAGAAAATAAATTTTGCCACAAATTTCAAAATGCAAGTGATTGTTGCGGATGTTGTTGCTACAAAGGAAATACTGGAAAAATATTCTGTTCAACGTCTACAAGCAACAATCGTTTCTATTCGCAAATATTGCCATGATCACATGGGGAGAAAGCAAATCCAAGAAAAATGAAAGAATCGTGATCATCTCAAAAAAGGTAACAAATTGAGGGGGAGCATTGATCAATTATAGAAAAATATTTTTGGATTGATCGTGATCTTATTATGGATGGAAGGAAAGGTAAATGTGTCAGAATTTCTTTTAAAAAATCCGGTTAGTGCATATTTTATTACTTTTTGTCATTGATAAATCTTGTATTGATATTATCATTTTATTATGACAAAAAGGGTATGCAAATTTCATGATGCATCTGTGAATTTTATTGGATATTTGCTGATATATATGATCGAAGTGAGTTATATTGCATATCTTCAATATTCGATTTACTTTATAAAAGCTGATTTTTGGAAATTGTGATTCATGCAAGATATTTGTTATCATTCTTTACGTGATATTTTTTCCATTATTATCGCTTTTTGATTATGACAAAAAGGAGGAGAATATATGAATATGCATATATGTTGATTGGTTGATATTATTTATTGTATAATATTGAGCTGCGATTATTTTTCTATATATTATTATGCTCAATCTATTTACTATCTTATGATATCCTTTGATTTAAATTAATATTTTTAAAAGCGTGTTTACAAATCTGCATATTCAAATATTGTTTTGTCATCATAAAAAATGGGGAGATTGTTAGGGAAATCCCTTATGATGTTTTGAAGATGACAAAATAAATCAAAGGCTACTAACATGTTTAATGGTTAAGTAATAGACCATGCAGATGATAGAACATGTAAATGATATTGTCAAAGTCAGAAGACTGCCAGAAGACTAAATGGAACACATGTCCAAAGTATATTATAAAGATTTCCAGACTTTTGTGTCAAAGTCTACTTTATATTAGAAGTTTGCTTACTCTGACAAATTCCAGAATGAACGTGAATGAAGAACCAGAAGACAGATTCTATGCTGAAGTTGAACTAGAAGACAGACTCTATGTTGTAACTGAACTTATTCACACGGTGTTCAAACCTTAAAGCTAAATCTGTTCAGAAGCAGAATATGTTTAGACTCAGATTGTAAAGTCTATTGCACTCAGACTCAGATTGTAAAGTCTATGGCTATCAGACTTTATATCCAGATTCGACAGAACGTAATACAAGCCCAATCATATAACGGCTAGTGATTTAGTTTGAATTCCACATCAAGATTGATTTGATTGACTCAATCTATTTGATTGACGATTGGATCTTGAAGACAAGAACTTTCTATACGAAGAAGCTTTACTTATGGAAACCAAGATTTCATTTGTATGGGCGATCAGAATCAATTTGGGATTCTACCTTTGTCACTCAACGGCTACCAAATCTTCTAGATACAGAGCTGTCCAATGGGTATATTGGAAGACGATCCTCAAGATACTATCCAACGGGTAGTTTGGAAGTGGAGGAGTATTTAAGGAGGTGAAGGGCCGATGAGCAAGTAAGAGATAGAGCGTAGAATTTATAATTCCAAAGTTCGAGCGATCGTTGTTCATACACTTATCTTTGGAGAGCTTAAACATTTGTGATCATGAGAGAAATACCAAAGGAGTGACTTAGTGAGATAGTGTGATCTACTAAGTGTTTGCACTCGAAGTTGTAATCTCTTGTTAATTGCATAGTGGAATCCAACTAAGAAGGCTGTTAGCATGGGAGAGTGGACGTAGGCTTGGATTAAGCCGAACCACTATAAATCTTGTGTTCTTATTTTCTTCTCTAACTTCTTTGTTTGAAGTTTATTTTATTCCACATATATTTGCCAATGTTTAGTTTAAACACCTATTCACCCCCTCTAGGTGTTCATACTAGCATTCTCAAATGCGCTGGCGTACTACGGGGCACTGCTCGAGTCGATCGAATCTCCAGTGCCGAGGGACGACTTGAAGCAAGTGAGGGCGGAGGAGGGCCTGAGTCGGAAATTGGGGAACTCGGTTGCTTGCGAAGGTAGGGACAGGGTTGAAAGATGTGAGGTTTTCAGGAAGTGGAGGGCCCGCATGGGGATGGCTAGGTTCCAGTTGAAGCCACTGGGTGGACAGGTGGCCGAATCATTGAAGGTGTGGCTCCGTTGGCCCTATAACCCAGGATTTACGATGAAAGGAGAGAATGGGGTGGTTTGCTTTGGCTGGCGCGGCCGAACTCTCACCGTCACATCTGCTTGGCGTTAGTCAAATTGATATACGAATGTGTATGTTATGTGCTACGGATGGGGATGGATGACGATGGGGATGTGATATCTATAATGCATTGTTTTCAAGGTGTATTTCCTGAAAAGATGGGAAAAGAAGAAGATAATCCCATTCCTCCTACCCAAGCAATCGAGTAATAAAAAGAGAATGTCTGGAGTTGAGGGAAAAACATTCTGGTGCATTGCATTCATTTCCTGCGTTATTCTATTTGTTTCGTTTAGTGTCTATCGAATTCTTGTGGGCACTCTTTCTATTGTGGGGGGTTGGGGGGTGGGGGGGAGTGTGTTGGAGTCAACACCTAATATGCCGCAAGCGTGAAGAAGCTGCAAGAAGAATACAGAGCTCTAGAGAAAGATGAGCCTGCAAGTAGATGGTGAAGTCTTCAAGAAGCGAGGGCACACGTTGGTCAAAAAGAAAGAGAAGAAAAGTCCAAGATGGTTTTCAAGCATTGATTAGCCATCTTTAACAAATTGAAGTTGACAAAGAAAGAGACGAAAAAGTTTTTCTGGGAAAAATGGCTCCTTTGATGGTAGTGTTTGGTTTAATGTCACTGGCTTACCTTGGACTTGGACTTACATGGTTTTTGAAGTTCGTTCAACACTGGAAGGATGTTATACAGTTGCATTACCACATAACTGCAGTTATTGCTCTTGGAATGTGTGAATCGTCTCTCTGGTACTTCGAATATTCCAACTAAAACTCCACTAGAAGAAGACCGATGGGCATCACGATGTGGGCTCACTTTTACTGCAGTAAAGAAAACACTCTCGAGACTTCTCTTATTGGTAGTGTCAATGGTTATGGAGTGGTGAGACCTACCCTTGGGGGCATAACCTCAAGAGTGCTTCTTTTTGGTGGAGCATATCTAGTTGCATCCGAGTCATACGAACTCGTTGAACATCTTGGGAATATCAATTACTTCTTTGGAAAGACGGCATTGTTTCTGGTCTTGCCCGTTACATTGTTGGATGTGTTAGATGTATGCCCTAAAGCTGCTATGTAATAGTTACATATTAGGGATTCCATTTGTGCTTTTAAGGATTATGTTATTATTATTTTTTAAAAGAAAATTGATTAATTAAAGTGGAAATGGTCAGCACTTTTTGCTGACCACTTCACACGAATATGTGCACATACACACACGAATTCGTGCATGATGGTCAGCAACCGCTGACCATCATACAAGCATTTTGTTCGAAAGCATGGATGGTCAGCAACGCTGACCATCATGCACGAAATCGTGCATAAACGGTTAGCGGTTGCTGACCGTTCCATTCATGCACCATCGTGCTCGATCGTGCATGAGAATGAGGATCAGCAGTGGTTGCTGATCCCACGATCAGCAATCATTCCTGATTCGTTTATAAATATTAAAAAGAAAGGCTGCAAAAGGTTGCAACATAGAGAGATTTTTTGTGGGCGTGCATCTTGTATTTTAGAGACATACGAGTGATGCTTTGCTGAAAATGGAGAGCAAAGTCTGTGCGTGTTCTTGTGTTTTTGAGGCACAAGAAAGAAGAGCATTATCTCGTTCGGGTCATGACTATTATACATCAAGAATACGACGGATTATTTCCATGTGATTCCTAGCACGATCGAAGTGGTGAATATCCGAAAGTTCTCTCTTCTGTTCGATGTTCGTTGTTGGTGTGTCTGAAGTAGAGGTCCGATGCTTGTGGGACTCAAACTGTAGAACATCCGAACCGACTCATTTCAAAGTGCACTTCGAGAGGTATTTCGTTTAACTCCCTTTTATGTTTAGATTTTTGATTAAAACACACGAACAACGCCTTAGGAGAATCATGTGTAAAATATATCTTTGTTTCCGCTGCGTTCATTTCGTTAATTTTTCTTATACATGATTCATGAAACCCTAACAGTGGTATCAAAGCCAACCTTAGGTGTTTTTCGTGCGTTTAATTGATTTATAGTTCAAATATGTTTTTGCGTTCTAATGGCCAATTTATTTTTATTAAGAGAATTGGTTCTCTTGCTCAAATGTGGCCGATAGAAGTTAATTGATTTATATGATAAATTTAATCAACAAAGCAAAAATTAGAACTAAATCAATTTTGAATAAAAAATCTGTAACTTGTTATATTTGATGTTTATATTTTGCAAATGATATGCATAATTTTATGTATGCCTTCTAGAGCTTTAAATTTTGAATTTATGGCTCGTAAGGAAGGGTGGTGATCATGGAAAAATTCCTAATTGTTGTGATTGTTGTATGGATGAATGTATGATGATTACATGTATTCTTTTTGGGGATGTAATTATTAAATGTAGGCTGCGTCCTTCTTTTTATATTTATTTTTACGAAATATAATTTAAGTATAGTGTAGTATTTCAATTATTGATGTAAATACTACAAGAGAGGAGAAGCCATTGGAGGAGCCATTAAACCGGTAAGCTCTCTGGGCCCGATTTTTTAAGAGTTCAAAGATTGAAGAAAACGTGAAGAACAGGTCCATATTATTAAAATATTAAAATGACTAAATGGGTCTCTTTGGCTCGAGACCCATTGAACCATAATTCCATGATCACCACATAGGATAGATATTATGTGATATATATTTATTTATTGTGTTTATGGTATCGTGCATGTTAAACTGGTTAATGTGCAAAGTGAGACCGTTAATAACTACCCAAATCTCCTTACAAAGAATATTAAGTCGAAACAGGTTTCGGACTCGTGGCCTTCCATCGTCGTGGTTTGGTCCAATATTATAGTGGTTAACTAAACGATTATGGATACATAGGGGTTAGTTACCATTTATAATATTGGACCACTCCATTATGTATATGATGCTGTGGGGTTGGAGCCAAATGATTTATAATAACTGTTAGGTGAGGGAATCATGTGTGTTTTCAATACATGCATGAGACGATGGGCTAAACTTAACTATCATCATGATGCCAATAACTGTTAGGTGAGGCTTTCATGGTCTAGAGGCCGAAGTTATGATTGGGACTCGCATATGATGCGTTGAACAAGCTGGTTCACTCACTAAGTTCATAGGATACCAATAACTGTTAGGTGAGGTGGACTTTGGACTAGTGAGACTCCAATCCCCACTAGTAATCTTTATCCTACAAAGATCACTGCTTCCCATCTTAAGGAGTATGAGATTCGAATATAAATTTAGTGGGAGGATTTATTTCATTTAAAGGCCAAAATGAAATAGTTACTTTGAAAGATACGATGGCTAACAATTTATTTTCTGCAACAGATATATTATTACTCTGAAAATAGTGACCACAAACCCACTTGCTTCCATACTTGACAAGAATTGTTTGATTGGATCCAATTTCACCGACTGGGTAAGGAATTTGAAAATTGTTCTCAATTCAGAAAAAATTGGGTATATGCTTGATGAAAATATGCCATCCCCCTTTCCTGAGGGTGGGACCCAAGAGGAGCGTGTCACTTATGATAAGTGGCGTGATGATGACTTAAGAGTTAGGTCATATATGTTTGCTTCTATGAATAATGAATTACAGAAGAAGTATGAATCTATGGAAGATGTTGGGTCGATCATTTTGCACTTAAAGGAATACTTTGATGAGAATGGTCGAACCTCTAGATATGAGATATCTAAGGCATTGTACTATATGAGGATGGATGAATGATCATCTATTAATGATCATGCTTTGAAAATGATCTGGCACATTGAAGAATTGGCTAGGTTGAATCTCGTTGTAGACAATGAGTTAGCTGTGGATTTGATCCTCCAATCTTTACCCGATTCCTTCTCTGGTTTTGTCCAAAATTTCCACATGCATAAGATAGAGAAAACTCTTGCTGAGTTACATAGCATGTTGGTAGTTTATGAGAAGGAAATGCATAACACGAGGCCAAATGTAGTGGCTATGGCTAAGGCTTCTTCTTCAAATGGTAAGACTGTTTTAAAGAAGAATAAATGGAATAGGCCTGCCAAACCTGTTATGCAACCAAAACCCATGATTGATAGAGGGAAATGTCATTACTGTGGTGTCAAAGGGCACTGGAGGAGGAACTGTAGGAGATACCTCGCGAGCTTGAAAGTCAAGCCTAAGAACCAACCTTATGAAGGTATGGTGTCTATGCTTATTGAAACTAATCTTATGCTTAGTGCTGAATCCAGCTCATGGGTTCTAGATTCTGCTGCAACTTCACATATTTGTATGTCTTTGCAGAATCTGGAAATAAGCAGGATGCTAGGGTGAAATGAGATTGTCCTGACATTTGCCAATGGAGTAAGAGTTGTTGCATTAGCTATAGGGACTTTTCGCTTATGTTTGCCTTCTGAACATGTAATGATTTTAAAGAACTGTTTGCATTATAAGAATACTGTTAGGAACATCATCTCTATACCTCATTTGGGTAAAGAGAATTATTAATTTTCTTTTGTTGATGATGTATGTTCTATTTATCATAATAGAATATGTGTTGGTTTTAGCTTATTAACAAGCAATCTTTATACCATTACAATGTTCGGTAATGCGATTACCAGTATTAATAAGCAAAATAGAATTGATATAAATGCCATAACTAATAAATGCCCTAGAGACGGTCCAAATAAAAAGTATGTTTGACATCTCCAATTAGATCATATTGGAGAAGACAGAATTAACAAGTTGAGTAATGATGGATACATTGATCCTTCAAATTTTGAGTCATACTCGACTTGTGAGGCATGTCTTCTAAGGAAAAATGACCAAAGTGCCTTTTGTGGGACAAAATGCGTGAGCTACTGACATATTAGGATTAATACATACAGATGTATGTGGACCAATTAATGAAACTGCTAGAGGTGATTATAATTACTTCATTACCTTCATCGATGATCAGTGACGGTATGATTATTTATACCTCATGAAGTATAAATCTGAATTCTTTGAAAAGTTCAAGGAATTCAAGGCTGAAGTTGAGAAACAAACAGGAAAATGTATTAAGGCTCTTCGATCAGATTGAGGAGGTGAATACCTTAGTACTAAATTCCTAGACTTTCTTAAAGAGAATGGCATTTTATCACAATGGACACCTCTTGGAACTCCAGAACATAATGGTGTATCCGAACGAAGAAATCGTACTTTATTAGATATGGTAGGATCTATGATGAGTTACACCAAATTTGCCAATATCCCTTTGGGGATATGCCCTTGAGACAGCTGTATATATACTTAATAGAGTGCCGTCCAAATCTGTTCCAACTACGCCCTATGAGATATGGCATAGTAGGAAACCTAGTCTTAATCATATTAAGATTTGGGGTTGTTCAGCTTTTGTGAAAAAGATGAAAATGGAAAAATTGGAGGCAAGATCTGAACAAGGTCGCTTCATTGGATATCCAAAGGAAACTCTTGGATATTATTTATATTTTCATTTAGACCAAAGAATTTTGGTATGCAAGCACGCTTCTTTTTTGGAGAATCGGTTCATCCAAGAAAGTGGTCCTGGGCGGAAAATAGTCTTACAAGAAGAAAATAATGAAATATCAAACAACCGAGTTCAGATACCAATCTCTAATTTAGTGGGAGCTTTTGATACACAACCTCTTAGGAGAAGTGCGAGAATGTCTCGCCCACATGCTTGTTATAGACATTCGGTTGATCATATAGAACCATTATTCATTGTGAATGATAGTGATTAACCCGGTGATCCTAAAACCTATGAGGAGGCGATGTTGGACATCGATTCTGGTAAATGGCTAGAAGCCATGAAATCCAAAATGGATTCAATGTATTCCAATGAGGTATGGACCTTGACTGACTTACCTGATGGTATTGTACCAATTGGCTGTAAATGGATCTTCAAGAGGAAGATGAATGTTGAAGGTCAAATTGGAATTTACAAAGCACGGCTGGTGGCGAAAGGATATCGTCAAAAAAAGGAATTGATTATGACGAAACTTTCTTACCTGTGGCCATGCTAAAATCCATTCGGATTATGTTGGCTACAGCTGTACACCTTGATTATGAGATATTCCAAATGGATGTCAAAACGGCTTTTCTAAATGGTTTTCTCGATGAGGACATCTATATGGAACAGTCACAGGGTTTTGAATCCAATAGTGAAAAATAGAATGTGTGTAAGCTTAAGAGATCCATTTATGGACTCAAACAAGCCTCCATAAGTTGGAACATCCGTTTTGATGAGGTAGTCAAATCGTTTGGCTTCATCAAAAATCCGGATGAACCTTGTGTATATAAGAAGATCAGTGGGAGTGCAATTGCATTTCTGGTTTTGTATGTCGATGATATACTTTTGATTAGAAATGATGTACTAATGATATCATCGATAAAACTATTCTTGTCAGAGAAATTCTCCATGAAAGATTTAGGAGAGGCAACCTACATTTTAGGTATCAAGATCTATAGAGATAGATTAAGACGATTGATTGGCCTCTCACAATCTACAAACATAGACAAAGTGTTAACACGGTTTAACATGCAATGTTCCAAGAGAGGATTATTGCCTTTTAGGCAAGGGATCCATCTTTCTAAGGAGATGTGTCTCAACACTCCTGAAGAAAGATAGCGGATGGCAAAGATACCATATGCATCCGCTATTGGAAGCATAATGTATGCTATGTTATGTACTAGACCTGATATTGTGCATGCTGTAAGTATTACTAATAGATATCGTCGATCCAGGAGAAAAGCATTGGATAGCAATCAAGAATATTCTTAAGTACTTGCGAAGGACTAAAGATTTATTCTTGATATATGTAGAAGGAGAATTTAAAGTTGTAACTTATACTGATTCTGATTTTCAATCGGATCCTAATGATTATAAGTCTACGTCTGGGTTTGTCTTTACATTCAATGGTGATGCAGTTAGTTGGAAAAGTTCCAAACAAAGTATAACTACCGATTCCACCACTGAGATAGAGTATGTAGCTGCTTCTGAAGCAGCAAAGGAAGCCACTTGGATGAAAAAGTTTATTTCTGAACTTGGAGTCATTCCTTCAATTGAGCAACCAATCACATTGTTTTGTGATAACAATGGGGCGATAGCTCAAGCTAAGGAACCAAGGTCTCACCAGAAGTCCAAGCACATTGAGAGGTGCTTCCATCTCATTAGAGAAATTGTTAGGAGAGGTGATATCACCTTGCAAAAAATTGCCTCAGCAGAAAACATGGCAGATCCCTTCACTAAGGCCTTACCTCAGTCTTCTTTCGAAAGACATATTGACAAAATGGGTTTGAAGTACCAGACAAGTTGGCTTTAGTGCAACTGGGAGATTGTTGGATGTATGCCCCAAAGCTACTATGTAATTGTTACATATTAGGGATTTCAGTTGTACTTTCATTATTATTATTTAATTAATGGCAATGACGAATTCATTTATTTGTCCAATTATTTTATATTGATGAATGATTCCATAAGATCGTTACAACTAGACTTATTCTTGAAACGTCAAGAATATATGTGACTGGTTCATAGTTAGACTGAATCTTTAAATTGTTCCCGGTCGATGGATTATTGAGTGGATATTAATAATCTTGTTGAGGCCGGTGTGTTCTTAACTTCGTCATTAAGTATTGAATACTTAAGGAAATGATGAGTCACATGTCATTGGGTATTATGATGCCCGAGTTAGAACACAAGTGTTTGTATTAGACAAATTCACTAAACATGACGCATATGGAACGATTAGCGACATGGAAGCTTTTAGCATGGTCAATGTCTAATTGTTCATGCTTTGGTCTTGTGTAAATAATCTTTAGACCTAAGGCACAATGTTAACTTGTGTATTGAACAACTATGGTTCACGGGTGCATATAGTGCCAGGTCGTTGATCCGTCTTTATACCTGATGGTCATAGTTTGTTCATATATGAAGTTACACATGTGCGCAATATGGAATCTGTCTCCTTGTTATATGCAAGGTATGATAATGATGTCCTATGCGATCTAATTGTGACACTGCATTGAAATCCTCGGCCGGGGTTGTAACCGAGAATAAATTGTTTATGTCTCGAATAAAATGCATGTCAATTAGATTTGTGCATATGATCGAATTAATGACTTGACAAATATTCCATGGTTTTTGTTTGATCGAGACATAGTAAGACAGAGAGATTGAATTATACTGTAGCCAAAGCTGACAGGTTCATTATGTTCTTAAAGCATTCACACTATCTGGGTAGCCATGACATATTGCTAGATGTCAATCATGGCTTGTAGGACCTAAAAGATTAATCGGGACAATTAATTCTTTTGGAAGTACTAATGCGTTAGTACAAGTCTTACTACCAGCTTAGTGATGAACCTAGGGATGTCACACACCATAAACAATTAGGATGACGTGAAACAAGAAAGAAATATTATTGCAAATGTGTTTGCAATTACTGCAATCGAATTAAGTCGATTTGAAATTAAATTAAATGAGATTTAATTTAATTTGTATTATAGTCACGAGTCTACTTGCATATGATGCACACGCATGCCCAAAGTGGATATATGTTAACATACCCCAATTGTGTACTTTCATTATTATTATTCAATTAATGGCAATGAATTGACCAAATGGGTTTGAGGTACCACACAAGTTGGCTTTAGTGCAAGTGGGAGATTGTTAGATGTATACCCTAAAGCTGCTATGTAATAGTTACATATTAGGGATTCCATTTGTACATTTAAGGATTATGTTATTATTATTTTTTTTAAGGAAATTGATTAATTAAAGTGGAAATGGTCAGCAATTTTTTGTTGACCACTTCACACGAATATGTGCACATGCACGCCCGAATTTGTGCATGATGGTCAGCAACCGCTGACCATCATACACGCATTTTGTTCGTGCATGGATGGTAAGCAACCGCTGACCATCGTGCATGAAATCGTGCATAAACGGTCAGCGGTTGCTAACCGTTCCATTCATGCACGATCGTGCTATCGTGCATGAGAATGAGGATCAGCAACGGTTGCTGATCCCACGATAGGCAACCGTTGCTGATTCGTGTATAAATATTAAAAAGAAAGGCTGCAAAAGGTTGCAACTTAGAGAGATTTTCTGTGGGCGTGCGTCTTGTGTTTTAGAGACAAACGAGTGATGCTTTGCTGAAAATAGAGAGCAAAGTGTGTGCATGTTCTTGTGTCTTTGAGGCGCAAGAAAGAAGAGCATTATCTCGTTCGGATCGTGACTATTATACATCAAGAATATGACGGATTATTTTCACGTGATTGCTAGCACGATCGAAATGGTAAATATCCGAAAGTTTTCTTTTCTGTTCGACGTTCGTTGTTGGTGTGTCTGAACTAGAGGTCCGACACTTGTGGGACTCGAACTGTAGAACATCCAAACTGACTCGTTTCAAAGTGCGCTTCGAGAGGTATTTCGTTTAACTCCCTTTTATGTTTAGATTTTTGATTAAAACGCACGGACAACACCTTAGGAGAATCATGTGTAAAATATATCTTTGTTTCCGTTGCATTCATTTCGTTAATTTTTCTTATACATGATTCATGAAACCCCAACAGGATGCTTGCTTGATATTATGGATCTTTTAATCATTATCCAAAACTCTAGAGCAGCTTCAGGTACTCGTGCTCTGTTTACGTGGGTTGGTAAATTACACATGACAAAATTTCCATCCAGCAAACAAGTGCATGGAACATTATAATACTATTGCAAGAAGCAACTACCAACCCAGAACAGCTCATACACTCTAAGGAACAAGCATGGCGTCAAAACATAGTATGCCCGTTTTATCTCAAAAAATATTTATCTTATTCCTTAAACAAACACTCCCTCCCTCCCTCCCTCTCTCAACTATGGACACAAGGTATTGCATTCAGTCAAATTCAACAAAAGCTAACCACTCTAGCGCAACTGATATCCAAGAACCCATTCAGCTGAGGTAAACTAACTACTCCAAGCCTTAGAAAATGGTTAAAAAGGCAATAAGCCATAAGCAACAATATCTATCGAATTCACCTCAGCTTTCGAGCTCGATGACCTTCTCAATGAGCGCTCGGCGGTCCTTCCCGTCCATCTCCACTTCGACCCTCCTCTCCAAACTGCCTCCCCCTCCCCCCTCCCCACTCCTTCCATTGTCTTCCAACCCAACATTCCCCATTATATTCCCATCCAGCGAGGCCACTGGAGGAGGTGGTTGCGGTGGCCCATCAAGGAAAGCAACTGCCTTTTCCCTTGCCACCGCTCCTTGCGGCCATAGTCCGTTGGGTAGACGCAGAGCCGCAAATGAGGGAAACAATATATGCAAGGGCCAAATTTACTCAAAATATATAAAAGGGGTGTTTTTCAGTTTTTGTCTTTTCTTCTTTCTTTTTTCCTTTTGCTAATATTACTGAAAAAAAAGACTCCAATTTTCATCCCCATATGTTGTTTTTGTTAAACGTAATTTATGCGAATTTCAACACGCATTTTAAGGTTGAACCTGGCAATTTTGATTCATGGATTAGTAGATTCTTCATTTTATTTTTATCTTTAAATCGTGCTTTTTATGTCTATATAACTTGCAGTGTCTACTTGTTATGATGGTGATGTTTGGAATTATCATATTCAGCCGATGTTTGAATGTATGTTCATCTCTCCTCTTGTACTAGGATCACCTCACACAAGAGGAAGATCAAGGGATATTTCTGTGCATTCTCTTTGCTGGGGGACAATTCCCCAAGTATTTCATAAGCATGGAGCATCTTGATTTTATCGGTTGTTCCTTAGAAACCTCCATCTTCAAAAGAGAACTAGCTAACCACCCCTTATTAAAGATGTGGTCTCTCTCTCAGAAATTCACAAATTGGTCCAAACATACTAATGCACACGTAATACAGTTATGACAATTTTACTTCAAATTAATTTTTGGACATCGCCAAAAACCCCATATTGATACCCGTGTAATACAGTTATTCTTGAGAAAGAAAAAGAAATAAAAAAAAAAAGATTTTGAACGAAAGTGTCATTAGTTACATTAAGATTTCACTAGTAAACTTGGTACTTTGTTTGAGATTAAATTTGTCACTCTAAATTATTATTTGAGATAAGGTCAATTTCAAATCTTTCCTCTTTTTTTTTTTTTTTTCTTGAGAAAATGCTTTTACTTTAAATTCTACTCTAAAATTTGCCCCAATAACAATACTAATAAAAAAAGATGTTCATTTTTTTTTCTAAAAAAGGAATTTACTATGTATCATAACATCATTTGCGATCGACCTAGCTGCTCGTAACTTGCCTAGATCCCGCAAGACATGGAACCTTCGCACCACCTCCCACTTAGCGCGTGGAGATGGCTAGATCCCCCATGACAAGGAACTTTCAGCCCCACCTCCACGCGCTTCTTCCTTCCCTCTTTCGCACATGACCCTCAGCACAAAGCCACTCTCTCTTCACTTTCCTCCCTCATCACAAAGCAAAGCACGGGATCTCTCTCATCGATGGAGCGTTCCGCTTGGCCTAAGAGCCTCTCCTCCAGCAGCAAGCGCGCGATCCAGGAACTCTGTGGCCAAAATCCCAAGAACCTCAGAGATGCCTTCGACGCTCACTCTCAAACTGGCGATGACCCACGGCAGCCCTTGTTTGCGGGAGATCTGGTCGTCAGCGTCCACGGGTCGTTCAGCAACACCCAATCCCTATCGAGCGGGGCTGAGTCCTATCAGGTCTCGCAGGTCCCGAGCAACGCCTGTGTCATGTCCGGGGTCTCTAAGGGAAGCGAGAGCATCAAGTCTCCGGTTAAGCGCGTCAGGACACCCGTCTAGAGGTCTCCGGTATCCATCTCGTGGGAGCAGTCGCTAGTGGAGGCTGCGACGGCGATAGACGAGGGCAGAGTAGACGTGGCTTCGGAGATCATGAGACGCTTGTCAGCCGTGCGCCCCATGAGTAGTTCAAAGCAGAAATTGATGGAATACATGTTGTCTGTGCTTAAATCGCGCGTGAGCCCAGTCGATTACCCCCCTCCCGTGGGGGAGTTGTTCACCGAGGACCATGTGTTGTTGGTTCGGTCACTTTACGATATGTCTCCTTGTTTGTGGCTCGGTTTCAGCGCTGCCAATCTCGCGATTTTGGAGGCCGCGTCGGAGCAACCCTCCACTAACAAGCTCCATGTAATTGATTTCGATATTGGTTGGGAACGACAGTACCACGATCTCCTTGTCGATCTGTCCATGCGTCAGGAGGGCAATCAATTCACCCTCAAAATCACGACGCTCGTAGATAGCTTCAACGGTAAGGAGAGGCTCAGGATGATTGGGGATCGATTGAGTGAAGTCGCGGCCGAGATAGGAGTTAGGTTTGTATTCAACATCGTGAGCCAGAAGCTGAGCGAGTTGAGCCGTGACTCGCTGGGCTGCGAGCCCGATGAGGTGCTGGCGGTGAACTTGGCGTTCAAGCTGTACAGAATGTCGATGACAGCGTGTCAGTGGAGAACATGCGCGATGAGCTCCTCCGGCACGTGAAGGCGCTGGCGCTGCAGGTCGTGACGCTGGTGGAGCATGAGATGAACGGGAACACGGCGCCATTCCCGATGCGCGTGGAGGAGGCGCTGGCGTACTACGGGGCGCTGCTCGAGTCGATGAAGTATACATTTCCGTGGGACAGCTAGGAGCGAGCGAGGGCAGAGGAGGGGCTGAGTCGGAGATTGGGGAACTCGGTTGCTTGCGAAGGTAGGGACAGGGTTGAAAGATGCGAGGTGTTCGAGGAGTGGAGGGCCCGCATGGGAATGGCTGGGTTCCAGTTGAAGCCATTGAGTCCACACGTGATCGACTCATTGACGGCGTCGTTCCACCGTTTGGAGTGGGCCTGTGACGCGAGATTCACGGTGACAGAAGAGAATGGTGTGGTTTGCTTCGGCTGGTGTGGCCGAACTCTCACCATCGCATCTGCTTGGCATTAACCAAATTGATATATGTATGTGTATGTTATGTGCTATGGATGGCGATGGAGAAATGGATGTGGATGTGATATCTCTAATGCATTTTTTTCAAGATGTATCTCCTGAGAATATGGGAAAAGAAGAAGAGAATCCCATTTCCCCACCCACGCAAATGAGTAATAACAAGAGAGATGTTTGGATTTGCAGGGAAAAGAACATTCCGATGCGTTGCATTCATTTCTTGCGTTATTCGATTTGTTTCGTTTAGTGTGCATTGAATTCTTGTGCACACTCTTTCTTCTCTGTCGATAGCCGTTGTGGGGTTCCACCTATTACATCGTTTCTAGAGAATTCATAGTAGTTTGTAGCTTAGCTTGAGCTCCAATTCCGCTTAGTCTTTTGGGAGGGGGGGAGAGAGAATGTCGCACTTATCGTCATTGTGCACCTCTGGTTTTAACCCCTCCCAGGTGATTTATGCCAGGGATAGGATGAGAATTGTTTTAGCTGCTACTTGTACCTCCATTTCTTTAAGGATTGAGCCTTCATTTTCAATAGCTGATATAATATTTTAAGTTCATTCCCACATTTCCTCTCCATTTTTAGATTGAGTAATTTTATGAGTGATTTGTCTTTTCAATGAAACTGAAAGCCAAAATTAGTTTTCGATATGAGTGACACTTAATGTCATAAGACACTCATATTTGTGCTTTAATTTTTGTCCATGATGGTGATATCTTCTTTCCTGGTTTAATATAGGAGCAATATTATTCGTCTGCCAATGCTTCGCCTTTGAATGTCCTTCCTCAAGCTTGCACTTACACCAAAGAAGCCCTACGCAAGCTCCAAAAAAACAAGAGGACCCTTGCTTCATCGAGCTGCTCTCGTTATGCTACGAGATCGAAGTCCAAGCCCGTCCCCAAACACGAATTCTTTGTCGTTTTGAAGGTTCTCATGAAACGCAATGCCATGGTCGAACAAACATTGAGGCAAGTGGATGAATTGAGCTCTAATGAGGAAGAGGGTGAAAAGGGAAAGGCGTATGAGGAGAAAACAGAAGGCTCGTATAGAGATGACGCAAAGAGAGTTGGCTGCGATCATAATTGCGAAGGGGTAGGATTCATCTATGTTGTTGTTTCCCAATCAGGTAATGATAAATGCAATAAGGGCGGAGAGAGAACAACTGAGGCAATCGCAGGCAGCTGCGCCGAGCTATACTTCGCTGGATGGAGGGTGTAATCATGGCATGACTGAGGGCTTGAGCAATGAGGAGCCGGAGCTTCAGGGGCAAATCACTATGTTCAAAGGAAAGATTTAGGGTGGAAAGAAAGGTGTTTTCGAGAGTTTTGACAATAGGGCAATGGATGTGCCATTGAGAAAAGAGATTGAGCTTGACGACAATGAAGATCAGATAAGGGAGGAGGAGCAGTTTGGTAAGGGATTAAGGAAGAGAATGGATGATGGAACTACAAGGGAAGTATCTATTACCAGTAACAGTAGTACCATTCCTACTTAATGTGCAGCGGCCACAAAAGTTTGCATATACACCTCCTGCAGTGGCTTATGGTCTTGCACCAAGCATTGAGGCAGTTGGCCCTCCTCCTCCAAGCATAGAAGGGGCGATGGTTGTTGGGCAGGTGTTAGATTTTATGTCACTTCTACAGTGAGCTGAGCTTGCTATGAAGGCTTTGTGAGATTATGCTAGGAGTCTGGAGGTAATGTGTTTTGTTTTATTCCCTTTTCTTCCAATAATGTTTAATCATATCCCCTTTTCTTCTCAATAAAGGCAATCCATTATTTGGCCTGATGTATGAAGAAAACACTTTTCTCCTTGAAGTTGGAGGACCTAATTATGTATATGATTCTTTTGCTTTCTATCAGGAATCACATAGCAAAACCATGTCATCTTTGGCAAAGATTGATGAGAATTTGTCTTCTCATTGTTGAATATCACTGCACTTGAGAAGTCTATGTCTGTCGTCGGTGGGCGTGCTTCTTTATGCAAAAATTTTGTGACTATATTTTTGTTTTATGTAAGTCATTGCAGGTGTGGCTTTGTGTCGCGACCTCTTTTTTTTCGGTGCCTGCAATCGAGTACGGGCACCTAAGGAGGCTAATGGCTCAGCTGAAATTAATTATGCTCGGGCTTTCCCAAGTCCACAAATTCACAACTTTAATAGTCTAAGTTTTTAACCTGTAAGTCAATTTTTAAAATGGAGTCGCCACTAATCGATTTTGGGTGGGTTGATTAGAAACCCAAGTGAAGTATCGGGAGAAATACTCGCTCCTGCGCAATCAGAGAAATTAGGATCGGGGACTTGATTACATTAATTAATCACTAATGCCCTTTCAATACCTAATCTCATTTAAACCCGGGGTTTTTGGATGTTTGAGGGGATTTCCATACAAATTTGGGAGGAAAAATATTTTTGGGTCTTTTTCTATTTTTTTTGGAAATAAAAGGGATTTATGGGAAAATACAAGTCTTTTTGGCTTTTTTTTATGAATTTTTGGCATTTTTTGGAAATTATGAAATATTTTTGATTTTTTTGATTTTCGAAAAATAAATATTTTTTATTATTTTTAAAATATTTTTTGGTTTTCTGGAAATTAAAATATTTTTTAATATTTTTCGAAAATAAATTATATTTTGATTTTTTTTTGAAAATAAATAAATAAATTATTTATTTATTTAAAATATTATTTAAAATATAATTTGAAAAACCGGGGTCGGGGCGACCCGAACACGACGGGCTCGTGTTGCGGGGCCGACTCGAATTTTTTGTCTTTTTTTATTTATTTTATTGAAACAGCGTCATGGCCGAGCGTTTGGAGACGCTTGGACTGGCCCGACGACCCTGACCCAACAACCCGCTTCCCCGACCGCCCCGGATTGCGAACCCTACCTGATTTTCCGGGTCCGGATCCGCTTCTCGACTTGGAAAATCGCAAACCCTAGGATTTGTGAATCCGCGGTGCCAGGGATGGAGATCGAAGCGTTATGGGGGCGATGTCAGCTACGGCGGCAACGACAACGACGACGGCCACTACGACAACAACGACGGCGATGGAAAGCAGTTATGATGAACAGCAAGGACAACGGCGACGACCGAGGCTGCTTTTCGACGGCGGAGGCCACGGTGAGCTACGACGAAGCCAGAGGGCTCTACTTGTGACGGTGAAGACCGCAGCAAACAACGACGGTGATGGCAAGAACCTAGACTCAATCAAAACCCAACTGAAATGCCCTCTCTCCACGTTGGTGTGCTTCGTTTCAGCTCCCCCAAACTCGGATCTCCCCCCTCACACTTAGACCCGCCTTGAACGACTTCGGCCGACCTCAAATGTCGGCCTGCTCATCCTCGGCCCCCTTTTCTGAAGTCTCTCAGTTGGGAGGTTTCGAGGATCTGCAGCCCTAGACCTTCGCCGCCTCTCTCTCTCTCTCTCTCTCTCTCTCTCTCTCTCTCTGCTCACCTCTTCTGCGTGTCTGTGTGTCCTCTTCGTCAGAGATGGAGGGCCTATTTATAGGCCGAGGGGTGGCCGGTCGATGGAGTTCGACCGTCGGTTGCCGCGGCCTTCGCTGGCCGAACTAGTGTCCCATCCGACGTCGATTGCCTCTGTTCCACATGCACTGCTACCTCTGTTCTCTGTACGACGTTGTCCTCCTTGCTACTCCGGTGTTGTGCGCGTCGCTGTCTCCACCGCGTGGAGCTTATCCACACGAGGAAGACAATGGGCGCGCAGGTTGGGCCGAGTCTGGACCCGCGTGGGGGGGGGGATCTAGAAAATCGCTGGGCTGGGCTTGAAGGCCCACTCGACACTTCGCAGCTTCTTTTCTTTTTTATTTTTTTCGTTTATTTTCCATTTTTTCTTTTTTTCTTCTTTTTTTTGTTATTTGTTTATTTATTATCTGAAAAAGATAAAATAAAATAAAGTAAAATAAAGTAAAACCTAATTAATTAAAAGGAAAATTTAGGCGTCAAAACTTTGTTTTGTTCAACTTTTACCCATATCCTTTAAACCATTTTTGTTAATTTCCTTTGATCCATATAAGAAATGTTAAAGCTCTATGGTGCTAATGGTTTCTGTGCCCACTAGCAAGTGATCAACACAACAACTCGTCGCAAGAATACGAGTCACCTGATCTTCTCTACATGTGTTTGATCTTTGCAAGTTTCGTCAGAAGTCTCCAGCAATGAAGGTATTCAATTTCACTTTCGCTTCATCAAATGCTTTGCAAATGTCAATCAGGGTGGGAGCAGGTGGAATTAATTAGATTTGAGCTCGACATGTTTAAACTTTTCAGATAAGCAAGTGAAGATCATAGCCGTCTGGGGATGAGAGCTGTTCTTAACTACACTATGTGCTCAGATAATAGCCAGGCCTAAATCCAAGTTGTGGATATTTGTTTGCCCTTGGGAAATCAGTGAACTTTCTGTGCAGAAAACAAGTGAGGAGTTGCATGAGATATTTTCTCTTAATTCTTAAATCATAGTATGTTACACATCAATTACCAAAGAGCAATGACTTATTGGTTGTCGCAGATTTCAATGTGCAGCAATCTGGGCAATAAAACCATACTGCTATTAAGCATTTACTTAGTTCTGCGACTGAAAGACACCATGCTTTGCTTATCAAAAGGAAGATGGCGAGGTGAGCGTACACAATACTCTCCTGGTCATGTGGACAAGGACATAATTCCATGAAGATCACCATAATTAGTACATCATTTGCTCAGGCAAAAACTCCAAAATTAGAGACCTCTTTGATTAACAAAAGAGTAAGAGGATGAATCTACAATATAGAAGAAAAAAAAGGAACAAAATTGTCGCTGAGTACACCAAAGATGGACCAGCCCTCATTAGTTAGCATCAGGAGAGGGATCTTTCTCGTTATTGAGTGAAGTATCCATTGGATGTTTTTTCCCCTAACTGACTTTATATTAATTAACATGAACCGATTCCATCAAGGACCAAGAAACAAAAAGCTTCAAATTCTATGATCAAGATATATTAGAACCATTACATATTCAACATATAAACCACATCCTTTTAAAATCTAAACCATCAACGATAGCTGCTACATAATTGGTGGAACTACTCTAGAGGTCCATAAATATGAGGGAGCTCTCCTCCGCAACACGTAATCTCAAATGCAGCTCAGAGGTGACTGTAACCTCAAGAATCCCTATATACATCGAAGCTATGTTTGATTGTGAATCTCAATAGTTTGAATCATAGCATCAACAAGAGTAAGAGGAAAAGATTGAATGCAGCTTGGAGTTCCTAGCTCTCGATTGATGAATGCAACAAACACTCGCGAAATTTACTTCTTTTAGTGGGTCTTGCTTCAACCAAGATAGTCCAACAATGCAATTGCCAATGCTTGGATGAATGAAACACATCTGCAAAATGCGAAGCCAAATCCGATGAGAGCACTTGCACTCGAAGAATAGGTGAGGTCTGGATTCACTATGATCGTCACAAAACAGCAAGCTAGGAAATTAACAACCTACTCCAAAGCAATTTATCTTTCCTTCTACTTCTAACAATGTTAGCACCAGTCCTTATGTGATGAAAAATACCTAGAATCACTGTTGATACCTAAATTTTCGCAACCCGATTAATCATTTATCGCATTTAAAAATCAGGAATTAATTGTGACATCTTGATTTTCCAATTCTATTTTCAATAAATTGAGATGGGCATTTTGTTGGCACGCATATAGTTTTTTCCTTGAGTTGGCCACTCATGTGAAAACTAGTTTATCAAGTGAAACCGTTAAGAGATTCTAATGCATCAGACTCGAGAATTTGACCAGGAAGCGACTTTTCGACCGAGCTAATCTGTAAGGGTCATTACGGCACAATTAAAAATCGATTAGAGACCGGAGATAGGTCGACTCGACAGAGGCATGTGATCAGGTGTGGGTGATTCCACCAGATCGCATAATTCTTGTTAATCGACACTAGATCGACTTTTCTGTTAATTGGGTAACCTGTGTCCGTATTTGAAACCTTCAGATTGCCCAACAACCGAAAGTCACCAATGTGTCAATGTGTCAAAGATGTACATGCTGGCTTGAATTGATCAACCACACGTCAAATACATGAAAATTTATAAAAGCTACCCCATAGATCAAGACGCGTTAGTATCGTGCCGAAGTGAAATTAACCGTGAAATTGATATCGAATTCAGAAATTGGAAGTGATGGTGTGTCACAAATCATTTTAGGATCAATGACTCATCTTCGGAAGATTTTTCATGTAATCAAAGTTTTTTTCAGCAAATTAATTAAGGAATGGCTAATTTGACTCGAGAAATTAGTAGGCCCGCCCTTGGTCGTGCTTTTGGGACTTAAGTCGGTTCTATGGACAAGTGAAGATGTGAATTGAAGTGTGGTGACATTGGATTAATTTTATGGATTTCAATTTGATTCAATTGGAAGAGAATCGAATGGAATTGAAGAAGTCGTTGTACAAGATTTTATGCCCCGGTGGAAAATGAAATTGAACCTATTGGAAGAGGTTGTGGAGGATAGAGATAGTGGATTATGACATCACAAGTGATGTCATGGTGTGGGGGCAAGAGAGTGGCTAAAATGTTGACAAGTGGAGGGTGTACAATTGCTTCCAAAAAGCACCTCTCACATCACTCTCCATCATCTTCTTCTTCTCCAATGTTTGAAACCAGTTGAGGGGGAAGATTGTGTGAACCAGAGTCGGCCAACAACTCGACGAAACCCTCAGCTCGAGCTCGTCGCACGTTCGTTGGAGGTCGCATCGTCGCTGCCTGTTTGTACACGCCGTCCTGCTTGCCATTCGCTACTCCGCCTTTGTCCGAGCTCTCTGGCCGTCGTCCACTGTAGCCGAGCGTCCAGATCATCGTCCATCGCCCAGCAACCTGCTAGCCGTCGCCGAGCCATCACGAGCCGTTGTCCTGCTTGCCAGAGGTTCGTGCAAGCCGCCTGAGCTTCTGTTGGTCCTCCTCCATCCAACCAGCCGCCATGCAACCTCCTTCCAGCCGAGGTCAGTAGCTGGAAGTTCTAGCAAGATCCGGTTCTTCAAGGCTTGTTTTGGACGCCTTTCGGTTCTCATTTGGTGTTGCTCCGTGTAGATTTGTCGATCGCCTCACCGTGCTCTTCGCCGGAGACTCGTCGGAGAGAGATTTCAGTGAGTTTAGTTCACTAAATATTGATTAGAGGGTTAATGATGCATTAAGTGTGTTTAGCTTAGGTTGACTGAGATTAAGTTGGTAGATAGATTGATTTAAATGTGGATTAGATTAAGGGGTATGATTTAATTAAAATATGTTTAATTAAGGCTAAATGATTGTTTATAATTGAATAACCCATGATTAGACATAAATGTTTTACTTTTCATTTAACTAGATATTTCGAAATTTTTTATTAATTTAATAATATATTACTGTTCGAAATTATTAAAATATTATTCTTTAATTAAATTCGGAATAAAAATAATTATTTAATAAATTTCGAAAATTATTTCGGGGCCTTATTTTCTCAAAATTTCGTGCTGATCATTGTTGTGTATTCATATTTTGAAATTGATGGTTGGACATTATAAATTGAGTGTGGATTGTGAAAAATATGGAAAATGGTTGAGTGGGACCGTAAAGCCATTAAAGTTTGAAAGTGTCAAGTGGGACCATAAAGCCATTAAATTTTGAAAGTGCCGAGTGGGGCCGTAAAGTCACTAAATCTAAAGGTCTTGCCAAGTAGGGCCATGATTACCACTAAATTTAGATTCGCCTGTAGGGCCATGTTTGAGGGTCGAGAATGAATAGTCAAAATGACTATGTGATGACCTTGATGACATGTAATCGACTGAGTCGATTGATTGCTGAGTCGATCCGAGTAATTGAATTGTTTGAATTCTATTATTGTATATGCTTGAGTAATGAATTGTGCTAACCTGCATGAAGGAAATAATGCGAGGTAAGTCTTCTATGTGAGGTGGCTAGGCCACCCTTAGGCGTATTTTCTTTCTAATAAGGGTTTAAGGGGTTGAACTTGCTGAGACAGTGTCTCACCCTGTTGTGGGCCAAAATTTCAGGACTGTAGATGGTAGAACCCCTGGAGGTTGATGAATCAGAAGTGGGATCGAAGAATGAGTCTGTCTAGTGGTCATAGGATTGTTCCTTCTTTTTGGTGGACTGATCCCTTTTTGAAGACTGTCCCTTTTTGGTGTATATGTAATCTCTGGATTGAATATTTATGAAAGCATGTTTGTTTATGAATGAGTTAGTTTCCTGCTTTTCCTATCCCATGAGTTTTTGTCAGGGGTTTTATAATACGTTCCGCTTGCGCAATAATAAATGAATGGAGTCGGCGACGTGTCCTAGGATGTCGCATTTCTATCGACCATAGTGGGATGTTCATGCGCTCGGGATTTGGGGCATGACATCCCCATTTAAGTGGTATCAGAGCATGATCTGTGTATGGAGTGATAAGAAGCGAGGGAGTCATAGGATAATTGGTAGGAAATGCTTTTATTATGCTGATGCATGTGGTTGATAGCTGTTTGTTAACTTGTTGGTGAGGTCACTTTTATTCTAATGTGGTATTGGAATTTGCAAACATGCATCTATATTGAGCCTGTAGCTTGAGTGATCGAGTGCCGAGAGCTGCTAGGAAGAGAGTAATAGGCCCCATGTTTCGAGGTGGGTCGCCGATGAGGGTTGGTGCCCGTGGTGCCCTAGGTAGAGCACAGGCTGAGGCCAGCATGAGTGGTGCGGCATCGCCTCTAGATAATGCAATAGCCCTTGAGGATCCAAGGTTTGTTGGAATCATGTAGATGCTTGAGTTGATAGGTGACAGATTAGATCAGTAGGTCGCTGCTTTAGCCGCCACTATCGTCACTGCCACAAATGCCGCTAATGTCGCCAATGTTGCTGCCGCCCCTGCCACCGCACCTGCTACCGCTGTACCAATCGTCAAACTTGAAGTGGAACCTGTTGAAATTCCACTTGAGAATATGGCCGCTGGGAGGCCTAGGCAAAAGTTGATAGAGCATTTTCTGAGGTTGAATCCACCGATGTTCACGGGAGCGGGAGATCCCGAAGCTACAGCATTATGGATTCAGGAGTTAGAGAATGCCTTTGAGTTGTTTATGTGCACCGAAGCAAAGAAGGTTGTGCTGGTAGCCTATCAGTTGAAAGGGACCGCAGGTACATGGTGGAAGATTACTCAAGGGATAGTATTCCCTGAAGTTATAGTTCCAGAGTGGAATGCTTTTCTTGAGGTCTTCAATGAGAAGTACTTTTCTGATTGTGCTAGAGAGGTGAAGATGGCGGAGTTTCAGCGCCTTCGTCAAGGTACAATGACAGTCGACCAGTATGAAGCGAAGTTCGTTGAATTGTCGTAGTATGCCCTTGAGTTAGTCTAGAGACCGTCAGATTGAGCTCGGAGGTTCAGAGACGGGTTTCAACCGGATGTGAAGAGCTTGTTGGTGCCACTAGATCTGAAGGAGTACAAGGACCTTTATAAGCGAGCCCTATTGATTGAGAAGGACCAGAATGAGAGAGCCGTTGCATTTGGGTCACAGTTTAGTTCGAATAGAGAAGGTAATCGGTTTGGGAAGAGGCCAATGTCTGGAGGAAGGTATCCTGTTCCACCCAATAGGAAGGGTGGGGTAGGGAAGTCATTATTGAGCTTTAATGGAGCACGTCGTTTATGTGGAAGATGACATGGTTCAGCCCTATGTCCCTCTAGGACGGGTGCCTGTTATGAGTGTGGCTAGGAAGGTCATATAGCTAGGAATTGTCCTAGGAAATAGATGGGACAACGTTAGTTGCTGCCATCGCCACCGTTGGGTTAGAATAGAGGAATTGCACCGCAAATCATGCCACAGGGTGGATTGATCCGACCTCTAGCTCAAGGGAGGACGTATGCGATCACCAAAGGATAGGCGGAGGATGTGCCCGATTTGATCACAAGTATGGTCTTACTGAATGACCAACCTGCTTATGCTTTATTTGATCCTAGAGCTTCTCATTCATTTATAGCTGAAAGATATGTTAAGTTAGCAGAATTAATTCCTGAGTTGTTGGAGTCTGTGATAGCGTATCTACATCGTTGAAGGATAATGTGTTAGCTATAGTGGGTTGTCTTGGTTGTAAGTTAGTGATTGGTGAGCGAGAGGGGAGGATAGACTTGATAGTCCTAGCCATGTATGATTTTGATGTGATAATTGACATGGATTGGTTCACCAAGCAACGAGCTAAGATGGACTGTTATTACAAGGCGATTCAGTTTAACCCATTAGAGGGTGAGAATTTCGAATTTATTGGGAGTCGAGGAGGACCCTCGGTTTCCTTAATCTCATCGCTTGAGGCAACTTGCTTGCCAGGCAAGGGTTGCTAATGTTACCTGGCAACTGTTGTAGACATGACAGTGGAGGAGTTGAAGATAGAAGATATCGTAGTGGTACAAGAGTTCCCAAACGTGTTCCCGAAGGAGTTACCAAGTTTGCTGCCAGAGAGAGAGATAGAGCTCATGATTGAGTTAGCCCTCGGGATAGAGCCGATCTCTAAGGCTCCTTATCGGATGGCCTTGTTAGAACTTAAGAAACTTAAGGTGTAGATGCAAGAGTTATTGAATAAAGGATTTATTCATCCTAGTGCATCACCTTGGGGAGTACCGGTTTTGTTCGTAAAGAAGAAGGATGGTTCATTGCGCTTGTGTCTTGACTATCATCAACGCAATCAAGTGATGATCAAGAACAAGTATCTATTGCCGAGGATCAATGACTTGTTGGATCAACTTCAGGAAGCGTCGATATTTTCTAAGATCAACTTGAGGGCAGGGTATCACTAGCTAAGGATCAAGAAGGAAGACATACCGAAGTCAATATTTTGCACTCAATACCGAAGTCGGTGTTTCGTACTCGATACGGCCATTTGGGTTGACGAACGCCCCAGCTGCTTTCATGGATTTGATGAACTATGTATTTAGAGAGTACCTGGATCAGTTCGTAATTGTTTTCATCGAAGACATCCTGGTGTATTCGAGGAGTACTGAGGATCATGAAAGGCACTTAAAGATAGTGCTTCAGACTTTGAGAGATCATGAGTTGTACACCAAGTTCAGTAAGTACGAGCTTTGGCTAACTCATGTGGCTTTCCTAGGTCATGTCATCTCCGGAGAAGGAATCTTAGTGGACTTAGCCAAGATTGAAGTAGTGACCAACTGGCCGAGACCGACTACAGTGATAGAGATCATAAGTTTTTTGGGTTTAGCAAGGTATTACAGAAGGTTTGTAGAAGGGTTTTTAGTGTTAGCATCACCAATGACAAGACTGCTGAAGAAGGAAGAAAAGTTTGTGAGGTCAAATAAGTGCGAGAGTAGTTTTCAAGAGCTTAAGTAGAAGTTAACTACTGCACCTGTGCTTACTATTCCATCTGGTCCAGGAGGGTTTGGGATCTATAGTGATGCGTCGTTTAAAGGACTGGGTTGCATATTAATGCAGCATGGTAGGGTTGTTGCATATGTGTCCCGTCAGTTGAGGCCTCACGAGTTGAATTATCCAACGCATGACTTAAAACATATAGCAATCATCTTTGCCCTGAAGATTTGGAGGCATTATTTGTGTGGAAAAAGATTTCAGATCTTCACTGACCATCAGAGTCTCAAGTACTTGTTCTCTCAAAAGGAGTTAAACATGACGCAACGTCGATGGATAGAGCTTCTGAAGGACTATGACTGTGAGATTCTATATTACCACGAAAAAGCAAATAAGGTCGCTAATGCACTAAGTAAGAAGTCTTCAGTTGTGCAGATGATACTCAAGGAATGGAGTCTACTTGAGAGAGCACGAGATTCGAATTTCAAATTTGAAGTAGGCCACCTTTCGAATCTTATGACCACCCTTAGAATTGAGTTGGAAGTGCAGGTTAGAATCAAAACACTTCAACAGATAGATCTAGATGTTCAAAAAATCCTACAAGATGATATAGAGAAAAGGAAGGCTGACTTTCAGATTTTTGAAGATGGAACATTGAGATTCCGAGGACGATTGGTTGTATCTGATGATGTGGAGTTTAGAGAGGAGATTTTGTCAAAAGTGCATTGTAGCAGTTACAGCATTCATCCTGATAGTACCAAAATGTATCAGAATCTGCGTCAATATTATTGGTGGTCTAGTATGAAGGCGGACATTAACAAGCATGTCACAAGGTGTTTGACGTGTCAGCAGGTCAAGACCCAGCATTGTAAGCCGGGAAGACTTTTGCAACCTCTTGAGATCCCAAAATGGAAATGGGAGTATATCAAGATGGACTTCATGATTGGACTATCGAGGAGCCAGAGAAAAAATGATTCGATTTGAGTAGTAGTTGACAATTGACAAAGTCGACTCACTTCATTGCAGTTCGAAGGGACCTGAGTTTGGATAGACTCGCAGATCTGTATGTACGTCAAGTGGTTCATATGCATGAGGTGCCAATCACGATTACTTCAGATAGAGACCCGAGGTTCACCGCTGCCTTTTGGAAGAGCTTGCAATCCGCTTTAGGAACAAAGCTACAGTACAGTACGGCCTATCATCTGCAGATTGATGGCCAGTCTAAAAGGAGAATTCAGACTCTCGAAGACATGTTGCGAGCTTGTGTTTTGGACTTTAAAGGAAGCTAGAAGGAACAACTTCATCTGGTTGAGTTTGCCTACAACAACAGTTATCACCAGAGTATTCAGATGACCCCTTTTAAAGCGTTGTATGGCAGAGCGTGCATAACACCAGTGTGTTAGGATGAATTCAGGGAAAGAAAGATCATCAGTCCAGAGTTAGATCTGCAGTTAATGGAGGCAGTTGCAGTTATCAAAAACAGATTAAAGACCGTTCAGAGCAGCCAGAAAAGTTATGCCGATAAGCATTGGAGGCCGTTAGAGTTCCAAGTGGTTGAGCACATCTTTCTGAAGGTGTCACCATTGAGGGGTACTTCACGCTTGGCAAGAAGAGGAAACTGAGTCCGAGGTACATAGGTCCCCTTGAGATCTTGGAAAGAATAAGGACTCTAGCATATCGTTTTGCACTGCCGCTGAGGTTGGCACAAGTGCATGACGTCTTTCATGTGTCGATGTTAAGGAAGTATGAACCCGATCCGACACACGTTCTAAATTTAGAAGAATTAGACGTGGACGACAGGGTGTCATACGTTGAAGGCTTGGTTCAAATCGTGGATCGCAAGGAGCAGGTTTTGCTTACCAAGACCATCTCATTGGTCAAAGTGGTCTAGTAACACCATGGCACTAAAGGAGCAACTTGGGAAACCGAAGATTCGATGAGATAATTGTACCCCCACCTTTTTGCTTAAGATGTGTAATGTTTAATTTCGAGGACGAAATTCTCTAAAGAGGGGAGAATTGTGGCATACTAGAATTTCATAAAAATCCTTAAATATGCCATGAGCCATGGATAGGCGATGGAAGTAATGTAATTGTATTTTGTAGCCTCCTAATCCATGAGTTGCGATGAGATGTATGGCCAAGTCTTTAATGGATGAATTTTGGGAAAGGAAGTTTTATCTTTGGCCATGTTTATGATAAATTGGAACTTATGGATTTATAATTTCAAGTGTATAGTTATCTTAATTTGCAATTTAGTACTTTAATTTAATAGGGATATAAGTAGTTTTTAAAAGGGTTAATTTTAGGTTAATTAAGCTTTGGTCTTAGGCCCAAGAGGAATGGGCCTAAGATGGGCCAAGCTGGCCGGCCCATAAGCCCATGAGGGGCTGTCGACCGTGCAAAGGGGAGGGGAAGAGACCAGTTGCATGCCCTCCCCCACTTGTCCTTTGAAGTGTGCCAAGTGTCCTCCATGCATACCCAATGATTGCTCATCATTGAGGGGAAGAAAATTTAGGGAAATGATGGCCGGTTTAAGCGAGAATGAGAGGGAGGGAGAGGGGTTTGTCTGATGAGAGAAAGAGAGGAGAGAAAGAGAAGAAAGAAAGGAAGAAAGGAAGAAGAGAAGAGGAAAGGAGGAGAGTTGCCCGTCGATCGTCCGTCGTGCGTCCGTCGTTCATCACCGTGTGCTCGTTGCTAGCTCAGTTTAGAGGCAAGTTGGGATCCTTAATCTACTCTTGCATGTTGTGCCTAGAATGTATGAATGAGTGATGATAGATTTCGGATTGTTTAGGGTGTGAAAAACGGATGTTTTAAGAGTGGTATTCCAAAACTAGTAAACTGTTCTTGAGAAAACAGTTCGACCTTGGATGTTCTATTTGCTTGCATGTGTTGTTTGAGTTAGATTTTGGCCGTGACTTCTAAATTAAAGTTGTTAATGACTACTTGAAATATAACATACTCATATTTGAGACAAAACAAACAAGTATAAGTGGATGAAATCTTCATTTTTCGGAGAGACTAGATCTGGAATTTGTTGCGCCGACCTTCAGTGGTTTCGTGGTCTGTAAAGTAACCTTCTTGTGAAAATATCACCTTGATCTCTTAACCAAAGTTGTAAAGGACATCTTTAGGTTTAACATATCGAAAATTTAGAGAAAACCAACTAGAATAGGTAGGTGAAATCGTGGTTTTTCGGAGTGTGTTGAATCTGGAAATTTCGGTACTAGGAACAGAAGTTTTAACCGCCTATATTTAATTATTTAGGACGAATCTGACTTTTATTCCTTCTTGAAAAATATAATTTAGGGTCTTGAATACCACATATTCAAATTTCATAATTTTTGAAGGTCATTAGAGTATTTAATCGGAAATATTTCAAAAACCATGTAATCTGATGCGTTCGGACTTAGTCAGTTTCAGTGCGTGGGCCAAATCATTTTGCATAAAATTCTTTCGGAACGGTTTTATTCATGAGATATCTTTCTTTATGTCTTCCCTGCAACATATTCAAATTTCATAATTTTTTAATTTCATTTGCCTATTTAACTGAAAATATTTTGAAAACTGTGCAAATTAAGTGGTTATGATAATGGTGCTGTGATGTTCGGTCTATACCGCATGATATGAGGGTCTTTTGGTGCAGTGTTCTTCATGAAATATTTGCCATTATGTCTTGGTTATCACATGTTCAAATTTCATAATTTTTAAAGGTCATTTGGGTATTAAATGGAATTATTTTCTAAGACTGTGCAAGTTGGATAGAGCAAATTTCAAATGCTGTAATTTATGATTATTTTGTTTTGGATGAGTCCCATGAATTATATGGATTTAAGTGATCAAATCTTGCTGCATATGTGATGATAATTGGCATTGCATATAGAATCAAATGCTGAATTTGACTTTGTTGCCATTATATCATGTGCCGTGTTGATTGTGAGACATAAATTGGTGAATATGAATTTTGATAAATGAGAAGACTGTTGGAGGTGAGCCGATAATGCCCTGGGAGTGTCAGGATGCCCGGGATGGGGGGTGCTGGATGCCCGATTGTTTTTAGATACATGCCCGGATGTCCTCGAGAGTTTCAAGATGCCCGGAATGGTTGGGTGCCGGAAGCCTTGGAGGTTTGTGCCCGAGGGGATACCTCGTGATGCCAGTTGGGATACGAGATGCTTGGGATGTGGGGGTGCCAGATGCCCAGTGGTGTGTGCCGGAGGTTTCTCGCGATGCCAGGTTGGGGTGCGAGTGATAAAATGCGAGATGTAATAACTGATCCCGGGAAAGAAAGATGCGGTGATCAAATTGAAAGATAAAAAGTGGAAAATTGAATCATGCATGGTATGGTGACATGTATGCATGACTGTGTGATATGATGTGTACATGATGCATGATATATGTATGACATGATGATGAGTGCATGGTTATATGTGCACCTATGGCATGATGATATATGTATGACATGATGATGAGTGCATGGTTGTATGTGCACCTATGACATGATGGTTTATGTATGACATGATGATGATGAGTGCATGGTTGTATGTGCACCTATGGCATAATGGTATATGTATAACATGATGGTGATGAGTACATGAGGATGTACGTACATATGGTATGATGACATATGCATTGCCGCAAGGTAAGTTAATGCTTGGATGCATAGATGATATGTACTATGCCATGATGTTGTGATTGTATTGTGTGATGCATTGAGTAGCTAATGAATCTTTTACCTACTGAGTGGTTGTACTCACCCCTTCGGGGACCAATATTTCAGATTAGGAAGATGCTGTTCTCTCTGGTCATGTGGGCTACCTTTTATGGCCTCCCATCTGACGTGGAGTTAGAGTGTTTGGAGATTGACTGTGTTACCATCCCTGGTCTGACGTTTGTGCGAGTTCGTGTGCTGGTCATGTACGATGTGGGCTTGGCTGGGGGCCCAGTCATTCAGGAGTTTTTGTTGGTCCACGTCCACCAAGATGGAGTGTTTCGAGGGATGTTGCCACCGCCACCGCCCGATGTGCCAAGATGGGTGTGATGGCCGTGTGAGAAGTAAAGAGCTAACGTTTCTTTTTTAGGGTAGCCGACACTGGTAGATGGAGGATGACACATGATCGATATAGGGGTCGAGATATCTTTTGGGTTGTAGCCAAGTGTAGTTAAAAATCTTGACTTTTCTTTTGGTTGTACCGACCCAGGAAATCCATCATGAAAATATATGTAAATAAAAGTGACTCGGCTTTATCTTTTCATATGGTGCGTAGTTGGTGTGCATTGCTTCATGGTTATTGAAGGGAGAGATGGTGAGATTCAATTATACTTTCACTAATAAGTTGCGCTGGGTCCATTTTCAAGAAAAAGAAAAAAAAAAGCCTATGAATTATGATGCTTCTACTAAGAGATGTAACTAGTAGAGCATTAGGTACCTATGGCGACCTTAGGTGTTTCGGGGTGCCACAGGGGAAGAGTTGTGACATTCCGATTTTTCAATTCTATTTTCAATAAATTGAGATGGGCATTTTGTTGGCACGCATATAGTTCTTTTCCTTGAGTCGGCCACTCATGTGAAAACTAGTCTATCAGATGAAGCCGTTAAGAGATTTTAATGCATCATACTCGAAAATTTGACCAGGAAGCGACCTTTCGATTGAGCTAATTTGCAAGAGTCATTACGGCACAATTAAAAATCGATTAGAGACCGAAGATAGGTTGACTCGATGAAAGCATGTGATCAGGTGTGGGTGATTCCATCAGATTGCACAATTCTTGTCAATTGACACTGGACCGACTTTTCTGTAACCTTGAGATTGCCCCGACAACCAAAAGTCACCAATGTGTCAAAGATGTACATGGTGGCTTGAATTGATTAACCACAAGTCAAATACATGAAAATTTCTAAAAGCTGCACGGTAGATCAGGACACGCTAGTATCGTGCTAAAGTGAAATTAACCGTGAAATTGAGATCAAATTCAGAAATTGGAAGTCATGGTGTGTCACAAATCATTTTAGGATCATTGATTCATCTTCGGAATATTTTTCATGCAATTAGAGTTTTTTCAGCAAATTAATCAAGAAATGGCTAATTTGGCTCGAGAAATTAGTAGGCCTGCCCTTGGTCATGCTTTTGGGACTTAAGTCGGTTCTACGGACAAGTGAAGAAGTGAATTGAAGTGTGGTGACATAGGATTAATTTTATGGACTTCAATTTGATTCAATTAGAAGAGAATCGAATGGAATTGAAGAAGTCGTTGTAAAAGATTTTATGCCCTAGCGGAAAATGAAATTGAACCTATTGAAAGAGGTTGTGGAGGATAGAGATAGTGGATTGTGACATTACAAGTGATGTCATGGTGTGGGGCAAGAGAGTGGCTAGGATGTTGACAAGTGGAGGGCGTACAATTGCTTCCAAAAAGCACCTCTCACATCACTCTCTATCATCTTCTTCTTCTCTAATGTTTGAAACCGGTTGAAGTGGGGGAAGATTGTGTGAACTAGAGCTAGCCAATAGCTCGACGGAACTGCCAACTCGAGCTCGTCGCACATTCACCGGAGGTCACGCCATTGCCACCCATTCGCGCATGCCGTCCTACTTGCCATTTGCTGCTCCGCCTCTGTCCAAGCTCTCTGGGCGTCGTCCATTGTAGCCGAGCGTCCAGACCGTTGTCCATTGCCCAGCAACTTGCCAACCATCGCCAAGTCGTCACAAGCCGTTGTCCTGCTTGCTAGAGGTCCGTGCAAGCCGCTTGAGCTTCCGTCGGTCCTCCTCCGTCCAACCAGCCGCCGTGCAGCCTCCTTCCAGCCGAGGTCAATAGCTAGAAGTTCCAGCAAGATCTGGTTCTTCGAGGCTTGTTTTGGACGCCTTTCGGTTCTCATTTGGTACTGCTCCATGTAAATTTGTCAATCACCTTACCGTGCTTTTCACCGAAGACTCGTCGGAGAGTGATTCCGGTGAGTTTAGTTCACTAAATCTTGATTAGAGGGTTAATGATGCCTTAAGTGTGTTTAGCTTAGGTTGATTGAGATTAGGTTGGTAGATAGATTTATTTAAATGTGGATTAGATTAAGGGGTGTGATTTAATTAAAATATGTTTAATTAGGGCTAAATGATTGTTTATTTTAGAATAACCCATGATTAGACATAAATGTTTCACTTTTGATTTAATTAAATATTCGAAATTTTTTATTAATTTAATAATATATTACTGTTCGAAATTATTAAAATATTAGTATTTAATTAAAATTGTAATAAAAATAATTATTTAATAAATTTCAAAAATTATTTCGAGGCCTTATTTTCTCAGAATTTTATGCTTATCGCTGCTGCATATACATATTTTGAAATTGATGGTTGGATATTATATATTGAGTGTGGATTGTGAAAAATATGGAAAATGGGTGAGTGGGACCGTAAAGCAATTAAAGTTTGAAAGGGTTGAGTGGGACCGTAAAACCATTAAAGTTTGAAAGAGTCGAGTGGGACCGTAAAGGCATTAAAGTTTGAAAGGGTCGAGTGGGACCGTAAAGCAATTAAATTTTGAAAGTGCTGAGTGGGGTCATAAAGCCACTAAATCTAAAAAAGTTGCTTGGTGGGGTTGGGATTTACCACCTGTTAAAGGTCTTGCCGAGTAGGGCCATGATTACCATTAAATTTAGATTCGCCTGTAGGGCCGTGTTTGAGGGTTGAGAATGAATAGTCAACATGACTGTGTGATGACCTCGATGACATGTAATCGACTAAGGCGATTGATCGTTGAGTCGATTCGAATAATTGAATTGTTTGAATTCTATTACTGTATATGCTTGAGTAATGAATTGTGCTAACCTGCAGGAAGGAAATAAGGCAAGGTAAGTCTTTTTTATGAGATGGCTAGGCCACCCTTGGGCGTATTTTCTTTCTAATAGGGGTTTAGGAGGTTGAACTTGCTGAGACAATGTCTCACCCTATTGTGGGCCAAAATTTCAAGACCGTAGATGGTGGAACCCTCGGAGGCTGATCAATCAGAAGTGGGATCGAAGAATGAGTCTGTCTAGTGGTCATAGGACCGTTGCTTCTTTTTGGTGGACTGATCCCTTTTTGTAGACTGCCCCTTTTTGGTGTATATGTAATCTTTGGAGTGAATATCCATGAAATCATGTTTGTTTATGAATGAGTTGGTTTCTTGCTTTTCCTATCCCATGAGTTTTTGTCAGGGGTTTTATAATACGTTTCGCTTACGCAATAATAAATGAATGGGGGGTCAGCGACATGTCCTGGGATGTCGCATTTCTATCGACCATAGTGGGATGTTTGCGCGCTCGGGATTTGGGGTGTGACATTAATTTTTAAGCCCTAAAAAAAATATTAATTACATAGCATATAATTTTAGGTGCATTCATTTTTTATTTATTGCATTCGCATTGGATTGACAATGGTGGATGGACTCTGGAGAATGAGACTCTAAATATTTTCTTACAATGTCGTGGAATATACTTCATCGATTCCTTTGTGGTGGTGCCTGCATAATCTTGAACTTTTGGCAATTGAAAATATGAATCTTTTCTTTCATGAACAAAGCGCTTATCCTTAGCATAATATATGGAATTGACTAGCTCGTGAGCTGATATTTAGTTGAAAGAAATAAAATCAATAAAGATTATTCAGCATACACGATCAAAAGGAAAGAAATATGCACGAATCATCAAAAGATGGATTCACGGTCAAAAGGAGGGAAGAAAAGGATAAATCATGATATCATTTAAGCAATCAGAAGATGAAATCCGATTTGCTTTCTTTCTTCGTAACCCTGCCCATTGACGTATAAAAGGAACGCTTCATGACCAAAGCGAACGGGAGGCCACACCATTCCATACACAGCCAGCATTGGGAGAGGACACGACACATTGAGAGAGAACACAAGTCACGAATCTCGTAGTTGTGTTGTGGTGCTCCATCACGTTCTGCAGTGCCCTCACGCGACTGCCCTTCCCATATTGTTGTGGGGGTTATATCTCAAACCACCACCAGCTTCCACTACTTTCATCGAGCATCCCCTGACGTGTATAGCTCGTTGTTCTGCATTCTTCTGTCCAACGCTCCTGCAATCTAACCCGGTGATCCTGCCGCAAAAACCAGCAAGCTCACGCGCACGTCGCAGCCTTCCTGGTGAGATCATCTTGTCCTATAGCCTCAGCGTGAGGTCAAGACGAGATGTTGTCCAGGTGCATCTAGAAGTCTCTAGCTCTCAGCTCGTCGTTGACTAGCAGATCATCAAAGATCGTGGGTTGTTTTGGCTTTTGGTCAAAACGGTGGAATTTGTCTTTTATTGTATGGTGAATGTTGAAGAATTGCTTGTCAAGTTTTGAGGAAGAAGCATCAAAGGGATTGGAGACAAAGGATCGTGACTTCGGAATTCTCGGTGGAGATTATTTGTCGGCGAAGTCGCTCGAAAATTCAACCGCTGTCTCAAGCCAACATGAGTCGTGGCGCCTTGCTGCCGTGCCATTCACCGCAAGCGCTCGTGACGAACTCCACCAAGATAGCACTGCAAGCACACCGCGACTCACTCATCGCCGATCCATTGTTGATCCACCGTGAGTCCAGGCCGTTGCGACAATCACATTGAGAAGCTACTGCTTCGGCTGTTGCGACTTCAGGAGCCCCAGAAATTCACAAGCCCAGCCACGCCTGCACTTGCGCCATGTCCTGTTGCGGTTCTTGACGAAGTCGCTGTCCAAGTTTCATTATCCCTAATCGCAACATCCGACAAAGATTCAATACTGACTATCTCTTTTCTTGTTCAGGCTATCTCGGTAGTTTATAGATTTGTCTTTTCAGGCGTCCAGGTGGCTAGCTAGTTTTTTAAAGGTGGTCCCCAGTAGCTTCCAATACGTTCATATAGAGAAGGAAGAAAAGAAGACCAAGTGAGAAGACATTTGGCCACCGTTCTTCTCCGGATTACTGAATACGTGTCATCGATCATTCCCCGTTAAGCACCATGAACCATCATCGACCACGGTTCGCTATCCATCATCAAAGATCCATTTTGCCGGTTCCAATTTGGGAAGCTTATTTGTACGATAATTTGAATTAGGTAATTATCTCGTTTGCCCTCAATTTGAATATTCTACAATTCAATTTGATTGAGAATATTCCATGATTCCTAAATTTGAGTGATAAGTGCACCTCCAATTAGGATTTATTGCCTAATTCGCAACCGCACCTAGGTTTTTTATTTCATCTATAAGGCGGCTTTAAATGAAATAATTAATCAAGCGGGAGTAAAATTGATATTTTGATCTTTAAGGCTTAAGATCAATTTATCGGTTTTATTAGCGAGATATTATCCCTTGATTTGAACAATGTATGATACCTTTGGTGATTTTGAACAGTTTGTCTTGACTTGATTTATCTTGAAATATGTTTGGGTTATAATATTGCATGTTTTAGGATTATTCGCATATTTGGGTTAAGCATTTTATTTGCTTTAGATTTTTGTTTCATTAGCTTAAATTCCATGTTTAATTATTTGACATTTTCTTAATTTCGAAATTAATTAAAAAATAAAAAATCATCATGCATATGTCATGTAGAATTAGGATATCCTTTGTACGTCATTGCACATTAGGGTAAAATTCCATATTTCATTTTAAATTTAGATTGATTTAGATAGACATCATCTTAGGTTAGAGATTGATAGGTAAGATAATATCTTGATTTAAATTAGGGTTTAACTTGACCTAATCCTTAATATAAGTTGGGTAGGATCTTAATTTAGCCAGATAATTTTCATATGTTTCTAGTTTCGAATTTCACATAAAAATGCAAAAAATGACTTAGGATAAATTAGTTTCAATTCCTAGGATAGATTGCATACGTATTAAAAAAACACAAAAAAAAAATGTTATGTGCATGTCATACAGAATTAGATTCATGAAATGCATGTCATTTAGTGGTTGTTGCTAGGTCCATTTAATTAGAAATTGCCTGTTATTAGAATTAGGTCATTTAGTTATATTGCATTGCATAAAGCATGGTACTCATTAAGTTAAAACAAACAAAACAGAAATTGCGTGTTAATTAGAAATCACATCTAGGATTGTTGATGTGAATTCCAATCTAACAACGCAGATGCTTTCGTTGCTACAAGGTAAGTGCCGTAATTTATTTATTACTTTCTTGGATGTTAAATTTGTGGTTTGTACACCCGCATGATCACCTCACATGTTAGGAAAATAGATTTAAAATCAATTCAAGCTGCTTGCCAAAAAAATTTCAAAATAAAAGAGAAAGGTACCGAAAGGGCCTTAGAGAAATCTAGCATAACCAAGTCCCTAAACTTATAAATCTCTGGTTCGTAGGAGTAAAGTAAATCTCCCGTTACTTTGCTTGGGTTTCTAATCGACCCACCAAAAATAGATTTGTGGCGACTCCTAATTGAAAAATCAATTACATGTTAAGAACTTGAACCTAAGTTGCGAGTTGGTATGGGTTTGGGAGAGCCTGGGCTAAGTTTAGACTTAGTAGTCCATAAGCCTAATTTTAGGTGATGCACCCGAAAATTTGGTCGTGACAATCACAATGCTTGACTTATCACATATTTGACTTGTCTCCAATGTTTCACTCGAGGTATGTTGACTTTGTATTCACCAAATAAATGTAAATATTTTCACCGTCCTCGTGCAAATATAGAGGCCAATGAATGTTTCTGATTAGATTAGACTAAATTGAACATGATAGAATCATACAATTTTTTTTTTATGTCGACAAGTTAAAATAATCTATTCAAAGCTCTTTGAGCATCTAATCGATTCATAAAGAAAATTACCAAAAACGTCCTAAAGCTATTGCAATTTTTCTTATTCAGCCCTAAACCTTTTTTTGTCAATATAGTTCTAAAATTTTTACATTTGTACTAATTTAGTCTGGCAAAAAAAAAAGAAAAAAGAAATTTAATAGAAAATAAATATTATTTAAAGTTATTTACATTAGCGTAACTTAGACGGCTAGCACTAACTGGCCTTCACGTTAGTGCTCACCTCACAAAATTAGTTGGATGAATTGAATTGACATAATTGTAACATGTCTATGATGGAATTGCTAAAAAAAAAAAAAAAGAATTATTTTGGTAATTTCCCTCTAATTTATATTGGTGAGCTAGTTTTGGCCTCGTAAACATTAAATTGAAAGAATGCAATTTTAGTGATAGCTAAGTAGTCATTGACTTGTTATGACTAAAATATCAAAATTAGAAGTTAAAAATCCAACAAGGGCTAAGTTATCTCCGGTCAAAGTCCATCGTAACTCAGCTCCTGGACTTCCATTCAACGCCAAGTAGAGAACAAGATTAGAAGAGTGTCAATGTCAATGTGCAGAAGTCCCAGTTATGCAATTATCAAATTAATAAAAAATATATTTTATATCCATGTATTCCCCATTAGTTTGATAACAAATTTCAACATATCATGAATATCAAAATCTCTAAATATTAACAAGGTTTAGAATTTATTTGCATGTATCATATTAAGATTGTAAACCCATGCCAAATCATCATCTCCAAAAATTACCATTTCCAAAGGTGTTTTTTTTTTTCAAAATTCATATCGTATTGAAATTAGGGTTTTTATTTACGTCTACTTTCATAAACATACTAGAAAAGACTAGTATCATTTGGAGAAATAAATATCAATTTCGATGTGAACTACAAAAGAATCTTTTCAAGATCCTCCTATACGATGATTTAAAAAACAAAATGAGAACAGATATTGGCTAAGCGATAGTAGTCTTCCTTTGAAATTCACCATTTTTGTTGATAATAGCAACTTACCCATCAAATATCATTTTGTAACCTTCTTCACGGAACATAATTTCCCTTTTTGCTGTCGCAAGTAATATGGATCCATGATTTCTATTCGTCCACAATAAAATAGCAAGCTGCCTAAGTTAATAGTATATCTCTTTTTTCTATTATTAATAAATTACATAATGGATCATAACTTTCATTTAGCATGGGCATAATTTTCCTTTTGATGGTCATAAGTTCTTTCAATCATATAACTCGTAATTTTCCATGAAAATTAAGAACCCACCCAAGTTGATAACAAATTTTTTATGCTATCGGTAAAAAAATATTCTTTACTCATCCTAACTTCAGTTAAAATAAGAAAATGGAAATTGGAAGTTTGATCATTTTTCATCCAAATAATCCAAATTTACTAATAGGGAAAGTAGGGAAAATTCCCCTTGTTTTCTCAGAAATTAAAATAAGGAAGATGGAAAGCATCTCGGTTCAGCTCGAGGTTGGTTCCCTTGTCAAAGCTCATTCTTCTCAGGAAGAGAGAGAGAGAGAGAGAGAGAGAGAGAGGGTGAAGGAGGAAGGAGATGGAAGTGAGAGAATCATGCAGAGCTTAGTGTCAGTTAGGGTTCTTCTTCCTCATTGCGGCTCTAGTTTCGATCGCCGCTGTCGACACTTCCGTCCACAACCACTTCAACGAGGCCTTCACCTCCCGCTCCAACACCTTCTTCTTCCACGACAGCAGCGAGGGCCTCCACGCCCCCCGGTTTGCGATCCCGCCTTCCTCCTCCACGACGTTGTCTCCTAACATCACAACCGGCCCCAAGGGGAAGTCCTTCATCAGGTATGGATTCCTTCGTTTTGGTGGTTTGTTGGTGTCCCGGATGGATGCTCCATCTTTGTTTTGGTTTCCGGAACGTTGTGCTGTAGCCGCGCGATCGATTGAACTTGCTTAGATTCTATGCGGTTTGTACGTATATCCACGGAACAACGCAATCGAAGTCCTTTGGATGAAACGTTTGGAGTCGGCCGCGGATTCACTAGAGGATTTCTGTCACACGCCGAACCCCGAGCGCATGTCCATCCCTCTCTGGTCGATAATAATTTTGCGACTTCCCAAGACTAGTCACCGACCCTTTTTGTTTTATTGCACATGCGGAAGCGGATTATAAATCCCCTGAAAATAATCATCTCGGGATAGAAAAGCAGGACAATAGATTTACAAGCAAACATGCTTTTATATATACATTGAGTTGTGTACAAAGGTCTATGGCCAAAACTGGTCTTCCAAAAAGAAGTGGTCCTAACTGACTTATGCTTCCGATCACCTCCTCTCAGCTCCAAGTCCTCCACTCAACGACATTGAAAATGTTGTCCCACAACGGGGTGAGATATGATCTCAGCAAGTCTAAGCTCTAAACTTCAATTAGGAGGGAAATATGCCCAGAAGTGTCCTAATCACATAATCACACAATCAAGGAGACTTACCTCGTCCCAGATCTATCCTACAGGTCAGTACAATTTATATCCCAGACAACATGAGAGCATGAGCAACAATAAGCTCCAATAACTGAAATGTCACACTCAATTAATCATGCGTTCCTAGTTTTGATCTCGGCATATAGCACGGCCTACTCTCTATTCGACGATCTTCTGGCATTGCCAGGCATCGTCTCACCCTATTGAGCATGACACGTCTCTTTATCAGACGACTTTCCTGAAGAAGCATAGGGTCCATAATTTACTGGGACCAACTTCCCGTTGTCTAGGGGGTATCCTGAATAGGGATAACGTCCAGCTCAATAGCCCGGGATGATATCTCTTAACCAACACATGATCACTCAAATATGGCTTAGGGCACCGGGCATTGTACTCAAATGCTTCAATTAAAATGGTGAGCCTAGCATTTTTCTTCGTATTAAAAATTCACATAAAATTTCTTGTGTGTGGGTACACGGTCAATTTAACCCAAAAAAATTGATATTCTCCCTTTTTGAAACCCACTATTTCGTATAGTACTAAAAAGCTATTTTTGGTGTCAAAAACCGACACCTAGGATTTTCTGAATAAATATTGGAAATTCACGATTTTTGGAATTAACACTTAATTGCAGAATTTAAACACACCATTGAAATCAGCACGAAATTCCGGTCACCGGCTATCTTGGCCTAATTTTCTAAAAAATAATTAATAATTAACTAATTACTGAAATTAGTCAAATAAATCAATTTAAATTCTAAAAATACTAAACTAGGCCAAAATCATTAAATTAATAACCAATACGGACTCGGAGAAATTCCTGAACCCTTTTAGATAAATAGTACAATTTATTTAGGCCTTAGCTAAACCATGCTAACCACCTAACATGCTCAATTAAATAATTACATTTCTAATTTAATCTAACTAACAACCTAATTCCTAATAAAATAAATCTAAACACCCCTTAAACGTTATTAACCTACTAAGCAGAGTTTAGAGTATAAACTCACCGATTAATTGCGGAAACCGGTTCACTTTAACGACGGCGCAACGGCGGCCGAAATCTAAATTTTCGGCAGTGTCAGCGGACTTGGGCTGGGCCTAAAATGGGCCCAACAAATCTCAGCTTTCCAACTTCGGCTGGGCTTCACTTGATTCGCGGGCTGAACTTCGGTGGACTTGGGCTTCAAATAGGCTTGCTGCAGGTTGGGCCGAACTAAATGGGCTTCGCTGAACTGGGTTGCTGGACTCTTGGGCTTGCTGGGCTTGAACATTCACATGGGCTGAGCTTTGAATTCTCGAAGATGCTGGGCTGAAGGTCGCTGGCTTCGTGCGGGTTGACTGACTAGACAAGCGGGCTGAATAATGGGCAGAGGACACGCGCAAGAGGAGAAACGTGGACGTGGGGGCTGGTTGTAGGTGTGCGAAGGAGCTGCGGCTCTTGGACACAAAGGCAGGAAACAGAGATGGCTTCGTGCAGTTGATGGTGAAGACACGTGGAGAGGGCGTCGAACGCGAAGTAGCAAAGGAACAAGCGGAGTCAACGATGGAGCTCCACTTGCAAAAATGTTGACTCAATTGCTTCGGTCTGCTGCTGGCCGCACGTGGACAGGGTGAAATCAACAAGGGTCTCCAGTGGAGAGCACGCGGTGGAAGAAGACACGGTGTGGGCAGGTGTTGGCGTTGAATTTCGGTAGGGTTGTAGCACTCACGGGGTAGAGAAGTTGAGGAGGAGACAGACGAATGGAAAAGATAAGGGTGCTGGCGGTTGACTGGAAGACTTTTGGTGGAGAGTGGCCTGCTGCGTGGCGAGAGAAGGCACTGAATTTTGCTGCTGGAAGTCTGAATGAAAAGAAGAAGCAGCCGGTCTTCTGCTGAAGCTGTACTCGCTCGAAGAAGACGGTGGGTAGCTGGCGTCGGCGTGTAGGGGAAGATTGGAGAGGAAAGAAATCTCAAACAAGCTTATCCCTTCATTAACTCCTTGTCCCCTATTACTTTCTTGATTTATAATTCCATAATAATCAATTTTGAATGCAAATGTTGCACCCCTCCATCCTATGCTCCTTTGAGCTTCAAGTTCTCTAACAAATTTCCAATTCGACATCCAATTTGATGAAGAAGAAAGCTCACAAAATTTCCACAACTTCCCAATACCATATATCTCGGCTTAGAAATCCAAATTTCCTTCAAATCGGCCCGTTCGAATTTCCGTTAATATTCCCGAAACGTCCGTATCGAATTTCTGCAAAAAATCCCAGAATCTCTGAAAATTTATCAGATGGTGAGTCGACATTCCTAAAATAGATCAGGACACCTCAGAACTTTCAATTTCTGAAATCGGGTTCAAATTCGCGGTTATTTTCAATTTGACGCGTTTTTAGCGTGACCTAGTCTACTAGGTAACTTTTAGGAATTTTTGGTACAACTGACCCGTGATTGATTTATCTCGAGTCACGATGTACATCTTCGACACATTGGCAGCTCTCAATTGTCGTGAAAATCTTAAGGTTTCAATTACGAACATAGGGCACTCAAGATGATAGAAAATCAATTTAGTGCCGATCAATGAGAATTTTGCAATCAGGTGGAATCACCCACATTTTGATTACCCATCTCAGTCGAATCGACTTATCTCTGATCTCGGATCGATTTCTAATTGTGCCGTAATGACCCTCGCAAATTAATACGGTCGAGTAGTCGATTTCTGGTTAAATTCTCAAGTCTTTTGCGTTAAAATCCCTTAATAATTTTCCCAGATAGTCTAGTTATCTCTTGAGTAATCGGCTTAGAGAATAGCACTATAGACGCATCGATGAGATGCCCGATTTATTCAATTGAAATTATATTTGAAAAATCAGGATGTTACAACTTTTCCCCTCTTATAAAAATTTCGTCCTCGAAATTTAAACCATTACAAGACTTGATAAAAAAAAGGTGGGGATACAATTCTCTCATTGACTCCTCAGTCTCCCATGTCACTCCTTCTGTACTGTAATGTTGCTAGACCACTTTGACCAACGGGATGGTCTTGGTGCGCAAGACCTGCTCCTTGCGATCGACAATCTGAACCAGGCTTTCGACGTATGACACATAGTCATCCACGTCCAATTCCTCAAATTTGAGTACATGGGTTGGGTCAGGCTCGTACTTCCTTAACATCGACACATGAAAAACATCATGCACTTTCGTCAATCTTGGCAGCAATGCAAGACGATACGCTAAGTTCTCGATTCTTTCAAGAATCTCAAACGGACCTATGTACTTCGGACTCAGTTTGCCTTTCTTACCAAAGCGCGAAGTTCCTCTCATTGGTGAAACTTTCAAAAAGAACGTGATCACCAACTTGGAACTCCAAAGATATTTGATGCTTATCTGCATAACTTTTCTACCTACTCTGCGTTGTCCTTAATATGCCTCTGATTACTGCCACGGTATCTATTGACTGCCGAATCAACTTTGGGCATGTTATCTTCCTTTCCCCAACTTCATCCCAACACATTGGTGTTATGCATGTTCGGCCATACAACGCTTTGAATGGAGCCATCTGGATGCTTTGCTGATAACTATTATTGTAGGCAAACTCCACCAGGTGAAGCTGATCTTCCCAACTTCCTTTAAAGTCTATTACATAAGCTCTCAGCATGTCTTCGAGGGTTTGAATAGTCCTCTCAGACTGGCCATCCGTCTGTGAATGATAGGCCATATTGTACTTGCAACTTCGTTCCCAAAGCACTCTACAAGCTTTTTCAAAAGGCGGCTGTGAACCTCGGGTCTCTGTCTGAAGTAATTGTTACTGGCACTCCATGCAGACAAACGATCTGACGCACGTACAGATCTGTGTGTCTATCCAGACTAAGGTCCTTTTGTATTACAATGAAGTGAGCCGACTTCGTTAATCTATCGACCACTACGCAAATTGAATCATTTCCTCTCTGACTCCTCAGTAGCCTAGTCACGAAGTCTATGATGATATGTTCCCATTTCCACTCGAGAATCTCGAGAGGTTGCAAAAGTCCTCCCGGCTTACAATGCTACACCTTTACTTGTTGACAGGTCAGACATTTTGTGACATGCTTAGCGATGTCTGCGCACCTAACACCTAAGGTCGCCACAGGTACCTATTGCTCCACCTAATGAACACTAGCTACATCTCTTAGTAGAAGCTTCATAGTTCATAGGCATTATTATTTAAAAAAAAAAAGGTCCCAGCGCAACTTATTTGTGGAAGCATAAACGAGTCTCACCATTTCTCCCTCCAATAACCATAATGCAATGCACACCAACTACACATCATATGAAAAGATGAAGCCGAGCCACTTTTATTTACATATTTCCATGATGGGTTTCTCGGGTCGGTACAACCAAAAAGAAAAGCCAAGACTTTTAGCTACACTTGGCCACAGCTCAAAAGAGATCTCGACCCCTATATCGATCACGTGTCATCCTCCATCTATAAGTGTCAGCTATCCTCAAAAAGTGTCAGCTCTCCACTCCTCACACAGGTCATCACACCCACCCTAGTGCGTCAGGTGTTGGCAGCGGCAACATCCCCCGAATCACTCCGTCACGGCGGATGTGGACTGACAAGAACTCCTGGATGACAGGCCCCAACCAGGCCCACATCATATATGACCAGCACGCGAACCCATATAAACGTTAGACCAGGGATGATAACGCAATCAATCTCCGAACACTTGACCTCCACATCAGATGGAATGCCATAAAAGGTAGCCCACGTGACCGGAGAGAGAGGCATCTTCCTAATTTGAAATGTTGGTCCCCGAAGGGGTGAGTACAACCACTCAGCAGGTAAAAGATCCATTAAACTACTCAATGCATCACACAATACAATCATAACACCATAGCATAGTACATATAAATTCATGCATCCAAGCATAACTTACCTCGCAGCCATGCATATGTCATCATACCATATGTGCATACACCATCATGCACTCATCATCAAGTATTCATTTATATATATCATGCCATAGGTGCATATACAACCATGCACTCGTCCTCAAGCATTTATGCATATCCATACCTCATGTGCACATACCACAATACACTCTTATAGTCATGTATACATGTCACCATACCATGCATGATTCAATTTCCACTTTTATCTTTCAATTGGGTCACCACATTTTTCTTTCCCGGGATCAGTGATTGCATCCCACATTTTATCACTCGCACCCCAACCTGGCATCGCGAGAAACCTCCGGCACACACCACCGGGCATCCGACACACCCCCACATTCCAGGCATCTCGTATCCCAACTGGCATCATGAGGCATCTCCCGGGCACAAACCTCCGAGGCTTCCGGCACCTAACCATTCCGGGCATCTCGAAATTCCCGATGACATCCGGGCATGTATTGTAATACAACGGGGCATCCGGCACCCCCCATTCCGGGCATCCTGACACTCCTAGGGCATTGTTGGCTCACTTTCAACGGTCTCCTCATTGATCATAATTCATATTCACCAATTTATGTCTCACAATCAACATGGCACATGATGTAATGGCAACAAAGTCAAATTCAGCTTTTGATTCTATATGCAATGCCGAATATCATCACATGTGCAGCAAGATTTAATCACTTACAACAATACAATTTATGGGGCTCATGCAAAACAGAATAGTCAATGCATTATAGCCTCTGAAATCCACACAATCCAGCTTGCACATTTTTAGAAAATATTTCCATTAAATACGCAAATGACCTTTAAAAGTTATGAAATTCGAACATGTGATAGTCAAGACATAAAGGCAGACATTTTGTGAAGAACACTACACCAAAAGACCCTTATATCATGTGGTATAGATTGAGCATCAGAGCACCATTATCATAACCACTTAACTTGCACAGTTTTAGAAACATTTTCAGTTAAATAGGCAAATGAACTTCAAAAATTATGAAATTTGAATAGGTTGCAGAGAAGATATAAAGACAGATACTTGATGAAGGACACTTTGTCGAAAGAGCTTCATACAAAATGATATGAACCACGCATTGAAACTGACTAAGTCCAAACGTGTCAGATTACACGGTTTTAGAAATATTTCTGATTAAATACCCTAATGACCTTCAAAAATTATGAAATCGGACTAAGTGGTAGAAGACCCTAAGGTAGATTTTTCATGAAGGAATTAAAAGTAGGATTCGTTCTAGATAATTAAATATAGGGTTAAAACTTCTGTTCCTAGTATCGAAATCTCCAGATTCAACACCCTCTGAAAAACCGCGATTTCACCAACCTATCCTTGTTGGTTTTCTCTAAATTGTTGATATGTTAAACCTCAGGATTTCCTTTACATCTTTTGTTAAGAAATAGAATTGAAATATCAACAAAAAGATAGCCTTACAGTCCATGCATTCATCAAAGGTAGTTACCAAAATTTCCAGATCCAGTCTCTCTGAAAGGTAAAGATTTCACCCACTTATACTTGTTTGTTTTGTCCTAAATTTGAGTATGTTATATTTAGAGAAGTACTTAACAACTTTCATTTATAAGTCAAAGCAAAATCCAACTCGAACATCACATGCAAGCCACTAGAACATTCAAGGTCGAGCTGTTTTCTCAAGAACAGTTTACTAGTTTTTGAATACCACTCTTAAAACGTCCGTTTTTCACACCCTAAACAATCCGAAATTTATCATCACTCATTCATACACTCTAGGCACAACATGCAAGAGTAGATTAAGGATCCCAACTTGCCTCTAAACCGAGCAAACAGCGAGCACACGGCGACTGGACATGGCGGCGACGGACAACGGACGCACGACCTCTCCTCCTTTCCTCTTCTCTTCTTCCTTTCTTCCTTTCTTTCTTCTCTTTCTCTCCTCTCTTTCTCTCTCGGACGAACCTCTCTCTCTCCCTCTCTTTCTCGCTTAAACCGGCACCATCTTCCCCTAATTTCTTCCCCTCAATCATTAGTCATCATTAGGTATGCATGGGTGACACTTGGCAATTTTTTTGGGACAAATGGGGGAGGACATGCAAAACCGGTCTCTTCCCCTCCCCTTTGCATGGTCGACAGCCCTTTCATGGGCTTTTAGGCCAGCCATCTTGGCCCATCTTAGGCGCAACCCTCTTAAGCCTAAGACCCAGCTTAATTAACCTAAGATTAACCCTTTTAAAACTAATTAAATCCCCATCAAATCAAAATACTAAATTGCAAATTAAGATAACTATACACTTGCAATTATAAATTCATAAGTTCCAATTTATCATACATATGGCCAAAGATAGAACTTTCTTTCCAAAATTCATCCATTAAAACTTGACCATACATCTCATCGCAAATCATGGATTAGAAGGCTACAAAAATACAATAACGGTATTTTCATCGCTATCCATGGCTCATGGCATATTTAGGGATTTTCATGAAATTCTAGGATGCCACAATTCTCCCCTCCTTAGAGAATTTCGTCCTTGAAATTAAACATCACTCATGTCCTTTTGAAACAAGTAGGGGTACTTTTCCTTCATTTGATCTTCACTTTCCCATGTGGCTTCTTCCATATCATGATGTCGCCATAATACCTTAACCAAAGGAATCTTCTTAGTCCTAAGAACTTGCTCCTTTCGATCCAATATTTGCACAGGCTCTTCGATATACCTTCACTTTCTCATCCACTTTGATGGCTTCATGATCGAGTATGTGACCAGGATCCGGCTGGTACTTTCTCAGCATCGACACATGAAACACATCATGTAAATTCCCCAATTTAGGAGGCAGCGCCAAACGGTAGGCTACATCTCCTATTCTTTCAAGTATCTCAAAAGGTCCAACAAATCTATGGCTCAACTTACCCTTCATTCCAAATCGAGATATTCCTTTCATTGGAGATACTTTAAGGAATACATGATCTCCCACACTAAACTCCAAAGGCCTTCTACGCCTATCTGCGTAGTCTTTCTGTCTACTCTGAACTGTTTTAAGTCTTTTCTTGATAATCTCGACAGCTTCAGTGGTAACTTGTACCAGTTTAAGTCCTGTCAATTTCTTTTCACCTACTTCATTTCAACAGACAGGAGTCCTACATCTCCTTCCATATAATGCTTCATTGGGAGCGATGTCTATACTTTTCTTAAAACTATTATTATAAGCAAACTCCACCAAATGCAATATTTCATCCCAATTCCCTTTAAAGTCAATCACACAGGCCCTCAACATATCCTCTAATGTCTGGATTACTCTTTGTGTTTGTCCATCTGTTTGAGGGTGAAAAACAGTACTAAATTGGAGTTTAGTTCCTAAGGAAATTTGAAGACTCCACCAAAAGTTCAAAGTAAATCTTGAATCCCGATCTGAGGTAATAGTTACTGGAACACCATGTAAGCGTACCACTTGACTTACATATATATTCGCATATTTGTCCATTGGGTAGTCTATGCGAACTGCTAGGAAATGAGCAGACTTAGTTAAACGGTCCACTATTACCCAGATAGAGTCATGACCACTTGATGTCCTTGGCAATCCTTGTACAAAGTCCATTATTATATGTTCCCATTTCCATTCTGGTATGTCTAACGGTCTCAAGAGTCCTGCGGGTTTGCGATGTTCCGCTTTGACTTGTTGGCACATCAAACATTGAGAAACGTGCTTAGCCGTATCTGCTTTCATACCATTCCACCAAAATTGCTGATGTAGATTCCCGTACATCTTTGTACTACCCGGATGAACACTGTAATTACTCCTATGTGCCTCCGACAAAATTTCCTTCTTTACTTCTTCATTGTCGGGAACACAAAGTCGTCCTTGGCATCTTACCACTCCATCTTCAGAGACATGAAATTCTGGTCTTTTTCCTAAAGACACTGCATCTTTCACTTTCATAATTTCCGGGTCAGACTCTTGTAAAGTCTTAACTTTCTGAATAATTTCAGGTTCAATCCTTAATGCACTAAGCATATTGGTAAGACAATCCACTTTTAATTTAAACTCTGAGTCCGCTACGGACTTTAACAAGCTCCATTCCGCCATTCTTAAATTGGCCATTTCCATAGCTGACTTACGACTAAGAGCATCCGCTACCTTATTCGCTTTCCTTGGATGGTATCGTATCTCACAATCATAATCCTTTAACAACTCCATCCACCTCCTTTGTCTCATGTTCAACTCCTTTTGTGAGAACAGATACTTCAAGCTCTTATGATTTGTATAAATCTCAAACTTTTCCCCATATAAATAATGCCTCCATATCTTCAAAGCGAACACTATAGCTGCTAATTCTAAATCATGCGTGGGGTAATTCAATTCATGGGGTTTTAATTGTCTAGATGCATAGGCTATGACCTTGCCATGCTGCATCAAAACACATCCCAGTCCTTTGTGAGATGCATCACTATACACTGTAAAACCATCCGATCCTGTCGGTATAGTCAAGATTGGAGCCGAGGTCAATTTTCTTTTAAACTCCTGGAAACTCCCTTCGCATTCCCTGTTCCATTCAAACTTCACATTCTTTCTAGTCAATTTTGTTAAAGGACCTACCAATCGTGAGAATCCTTCAATAAACCTTCTATAATAACCAACTAGTCCTAAAAAACTTCGTATTTCAGTAGGTGTCGTTGGTCTCAGCCAATTTATTACCATCTTAACTTTCGCCGGGTCCACTACAATTCCTCCTTCTGATACTACGTGCCCCAAAAATATTATTTGGTCCAGTCAGAATTCACATTTGCTAAATTTGGCATACAACTTATGATCTTTCAAAGTTTGCAAAACTTTCCTCAAATGTTGTTCATGCTCTTTAGGTCCTCTCGAATATATCAGGATATCATCAATAAAAAATATCACAAACTGGTCTAAATAAGGCTTAAATACCCTATTCATTAGATCCATAAATGTAGCCGGTGCATTTGTCAATCCATATGGCATGACAAAGAACTCGTAATGCCCATAACAAGTCCTAAACGCAGTCTTAGGAATGTCCTCTTTCTTAATTCTTAGCTGATGGTATTCAGACCTTAAGTCAATCTTACAGAAGACTGAACTTCCTTGGAGTTGGTCAAATAGGTCATCAATTCTAGGCAAATGATATTTATTTTTAATGGTCACTTGATTCAGTTGCCTATAGTTAATGCACAAGCGCATTGACCCATCTTTCTTTTTCACAAACAAAATTGGTGCACCCCAAGGTGAAGCACTTGGCCTAATGAATCCTTTGTCAAGCAACTCTTGTAGTTGCATCTTTAATTCCTTCAACTCGACTAAGGCCATCCTATACGAGGCTTTCGATATTGGTCCTATTCCAAGCATTAATTCAATTTCGAACTCAATTTCTCGTTCCGGTGGTAATCCAGGCAACTCCTCAGGAAATACATCTTGAAATTCATTAACTACTCGAATTTCATCAAGTTTAGGCTCTTCCCTAGTATAATCTTTAACCATGGCTAGGTACCCTTGACATCCTTTGTCAAGTAACGCACGAGCTTCTATTTCTGAAATAAGTGCTATAGATAGGTGGGTCTGACCTCCCAAAAATTCACAACTAGACTGATCAGGTAAAATAAATTGAATCACTTTTCTATAGCAATCCATTTTGGCCCAATACTTATGAAGCCAATCCATTCCTATAATAACATCAAAATCATACATAGCCATTACGACCAAGTCTATTTCCATATCCTTTCCTCCCATTGTTATCTTACAATTTCCACACACTAGCATAGACAATACCACATTCTTTAAAGGCGTAGAAACACAAAAGGCATCTCAAGAGGCTTAGTTTCTATTTTACTCAACGTCTATACCTTTAGAGACAAATGAATGCGTAGCACCCGTATCAAACAATGCATATGCCTTTTTGCCATTTATAAGGATCGTACCTGAGATAACATTTTTGGAAGCTTCCGCTTCCTCTTGGGTGACCGCATACACCCTTCCTTGTGCTGGTGGCCTCTGAGGATTCCTTGGTAGGTTTGATCTAACAGCACTTTGTTGTCCTTATCGCACCGAGCCAACACTCATTTGCGGCCTTTCTTGTGGGCGAGTTCTCCTAAGATGGCCCACTTGTCCACAACCAAAACAACTCAGTCGTCCATTGCAAGGTCCTGGGCCATGCCGCCCATCACACCTTTGACAAACATCAAGCCGATAGGGTGTTTTCTCTATATTCAGGCCATCTTTTGCTCTCCCAAAATTTCCAAAATTGCTCTTTTTCTTCACATTCCAAGTCTAACTTTGACGGGTCTCTTACCTTTTCTCACATCATTAAAGTTTAGCTATTTCTTAAACTCTGATCGCTCTTTCACCAGCTCATGCTCCACTAATTGTGCCCTTTCATAAATCTCATGACAATCCCTTATGTTCAAAGGCACTAGTTGTTTCCTAATATCAGTTCTCAACCCTTTCAGAAACCTCTTAGCATTTTGTTCCTGATCCTTAATTAGTCTAGGAGCATATCTAGACAGTACAGAAAATCTTGCCTCATATTGGTCCACTGTTAACTCCTTTTGTTCTAACTGAACAAATTCTGAAATTTTCCTGTCCTTAGCACAATCAGAAAAATGCTTCGTATTGAAAGCTCTCACAACTCTTTCTAGTTAACATTAGTACCTGGTGGAAAGATTATATCCTTCGAAGCTCTCCACCAAAACTTTGCATTTCCCTCCAGCTGGTACTCTACCAAAGTTATTTTCTTAGCGTCATTGCAGTCCAACAAACCGAGAAAATTCATTCCATCCCATCAATCCAATGCTCCGCCTCCTCATCCTCGCATTGTCCCGTCATTTTGGTTTGCTCGGCTCATTAATCCGGTGAGTTTAGCTCACTAAACCTCGCTTTAGAGGGACTTCCCATTCCACTTAACTTAGGTGGTTTCAACTTCGGAATAAAAAATTAATTATTTAATAAAAAATTGCTCCACTAGTCCTTGAGTACGGTGTTCTGCTCCATTTTAAAGGTTGTCCGAGTGGGGGTTGTTGCTGCGCTTGTCTTTCCATCACGGTTGTTTGATTTCTTATATTGGGCAATGCCGGAATGTTGCATTTTTGATCGACCGTAGTGGGATGTGCGCGTATCTCGGGGTTCGAGGCATGACATTTCCTATCCTTAGCATAAGATATCTTCCATCCGGGGTTCAGCCCTTGCTGCAGAGGCTTCAGCCCTCGATGGATGTTGACTTCCATATCGTACCATGATTTTCCTGCAATTTCCAAGCATTTGCCTCAAGAAATATTTGTGACTCAATGTCTTCATTAAAAACAACAGCAACTAAGGAAAATAAGTAACATAACCATATTACGGGTACCTAAAAGCAACTCATAATAACTACTAGGGATCTACGAGTAATTACTCATCACCCGTTATTCAAAGTTATCCAACTATTCCAGTCAATATCCTATGGTGTGCATTGTCATCATGTTCCTCAATTTCCCAATGAGGCTTCTTATCACTCCAACCTATAACCATTGCTCTGATACCAAAAAAAAAAAAATCAACGGCTGTGGCACCGTGAAACACCTAAGGTCGCCACACGTACCTATCGCTCCACCTAATGAACACTAGCTACATCTCTTAGTAGAAGCATCGTAGTTCATAGGCATTATTATTTTTTTTTTAAAAAAAGGTCCTAGCGCAACTTATTAGCGGAAGCATAAACAAGTCTCACCATTTCTCCCTCCAATAACCATAATGTAATGCACACCAACTACACATCGTATGAAAAGATGAAGCCGAGCCACTTTTATTTACATATTTCCATGATGGGTTTCTCGATTCGGTACAACCAAAAAGAAAAGCCAAGACTTTTAGCTACACTTAGCCACAACTCAAAAGAGATCTCGACCCCTATATCGATCATGTGTCATCCTCCATCTATAAGTGTTGGCTATCCTCAAAAAGTGTCAGCTCTCCACTCCTCACGTGGGCCATCACACCCACCCAGGTGCGTCAGGCGGTGGCGGTAGCAACATCTCCCGAATCACTCTGTCACGGCAGACGGGGACCGACAAGAACTCTTGGATGACCGGGCCCCCAGCCAAGCCCACATCATACATGACCAGCACTCGAACTCGTATAAACGTCAGACCAAGGATAGTAACGCAATCAATCTTCAAACACTCAACCTCCACGTCAGATGGAATGCCATAAAAGGTACCCCACATGACCGTAGAGAGAGGCATCTTTCTAATCTGAAATGTTGGTCCCCGAATGGGTCAGTACAGCCACTTAGCAAGTAAAAGATCCATTAAACTACTCAATGTATCACACAATACAATCATAACACCATAGCATAGTACATATCATTCATGCATCCAAGCATAACTTACCTCGCAGCCATGCATATGTCATCATACCATATGTGCATACACCATCATGCACTCATCATCAAGTATTCATACATATACCATCATGCCATAGATGCATATACAACCATGCACTCATCCTCAAGCATTCATGCATATCCATACCTCATGTGCACATACCACAATGCACTCATACACATCATATCATACAGCCATGCATACATGTCACCATACCATGCATGATTCAATTTCCACTTTTATCTTTCAATTGAGTCACCACATTTTTCTTTCCTGGGATCAATGATTGCATCCCACATTTTATCACTCGCACCCCAACTTGGCATCGCGAGAAACCTCCGGCACACACCACCAGGCATCCAGCACCCCCACATTCCGGGCATCTCATATCCCAACTAGCATCACGAGGCATCCCCCAGGCGCAAACCTCCGAGACTTCCGGCACCCAACCATTCCGGGCATCTCGAAACTCCCGAGGACATCCAAGCATGTATCATAATACAACTAGGCATCCGGCACCCCCCATTCCGGGAATCTTGACACTCCGAGGGAATTGTCGGCTCACTTCCAACGGTCTCCTCATTCATCATAATTCATATTCACCAATTTATGTCTCACAATCAACATGGCACATGATGTAATGGCAACAAAGTCAATTTCAGCTTTTGATTCTATATGCAATGCCGAATATCATCACATGTGCAGCAAGATTTAATCACTTACAACAATACAATTTATGGGGCTCATGCAATACAGAATAGTCAATGCATTACAGCCTTTGAAATCCGCACAATCCAGCTTGCACAGTTTTAGAAAATATTTTCCATTAAATACCAAATGACCTTTAAAAATTATGAAATTCGAACATGTGATAGTAAGACATAAAGGCAGAAATTTCGTGAAGAACACTGCACCAAAAGACCCTCATATCATGCGGTAAAGATTGAGCATCATAGCACCATTATCATAACCACTTAACTTGCACAGTTTTCGAAACATTTTTAGTTAAATAGGTAAATGAACTTAAAAAATTATGAAATTTGAATATGTTGCAGAGAAGAAATAAATACAGATACTTCATGAAGGAAACTTTGTCGAAAGAGCTTCATAAAAAATGATAGGAACCACACATTGAAACTGACTAAGTCCAAACGCGTCAGATTACACGGTTTTAGAAATATTTCCGATTAAATACCCTAATGACCTTCAAAAATTATGAAATCGGACTATGTGGTAGTCAGGACCCTAAGGTAGATTTTTCATGGAGAAATAAAAGTCATATTCGTCCTAGATAATTAAATATAGGCGGTTAAAACTTTTGTTCCTAGTACCGAAATCTCCAGATTCAACACCCTCCAAAAACAACGATTTCACCTACCTATCCTTGTTGGTTTTCTCTAAATGTTTGATATGTTAAACCTCAGGATGTCCTTTACATAATTTGTTAAGATATCAAAGTGAAATTTCAACAAAAAGATAGCCTTACACTCCATGCATTCGTCAAAGGTAGTTACCGAAATTTCCAGATCTAGTCTCTCGGAAAAATAAATATTTCACCCACTTATACTTGTTCTTTTTGTCCCAAATTTGAGTATGTTATATTTCAAGAAGTCCTTAACAACTTTCATTTAGAAGTCAAAGCCAAAATCCAACTCGAACATCACATGCAAGCCACTAGAACATTCAAGGTCGAGCTGTTTTCTCAAGAACAGTTTACTAGTTTTTGAATACCACTCTTAAAACGTCCGTTTTTCACACCCTAAACAACCCGAAATTTATCATCACTCACTCATACACTCTAGGCACAACATGCAAGAGTAGATTAGGGATCCCAACTTGCCTCTAAACCGAGCAAAGAGCGAGCACATGGCGACTGGACACGGCGGCGACGGACGACGGTTGCACGGCCTCTCCTCCTTTCCTCTTCTCTTCTTCCTTTCTTCCTTTCTTTCTTCTCTTTCTCTCCTCTCTTTCTCTCTCGGACGAACCTCTCTCTCTCCCTCTCTTTCTTGCTTAAATCCGCACCATCTTCCCCTAATTTCTTCCCCTCAATCATTAGTCATCATTAGGTATGCATGGGTGACACTTGGCAATTTATTTGGGACAAATGGGGGAGGACATGCAAAACTGGTCTCTTCCCCTCCCCTTTGCACGGTCGACAGCCCTTTCATGGGCTTTCGAGCCGGCCATCTTGGCCCATCTTAGGCCCAACCCTCTTGGGCTTAAGACCCAAGCTTAATTAACCTAAGATTAACCCTTTTAAAAGCTAATTAAATCCCCATCAAATCAAAATACTAAATTGCAAATTAAGATAACTATACACTTGCAATTATAAATTCATAAGTTCTAATTTATCATACATATGGCCAAAGATAGAACTTTCTTTCCCAAAATTCATCCATTAAAACTCAACCATACATCTCATTGCAAATCATGGATTTGAATGCTACAAAATACAATAATGGTATTTTCATCGCCCATCTATGGCTCATGGCATATTTAGGGATTTTCATGAAATTCTAGGATACCACACATGCGTCGGGTAATTCAGTTCATTAGGCCTCAACTAACGGGATGTGTATGCAACTACCCTACCATGTTGCATCAGTACACATTCCAGTCCATGAAACCATGCATAACTGTAGATCTCCTTTCCTCCAGGACCAAATGGTATGGTCAGCACAGGTGCAGTAGTTAGCTTTTCCTTAAGCTCTTGGAAACTACGCTCGCACTTGTCTGTCCAGACAAACTTTTCTTCCTTCTTTAGGAGTCGAGTCATAGGTGACGCTAACATTGAAAACCCCTCTACATACCTTCTATAATACCCTGCTAAACCCAAAAAACTTCTGATCTCTGTTACTGTTGTCATTCTTGTGACACCCTGAACCCTTTGCAGGTCGTCACCAGTGCCAGTGTTACTCCTTATTACCTTTCTCCTTAGAAGATGCGTCATAATTCATAGACACATTTTTAAAAATAAAAAAAACAAAACGGTCCCAGCGCGACTCATTAGCGGAAGCAAATTAAAACATCACGTCTCTCCCCCTGCCAACCTTGATACAAATACACACCACTAAACATCAGGATTTTATAAACAAGCGACGACACTTTATTTACATATTCTTTCAGGATGGGACTTCTTTTCAGGTCGATACATAACAAGGAAAAGCTAGGACTCAGCCATGTCCAGCCTAAAACCTCAAAAAGAACCCTCGACCCTCTATATCACACGTGTGTACAATCCCCCATCATAGGTATCGGCTAACTAAGTCCCAAAAAACACAACCCCTACTCATCACGCTCAGGTCTCACACCCAGTCCGGTGCGTCAGGCAGTGGCGGTGGCAGCATCCCTCCCATCACCCCATCGCGGCGAACGTGGACAGAAACAAACTCCTAAACGACTAGGCCCCCAGCCAGGCCTATGTCGTACATGACAAGATAGCGTACGCGTATGTAGGTGAGTCCAGACATGGAAGGACAGCCGAACTCCTCACACTCTACCTCAATGTCGGATGGTAACCCGTAAAATGTACCTTGCGTGACGGCAGGAAGTGGCATACTGGCTAATCTGAAATGTTATCCTCAAAAGGGGTGAGTAGAACCACTCAGCAGATAAGGACATCCAATAACAACCCAATGCATCAGGCAAATCATACATGCATTGCAGGCGTTACTTACCTTGAAACCATGCGCATACTATCATGCATCATTATCATAGTCCTATTACGTACAAGTGCATCATCATATCAAGTATGTATATCACCATATCATATCATCATGCATATCATCATGCATATCATCATGCCACATCATCATCCTCATCATCATCATCAGGCATATCATTATGCATATCTTCGTTATCATGCATATCATCATGCATATCATCATCACCATGCATATCTTCATTATCATGCATATCATCATGCATATCATCATCACCATGCATATCGTCATGCATATCATCATCCTCATCATCAAGTATATCATCATGCATATCATCATTTTTATTTATCTCATCATTTTATTTATCCCCTCGGGCAAAGACCGCCAACGCTTCCGACATTCAGCCTCCCAGGCCACCGGGCATCCGGCCCCCCACATTCCGGGCATCTCGCATCTCAACTAGCATCACGAGGCCATCCCTTAGGGCAGAAACCTCTGATAGGGCTTCCGGCATTTACACTCCCTGGCCGGGCATCTCGCACCCCAATCCTGGCATCGCGAGGTATTTCCTTTCGAGCAAAGACCTCCGACAGGGCTTCCAGCCCCCCACATTCTGAGCATCCTGAATCTCCCAGGGAATTTCCGGCAATGTATCTCTATGCATTTCGGGCATCATTCGCCATCACAACCAACGCCTCATTTACCATCATCCATGTTTACCAATATTTTAATATCATTTTAACATGGCACATGGCATGATATCAAACAAATCATACTTGGCATAACACTCATACATGCATTTCGATTCAATGCCATACATATACCAATACTTTATCACATATACATCTCAATTCAATGTCACATACTTGCCAAGACTTTATCACATATACATCTCAATTCAATGTCATATACTTGCCAAGACTTTATCACATATACATCTCAATTCAATATCATACGCATATCAAAGCTTTATTACACATGCAACATGAGTTACTTTAAGTGGAATTTATGGCGAATAAAATAATTCCTTTTATTTATCTATTCATTTATTTATTTATTATCTTATTTATTTATTTATTATATATTTTTTTATAACTATAAATTCCCAAAATTATCAAAATTCAAGAAATTATTAAACAAACCCATAGGATGATAATTGCTTGCAAAATTCATGGCCAAATTGAATTTTTACAAAATCTCATAATTTTCCCAAAACATCCTATGCTTCTCGGATGAAACCAGAATGCACGGTTTCCGAATAAATTCAATTAAAATATCCATATGGCCTCCAAAAATTATAAAATTTTACTGGATTATAGCCAAGAAATTTTCGTACAACTTTCATGAAGAACTCCAAGCCAGATTACTTATAGATTATTTTATTCAACTTCACGAAGCTTCTGGACTCGTTACCGCATCGTCCAGTGCCTCCATCTCCGAAATATGAAGTTTTAACCTACCTATTATCTTTCGTTTTCTCTGAAATTAGGATATGTTATGTGTAGAGATGTCCTTTACAAGTTTCATGAAGAGATCTAGGTCAAATAACCAGAGTATGGTAATCGTTTAGGTCCTTGAAGTCTCGGGTGTCTGGGAACACATCACCAGAATCATCGTCTTCAAGATCTAGTCGATTTTCCAAGATATAATTGTTCTTTTCACTTCAAATTTGAGTATGTTGTAGTTTAATATGTTCCCTACAACTTTCAGCAAGAAACCAAAGTAAGATTCTCAACAAAAACCAACATGCAACTATGAATCTAGTGAAAGGTCAGTAAAAACTCTCCAGATCTGAGGTCTCCGTATGATGAGACTTTAACCCCTCAAATCTCCATCATTTTCCACGAAATTTTAGTATGTTGTAGTACAAGATGTTAGCTACAACTCTCATGAAGAGATCGAATCCAAAAGCGGACTCTAAACACAAATGCAAGCTCAAACAAGTTACTGACTCACACAATCCGAGCAAGAACAGTCACGCGACTTAAGAACAAGCCAACCATACCTCGGTTTTTCTCACTTAAAACACCCAAAATTTAACATGCAAACAACATACAAGCATGCAAGAGAAGTTAGAGGACTCCCACTTGCCTCTAGACCGAACGGACGACGGCGTAGGGCGGCAAACACGGCGGACGGACGGCGGTGCGGCTCGTCTTCTCTCTCGGCTTCTCCTCCCTCTCGCACGATCTCTCTCTCTCTCTCGCACTCTCTTTCTCTCTCTCACTCTCTCTTTGGGCGAGCAAATGGCAGGCCACCCTTCTCTCTCGTCCATCTTATACCCCTAAACTTTCATCATTGCTAATCATTACATGCCACTTAAATGGACCAATGCATGGAGGCTCTTCTGGCCAGTTGGCAAGACCCATGCATGGGCCGACCACCTCCTCCTTGGGCCTTAATGGGCCGGCGATAGCCCTTCCGTGGGCCTCCATTTGGGCTGGCCATTCGGCCCGCTAAGCTTAGGCCAATGGGCTTAAGGCCCATCCTAAAAATTAACCTTTTTCCTATGTTTTTTTTTTTTGAAATTCTTCTATAAATATTTTTAAATTTCAATTTTCATCTTGGCCAAGGTCTTGGGACATCTTGTCTATTGAAATTTAATTTATAAATCTTATGGCCAAGCATAGATTATTAATCTATAAATATTTAAATTTTCACAATCACATGCACAAATCATCTCAATAAAAAGACTAATGGCTAAAGCATAAGCCAAGGAAATTTTATCACTTAATTAGAGACTTTAACACACCTTATGGCTTGTCATAGAATTTTGGGATGCCACAGTTCTCGGCCAATTGATCACTGCTTCAATCTTAGATGATTCCACTAATATTCCTTCGCCTGAAATTACGTGACCTAGGAACGCCACACAAGTTAACCAAAACTCGCACTTACTGAACTTTGCATACAACTCATGATTCCTCAGAGTTTGTAGCACTATCCTTAACTATCTTTCATGTTCTTCTGGACTTCTCGAGTACACTAAGATGTCATCGATGAACACAAATACAAATTGATCCAGATACTCCTTGAACACATGGTTCATCAGATCCATAAAAGCAGCTAGAGCATTCGTCAAACCAAACGGCATTACAGTAAACTCATAATGGCCATATCGAGTACGAAACGCTGACTTTGTAATGTCCTCCTTCCTGATCCTCAGCTGATGATATCCCGTCCTTAAGTCGATTTTCGAAAATATCGACGCTCCTTGTAATTGATCAAACAAGTCATCAATCCTCGGGAGTGGATACTTGTTTTTGATTGTCACCTGATTGAATTGACGATAGTCGATGCATAGGCGTAACGAACCATATTTCTTTTTCACAAACAGCACTAGTGCTCCCCAAGGTGATGCACTAGGACGTATGAATCCCTTATCCAATAATTCATGCATCTGCACCTTCAATTCTTTCAATTTCGATAAAGCCATCTAGTAAGGAGCCTTAGAGATTGGCTTTGTCCCGGGGGCTAACTCAATCGCAAACTTTATTTCTCTTTCTGGCGGCAAGCCTGACAATTCTTTCGGGAACACATCTGGAAACTCTTGAACTATTGCAACGTCTTCGATTTTCAGCTCCTCAACTGTCGTGTCCACGATAGTCTCTAGATAACCTTGACAGCGCTCATCTAACAACTGAGTTGCCTTTAGTGACTAGATTAGGGAAATCGAGGGTCCTCCTCAACTTCCAATAAACTCGAAACTTTCACCCTCTAACGAGTTAAACTGGATCGCCTTGCGATAACAGTCTAGCTTAGCTCGTTGCTTGGTAAGCCAGTCCATGCCAATTATCAGGTCAAAGTCATACATGGCTAGGACTATCAAGTCTATCTTCCCTTCTCGCTCACCAATCGCTAACGTGCAACCAAGACAACCCACTGTAACTAAAACCTTATCCTTTAATGGTGTTGATATACTAATCACTGATTCTAACAACTTAGGAATTAATCCTACCAACTTAACATATCGCTTAGCTATAAATGAATGCGTTGCACTAGGGTCAAATAAAGCATAAGCAGCATGGTTGTTCAGTGAAATAGTACCTGTAATCACATTAGGCGCATCCTCCGCCTGTCCTCTTGTGATTGCATAAGTTCTTCCTTGAGCTGGAGGCTTGAGTAGTCCACCTTGCTGTACAATCGGTGGCGGGAGTCCTCGGTTTTAATTCATTTGTGGCGGTGGCAGCAACTACGGCGGTCCCATCGGTCTCATGGGACAATTCCTAGCCATGTGACCCTGCTGGCCAAACTCAAAACAAGCACCCGACCTAGAGTGGCACGAGTCCCATGTCACCTTCCGCAGAAGCAACAGGCACCATTCTGTCTCCATGCTGATTTTCCTATTTCACCCTTCTTGTTAGGCAGAATAAGGTATCTTCCTCCAATCATCGATCTTTTCCCAAACCGATTTCTATCTTGGTTCAAACTAAACCGCAATCCAGATGCGGCGGCTTGTTCATTCAGATTTTTTTCGATCAGCTAAGCTCGTCCATACAGCTCATTGTAGTTCTTTATATCCAATGGCACTAGCGGATCTTTCAGTTCTGGTCGGAGGCCATCTATAAACCTCATTGCCTTCTCCTCAAGATCCTGAATCAACCTAGGAGCATACTGTGAAAGCTCGGAAAATTTTGCCTCGTACTGGTCCACAGTCATTGGACCTTGATGGAGGCGTAGAAATTCTGCCATCTTTAATTGCTTAGTGCAGCTGGAGAAGTACTTGTCATTGAATGCTCTAACGAAAACGTTCCACACTGGAACTACGCCTTCCGGGAATACTTCTCCTTTGGTAGCCCTCCACCAAGTACTTGTAACTCCCTGCAATTGATACACCGCAAGGGTAACATTCTCTTCTTCAGAGCACTTCAATAGCTCAAATGCTTTTTCCAGTTCTTTGATCCAACGGGTTGCAGCCTCGGGATCTCCTGTCCAGGTGAACTTTGGTGGTTGCAACTTCAGGAAATGCTCAACGAGCTTATGAATCGGCATGCCTGCAACTACATTCCCTTGTGGCACTTCAGCTTGTGCAGCAATGGCTTGTGCTCTATCTTAGCCACCTTGGGCATTGCCTCTTGTTAGCGTTCTAGCCCGAGTCACTGAGGATAAGGTCCTCTGCCTAAGAGTTCTCGGCTCCTGATCACTCATATTGTAGACGTTCTACAACACCTGCTTCCAATTCCATACCAAATTAGAAATTGAGCGACCACCACAATCAATTTACTAAACAACAATCAGTCACATGCATCAGCATAATATAAAAGACATTCCTACTAACTATCCCAAGAACCCATCACACCTTATCACTCTAAATACAAAATTTGCTCTGATACCATAAAAAGGGAATGTCACGCCCCGAACCCCGAGCGCGTGCTCATCCCTCTCTGGTCGATAATAATTTTGCAACTTCCTAAGAGTAATCGCCGACCCTTTTTGTTTTATTGCACATGCGGAAGCGGATTATAACTCCCCTGACAATAATCATCTCGGGATAGAAAATCAAGACAATAGATTCACAAACAAACATGCTTTTATATATACATTGAGTCATGTACAAAGGTCTATGGCCAAAAGACTACAAAAGACTGGCCTTCCAAAAAGAAGAGGTCCTAATTGACCTATGCTTCCGATCACCTCCTCTCAGCTCCAAGTCCTCCAGCCAACGACCCTGAAAATGTTTTCCCACAACGGGGTGAGATATAATCTCAGCGAGTCTAAGCTATAAACCCCAATTAAGAGGGAAATACACCTAGAAGTGTCCTAATCACACAATCACACAATCAATGAGACTTACGTCGTCTCAGATCCACCCTGCAGGTCAGTACAATTTATATCCCATACAACATGAGAGCATGAGCAACAGTAAGCTCCAATAACTGAAACGCCACAATCAATTAATCATGCTTTCCTAGTTTTGATCTCGACATATAGCACGACCTACTCTCTGTTCGGCAGTCTTCTGGCATTGCCAGGCATCGTCTCACCCCATTGAGCACAACACGTCTCTTTATCAGATGGCTTTCCCGAAGGAGCATAGGGTCCAGAATCTACTGCGACTGGCTTCCCGTTGTCTAGGGGGAATCCCAAATAGGGATAATGTCCAACTCAACAGCCTGGGACGATATCTCTTAACCAACGCACGATCACTCAAATATGGCCCAGGGCACCGGGTATTGTACTCAAATGGTTCAATTAAAATGGTGAGACTGGCATTTTTCTTCATATTAGAAATTCGCATAAAATTTCTCGTGTGTGGGTACACAGTCAACTTAACCTAGAAAAATTGATATTCTCCCTTTTTGAAATCCCACTATTTCGTATAGTACTACAAAACTATTTTCGGTGTCAAAACCCGACACCCGGGATTTTCTGAATAAATATTGGAAATTCATGATTTTTGGAATTAAATACCAAAAATCCAATCAGCATCAATTTGCATAATTTAACAATCAATTGCAAAATTTAAACACACCGTTGAAATTAGCACGAAATTCCGGTCACGGCTATCTCGGCCTAATTTCTGGAAAAATAATTAATAATTAACTAATTACTGAAATTAATTAAATAAATCAATTTAAATTCTGAAAATACTAATCTAGGCTAGAATCATTAAATTAATAACCAATACAGACTCGGAGAAATTCCCGAACCCTTCTAGATAAATAGTACAATTTATTTAGGCCTTAGCTAAACCATGTTAACCACCTAACATGCTCAATTAAATAATTACATTTCTAATTTAATCAAACTAACCACCTAATTCCTAATAAAATAAATCTAAACACCCCTTAAACATCATTAACCTACTAAGCAGAGTTTAGAGTATAAACTCATCGGTTAATTGTGGAAACCGGTTAACCGCAACGACAGCGCGACGGCAGCCGAAATCTGAATTTTCGGCAGCCTCGGCGAACTTGGGCCGGGCCTAAAACGGGCCCAACAAATCTCATCCCAAATCTGAGATTTGTTTCCAACTTGGGCTGGGCTTCACTTGATTCGCGGGCTGAACTTCGGTGGACTTGGGCTTCAAATAGGCTTGCTGCAGGTTGGGCCAAACTAAACAGGCTTCGCTGAACTGGGCTGCTGGACTCTTGGGCTTGCTGGGCTTGAACATTCACGTGGGCTGAACTTTGAATTCTCAAAGATGTTGGGCTAAAGGTCGCTGGCTTCGTGCGGGTTGACTGACTAGACAAGCGGGCTGAATGATGGGCCGAAGACACGCGCAAGAGGAGAAACATGGACGTGGGGGCTAGTTGCAGGTGTGCGAAGGAGCTGCGGCTCTTGGACACAAAGGCAGGAAACAGAGATGGCTTCGTGCTGCTGATGGTGAAGACACGTGGAGAGGGCGTCGAACGTGAAGCGGCAAAGGAACAAGCGGAGTCAACGATGGAGCTCCACTTGCAAAAATGTTGACTTAGTTGCATTGGTCTGCTGCTAGCCGCACGTGGACAGGGTGAAATCAACAAGGGTCTCTGGTGGAGAGCAGGCGGTGGAAGAAGACACGGTGTGGGCAGGTGTTGTTGTTGAATTTTGGTAGGGCTGTAGCACTCACGAGGTAGAGAAGTTGAGGAGGAGACGGACGAATGGAAAAGATAAGGGTGCTGATGGTTGACTGGAAGACTTTTGGTGGAGAGTGGCCTGCTGCGTGGCGAGAGAAGGCAGTGAATTTTGCTGGTGGAAGTCCGAATGAAAAGAAGAAGCAGCCGGTCTTCTGCTGAAGCTGTACTCGCTCGAAGAAGACGGTGGGCAGCTAGCGTCGGCGTGTAGGGGAAGATTGGAGAGGAAAGAAATGTCAAACAAGCTTATCCCTTCATTAACTCCTTGTCCCCTATTACTTTCTTGATTTATAATTCCATAATAATCAATTTTGAATGCAAATGTTGCACCCCTCCATCCTATGCTCTGAATTTCATCCATTTGAGCTTCAAATTCTCTAACAAATTCCCAATTCGACATCCAATTTGATGAAGAAGAAAGCTCACAAAATTTCCACAAGTTCCCAATACCATATATCTCAGCTTGGAAGTCCAAATTTCTTTCAAATCGGCCCATTCGAGTTTCCGTTAATTTTCCTGCAACGTCCGTATCGATTTTCTACAAAAAATCCCGAAATATCTGAAAATTTCTCGGAGGGTGAGTCAACGTTCCTAAAATAGATCGTGACACTTCAGAACTTTCAATTTCTAAAATTGGGTTCAAATTCACGGTTATTTTCAATATGACGCGCTTTTAGCGTGACCTAGTCTACCAGGTAACTTTTAGGAATTTTTGATGCAATTGACCCATGACCGATTTATCTCGAGTCACAATGTACATCTTCGACACATTGGCGACTCTCGATTGTCATCAAAATCTGAAGGTTTCAAATACGAACACAGGATACTCAAAATGATAGAAAATCAATTTAGTGCCGATCGATGAGAATTTTGAAATCAGGTGGAATCACCCACATTTTGATCACCCATCTCAATTGAATCGACCTATCTCTGATTTCCGATCGATTTTTAATTGTGCCGTAATGACCCTCGCAAATTAGCACGGTCGAGCAATCGATTCCTGGTCGAATTCTCAAGTCTTTTGCATTAAAATCCTTTAATAATTTTCCCAGATAATCAAGTTATTTCTTGAGTGATCGGCTCAAAGAATAGCACTATAGACGCATCGATGAAATGCCTGATTTTTTTAATTGAAATCAGATTTGAAAAATCAGGATGTCACAATTTCCTACATTTTGATTTGAGTTTTAAGGCCTAATTGGGAATTTTAGGACTCCATTGCATTTTGTAGTCGAAGTGCAGGGCTAGATTGCGTTCATTACATCACTAATTATCTGCAAATGAAAATTTATTCCGTAGGAAACTAACTTTATATTGATCAATATGAACTGATTGCATCAAGGGCCAAGAAGCAAAAAGTTCAAATTCTACAATCAAAATATACCAAAACGTTATATATCCAACATATGCACACCCTTTTAAAATTTAAATCATCAACGATAGCTGTGCATAATGGACGTCATTGATCTAGGGGTCCATAAGTAACTTCTCCATAGCATGTAATTTCAAATGCAACTCAGGGGTGATTCTACTTCGACAGTCCCAACATCCTTTAAAGCGGTGTTTGACTGTGAATCTCACAGTTTAAATCACATCATCAACGAGAGGAGTAGACTGAATGCAGCTTGGAGTTCTGGCCCTTCACTGATTAACGCGACACCTCCAAAGTAGCTTCAAGAAACACTAACAAAAATCCCTTCTCTTAGGGCTCTGCTTCAATCAAGATGGTTCAACATATCAATTACCAATGCTTCAATGAATGAATTACATCTGCAAAGTAAGAAACCAAATCCAATGAGAACAACCACACTTCAAAAGTAGGTGAGATTTGGATTCACTATGATCATCACAAAACTGCAAGCTAGGAAATGAACAACCTTCTCCAAAGCAATTTATCCTTCTTTCTGCTTCTAAGATTTCAGCTCCAATCCATTTAATTTGACGAAAAAGATGTGGAATCACAATGCTTGACCAGTCACATATTGGTGGGTCTGTTGAACGAGTCAATGTTTCTCATTTGTTTTTTTATGTATTAATAGTCTATTAAGCACTTCTATTATGTTGATTGGTTGATGGACGTGTGAAGTTAGTGGGCTGTGGTGGTTATTTGTTTGTGTAAGTAAGATGCGGATTCATGGTGACAAGACGGAGGATGTCACCATCGTTGAAAAGATTTCTTCAATCTTTGACACCAAAGTTCAACTTTATTGTTTGTTCCATAGAAGAAGCCAAAGACATTGAAGAACTTTCCAATGATGAGTTGCAAGGATCCTTGTTAGTTCATGAACAAAAACTCCTACAACAAGAGACGGAAGAGCAAGCTTTGAAGGTCTCAACTGGAGATCATTCTTCATCAGTAGCAAGGGTGAACAAAGGAAGAGGCAGAGAAAGAGGGAACAACGATCGCAGCAGCTTCAGCTTTGATCAAAAGTCTGAAAGCTATTCCTATCGTGATTTCCAAGGGAGAGGAAGAGGTCGTGGAGGATGACATTCAACTAGTTTTAGGCCAAGGTCAGTAGACAAATCCAAAGTGGAGTGTTTTAGATGCCACAGGTATGGGCATTACAAATTTGAATGTTGAACTAATTTGAATAAACAAAGAATTGAAAGAACTAACTTTGTTGAAAAAGAAGAAGAAGAAGTATCTCTTTTGATGGTGTGCCATGAGAAGGAAGAAACTCAACCAAACATGTGGTATCTCTACACTGGTTGTAGCAATCACATGTGTGGAGACAATAAAATGTTTTTTGATTTAGACGAAATGTACAACAACACTGTAAAGTTTGGTGACAATTCTATTGTGTCGGTGATGGGGCAAGGAACAGTGGCAATTCATCCAAAAGGGACTTCAGTACAAACCATCTCAAATGTATTGTATATCCCTGAATTGAAAACTAATCTATTAAGTGATGGTCAGCTGCAAGAGAAGGGATATGAAATCTCTATTAAAGGTGGGATTTGTAGAATCCAAGATGGAAAGTTTGGTTTAATTGCTAAAGTCAAAATGACGGGCAATCGGATGTTTCCATTGTATCTCCACAACACTACAAATTCATGTTTCTCTGCGAGATTGAAGGAGGAAGCTTAGTTATGGCATTTTCACTATGGGCATCTTAATTTCAGTGGGTTGCAAACATTATACAAAAAATAGATGGTGGAGGGTCTTCCTCAAATCTCTACTCCTTTGGAAATTTGTGAAGATTGTGTTGTTAGCAAGCAACATCGTGCTCAATTTCCACAAAGAAAATCATGGAGAGCAAAAAGCCTGTTGGCGTTGGTTCATTTAGATATTTGCAGACCAATATCTCCAATTTCCAATGGAGGTAAACGGTATATCATTACCTTCATCGATGATTTTAGCCGGAAGATTTGGGTGTATTTTATGCAAGAAAAATCTAAAGCTTTTGCAGCTTTCAAGAACTTCAAAGCACTTGTTGAAAAGGATGCAGGAAATCAAATAAAGGTCCTTCGCACGGATCTTGGTGAAGAGTACAACTCACTTGAGTTTATAGATTTTTGTGTGAAGCATGGCATCAAGAGACAACTTACAGCAACCTATACACCACAGCAAAATGGCGTATGTGAGAGGAAGAATCATACCATTTTGAATATGGTGCGAAGTCTCTTGAGGGGAAGTGGAATTCCAAAAAGTTTCTGGCTTGAAGCAATCAATTGGAGCATTCATATTTTAAATATAAGTCCAACTCTAGCTGTTCAAAATATGACATCGGAAGAAGCATGGAGCGGCCAAAGACCTGCAGTAGATCATTTTAGAATTTTTGGGTGTATTGCCTTTGCCTATGTTCCTGACCAGAAGACGAAGAAGCTAGATGACAAGGGAGTCAAATGTATTTTTCTTGGCATTAGTGATCAATCAAAAGCCTATAAACTTTATGATCCTATGAGCAAGAAAATCATTATCAGCCATGATATGATTTTTGATGAAGAACAAACTTGGCCGTGGGGTGAGCAAGGTGTTGATAAGCAAATTCCAACGGATTTTGAAGAAGAAGATGAGCTGGTGCAGCAACCCACAACAACCCAAATCGCCATAGGCAATGTCCAAAGTACAGCAGCAGCTACAAAACCTCAAGATCGACCTCATCGTGTTCGACGGAGGCCTGCATTGATGAGTGACTATGAAGTAACAGGAGATGATCAATATGAAGATCCACTTACCCATTTTGCTTTGTTTTCAGATTGTGATCCAACAACCTTTGATGAAGCAGTACAAAAAGAAAATTGGAGGATAGCAATGGATGAAGAAATTGCAGCTATTGAGAGAAATAACACTTGGGAGTTGACAGATCTTCCAAAAGGACACAAAACAATCGGAGTCAAGTGGGTGTACAAGACAAAATTGAACAAGAATGGTGAAGTTGATGAGTATAATGTGCGCTTGGTGGCGAAAGGCTACAAGCAAGAATTTGGAGTGGATTACAAAGAAGTATTTGCACCTGTATCAAGAATTGACACAATCAGATTGGTAATGCAATAGCAGCGCAGAATTCATGGCCTATCTTCCAATTGGATGTGAAGTCAGCATTCTTGCTTGGTGATCTTCAAGAAAAAGTATTTGTTGATCAACCTTCTGGTTATGTGAAGCTCGGTAGTGAACATAAGGTTTATAAATTAAAAAAGGCATTATATGGGTTAAAACAAGCTCCCCAAGCTTGGTATAGTCGCATTGATGCCTATTTTTTGAAGAAAGGTTTTAGAAAATGTCCATGAGCATACACTCTTTATTAAAATTGGTGATGGTGGAAAGTTGCTTCTTGTATGCTTATATGTAGATGATCTTATTTTTATTGGGAGTGATAGTGCCATGTTTGACAAATTCAAGGAGTCTATGATGGATGAATTTAAGATGATTGATCTTGGATTGATGCATTATTTTCTGGGCATAGAAGTAATTCAATTTGCAATTGGAATTTTTATGTCTCAAAAGAAGTATGTTCAAGAGATTTTGGATAGGTTTCAAATGAATAATTGTAACCCTGTGACTACTCCAACTGAAGTTGGATTGAAGCTCTTGAAAGATCCTAATGGAAGCAAGGTGGATAACACTCTCTACAAGCAAATTGTTGGAAGCCTGATGTATTTGATGAGGGCAAGACCAAATATCATGCATGTTATGAGCCTTATAAGCAGGTATATGGAGCACTCAATAGAGTTACATTTACAAGCTGCAAAAAGGATTTTTCGCTATTTGCAAGGAACTAAAAATTTTGGGTTGTTCTATAAAAAGAGAGAAAAGTCAAATTTGTTTGGGTTTATATATAGCGATTATGCTGGAGATGTTGATGATAGAAGAAGTACTTAAGGGTATGTATTCATGCTTGGTTTAGGGGCGGTTTCATGATCTTCAAAGAAGTAATCAATTGTTACTTTATCAACAACTGAAGCAAAATTTGTTGCTGCAACTTCATGCACCTGTCAAGCGATATGGTTACGGAAGATTCTTGGAGAGCTTCAGTTCAAACAACAAGAAGCAACTACAATCTATTGTGACAACAGCTCAGCTATCAAGCTGTCCAAAAATCCAGTTCTACATGGGAGGAGCAAGCATATAGATGTGAAGTACCACTTCTTAAGAGATCTTACAAAGGATGAAGTAGTTGAGCTAGTTTTTTGTAGAAGTGAAGATTAAGTGGTTGATATATTCACCAAGCCCCTAAAGTTGTCCATGTTTCAAAAGCTAAGAAAGCTCCTTGGTGTTCGTTTGTTGGATATTCCAAATTGAGAGAAGGTCCTTTAAACCGATTGTTTGCAACATCAGTTTAAAGAAGGGAATGGTGAACGATTCAATGTTTCTAGTTTGTTTTTTATGTGTTAATAGTCTATTAAGCACTTCTATTATGTGGATTGGTTGCTATACGTGTGAAGTTAGTGGGTTGTGGTGGTTATTTGTTTGTGTAAAGCCTATATAAAGGCTATGGCGTCAGTTTTTATGTGTGTGGTTCTGCAGATGGTTCCTCCGTTTTTTGTGTATATCAGTATCTCCTCTGTTCTCCTCTGTTTTTAACACTGCTCTTGTGTATATCTGCATCTCCTCTATTTTGTTAATAGGGTCGACCCACCTAACGAATGCACATGATTGAATTTACATTGTAGGAAGAAAGGTCAGAAATCACAATGCTTGACCTGTCTCCAATGTCTCGTGCTAGCAAGGTTGATAATGCATTCACAAATGAATGTGGATATTCTCACTGACCTCAGTGCAAATATAGATGCTAAAATCGAATGTTGCTGCTTCAAATTCGACTAAACTTCACACGACAGAATCATACAATTTCTCCTTCTTGGGGCCTACAATTGACAATAGTGTGTTCAGAGCACTTTGAGCATCTAACAAATTCCTATTATAGCGCTAATTCCAGCCTTACAAACATTAAATTGAAGAAATGTGCAAGTTTAGTGATATCTAAGTAGTTGGTGACAAGAGTTTCCATATCGATGTGCCAAAATGTTAATTAGGCAATTATCGAATTAATAATTGGATTTCACATTCTAGTAAATCCCCCATTAGTTTAGTATCAAAATTCAACATATAATAGCTGAAAATCGCTGAATGCGTCACATTAACTAGGCTTTAAATGTACTCTTATTTGTCAACTTCGGATCATAAACCTATGTCAAGTTCATATTCATCTCACAAGACATCACGCTTTTTTCAATATTAAAAGTAAGCTAAACAATGATGTTTTTTTTTTTTTTTTAAATTCATATTTTTTCCTAACGGAATTAGGCTTTGTCAAAAGATCCACTTTCATAAATGTGGAATCAGAGATATCATTTCAAGGATACTTCTACACAGTTCGGTAAGAGAAAAAAACCCCGCCTAATTGACGGTGGCCTAGGCTTTCCATGAACTTTGTAATTTTTTATTAATATTAATCAGCCCATTACATGTCATTTTGTAACCTTTCTTATCAGAACGTAATTTTCTTTTTGTCGTCGTAAGTTCTATAGATCCTATAATTCGTCAATAGTCCACCAAAAAAAAAAAGTCATCTAATGAAGTTACAGTATTTTCCTTTTCCTGTTACCAGTAAATTATCTAACGAATGGTAAATTTCATTTGACACACACAGTTGATCTCATTAATAGTAAATTTAGCTGTAAAATATTCTTCTATAACTTTTCTTTAGAAGGTGTAATTTACCATGAAAATTAGTAATTTGCCTCAATTAATAACAATTTTTTCAAGGCAAAAGCTATCAAAAACCCCAAACTATGCCTATTGTAACACATTTATCATAATTTTTTCTATAATATCAAAAATCTCAAACTTATACATGTGTGTTACATTTACCCTCCATCAAGATTTTGTCAATGAGGATCGTAAAAAATCTACCTACATGGATGCCGAAAAGCGAACGGTGTTGACATGGCATCCACGTGATTTAAGTGAAATAAAAGTGACTCTAACGAAACCTTGATGGAGAATATATATATATATATATATATATATATATATCACATAGATATAAATTTGGAATTTTTTTATCACAAGAAACACTAAAGGGTAAATGCATCATAGTGGGCATAACTTGAGATTATTAATGTCACAAAAGAATTCAGAGTAAATATGTTAAAGTAAGTATAGTTTAGGATTTTTAGTGACTTTTTTCCTAAGTGTAATCCAAAAAATCCAACATAGAATGTAGACCAGCCACGTAAAGACACTTATTGGGAAAGTAGAAATTCCCTATTTTTCAGAAATTAAAATAGAAAATGAAAGCATCTCAGTTCTGAGGTTAGCTCACTTGTCGAAGTTCTTTTTACTCAAAAAGAGAGAAAGGGAGAAGCAAATGGAAGTGAGAGAATCCTGTAGAGCTAAGCGTCAGTTAGGGCTCTTCTTCTTTGTAGCTTTGGTTTGGTTGTGCGATCCAATCATCATAGTGGATGCTTTCGTCCATGACTCTACTTCAACAAAGCCTTCACCTCGCGTTCAATTGCCTTCTTCTTCCATGGTGGCAGCGAAGACCTCCATGCTCCCCAATTTGCGATCCCACCTTCTTCAACAGCTCATAATATCATGATGAGCTCAAGGGGAAGTCCTTCATTAGGTATTACTGGCGATGACTTTGACAATTTTTAAAAATATTATAATATTTTTTTTGAATTTCGGCCCCAACCTAACTTTTTCCCAAAAAGTTTCGGTTGATAGAAAAATCTTCTGAGACTAAGTCATTGATCCTAGAATTTATTGTGACATGACAGAACCTTCAATTTATGAAATCGGACTTAAATCAACGGTTAATTTCCATTTGGCGCGTTTTTAGCGTAACCTAAAGTACCATGTGGTTTTCAGAACTTTTTAAGACAAATAACCCATGATCGATTTTTTTCGAACCACTATGAATCCATTCGACTCAATGGCGACTTTTGATTGTTGTGAAAATCTCGAGAATTCAATTACAGACACAGGGTACCAAAATGACAGTAAAATCAAATTGGTGTCAGTCGACGAGAATTTTCCAATTTAGTGGAGTCACCCACGATCGGCCATATATCTCAGTCGAATAGACCTATCTTTGATCTTCAATCGATTTTTAACTGTGCTGCAATGGCCTCTAAAGATGAGCACAATCGAGAAGCTGATTCTTGATCGAACTCTCGAGTTTATTGCCTTAAATTTTCTTAATTACTTACCAAGACAGTCTAGTTATCTTAAGAGTGATCAGCTCTGAGAATAGCCCTATAAACGCATCAAAATGCCTGATTAATTCAGTAGAAAACAGGTTGAGAAAAATTCAGAATGTCACACTTACCTTGCCCCACACTTTGACAAATTCGAAAGAACCCCAAAACTCCCCCAAAATACTTTTGGAATTCCTACTAACCTGCTTATGGAAATGGTAATTTACGTAAGAGGATTCAAGGGTAGTTTTCCCTGAAGTAGCTTGATAAGTCTCATTACTACCAAACTGCCAAGTCCACTTAAAAACTAACAACGTGTTAACAAGTCATCTCAGGACAACCTGTGCACTTTATGGCATCCATGACCTCCATGTCCCATGCCATGCACTCGCTTGGACAAGATGCTTCTTGAATTGTAGCAGACAAAGAGGGATCCTGTGATATCTCACTTTTCACATCATCTATTAACGTTTGAAAGTCTCGTTAAATAGAAAGGAGCATAATATCTCCCCTAGGAGGGTTTGACTGGTCGATAAATTGGATGTTATGCAAGTAATGAGCCCACCTATCCCAAACTGCATCTCATGCTTTGTTTACTCGGGTAGGTAAATTACACATGACAAAATTTCCATCCAGCAAACAGGTGCATAGAACATTATAATATTATTGCAAGAAGCAACTACCAACCCAGAACAGCTCATACACTCTAAGGAACAAGCATGGCGTCAAAATATAGTATGCCCGTTTTATCTCAAAAAAAATTTATCCTATTCCTTAAACACTCCCTCCCTCCCTCCCTCCCTCCTTCTCAACTATGGACACAAGGTGCTGCATTCGGTCAAATACAACAAAAGCTAATCATTATAGCGCAACTGATATCCAAGAACCCATTCAGCTGAGGTAAACTAAGTACTCCAAGCCTTATAAAATGGTTAAAAAGGCAATAAGCCATAACCAACAATATCTATCGAATTCACCTTAGCTTTCGAGCTCGATGACCTTTTCAACAAGCACTCGGTGGTCCTTCCTGTCCATCTCCGCTTCAACCCTCCTCTCCAAACTGCCTCCAGTTCCCCCCCCCCCCCCTCTCCATTGTCCTCCAACCCAACATTCCCCATTATATTCGGAGGTGGCTGGCTGCGGTAGCCCATCGAGGAAAGCCACTGCCTTTTCCCTTGCCATCGCTCCTTGCGGCCACAGTCCGTTGGGTAGACGCAGAGCTGCAAATGAGGGAAACAATATATGCAGGGGCCAAATTTACTCAAAATATATAAAAGGGGTGTTTTTTAGTTTTTGTCTTTTCTTCTTTCTTTTTTCCTTTTACTAATATTACCAAAAAACAAGACTCCAATTTTCATCCCCATATGTTGTTTTTTGTTACACATAATTTATGCGAATTTCAACATGCATTTTAAGGTTGAACCTGGCAATTTTGATTCATGGATTAGTGGATTCTTCATTTTATTTTTATCTTTAAATCTTGTTTTTGATGTCTATATAACTTGCAATATCTACTTGTTATGATTGTCATGTTTGGAATTATCATATTCATCCAATGTTTAAATGTATGTTCATCTCTCCTCTTGTACTGGGATCACCTCACACAAGAGGAAGATCAAGAGAAATTTATGTGCATTCTCTTTGCCAGGGGACAATTCCCTGAGTATTTCATGAGCATGCAACATCTTGGTTTTACCGGTTGTTCCTTAGAAACCTCCATCTTCAAAACCACCGCCCTCAGTGGTGCAGCTAGCTTGGGCTCTCTCCCCCTCACGAAGGGGAAAAATTCGAATGCCAAAGACGTCGCTAGGGATTTTTACTTTGAGTACTATGATGTTGAGTCCTGCAGTCGCTCTCCCAAGGTTTGCTCGCCGATGACTGCTAACTTTCTCTCAGAAATTCACAAATTGGTCCAAACGTACTAATACACACGCAATACATTTATGACAATTTTACTTAAAATTAATTTTTGGACATCACCAAAAACCCCATATTAATACTTGTGTAATACAGTTATTCTTGAGAAAGAAAAAGAAATTAAAAAAAAAAGGATTTTGAACGAAAATGTCGTTAGTTACATTAAGATTTCACTAGTAAATTTGGTACTTTATTTGAGATTAAATTTGTCACTCCAAATTATTATTTGAGATACGGTCAATTTCAAATCTTTCCTTTTTTTTTTTCTTTGAGAAAATGCTTTCACTTTAAATTCTTCTCTAAAATTTGCCCCAATAACAATACTAATAAAATAAGATGTTCATTTTTTTTTTCTAAAAAAAGACTTTACTATTTATCATAAGATCATTTGCGATCGACCTAGCTGCTCGTAACTTGCCTAGATCCCGCAAGACAAGGAACTTTCGCCCCACCTCCATGCGCTTCGTCCTTGCCTCTTTCGCACATGACCCTGAGCTCTTTTGTCTTTTGTCAAAAAGCCTCCCTCTCTCTCTCTCTCTCTCTCTCTCTCTCTCTCTCTTTCTTCACTTTCCTCCCTCATCACAAAGCAAAGCACAAGACGTCTCTCATCAATGGAGAGTTCCGCTTGGCCTAAGAGCCTCTCGTCCAGCCGCAAGCGCGAGATCCAGGAGCTCTGCGGCCAAAATCCCAAGAAGCTCAGAGATGCCTTCGACGCTCACTCTCAAACTGGCGATGACCCACGGCAGCCCTTGCTTTCGAAAGATCTGGTCGTCCGCGTCCTCGGGTCGTTCAGCAGCAACCCTCAATCCCTATCGAGCGGCTCTGAGTCCTATGAGGTCTTCCAGGTCCCGAGCAACGCCTTTGTCAGTTCCGAGGTCTCCAAGGGAAGTGAGAGCATCATGTCTCCGTTAGAGAGCGTCAAGATCCCCGTCCAGAGTTTTCTGGTAGAGAGCGTCAAGACCCCCGTCCAGAGTTTTCCGGTAGAGAGCGCCACAACCCGCGTCCGGAGACTCCTTAGGTCTCCCGTGGTGAGCGTCAAGCCCCCCGTCCAGAGGTCATCGGTATCCATCTTGTGTGAGCAGTCGCTAGTGGAGGCTGCGACGGCGATATACGAGGGCAGAGTAGACGTGGCTTCAGAGATCCTGACGCGCTTGTCTGCCGACTCTGCCGTGCTGAAACCCATGGGTTATTTAGGCTGGAAATTGAAGGGATACATGATTTCTGCGCTTAAATCGCGCATGAGCCCCGTCGATTACCCCCCTCCCGTGGCGGAGTTGTTCACCGAGGAACATGAGTTGTCGGTTCGGTCACTTTACGATCTGTCTCCTTGTTTTAAGCTCGCTTTCATGGCTGCCAATAACGCGATTTTGGAGGCTGCATCGGAGCAACCCTCCACTAACAAGCTCCATGTAATTGATTTCGATATTGGTTGGGAACGACAGTACTACGATCTCCTTGTTGATCTGTCCATGCGTCAGGCGGGCAATCAATCCACACTCAAGATCACGACGCTCGCAGATAGCATCGACGGTGCGGAGAGGCTTAGGATGCTTGGGGATCGATTGAGTGAAGTCGCGGCCAAGAATGGAGCTAGGTTAGTAGTCAACATCGTGAGGCAGAAGCTGAGCGAGTTGAGCCGCGACTCGCTGGGCTGCGAGCCCGATGAGGTGCTGGCGGTGAACTTGGCGTTCAAGCTGTACAGAATGCCGGACGAGAGTGCGTCCACGGAGAACACGTGCGATGAGCTCCTCCGGCGCGTGAAGGGGCTGGCGCCGCAGGTGGTGACGCTGGTGGAGCAGGAGATGAACGGGAACACGGCGCCATTCCCGATGCGCATGGAGGAGGCGCTGGCGTACTACAGGGCGCTGCTCGAGTCGATCGAGTGTACATTTTCGTTGGACAGCTCGAAGCGAGCGACGGCAGAGGAGGGGCTGAGACGGAAATTGGGGGACTGGGTTGCTTGCGAAGGTAGGGACCAGGTTGAAAGATGCGAGGTGTTCGGGAAGTGGAGGGCCCGCATGGAAATGGCTGGGTTCGAGTTGAAGCCACCGGGTCGACACATGGCCGAATCATTGGAGGAGGCCCTCCGCTGTTGGGGCTCGAACTCGAGAAGCATAGTCAAACGGCGCTCGGACTCGGGACTCACGATGAAAGAAGAGAATGGCGGGTTTTGCTTTGGCTGGCACGGCCGAACTATCACCGTCGCATCTGCTTGGCGTTAACTGAATTGATCGAGTAGTTTTATGAGTGGTTTGTCTTTTTTATGAAACTGGAAGGCGAAATTATTTTTTAACATGAGTGACACTTAATGTGGTGAGACGCTCATAGTTGTGCTTTAATTTCTGTCCATTTTTCCTGGTTTAATAGAGGAGCAATATTATTTATCCGCCAGGGCTTCGCCTTTGAATGTCCTTCCACAAGCTGGCACTTAAACCAAAGAAGCCCTGCGCAAGCTCCAAAAAAACACGAGGACCCTTGCTTCATCGAGCAACTGTCGCTATGCTGCGGGATCGAAGTCCAAGGCTGACCCTAAACCCGAATTCTTCATTGTTATGAAAGGTCTCGTGAAATGCAATGCCATGGTCGAACAAACATTGAGGCACATGGACAAATTGAGCTCTAATGAGGAAGAGGGTGAAAGGGGAAAGGCGTTTGAGGAGAAAAGGGAAGGTTTGTATACAGATGATGCAGAGAGACGGTTGGCTGCGATTGGAATTACGAAGGGGGGTGGGTTCAATAGCTCATATAACATTTTAAGTTCATTCTTACATTTTCTTTCCATTTTGAGATCGAGTAGTTTTATGAGTGGTTTGTCTTTTTTATGAAACTGGAAGGCAAAATTATTTTTTAACATGAGTGACACTTAATGTGGTAAGATGCTCATAATTGTGCTTTAATTGCTTTCCATGATGGTGATATCTCCTTTCCTGGTTTAATAGAGGAGCAATATTATTTATCCGCCAAGGCTTTGCCTTTGAATGTCCTTCCTCAAGCTGGCACTTAAACCAAAGAAGCCCTGCGCAAGCTCCAAAAAAACACGAGGACCCTTGCTTCATCAAGCAGCTGTCGCTATGCTGCGGGATCGAAGTCCAAGGCCGACCCTAAACCCGAATTCTTCATTGTTATGAAGGGTCTTGTGAAATGCAAAGCCACGGTCGAACAAACATTGAGGCACATGGACAAATTGAGCTCTAATGAGGAAGAGGGTAAAAGGGGAAAGGCGTTTGAGGAGAAAAGGGAAGGTTTGTATACATATGATGCAAAGAGACAGTTGGCTATGATTGGAATTACGAAGGGGGGTGGGTTCAATAGCTCATATAACATTTTAAGTTCATTCTTACATTTCCTTTTCATTTTGAGATCGAGTAGTTTTATGAGTGGTTTGTCTTTTTTTATGAAACTGGAAGGCGAAATTATTTTTTAACATGAGCAACACTAAATGTGGTAAGACGCTCATAATTGTGCTTTAATTTCTGTTCATGATGGTGGTATCTCCTTTCCTGGTTTAATAGAGGAGCAATATTATTTATCTGCCAGGGCTTTGCCTGTCACGCCCCGATCCTCGGGCACGCACACATCCTATACTTGGTCGATTTTATAATGCGATATCCCAGGACTAAATATCGCCGACCCTTTCGTTTATTAAGCACATGCGGAAGTAGTTATAAATCCCCAGACAATAACTCAATAGGATAGAAAAGCAATGCCATATTTTTCATATTGAAATCCACAACCAAACCTTTATACATGGCATAACTCAAAGTCTATTCACAAGACTACTCATAACATTCTAGTCACACCATTCACATTTAGACACGAGTCACAAAAGATGATGGGATCTCAGTCCTCATCCGGGTTGTACTCGGACTATCATTAGGGTTCTCCTCCAAGTACTCCTCTTCAGTTTCTTTCTCCTCAGGCTCCTTATCAAGGTCCTGAAATGTTGTCTCACAACCGGGATGAGACTATGTCTTAGCAAGTTCTACCCCACTAAGACTTGATTAGGAAACCAATACGCTAACCGAGCTGCCTATACACGCACGAGTCAGATGACTTACCTTGGCCTTAGATTCCACTTGCATATAAGCACAGTTCAATAGGTACCCAAGCAATTACATCACAAATCAATATCTCGATCCATCACCCTAGTCGATTTCATGTCAATTCAACCATTCCCCAGTCGTCTCCCTTATTCAATCTCAAATCGTACTTACGACTTCACGAGCATAGTCTACCAAATTTCTTGGCAACAAATTACAGTTCAAAGGACATGACCTATCTTTAGGTGGCAATTTACGGTCCAATGGGCGCGATCTTTAATAGGTGGCAAATTACGGCCTTATTAGGCACGACCCCTATTGTGTGGAAAATTATGGCCTTATCAAGCGCGACCTTTAATAGGTGGCAATTTATGGCCCAACGGGCGCAAGCGACTCCAAATTTGGTGGCAAATCTCGGCCCAACTGGCATAGCCATACTTCAGCAGCTTCCGAGGTTTAACTCACAACCTCTCACAGTCAAATTCTAATTGAATACCGACACTGATCAATTTTGGGATAAATCCCCACATACTCATCAACTAGTTCAATTTCCACACGATATTCACATACCTGATGGATCTTAGCCAAAAGCATATTCAAATCACTCTCACAAACGTCTCCACTTAATAGTCCATCAAAGCATTATTGACACTAAACAATCATACTTCGGCCATCTGCAACTCAATTACTCAATCTTAATCAATTTAGGAATAATTCATCAAATTGCACAATTAATTCAGTTCAAAGACAACGTAGAGCTCAAATAAAGAAACGGACTGCACCACAACAATCAGCACGAAATTTTGGTCGTCGGTTATCCTTGCCTAATTTTCGAAAAATAAATAATTAAATAATTAATTTCGAAAATTAATAAATAAATACTAAAAATCCAATTTAGGCCCGTAATGCCTAATTGAAACCCGATAAGGGTTGGGAAAAATCCCAAGATGCATTCAATAAATAATAGTACGTCCCTACTTGCTAATAAGTAAGTCTAACCACCTAAAATGCATCATTAAGTCACTAATTTAATTGTTTTAAACTAATCTAACCACCTAATTGCACTTAATTAAATCTAATCAACCCTTAAGCATCATTAGTCTACTAAGTGAGGATTAGTGAGATTACTCACTTAATTAAAAGCGGGGACCGGATCACCGCGACAGTGACGCGATGGCGGCCGAAATCCGAACTTTTGGCGGCGTCGACGGACACTCGGGCCGGGCCTACAAGCCTCACAAGCCCACAGAAATTTCTGGGCTTAGACTGAACTTGGGCCTCAGCTTGAGCTGACTTGCTTCCCGGGCTTGGGCTGCAAATGGGCTTGAAACAAAACTGAATTGGGCCGAGCTTTAAGTGGCTGAGCTGCTGGATTGATGGGCTGGAAGACTGCCGAAGATGGGCCAAACTGCTGCAGGCTTTTGGGCTTCAAGTGGGTGAAACAAAAAATGAACTGGGCTTTTCTTGCGGGCTTCAGTTCAATTGAAGAATGGGCTGCAAGCTGGAATTTTGTTTGAGATGGGCCCACAACGCTGGACTTCGGTGGGCTTTGCACGGCCAGATGAAGGCCGCTCGATTTCACTCTTGCAGCTTCGAGGAGTTGATGGCGAAGACGCGCGAATTTGAAGCTGCTTCGGCTTCAACCGACATCGAGCTGAGGAAACGAAGGTGACGCGGACGTTGTTGCTGCGCTGATGAAGACGCGTGGTTGTGGATGAGGCGGCTTCGGTCAACCACGGAGGAGCTCGCTGGTTTGGTTGACTACGAAGACGCGTGGAAATGGGGCGGCCCGCTGGCGTTCGGTGGAGAGAAGATGGATGGGATGAGTTCGTTGATGGTGTGTGGGCGTGGGGGTGGCAAACGGTGAAGAGGAGAATGGAGATGGGATGATGATGCCATGAGCAACTTCGGTGGATGGGCAGAGCTTCGGTGAATGGAGAGGTCAACGTTGGTGGTGAAGAACTTCTTTAGTTGACCAAGGATGGGCAGCTCGTGGACGCGTGGCCAAGCAAAGGAGAATTCTCGGTGGAGTGTGGGCTGTTCGCAGAGAAAGAAAACGATGACCAAAACAGAAAGGAAAATCAAAGAGAAAAAGGCAGCCAGTTCGGTGGGAGAAATGAAAGCAAAATAAAGGGGAAATTGCTTGCGTGAGGAGGAAGATGGAGGGGAGCCGTGCGTGAGGGAGAAGCCAGCTGTGAGGGGAACATAAGTCTCAATCCTTAGCCAATACATTGAATGACTTGGTCCCACAAGCGCTCAATCTAATCCTTTTTGTCCCCTAATTCTTTCTAGAATAATAATTCCACCATTAATCAACTTTGAAGCCAAAATTTGTAGCCCTCAACCATAGCTCCGAATTTGACACATTGGAGCTTCAATTTCTCCAATAAAATTCCCAATTTAATGTCCAACTCTGTTGAAGAAAAATGCCATACCATTTCTGCAAGTGTCCATGGCCAAATAACTCATCTTGGAAGCCCAAATTTTCCTTCAAATTGGCCATCCGAATTTCCGCTATTTTCTCGTGACATCCGTACGATTTTCCGTAAAAATCTCAGAATCTTTGAAAAAATTTTTGAGACTGAATCAACGTTCCTAAAATAGCTCGTGACACCACAGAACTTTCGATTTCTAAAATCGGGTTCAAATTCACGGTTAATTTCCATTTGATGCGTTTTTAGCGTGACCTAGACTACCGAGTAGTTTTTAGAACTTTTTAGTGCAAATGACCCATGGTCGATTTTCTTCGAGCCACAATGAACCCACTTGACACATTGGCAACTCTCGATTGTCGTAGAAATCTCGAGAATTCAAATACGGACACTGTGGCATCCCAAAATTCAGAGCCAAGCCATAAGGTGTGTTAAAGTCTTTAATTAGGTGATAAAAATTTCCATGGCTTATGCTTTAGCCATTAGTCTTTTAATTAGATGATTTGTGCATATGATTGTGAGAATTTAAATTCGATAGATCAATAATTTATGCTTGGCCATGTACTTTATGAATTAAATTTCAATAAACAAGATGCCCCAAGACTTTGGCCAAGATGAAAATAGAAGTTGAAAAATATTTATAGAAGAAATTCAAAAAAAAAAAAAAAGAGGAAAAAGGGTTAATTTTAGGAATGGGCCTTGGGCCCATTGGCCTAAGCTTAATGGGCCAAGTTAGTTGGCCCAATTAGGCCCACAAAAGGGGGGCTGTCACTGGCCCAATAGAGGCCCAAAAAGAGTGGCCGGATGGCCCAACTCCAAGGCCCATGATGCATGAGTTGTAACAAGTGGCACAAAGAAGGCCATGCATTGGAGATGGTTAAGGCAAAGCAATCATTACTAATCATGAGAGTTTAGGGGTATAAGAAGGGAAGAGAGAGAAGGGTGGCTGGCCATTTGCTCGCCCAAGGAGAGAAAGAGAGAGAGTTGTGCGAGAGAGGGAGACGTCGGGCGAGAGGGAGGAGCGGCCGAGAGAGAAAGGAGGAGGGAACCGCCGTCCGTCCGCCGTGTGCCGCCGTGTTCGCTGCCCTATGCCGTCGACCGACCGGTCTAAAGGCAAGTGGGAGTCCTCTAGCTTCTCTTGCATGCTTGTATGTCGTTTGCATGTTGAGCTTTTGGGTGTTTGATGAGAAAAACCGAAGCATGGATGAGTTGTGTGTGAAGGGTGTGACTGTTCTTGCTCGGATTGTGTGAGTCAGTAACTTGTTTGAGCTTGCATGTGTGTTTGGAGTCCGATTTTGGCTTTGATGTCTTCATGAGAGTTGTAGCTTACATCTTTTTCTACAACATACTAAAATTTCGTGAAAAATGATGGAGATTTGAGGGGTTAAAATCTCATTTTACGGAGACCTCAGATCTGGAGAGTCTTTACTGACCTTTTGCTGGATTCATGGTTTCATGTTGGTTTTTCTTGAGAATATCACCTCGATTTCTTCATGAAAGTTGTAGGAGACATCTTAAACTACAACATACTCAAATTTGAAGTTAAATGAACAAGTAAATCCTAGTAAATCGACTAGATCTTGAAGATGATGATTCTGGTGATGTATTCCGAGACACCCGAGACTTAAAGGACTAAAATGAGGACTATACTCTGGTTATTTGACTTGGATCTCTTCATGAAACTTGTAAAGGACATATCCAAATTTCAGAGAAAAAGAAAGAGAATAGGTAGGTGAAATCTTAATATTTCGGAGATGTATACACTGGACGATGCGGTAACGGATCCAGAAGCTTCGTGAGGTTTTATAAAATAATCTTAAAAGAATTTGGCTTGGAGTTCTTCATGAGAATTGTACGAAAATGTCTTGGATATAACTCCGTAAAATTTCGTAATTTTTGGAGACCGTATGAATATTTTAATTGAGTTTCTTTGGAAACTGCGTATTCTGGTTTTATCCGAATATTATGTGCTGTTTTGTGGAAATTGTGAGATTGTGTGAAATTCAATTTGGCCATGAATTTTGCATGAAATTGTCATTCTATTGGTTTGTTTAATGGTCGCTTGAATTTTTATAATTTTGGGAATTTATAGATATTGAATTTAATATTTATTTATTAAAAAATAATAATATATAATATAAATAATAATAAAAATGTAAAATAGATTATTTTATTGGCCATAAATTCCATCAAATTTATTAATAAATAATTATACATTGTCACATGTATGATGAGATATTGGTGTATGTATGACATTGAATTGTGATGCACGTGTAAATGCTATGTCAAGTATGACTTGATTGATGTCACGCCATATGCCATGTTAAATTGAGATCAAAATAATGGTAAATGTGGATAATGGGAAATGAGGAAAGGGTTGTGGTAGAGGATGATGGCCATAATGTATAGAGATGCATTGCCGGAATTCCCTGGGAGATTCAGGATGCCCGGAACGTGGGGGTGCCGGAAACCGTATCGGAGGTCTTTGCCCGAAGGGAATGCCTCGCGATGCCAGGATTGGGGTGCGAGATGCTCGGCCAGGGAGTGTAAATGCCGGAATCCCTGTCAAAGGTTTCTGCCCAAAGGGAATGCCTCGTGATGCTAGTTGAGATGCGAGATGCCCGGAATGTGGGGGGCCGGATGCCCGGTGGCCTGGGAGGCTGAATGCCGGAAGCCTTGGAGGTCTTTGCCCGAGGGGATGATGAAATCAATGATTTGAGAAATGGGTGATGTGGTGATCAAATTGAAAGCAAAAAGTGGAAATTAAACCATGGCATGATATGCATGATGATATGCATGATGATATGCATGATAATGATGATGATGATGATGATATGTGATGTGAGATAATGATGATCACCCATGGCATGATATGCATGATGATATGCATGATGATGATGGTGACGATGATGATATGTGATGTGAAATAATGATGATCACCCATGGCATGACATGCATGATATGCATGATGATGATGATGATAATGATGATGATGATGATATGTGATGTGAAATAATGATGATCACCTATGACATGATATGATGATGATATATGATATGGCATGGTGATACGCATGATATGATGATGATAATGTCATGATGATGATGCCATGTGTGATATGATGATGTCATGATGATGATGACATGTGTGATATGATGATGTCATGATGATGGTGACATGTGTGATATGATGATGCCATGATAATGATGACATGTGTATGGTATGTTGGTGTAATGTATATGATGATGATGACATGTGTGTAATATAAAAATGTTATGATGACGATGATATGAGTATGACATGATAATACACATGTATGTGCTATGACTGCGGTGATGATGCATGATAGTATATACATGGCTTCAAGGTAAGTAATGCCTGCAATGCATGTATGACTTGTATGATGCAATGAGTGGTTATTGGATTCCTTTACCTGCTAAGTGGTTGTACTCACCCTTTTTGGGGACCAACATTTCAGATTAGTAGATGGATTGAGCGGTTGGATATGACCGTAAGAAGAAGGATAGTAAAGGAGGGAACTTTTGGACGCCGACACTAATCGATGGACTCTAAAGTATACGACTGTTGGAAGAGACGTCGGTCATCTTTTAAAATATAGTCAAGTATAGAAAGACTATGGCATTTTGATGTATCAACTAATGATGTCCATCAAGTTATGTAAATAAAAGTGTACGGCTTTGACTTATATAAAATGTTTAGTTAGTGTGCATCGTTTTTTGAATATAGGGAAGGGAGTTTGTTGGATGTGCTTCCGTATTTAAATTGTGTAAGGGACTGATCTAAAAGATGTAAACCCCCAGGTTGTATGGACCCACTACAATTGAAATGGTATCAGAGTGATATGTTAATAAGGAAAGTGAATGGTAAGTGAACTGTGGTGACCCTAATCGAATTGGGGGCCGTCGAGGGGTGCCACAAACACAAGGTGCCAAAACGATAGAGAATTCAGTCTAGTGTCGGCCCATGAGAATTTTCTAATTTAGTGGTGTCACCAACGATTAGCCACACATCTTTGTCGAACCAACCTATATAATCTCTAATCAATTTATGTCTGTGCCGTAATGATCTCGCGAGATGAACACAGTCGAGCAGCCGATTCCTGGTTGAATTCTCAAGTCTATTTGTCTTAAAATTTTTAATAGTTTCCCCAAATAGTCTAGTTATCTCTAAAATGATCAGTTTTGAGAATAGCCATATAGACGCGACAATAAAATGCCCGATTTATTCAATAGAAAATAAGACTGAAAATCTGGGATGTCACATTGCCTTTGAATGTCCTTCGTCAAGCTGGCACTTAAACCAAAGAAGCCCTGCGCAAGCTCCAAAAAAACACGAGGACCCTTGCTTCATCGAGCAGCTGTCGCTATGCTGCGGGATCGAAGTCCAAGGCCGACCCTAAACCCGAATTCTTCATTGTTATGAAGGGTCTCGTGAAATGCAATGCCACGGTCAAACAAACATTGAGGCACATGGACAAATTGAGCTCTAATGAGGAAGAGGGTGAAAGGGGAAAGGCGTTTGAGGAGAAAAGAGAAGGTTTATTTACAGATGATGCAAAGAGACGGTTGGCTACGATTGGAATTACGAAGGGGGGTGGGTTCAATAGCTCATATAACATTTTAAGTTCATTCTTACATTTTCTTTCCATTTTGAGATTGAGTAGTTTTATAAGTGGTTTGTCTTTTTTATGAAACTGGAAGGCGAAATTATTTTTTAACATGAGTGACACTTAATGTGGTAAGGCGCTCATAATTGTGCTTTAATTTCTTTCCATGATGGTGATATCTCCTTTCCTGGTTTAATAGAGGAGCAATATTATTTATCCGCCAGGGCTTTGCCTTTGAATGTCCTTCCTCAAGCTGGCACTTAAACCAAAGAAGCCCTGCGCAAGCTCCAAAAAAACACGAGGACCCTTGCTTCATCGAGCAACTGTTGCTATGCTGCGGGATCGAAGTCCAAGGCCAATCCTAAACCCTAATTCTTCATTGTTATGAAGGGTCTCGTGAAATGCAATGCCACGGTCAAACAAACATTGAGGCACATGGACAAATTGAGCTCTAATGAGGAAGAGGGTGAAAGGGGAAAGGCGTTTGAGGAGAAAAGGGAAGGTTTGTATACAGATGATGCAGAGGGACGGTTGGCTGCGATTGGAATTACGGAGGGGCAGGATTCGTGGTCATTTTTTCTTGATCAGGCAACGATAAATGCGATAAGGGCGGAGAGAGAACAACTGAGGCAATCGCAGGCAGCTGCACCTAACTATACTTTGCTGGATGGAGGGTGTAATCATGGCACAGCTGAGGGGCGAATCGCCATGTTCAAAGGTAAGATTGAGGGTGGAAAGAAAGGTGTTTTCGAGAGTTTTGACAATAGGGCAGTGGATGTGCCGTTGAGAAAAGAGACTGAACTTGAGGACGATGAAGACGAGATAGGGGGGAGGAGCAGTTTAGGAAGGGATTAGGGAAGAGAATGGATGATGGAACTATGAGGGAAGTATCTTTACCGGTAACAGCAGTATTGTTCCTGCAATGCTTAATGTGCAGCAGCCACAAAAGTTTGCATATACACTTCCTGCAGTGGGTTATGGTCCTGCACCAAGCATTGGGGCAGTTGCCCCTTCTCTGCCAAGCATAGGAGGGGTGATGGTTGCTGGGCAGGGGTTGGATTTTATGTTGCTTCTACAGCGAGCTGAGCTTGCTATGAAGGCTCTGTGCGATTATGCTAGAAGGCTGGAGGTAATGTGTTTCGTTTGTTCCCTTTTCTTCCAATAATGTTAAATCAGATCCCCCTTTCTTCTCAATAGAGGCAATCCATCGTTTGGCCTGATGTAGAAAGAAAACACTTTTCTCCTTGAAGTTGGAAGACCTAATTATGTGTATGATTCTTTTGCTTTCTGTCAGTAATCACATAGCAAAACCTTGTCATCTTTGGCAAAGACCGATGACAATTTTTCTTCCTCATTGTTGAATATCATTGCACTTGAGAAGTCTATGTCTGCTGTTGGTGGGCGTGCATCTTTATGCAAAAGCTTCATGACTATATTTTTGTTTTATGTAAGTTGTTGCAGGTGTGGTTTTATTTTGTTCATCTTTTTACCCATACCCTTTAAACCATCTTTGTTAATTTTTTTTTTTATCCGTATAGGAAAGGTTAAAGCTCTATGGTGCTGATGGTTTCTGTGCCCACCAGCAAGCAATCAACACGGCAACTCAGCGCAAGATTACGGGTCACTTGATCTTCCCTGCATGTGTTTGACCTTTGCAAGTTTCGTCAGAAGTCTCCGGCGATGAATGTATTCAATTTCACTTTGGCTTCATCAAATGCTTTGCAAATGTCAATCGGGGTGGCAGGTGGTGGAATTAATTAGGTTTGAGCTCGACATGTTTAAACTTCATAGACAAGCAAATGAAGATCATAGCCATCTGGGGATGAGAGTTGTTCTTAAATACACTATGTGCTCGGATGATAGCCAAGCCTAAATCCAGGTCGTGGATATTTGTTTGCCCCCAGGAAATCAGTAAACTTTCTACGCAAGAAACAAGTGAGGAGTTGCATGAAATACTTTCTCTTAATTCTTAAATCATAGTATGTCACACATCAATTATCAAAGAGCAATGACTTTTTGGTTGCCGCAGATTTTTGTTTGAATGTGACTGGATAGAATTGAACCTTCCAAATCTTGTGAGGTTTGAATTCACATAAGATTTCAATGTGCAACAATCTGGGCAGTAAAACTATTCTGCGATTGAAAGACGCCATGCTTTGCCCGTCAAAAGGAAGATGACGTGGTGGGCTTACACAATACTCTCCTAGTCATGTGGACAAGGACATAATTCAACAAAGATCACCATAATGATTTACTCAGGCAAAAACTCCAAAATTAGGGACCTCTCTAATTAACAAAAGAGCAAGAGGATGAATCTACGGTACAAAAAAGAAAAAGAAAAAAAAGAAACGAAATGATATTGTCACTAAGTACACCAAAGATGGAGTAGCCCTCATTAGTCAGCATCAGGAGAGGGATCCTTCTCATTATTGAGAGAAGTATCCATTGGCTGTTTTCTTTTTCCCTGACTTTATATTAATTAACATGAACCGATTCCATCAAGGGCCAAGAAACAAAAGGCCGCAATGTGGCATCCCAAAAATTCAAGTCATCCTCTAGAGAAATTAAAGCCTATAATTAGGTAATGAAATTACCTATGGTCTATGTGCTAGCCATTAGTTTTCTTAAGGCTAGGAGTTATTGTGCTTGTGTTTATAAATTTTGAATTTAGGACTATAGGATAAATTAATAATTTATGCTTGGCCATGTACTTTATAAATTAAATTTCAATGAACAAAAATGCCCAAAGACTTTGGCCAAGATGAAATTGGAATTTAAAAATATTTATTAGAAGGAATTCAAAAAAAAAAAAGAGAAAAAGGGGATTATTTTCGAATGGGCCTTGGACCCATTGGCCTAGAGCTTGATGGGCCAAGCTTGTCGGCCCATTAGGGCCCAAGAGGGAGCTCGACCAGCCCAAGGGGAGTGGCCGGATGGGCCTAAGCCCAAGCCCAATCAAATTCAAATTTAAAACCCAATATGACAAGTGGCGCAAAGAAGGGCATGCATTGGCCTAGACTAGGATGCCATGCATTGGTCCATTTAGGAGGCAAGCAATGATGAGAAGATGGGGATATAAAAGGAGTTAGGAGAGAGAAATGGCCGGCTACTTGCTCCATTTCGTCCAAAGAAAGGGTGAGAAAGAGAGAGAGTTTGAGAGAAAGGGAGAGAAGCCGAGAGGGAAGGAGGCGGAGCCGGAGAGGTGGGCCGTTTGTTCGCCGTCCGATCGTCGCCGTTCTTCGTCGTTTGTTCACCTTTAAGGCAAGTGGGGTCCTTAACTTCTCTTGCATGTCTGTTTTGTTGGTTGCATGTTCGGTTTTAGGTGTGATTTGGGCGAAAAACCGAGGTAAGGGTTGGATGTGTTCAAGCTATGTGACTGTTTTCGTTCGGTTTGTGGTAGTCAGTATCTTAGTCGAGCTTGCATGTGTATTTGGAGTGCGATTTTGGCTTCGGTGTCTTCATGAAAGTTGAAGCTAACATCTTGTAGTATGACATACTCGAGTTTCATGGAAAACGATGGTGATATGTGGGGTCAAAAGCTCTGTTATACGGAGACCTCAGATCTGCGAAATCTTCACTGACCTTTTGTTGATTTCTTGTTTGCATGTTGATTTCTGCTGGAGATCTCACTTTGCGGTCTTCTTGAAAGTTGTAGGAAACACATTAAGCTACAACATACTCAAATTTGAAGCAAAAATAACAAGTATAACTTGGTGAATCTGTTAGATCTTGGAGATGGTTGATTCTGGTGAGGTGTACCGAGACACCCGAGACTTCATGGGTCAAAATGGTGACCATAATCTGGTTATTTGACCTAGATCCCTTCATGAAAATTGTAAAGGACACATTTTTATATAATATACTTAAATTTCAGAAGGAACGAAAGAGATTTGATGGGTGAAATCTAAGAAATACGGAGAAGTGTGTTCTGGACGAAACGGTAGTGGTTCCAGATGCTTCGTAGGGCTATGGAAATTAATCTAAAAATAATTTGGCTTAAAGTCCTAAATAAAAAAGGTACGAAAATGTGTTGGCTATCACCCTGTAAAGTTTCGTAATTTTTGAAGACCGAATGGGTATTTTAATTTAATTTATTCGGAAACTGTGCAGTGGGTTTAAATCCGAGAATTTTAGGATGTTTTTGGAGGAAATTGTGAAATTGTGAAAAATACAACTTGGCCACGAATTTTATATAAAATTGTGATCCTATAAATGATTTTTTGAATATTATGATTTTGTAAAAATCATAAATATTAAATATTTATTTATGAAAATAAATAAATATAATAAAATAATAATAAAATGATGAAATAATAAAATAGATTTTTATTTGGCCATGGATTCAATTCCATTTGTGTGGCACTTGTGCGATGAGGTCTTTGTACATGCATTAAGTTGAAATGCTTATGTGATTAAGCTATGACATGTGCATGACACGTGAATTGAAATGCTTATGTGATTAAGCTATGACATGTGCATGACACGTGAATTGAAATGCTTATGTGATTAAGCTATGACATGTGCATGACATGTGAATTGAACTGCTTATGTGATTAAGCTATGACATGTGCATAACATGTGAATTAAGATGCAAGTGTGATATGTTTGATGCCATGCCAAATTGCCATGTTAAATTGAGATAAAAGATAAATGTGGATGAGAATGAGGTTGTGGTGGAGGATGTTGTCTGGTGGCCTGGTGGCGTAATTCCAGAGATTCCCTGGGAGTTTCAGGATGCCCGGAATGTGGGGGGGCGGAAGTCTGGTTGTATCTTGGATACATGCCCGAAGATTCCTCGCGACACCAGGATTGGGGTGCGAGATGCCCGGCTAGAAGGGTAAAGGCCGGAAGTCTGGTTGTATCTTGGATACATGCCCGGAGGTTCCTCGTGATGCTAGTTGGGATGCGAGATGCCCGGAATGTGGGGGGCCGGATGCCCGGTTGTATCTTGGATACATGCCCGGAGGGTTTTTCTCGCATGAGATGCGAGTGTAAAATATGAGATGAAATTGATGAATCGAGGAAGGGTGATGTGGTGATCAAATTTAAAGATAAAGATGAAAATTAACTCATGGCATGATATGGATGATGATATGCATGATGATGATGATGATAATAAGTGATGTGATGATGTCATGATAAGAATGACATGTATGATATAATGATGCCATGATGATGATTATGATGATGACATATGATGATGATGGCATGTGATGTGATATAATGATCACCTATGATAATATATGCATGATGATGCATGATGATGATGATGTCATGTGATGTGATATAATGATCACCTATGATAATATATGCATGATGATGCATGATGATAATGATGTGATGTGATATGATGATCACCTACGATAATATATGCATGATGATGCATGATGATGATGGCATGTGATGTGATATGATGATCACCTATGTTAATATATGCATGATGATGCATGATGATGCATGATGATGATGGCATGTGATGTGATATGATGATCACCTATGTTAATATATGCATGATGATGCATGATGATGATGATGTGATGTGATATGATGATCACCTATGATAGTATATGCATGATGATGCATGGGGGTGATGTGTGATGTGACATGACGGTCATCCGTGGTATGATATGCATGATGAAATGCATGATGATGATAATGATGTATGATATACCATGATGATGATGATGATATATATGATGTGATGATGCATGATATGCATGGTTACAAGGTAAGTGATGCTTGCAACGTGTGATGATATGTATGATGCATTGGAATGTTATTGGATTTCCCTATCTGCTGAGTGGCTGTACTCACCCCTTTTGGGGACCAACATTTCAGATTAGTAGATGGTTTGAACGGTTGGATGTGACCGTGAGGAGGAGGATAGCAAGGGAAGGAGCTTTTGGACGCCGACACTGATCGATGGACTTAAAGTGTATAATTGTTTGAGGAAACATCGATCATCTTTTGGAGTGTAGCCGAATATAAAAGACTACGGCATTTTGATGTACCGATGAATGATGTCCATCTGATTTAATAAAAGTGTACGGCCTTTACCTATAAAAGTTTAGTAGGTGTGCATCGATTTCTAAATGTAGGGACGGGAATTGTTGGATATGCTTCCGTTATGTAAATTGCGCAAGGGACCGTTAATAAAAGATGTAAACCCCCATGGTTGTATGGACCCGCTGCAATTAAAAATGGTATCAGAGTGACTTGTTATTTGCGAAAGAAAAAGGAAAAGCGAGCTGTGGTGACTCTAGCGGATCGGGGGCCGTCGAGGGGTGCCACAGCCTTTGTTGGTATCGGAGCTATGGTTTATTTGGAGTGATAAGGAGCCTCAGATGGAAATGAGGATCGAATGATGCACACCATAGGAAATAAAACGGAATAATTGAATAACGGGTGATGAGAATTCACTCGTAGATCCCTAGTAATTAGTTTTGAGTTGTCTTTAGGTACCAGTAACATGTATATGTTACTTATGTGATAGTAGTAGTTGCTTTGAATAGAGATAGTGAGTCTCAGATTATTCTTGAGGCAATGCTTGGAAATTTCAGGAAGGTCATGGTACGAGCTGGAAGTGCTCATCCATCGAGGGCTGAAGCCTCTGCTGCAAGGGCTGAACCCTAAATGGAAGATATCCTGCAAGCATTGGCCAATATTGGAAATATGATGGAAAGGCAAGTGCAGCAACAACCCGGAGTGGAACGTCGTCCTCAGGGACTGGTGGAACAATTCCTAAAGTTGAAACCACTTAAGTTTAGTGGGATGGGAAGTCCTGAGGAGGCAGAACAATGGATCGATGGAATGGAACGAATTTTCCGGTTGTTGGACTGCGTGTGATCTTTGAGAGAAAATAGTTTTAGCGAGTACCACTGGAGGGAAATGCAAAGTTTTGGTGGAGAGCCTCGAAGGATATGATCTTTCCACCAGGTACTGATGTGAACTGGGAAGAGTTTGTTAGGGCTTTCAATAGGAAGCATTTCTCTGATTGTGCCAAGGATAGGAAGATCACTGAATTTGTTCAGTTAGAACAAAAGGAGGCGACAAAGAGACCAAAGTATGAGGCAAAATTTTCTGAATTGTCTAGATATGCTCCTAGGTTGGTTGAGGATCGAGAGGAAAAGGCTAAGAGATTCCTAAAAGGATTAAGAACTGATATTAGAAAACAACTAGTGCCTCTAAATATAAGGGATTATAATGAGATTTATGAGAGGGCACAGTTGGTGGAGCAAGAGTTAGTGAGGGAGCAATCAGAACCTAAGAAGCAGATGACCTTTAATGATGTTCGAAGGGGTAAGAGACCCTATCCTGGTCAAGGTCAGACCTGGGAATCTAAGAAGAGGAATAATTTTGGGAATTCTAGAAAGGTCAAGAGTGGCCCGATTCTAGGAAGAGTACCCTATCAAGGTAACATTTGTCAGAGATGTGGTGGACAACATGGACCAGGACCCTGTAATGATCGATTGAAATGTTTTGGCTGTGGGCAGAGAGGTCACTTTAAGAAAGATTGTCCACAAGGAAGGTCGCAGCCGAATGTCAGCTCGGTGCGACAGGTACAACAAAGTACTGGTGGACCAAATTTACCAAGGAATCCACAAAGGCCGCCACCACAAGGAAGGGTGTATACGGTCACTCAAGAGGAAGCAAGAGCTTCCAAAAGTGTTATCTCAGGTATGATTTTGATAGGGGGATGAGAAGGTATATGCATTATTTGATGTGAGTGACATGCATTCAATTGTGTCCGAAAAATATAGATGATTGTGAGGAGTAGGAACAAATCTCTAGATATGCCTCTTTGTGTTTTCTACATCACTGAAAGATGTGTTGTTATCTACATTGGCATGTGAGATGAATGAGATAACCCTAGGGGAATGAGATCTAGAAATGGACTTGATAATGATAGTTATGTATGACTTTGATGTCATCGTAGGAATGGACTAGCTCTGTAAGCAATGGACTAGGATGAATGATCTCCCGAGATAGTACTTACTCGTGTGCTAAAGATAAAACCGTGAGGCTAAGAATGTGATAAGCCAAAACGGATAATAACTCTATAAGTTAATCCCTATTGAAATGAGACCCTTCAGTAGATGTGTAGTTCGGGTTCGAACCAGGTGAAAGCTGGTGTACCTGTAACGTCCCAGTTTCATGAGGGTGGGGAGTGGACGCCGAGGTCAGAGGACCTGAACAAGGAGCTGCTCCTGGCAGGCTTCTAGAATGGCAAAAGGGGACAGGAGTGAACCGAACTATGAACTGAACTGGAAAGGTAGTGTTTCTGGGATAATTTTATCAGAGTGGCGCAGCTGAAGCATGGTTAAGCTTGTAGAACTCTTGTTTGTGAAAGAGAAAGATGGATCGATGCGCTTGTGTATTGGTTATAGGCAGCTGAATCAGGTGACCATTAAGAATAAGTACTCATTACCTAGAGCTAATGACCTATTTGACCAATTGCAAGGAAGTTTGGTCGTTAATTGACTTGGGATCAAGATATCAATTAAGGATTGAGAAGGAAGACATTTCTAAGATTGCATTTAGGACTCGCTATGGACACTACGAGTTCCTAGTTATGCTATTTGGATTGACGAATGCCTTAGCTGCATTCATGGACTTAATGGATAGGATACTTAAGCCTTATTTGGATTTAATTGTGATTGTCTTCATTTGATGATATCTTGATATATTCTAAAGGACCTAAAGAGCGTGCGTAGCATCTAAGCGTAGTGCTGCAAGCAAGGCTTAAGAAGTGAATTATAAATTTGAGGATTAAGTTATGATCATTTGAGCTAAGTAGCGACTTCCTACTAAAGGATCTCATTGGAAGTCTTGATGTATTTCATGAAGGTATTTAATATGTATAGATTGATCTTAGAAGTCATGAGTTTGAGTGGTCATACGAGATATGAAATTATTTGTGATTTATATATTGGAATAATAGGTTTAATTGACGATGATCAACTTTTAATTTTAGGTGATGATCTCAGTTTGAAAGGATTTGGTGGAATTAGTGAATATGATCATTTGTGGTTATAGTCTTTTCAAGGTGAAATGGTGGAAGTTCAAATTGTGGATTTGGTGAATGATTAGTTTAAGTGATGATCATTTAGGATGAGATCTGAGATATATTCGGTGGAAACTAGACAAGTTTTATTTTGGTGGATTGTCGATCTTTGAATTGAATGAGTCTTGGTGGACTATAGATATTTGAATCGAAGGAATGATGCTATATTTTAGGCTTGAATCTATGTTGCAGTGAATGCATAGTGAATGTCTTTGCTGGACTGAACCAAATGAGTTATTGGTGGTGACGATTTTGATGGTTCTAGGCTTCTATTGGTGGTGACTAAGGTATAGGAATGATTCGGCTAAATGGTGTGTTAGATTGGAAACACTTGAGTTTGGATGTTTTCAAAGCTCTAAGATTTTGCATGCAAACTACTTTGAAAATCTTAAGGTCGGAATTGAGTTTGATGACTCGCTGATGCGTTGATTTCGGTACTTCAAGAAATGCTTATGGTTTTTGGAGAAAATTATCACCTGTACATTTCAAGTTTTGAACTTCAATCGAAAAGCAGATTTTGATTGTGAACTGTTTTAGAAAATCCCTTGAATTTCATCAAAATTTATGAGTACTGTGACACCGTGCCCAAATGTTTTAAGAAATGTTTTCTATTTCAAAGAATTCTGAACTTTTTATAGAAAACATTCCAACCCATTGGAGTTGGGATTGAGATTGGAATTTGCTAACATACCGATTCAAATTTACTAAGGGTTTTGATAAAGTATTTTATCTTGTGCCGTGATGCAAGTACGACTCAAGGCTTTACACGTGAATCTCGAAAAGCATTTGAAATTTAAACGTGATCATGGATTTTATAAAATTGGTATCATGCTTTGATTTTGTGAATTGGTTTCAACAATATGAAATTTACCTATTTTCAAATACTATCATTGTTATACTACTATGTCTTTGGAATCCCTATTTCACATCGTAAAGTGGAATTTTCGAGAACTCAAAGGATTTTCCACATTGGTGATTTGAAAACGTTTTGACATTGAAATGACATATGATTTCAAAGCTTGCTGTTGTTGTTGAATGCCTTTGAAAACCTTAGTTTGTATTGTTTGATTTCATGAAGGAAGATTCTCAAGCATTCAAAAGAAATTTCAGATGTGGTTATTGTTTTAAAACTGTTTATGATGTTGAGATAAACTAAGATATGTTAAGAGCTTGCAACCTAGACTTTAGAGGTAGTATCAACCCGACCCTAGTTGCATACTTGATCATGAAGCCATCAAAATAGATGAGAAAGTGAGGTACATTGAAGAGCCTGTGCAAGTATTGGATTGAAAGAAACAAATTCTCAGGACCAAGAGAATTCCTTTGGTTAAGATATTATGGCAATATCATGATGTGGAGGAAGCCACATGGGAGAGTGTAGAGGAGATGAGAGAAAGGTACTCTCACTTATTTCAAGAGACATAGGGAATGTCTAATTTCGAGGACGAAATTCTCTAAGGAGGGGAGAATTGTGGCATCCCAAAAATTCAAGTCATCCTCTAGAGAAATTAAAGCCTATAATTAGGTAATGAAATTACCTATGGTCTATGTGCTAGCCATTAGTTTTCTTAACGCTAGGTGTTATTGTGCTTGTGTTTATAAATTTTGAATTTAGGACTATAGGATAAATTAAAAATTTATGCTTGGCCATGTACTTTATAAATTAAATTTCAATGAACAAAAATGCCCAAAGACTTTGGCCAAGATGAAAATTGGAATTTAAAAATATTTATAGAAGGAATTCAAAAAAAAAAAAAAGAGAAAAAGGGGATTAAATTCGAATGGGCCTTGGACCCATTGGCCTAGAGCTTGATGGGCCAAGCTTGTCGGCCCATTAGGGCCCAAGAGGGAGCTCGACCAGCCCAAGGGGGAGTGGCCGGATGGGCCTAAGCCCAAGCCCAATCAAATTCAAATTTAAAACCCAATATGACAAGTGGCGCAAAGAAGGGCATGCATTGGCCTAGACTAGGATGCCATGCATTGGTCCATTTAGGAGGCAAGCAATGATGAGAAGATGGGGATATAAAAGGAGTTAGGAGAGAGAAATGGCCGGCTAGTTGCTCCATTTCGTCCAAAGAGAGGGTAAGAAAGAGAGAGAGTTTGAGAGAAAGGGAGAGAAGCCGAGAGGGAAGGAGGCGGAGCCGGAGAGGTGTGCCGTTCGTTCGCCGTCCGATCGTCGCCGTTCTTCGTCGTTTGTTCACCTTTAAGGCAAGTGGGGTCCTTAACTTCTCTTGCATGTCTGTTTTGTTGGTTGCATGTTCGGTTTTAGGTGTGATTTGGGCGAAAAACCGAGGTAAGGGTTGGATGTGTTCAAGCTATGTGACTGTTTTCGTTCGGTTTGTGGTAGTCAGTATCTTAGTCGAGCTTGCATGTGTATTTGGAGTGCGATTTTGGCTTCGGTGTCTTCATGAAAGTTGAAGCTAACATCTTGTAGTATGACATACTCGAGTTTCATGGAAAACGATGGTGATATGTGGGGTCAAAAGCTCTGTTATACGGAGACCTCAGATCTGCGAAATCTTCACTGACCTTTTGTTGATTTCTTGTTTGCATGTTGATTTCTGCTGGAGATCTCACTTTTCGGTCTTCTTGAAAGTTGTAGGAAACAAATTAAGCTACAACATACTCAAATTTGAAGCAAAAATAACAAGTATAACTTGGTTAATCTGTTAGATCTTGGAGATGGTTGATTCTGGTGAGGTGTACCGAGACACCCGAGACTTCATGGGTCAAAATGGTGACCATAATCTGGTTATTTGACCTAGATCCCTTCATGAAAATTGTAAAGGACACATTGTTACATAACATACTTAAATTTCAGGAGGAACGAAAGATATTTGATGGGTGAAATCTAAGAAATACGGAGAAGTGTGTTCTGGACGAAACGGTAGTGGTTCCAGAAGCTTCGTAGGGCTATGGAAATTAATCTAAAAATAATTTGGCTTAAAGTCCTTAATGAAAAAGGTACGAAAATGTGTTGGCTATCACCCTGTAAATGTTCGTAATTTTTGAAGACCGAATGGGTAATTTAATTTAATTTATTCGGAAACTGTGCAGTGGGTTTAAATCCGAGAATTTTAGGATGTTTTTGGAGGAAATTGTGAAATTGTGAAAAATACAACTTGGCCACGAATTTTATATAAAATTGTGATCCTATAAATGATTTTTTGAATATTATGATTTTGTAAAAATCATAAATATTAAATATTTATTTATGAAAATAAATAAATATAATAAAATAATAATAAAATGATGAAATAATAAAATAGATTTTTATTTGGCCATGGATTCAATTCCATTTGTGTGGCACTTGTGTGATGAGGTCTTTGTACATGCATTAAGTTGAAATGCTTATGTGATTAAGCTATGACATGTGCATGACACGTGAATTGAAATGCTTATGTGATTAAGCTATGACATGTGCATCACATGTGAATTGAACTGCTTATGTGATTAAGCTATGACATGTGCATCACATGTGAATTAAGATGCAAGTGTGATATGTTTGATGCCATGCCAAATTGCCATGTTAAATTGAGATAAAAGATAAATGTGGATGAGAATGAGGTTGTGGTGGAGGATGTTGTCTGGTGGCTTGGTGGCGTAATTCCAGAGATTCCCTGGGAGTTTCAGGATGCCCGGAATGTGAGGGGGGCGGAAGTCCGGTTGTATCTTGGATACATGCCCGGAGATTCCTCGCGACACTAGGATTGGGGTGTGAGATGCCCGACTAGAAGGGTAAAGGCCGGAAGTCTGGTTGTATCTTGGATACATGCCCGGAGGTTCCTCGTGATGCTAGTTGGGATGCGAGATGCCCGGAATGTGGGGGGTCGGATGCCCGGTTGTATCTTGGATACATGCCCGGAGGGTTTTTCTCGCATGAGATGCGAGTGTAAAATATGAGATGAAATTGATGAATCGAGGAAGGGTGATGTGGTGATCAAATTTAAAGATAAAGATGAAAATTAACTCATGGCATGATATGCATGATGATATGCATGATGATGATGATGATAATAAGTGATGTGATGATGTCATGATAAGAATGACATGTATGATATAATGATGCCATGATGATGATTATGATGATGACATATGATGATGATGGCATGTGATGTGATATAATGATCACCTATGATAATATATGCATGATGATGCATGATGATGATGATGGCATGTGATGTGATATAATGATCACCTATGATAATATATGCATGATGATGCATGATGATGATGATGTGATGTGATATGATGATCACCTACGATAATATATGCATGATGATGCATGATGATGATGGCATGTGATGTGATATGATGATCACCTATGTTAATATATGCATGATGATGCATGATGATGCATGATGATGATGGCATGTGATGTGATATGATGATCACCTATGTTAATATATGCATGATGATGCATGATGATGATGATGTGATGTGATATGATGATCACCTATGATAGTATATGCATGATGATGCATGGGGTGATGATGTGATGTGACATGATGGTCATCCGTGGTATGATATGCATGATGAAATGCATGATGATGATAATGATGTATGATATACCATGATGATGATGATATATATGATGTGATGATGCATGATATGCATGGTTACAAGGTAAGTGATGCTTGCAACGTGTGATGATATGTATGATGCATTGGAATGTTATTGGATTTCCCTATCTGCTGAGTGGTTGTACTCACCCCTTTTGGGGACCAACATTTCAGATTAGTAGATGGTTTGAACGGTTGGATGTGACCGTGAGGAGGAGGATAGCAAGGGAAGGAGCTTTTGGACGCCGACACTGATCGATGGACTTAAAGTGTATAACTGTTTGAGGAAACATCGGTCATCTTTTAGAGTGTAGCCGAATATAAAAGACTACGGCATTTTGATGTACCGATGAATGATGTCCATCTGATTTAATAAAAGTGTACGGCCTTTACCTATAAAAGTTTAGTAGGTGTGCATCGATTTCTAAATGTAGGGAAGGGAATTGTTGGATATGCTTCCGTTATGTAAATTGCGCAAGGGACCGTTAATAAAAGATGTAAACCCCCATGGTTGTATGGACCCGCTGCAATTAAAAATGGTATCAGAGTGACTTGTTATTTGCGAAAGAAAAAGGAAAAGCGAGCTGTGGTGACTCTAGCGGATCGGGGGCCGTCGAGGGGTGCCACACGCAAATACTATGATCAAGATATACCCAAACCATTACATATTTAACATATACACCTCACACTTTTAAAATCTAAACCATCGACGATAGCTACTACATAAGGGATTCAACCGCTCTAAAGGTCCATAATATGAGGGAGCTCTCCTTCATAGTACGTAATCTCAAATGCAGCTCAAAAGTGATTGTAACCTCGAGAGTCCCTATATATATTGAAGCTGTGTTTGATTGTGAATCTCAACAGTTTGAATCACAACATCAACAAGAGGTAGAGGTAAAGATTGAATGCAGCTTGGAGTTGCTAGCTTTCCATTGATGAATGCAACAAAGACTGCGAAATTTACTTCTTTTAGTGGGTCTTGCGTCAAACAAGATAATCCAATATTCCAATTGCCAATGCTTCGATGAACGAAACACGTCTGCAAAATGCGAACCCAAATCTGATGAGAACAACTGCACTCAAAGGATAGGTGAGGTCTAGATTCACTATGATCATCATGAAACAGCAAGCCTGGAAATGAACAACCTACTCCTAAGCAATTTATCCTTCCTTCTGCTTCTAACAATGTTAGCTCTAGTCCTTTTTATTTGACGAAAAATACCCAGAATTATAGTGCCTGACCCATCACATGTTTGACCTATCTCTAATGTTTCACACTAGCTAGGTTGACTTTGTATTCACCAAATAAATGTAAACATTTTCATTGACCTCATGCAAATATAGATGCTAATGGATCCCGTCGATTCAAATTCAACTAAACCGAACATGATAGAATCATACAATTTTTCATTTTTTATGCTGACAAGTTAAAATAATGCATTTAGAGCTCTTTGAGCATCTAATCGATTCATAAGGAAAATTACTAAAAATGTCCTAAATCTATTACAATTTTTCCTATTCCTTCCTAAAGTTTTTTTTTCATCAATTCAGTTTTAAAAATTTTGCATTTGTACTAATTTAGTCTAGTAAAAAAAAAAGAAAAAGAAAAAAGGAAAATTTAATAAAAAATAAAATATTATTTAAAGAATTTTACGTTAGCGTCGCCCAAACAGCTGACCTTTGGTTGGCCTTCATGTTAGTGCTCGCCTCCCAAATTTGGTTAGATGAATTGAATTGACATAATTGTAAAAATTTTAGGATGGAATTGGCAAAAAAAAAAAAAAAAAAAAAGGACTGTTTCGGTAATTTTCCTCTGATTTATATTGGTGCGCTAGTTCCAACCTTGCAAAAACATTAAATTGAAAGAATGTGCAAGTTTACTTCTAGCTAAGTAGTTGTTGACTTGTTATGATTAAAATATAAAAATTAGAAGTCAAAAATCCAACAAGGGCTAAGTTATCTCTAGTCAGCTCGTGGAGTTCCATCCCAGCAAAGTAGAGAACAAGATTAGAAGAGTGTCAATGTCAATGTGCAGAAGTCCAGGTTACGCAATTATCAAACCAATAAAATAAAGTATTTTATATTCCATGTATTCCCCACTAGTTTGATAACAAATTTCGACATATAATGAATATTAAAATCTCTAAATGCATCATATTAACAAGGGTCAGAATTAACTCTCCTATGTCTAATTAAGATTGTAAACCCATATCAGATTATTGTCTCCAAAAATTACAATTACCATTAAATCAAGCCAAACAAAAAGGAGTTTTTTAGATTCATATTGTATTGAAATTAGGATTTTAGATCCATAAACATACTAGAAAAGACCGGTATCATTGGGAAAAACAACTTAATTATTTTCAATTTTGATGTGAAATTACAAAGAAATCTTTTCAAGGTCCTCCTATACAATGATGTACAAAAAATAGGAGAAGGGATATTGGCTAATCAAAAGTTGTCTTCCTCTGAAATTCACAATTTTTGTTGATAATAACAACTTACATATCACATATCATTTTGTAACCTTCTTTACATAACATAATTTCCCTTTTTGTTGTTGCAAGTAATATAGATCCCTTTATTTCTATTTGTCCACAAAAAAATAGCAAGCTGCCTAAGTTGATAGTACATCCTCTTTTCTATTATTAATAAATTACATAATTAGTCGCAAATTTTATTTAACGTGGGAATAATTTTCCTTTTGATAGCCACAAATCCTTTCGATCATATGACTTGTAATTTTTCACGAAAATTAAGAACCTACCCAAGTTGATAACAAATTTTTTATGCTATAAGTTATAAAATATTCTTTACTCATCCTAACTTTAGTTAAAATAAGAAAATGGAGATTGGAAGTTTGATCATTATTTTTTCAGAAATTAAAATAAGGAAGATGGAAAGCATCTCAGTTCAGCTCCGAGGTTGGTTTCCTTGTCAAAGCTCATTCTCCTCAGGGAGAGAGAAACGCAGAGAGAGAGAGAGGGGGGGGGGTGAAGGAGGAAGGAGATGGAAGTGAGAGAATCGTGCAAAACTCATCGTCGGTTAGGGTTCTTCTCCTCCTTCTTCCTCGTCGCGGCTCTGGCTTCGATCGCCACTGTCGACGCTTCCATGCACGACTACTTCAACGAGGCCCTCACCTTCCACTCCAACGCCTTCTTCTTCCACGGCGGCAGCGAGGGCCTCTGTGCCCCACGCTCCACGAACCCGCCTTCCTCCTCCTCCACGACGTCATCTCCCAACATCACGGCCGGCCCCAAGGAGAAGTCCTTCATCAGGTACGGATTCCTTCATTTCAGTGGTTTGCCGGCGTCCCGAATGGATGCTCCGTCTTCGTTTTGGTTTCCGGAACGTTGTGCTGCAGCCGCGCGATCATTTGAACTCGCTTAGATTCTATGCGGTTTGTACGTATATCCGCGGAAGAATGCAATCGGAGTCCTTTGGATGAAACGTCTCAAGTCGGCCGCGGGTTCGCTAGAGGATTTCCTATGTTTTGATTTGAGTTTTAGGGCTTAATTGGGAATTTTAGGACTCGATTGCGCTTCGTAGTCGAAGTGCGGGGCTAGATTTCATTTGTTACGTAAGGTTTAGGACTTAAAGGTGCGGGTTACTTCTCTTTTTATCGTAGATGGGGTGCTGGAATTTCTTTGTTTTACTCTGCGTCATTGACCGAGTAGAGCTTCCGCTAGAGGTCCGAGAAGTCGATGATTCGTTACAAGGTTATGATGGAAATGGCAGTTGTAGTCCCCCGACTGTTGCTTGCTGTGGAAGAACTGTTTTATAGGTCGACTGTATGTCGGGTTGTCTAAGGAAAAAAGCTTTTTCTCTATTGAAATATGGGTAACGAGTGATTTTTAAGTGCTTTGCTGCCTCTAAATTATGCTGATGTTCTTTCTATTTGATGGTTCATGTAATGTAAGCATCATATTTGGAACTCTTGGTGTGCTTACTTTCCTTTTTTTTTTTTTTTTTTTTTTTGATGTGCCAGCTACATGTTCTATAGACACGAACGCATGTGTTTGCACAATTGCTTGAACTTTGTGCATATTGTTATTGGATTGGAGACAGGCGGTATTATAGTCTCTGTTTATACATCTCTTTCGTGCAAACCCTCATCAATCTCGGTTTGAAGGTTTTCCCTATGATTATTGATATTGATTTGATTTCTTTATCTTGATTCCCCAACTTAGGCCTAATGATGTCGCCTTCATAAGGCGAAAGGAGTCTGCTGATGCACAAAATGGAATGCAAGAGAATAGTGGCTCGGTGGAGGCTATCATACTTGATATAAAAGATCGGAAGTGCTTATTTGAAATCTAATATGATATGTTGCACTCCGCAGTTGGCTGATGAGAAAGCCTGTAAATTTGGTCAATTTATTATTCAGAGAAACCCAGATAACCCCGAATGGCCTAGACGTATGACAACTTCCTTTGCTGGAGAAATCAAGAAACAAAGATGGATAGTGTGACTGTCGAGATCAATAAGACAGGGATGTACTACTTGTATTTTATGTTTTGTGATCCACATCTCAACTGTACCATAATTAAAGGGAAGACAGCATGGAGAAATCCAAGCGACTGCTCGAATTTTGTCAGGCTTGGCCATGCACACTCGAGCTTCCAAACATTGTTTCGTCAGCAAAGTTTAGCACTGGAGATGCCATCAAAGTAAAGCGTAACAGTGACTCTAGTTTGTTGCCTTTATAATGTGCTCTCAGGTTCTTTGAAGGAAAAACAAAACCGACATCGGGACCGGGGGGGGGGGGGGGGGGAAGTTTTCAGGAAAAAGGAAAAACCAACCATAATCGCGCAAAGCGACGGAGGCTGCGGAAAAGCTAGAGGTGATGAAGCATTGATTAGAGACGTTCGTCTCAGATGGTGCAGACAATTTCTGCATCATGGCTACCAGCACAGCCATCTGAGCTTCAAACCGATGGGCCAAACGGAAGATAATAGATATACAGCCTCTTCGAGAGAAGATGATCAAGAGGAAGCTTTCTAGCCATGTGGTGGGAGATCTGAGACCAAAGGCGGGGAGTTGAAAAAAGGTGGTGCAGTAAGGCTGTTGAAAGTTCAGACCCAAACCTAAAAGCGCTGGGTTGGAGATTAATATCGGCGAGTTTGACGAAACTCAAGCGGCTGTGGCCGAACTTGAAGACTCGAGCAGCCATGTCAGCCATGGCCGCAAGCATAGTGAAACTGGAGTGGCCATGGCCAGAGCGGTGGTGGCTGGTGGTCGAGAGTGGTGGTTTTAATATTTTTAGCTTTTTTTAAATAACTTTAAAATAATTCTTATCCTTTCTTTATTTTTTTTCAATCTTTTTATCATTCTTCTTTTAAATTTTAATTTTTTGTTTTCTAACAAGGCACATGGCTTTAGAAAGTGATAAAAATTGTCAGGCCAGTACATTTAATTCGGATGAAATTAATGATTTACTTGATTACACAAATTTGAGAAGTTTTTTGAATTTAATTATATATAATTTTAAAAAATAAGTATTTTTGTTTTTTTATTTATTTTTCTTTCTTTTTAGAAGCACTGGGGTTGGAGATTAATATCAGCAAGTTTGACGAAACTCAAGCGGCTGTGGCCGAACTTGAAGACTCGGCCAATCATGTCAGCCATGGCCACAAGCTTAGTGAAACTGGAGTGGCCATGGCTAAAAGCGATGGTGGCTGGTGGTCGAGAGTGGTGGTTTTAATATTTTTATCTTTTTTAAAATAACTTTACAATAATTCTTATCCTTTCTTTATTTTTTTAGAATCTTTTTATCATTCTTCTTTTAAATCTTGATTTTTTGTTTTCTAACAAGGCACATGGCTTTAGAAAGTGATAAAAATTGTCAGGCCAGTACATTTAGTTTGGATGAAATTAATGAATGACTTGATTACACAAATTTGAGAGGTTTTTGAATTTAATTATATATAATTTTAAAAAATCAGTATTTTTGTTTTTTTAATTTATTTTTCTTTCTTTTTCTGTCCTCTTCATCTTCTTCTCGGTGCCGTCTTTCTTTTCGTTCTTTTTTATTTGTTTTTATACTATGCTGACTAGCTACTAGGCGAGGCGATCTCGGCTTCTTGCCCCTGGCCAGCAAGACTGGCCTTGCCCGGATCTGGCTGGCCTCCAACAACAACCACGGGATATCAAGAATCCTCCAGCGCCAAGAGCGTTGTGCTGCCACAAGAACACAAACGCAAAGGGGGCAATCCACACCACGGAGAGAACTATCTTGTGCAAGGAGACACAAGGCCTAGGGTTTCCACCATAGCTAGACGAGGTAGAGTTGATTTTGTGCATGAAATTCAATTCAACTGTGAAACGTGAGCTCGATTTAGAGAGCGAGAGAGTACCTACGAATTGAGAGGAGTAATTGAGTGAGCTCTAAGATGGGAGATCATTTGCGGAAATGGCGATGGCTGAGGGCGAGGCAACATGATGGTTTGGGCCAAGTCAAACTCGCTGGCAGCAAGCGAGGCCACATTGCCCAATTGTGGATGAGCCTCGCTCATAGCCACGATGATCTCTTTTAGGTCTAGGCGAGGACTTCACGGCCCTCATCTAATGGCCAATGAGCTTTGACAACCCTTGCTAGTCATAGTAAAAAAGAAATAGAAAAAAAGGGAAAAGAGGAAAAAAATGAACGAAGAAAAAAGATGAAAGAGAGAAAAATGAAAACAAAAATACTCAAAAATGCCCCCATCATGCTTTCGAAAAGTGGCACATGAAGTTCACATGCTCACTCAAGCCCTTATAAGAGACTTAGTGATTGCTTCAAGCTATTATTAACACTAAGTGATCGCTTTAAATCCTTTTTTGAGAAAAAATTCACTTGGGATCCTTTATGAAAAATGGCCGTTTCAAGCTTTTATTAAAATTTATCTTTATTTGGATGTTTCTTTTTTTTTTTTTGGGGGGGGGTGGGGAGGGAGTTTTCTTTTTACGTATCCCGAGATTGTGAACTTTCTTGCAAACAATACAAAGAAAGATTTCTTCTAATTTTGGTTGCAATATTTGATTGTACTCTTGTAGATCTTAGTAACTTTCTTATGCAGCTAACCTGCTCGATTGCTAGTTGATATGGCTAGTAAAAGTACTTAGAGGGGGCTGAATAGGTGTAAAGAGTAATTTCTCATGATAATCGCACAATACTAGACAATTGATAGAATTGAGACAATTGATTCTCAACAAACAACAATCAAAATAAGACTGAGAATAGGGAAGAGAAAATTGAACGCAAGGTTTATAGTGGTTCGGCTTATTTCAAGCCTATGTCCACTCTTCTGCACTGACAGCCCACTGGCTAGATTCCACTATGAACAAAGAGATGTTACAGCATTGTTCTCCCTTGATTTCACAGTGTAGAAGATCTACCACACTCCCTCAAGGTATCACTAAGTATAGACTCTCTTTTGTGAATATAGTTTTGCTCAATATGAATTGACTAATAATCAAGGAGCTTCAGACTCTGGAATTTCTCTATCGTGCATCTTCTTGAACAGCTGGAACGTCTTCCTTTTGATACTCATTTATGCTATCATACCCATTGGCACTTACCAAATGAATTCTTCCAATCTTCCAGTTAGACAGAATCAATTAAGAAGAACATTCAAGCTATTAAAGGAACATGTCAATAGCCCATCAATCCTATTCACCCATACAATCAGGATCTTGGTTTCCAATAATAGAACCTTCCAAGAGTATTTCGTCAATCATTGGATCTTCAAACGATCTTAATTTCGAATAAAAGAATCCGTTATATCATACCCAGCCAAGAGATCTTCTCCAGTGGATAATACCAAATCCTCAACCAAACACTTTAGCTCTGGATCGTCTTCGTCGCTGGATTAGAGACTGTCAATGAGAATAGTCTTTAGTCTTGAGTCTTGAGTACTGAGTCTTGGGATCTGAAGGTCTTCAGACTCTAAATAGAAGGGTCTCCAATGCTCCAGACTAGACTGATATAAACGTTTTGTCAGCTTCAAAATATTCTGGAAAGATTTCTCCAACAATCTCTCCCTTTTTTATGGTGACAAAACTTTCCTGTAGATTTGAACAGCTTTGACCTGCAAAACATTACTCAAGCAATATGGATATCTCATAAAGATTAACTAGTCTGGATATTCGCAGACCTTCAGTTTAGAGTCTGAAGATTTTCTGATCACAAGACTCAAGACTCAAGACGCAAGACTCAAGACTATTTTCATTGACAGTCTTTCTAATCCAGTGACGAAGGAAATCCAGAGCCGAAGTATTTGGTTGAAGATTTAATCCTATCCTCTGGAAAAGATCTCTTGGCTAGATAAATATAACTGATTCTTTTATTTGTATCTAGATCAATTGAAGATCCGATGGTCGATGAAATATTCATGAAAGGTTCTATTCTTGGAAACCAAGATCCTGATTGTATGGGCGAACAGGATTGATGGGCTATCGTCAGGTTCCTTTAATAGCTCGAATGATCTTCCTAATTGATTCTGTCCCACGGGTAGATTGGAGGAATTCCTTTGGTAAGTGCCAACGGGTATGAAGGCATAAAGGAGTATAAAAAGAAGACGTTCTAGTTGTTTTAGTACGTGATTGATAGAGAAATTCTAGAGTCTGAAGCACCTTGATTATTAGTCGATACATTCTAAGTGAAATTGTATACACAAAGAGTGCCTATACTTGGTGATACCTTGAGCGAGTGTGGTAGATCATCTACACCGAGAAATCAAGGAAGATCAACGCTGTAACATCTCTTTGTTCATAGTGGAATCCAGCAAATAGGCTGTCAGTGCAGAAGAGTGGATGTAGGCTTGAATCAAGCCGAACCACTATAAACCGCGTGTTCAATTCTCTATTTCCTTTACTTAGTCTTACGTTGATTATTATTTGTCACAAATCCTTTAACTATCTAGTATTGTGCAATTATCAAGAAAAATCTTTTATATACCTATTCACCCCCTCTAGGAACTCGTACTAGCTATATCAATTGGTATCAGAGCTCGTGTTCTTACTTTATTTGAAGTGTTTTACTTTAGAGTAAAAGATCCATGGCTAGTATGCTAGCACCAGGACTGGTGGAAGGGCAAAGCAATACCAAACAACTCTACTTTGATGGAAAGGATTACAACATCTGGAAGAACAAGATGAAAGCTTTCTTACGATCAAAGGATCCTCTGGAATGGGACGTTATGGAAAGAGGAATTACTCCTACAGCTGCATCAGTCTCTGAAAGAGGGAAAGAAACTGTTGAGACCAGCGGAATGACTCAGGAAGAGATAATCAAGAGACAAGCACTCGATGCAAAAGCAATTTACTCTTTATATTGTGCTTTGTCACCAACTGAATATAATAGAATATCTTCTTGTGTTACAGCAAAAGAAGTATGGGACAGATTACACATCACCTATAAAGGAACATATCGAGTGAAGGAGACCAGAATTAACATTCTCCTCGGTCAATATGAAGCTTTCAAAATGAAACCAGGAGAATGTATAATTGACATGTTTAGTCGTTTTATAGATATTGTCAATGGTCTTGAGAACCAAGGACAAAAAATTTCTGATCCCATGAAGGTAAACAAGCTACTACGTGGACTCTCCAAGGATTGAAATCATATAAAGACTTCAATAAGAGAGACGCAAAGAATTATGCCACTATCTGTCGACGAGCTGATTGGAACTCTTCAGTCTTATGAAGTGGAACGAGTTAATGAAGACGAAGATCCAAACGGTAAGAAATCCATTGCATTAAAATCAAATGATGATTTTGATGATACAGATTCTGAAGATGATCTGGACGATGAGGAGCTGGCTCTTATGATAAGAAGATTCAGAAAGCTGAATAAAAAGGGAATAAGGTTCAACTCAAAGAAACAAAGTTTTCAAATACAGCAGACCAAGTCTGTAGATGATGAGGAACCAAACAAAGAGGTAGTTTGCTTCGAATGTAAAAAAAGGGACACATCAGACCCAACTGTCCTCTTCTAAAGAAGAAGAAAGGAAAAGCTGAAAAGTTTCGTAAAGCTCTCAAAGCTGAAACATGGAGTGATACAGAGTGTGAAGAAAGTGATGAAGAATATGCCAACATGTGTCTGATGGCATAATCAGACTCAGACTCAGACTCTAGATCAGACTCAGACAGTGAATTTGAGGCAAGTAATTTTAAAATTCCTGTCAAAGTTTCTAAATACATTGATGAACTGTGTTTCAGTCTTAAGACTTCTCTCAAAAAAATTTCCGAACTTAAAAAGGAAAACTCAGCTCTAAAACAAAAGGAAAATGTCTTAGAAGAAAGAATTAAAAATCTAGATTTGAATGTTTTCACTCTTAAAGAAAAGGAAGATAATATTTTGAAAGAAAATGCTCTTTTAAAAACTGACTTATCAAATATTTCAAAGAAATTTTCAATAGGGTCCGAAAAACTTGAAAAAATTCTTTCAGCTCAAAAACCTTATTTCAATAAATCCGGTCTAGGTATGACTGCAGAAAAAATTCCCTTGATTGATTTTCCTAAAGTAAAAGAAAGAATTAAGAAAAGACCGTCGAGAGAGGCTTACAAAAATCATTTCAAGAAAGTTTTTATAAAGTCTGTAAGTCGAAATGCCCTCAAGTGTTCAAAGTGTAACAGTTAGGATCACTTTGAAAAAGAGTGTCCTATGGTTTGGAAACCTATTAAGAAAGTATGGGCTAATAATGTTTATTTTACTAACACCAAATGACCCAAGAAAATTTGGGTACCAAAAAAAGCTTGAGACTCTCTTTTAAATGCAGGTCTCCGTCAAGAAAAAGGTAAAGTGGTATCTTGACAGCAGATGTTCAAGACACATGACAGGAAACTCAAATTCCTTCATAAAGCTTATTCAAGTAAATGGTGAAAAAGTTTCATTTGGAGGAAACGGCAAATGAAGTATTGTGGGATTTGGAACTGTGAAAATTGGAAATCTCATAATAAGCAATGTTTCTCTAGTGGAATGACTCAATTATAACCTTCTCAACATTAGCCAATTGTGTGATACTGGTTTCAAGATCTCCTTTCAAGAAGGAATATGTTCTGGAATCAGTAAAGACTCTACTCAGTCTTTCATGGGTCGAAGACATGGAAATATCTATCTCTTAGACGTGAAACCAAATGAATCGCAATGTCTAATCTCAATTCAAGATGAAGCAAGCTTATGGCACAGAAAGCTTGGTCATGTCAACATGAAGCAATTAGCCAAAATCTCATCAAAACAGCTTGTTCGAGGTCTACCCAAATTACCATACCAAAAGTCCGATCCATGCACACCATGTATTCTGGGAAAGTAGGTAAGAAATTCATTTAAGCCAATAAATCATGTCTTTACTAATAGTTGCTGCATATGGATCTCTTTGGACCAACCAGAACCCAGAGCATTGGAGGTAAGAAATATTGTCTAGTAATTGTGGATGATTACTCCCGCTTTACTTGGGTATATTTCCTTGCAAGTAAGTCTGAAACCCTTTCGTATTTTGAAAAATTTGCTAAAAAAGTTCAAAATGAAAAAGGTTATGTTATCTAAAGTATAAAAAAAGATCATGGAGGTGAATTTGAAAATCAAGATTTTACAAAATTTTATGATGAATCTAGCTTTAAGCATATGTTCTCTTCTCCATATACTTCAGAGCAAAATGGAGTTGTAGAAAGAAAGAATAGATCTCTTCAAGAAATGACTAGAACTCTTTTAATCGAAAGTAAGATTTCTTCACAATTTTGGGCTGAAGCTATTTCAACAGCGTGCTATATCATTAATAGAGTCTTCTTAAGACCTATTCTAGAGAAAACTCCTTATGAGTTATTCAAATGTAAGAAACCTATTGTTTCATACTTTCATGTGTTCGGTTGCAAATGCTTTATCTTGAAAAATGCTAAAGATCGAGTTGGTAAGTTTGAAGAAAGATCAGATGAAGGCATCTTCCTTGGATATTCTACATCAAGCAAAGCCTACAGAGTCTATAACAAGAAGAGTCAGTCTGTGGAGGAGTCAATGAATGTCAAATTTCAAGACTCTATGCAAGATGAATCCAATCTGACTCATCATGAAGAGTCTGAGCCTACTCCAGACCCTCCAAAGCTTACAACTCAAGAAGCGTCTCAGACTCTGGAAGATCAGCACCAAACTGTTCATGAAGATTCAAACAAAGAAAGAGATCATCAACCAGTCAAATCAACCAGTAACTTGAAGCATAAATCCAGTCATCCCAAAGATCTCATTATCGGCGAAATTAATGAAGGAATTCGCACCAGATCTAAAAGGCGTGAAGAGTCTAGTGCTGTAGCTCTTATTTCCGAAATTGAGCCAAAGAGCATAGAAGAAGCTTTATCTGATGAAAGCTGGATTGAAGCTATGCAAGAAGAGCTTAGACAATTCAACATTAATGATGTCTAGGAATTGACATCCAAACCAAAAGGTAAAACTGTTATTGGAGCTAAGTGGGTGTTCAGAAACAAGATGAATGAGAAAGGAAAAGTCGTACGAAACAAAGCAAGACTCGTGGCCAAGGGATACACGCAAGAAGAAGGAATAGACTATGATGAGACTTACGCACCAGTAGCAAGGTTAGAAGCTATTCATCTGTTATTTGCGTTTGCTTGTTATAAAAATTTCAGGTTATTCCGAATGGACGTCAAAAGTGCCTTCCTAAATGGAGTTATCCATGAGGAAGTTTACGTGGAACAACCACCAGAGTTTGAAGACCCAAAGAGGCCAGACTTAGTCTTTAGACTGAAAAAGGCCTTATATGGTTTAAAGCAAGCGCCTCGAGCTTGGTATGATAGACTAAGTAAGTTCTTAATATAGAATGGTTTTGTCAAAGGTAAAGTAGATACTACTTTATTTATCAAAAAGAAAAACAAAAGCTTTTTACTTGTTCAAATATATGTGGATGATATTATTTTTGGATCCCCTAATGAAAGTCTATGCAAGAAATTTTCAAAGTCTATGCAGGATGAGTTTGAAATGAGTATGATAGGAGAGTTAACATTCTTTCTCGGGCTTCAAGTGAAACAACTAGAGAAAGTAACTTTCATTCATCAAAAAAAGTATGCAAATGATCTTGTCAAAAGGTTTGGACTGGAAAAGTGCAAAAAGACCGACATACCGATGTCATGTTCTTTGAAGATAGATAAAGATGAAGAAGGAAAGAAAGTTGATCAAAAGCTGTACAAGAGCATCATTGGTTCACTTCTTTATCTTCTTCGCTTCTAGACCTGACATTTTGTTGAGTGTTTGCATCGTGCTAGGTTTCAATCAGATCCTAGAGAATCTCATCTCGGTGTTGCGAAACGTATTATTAAATACGTTGTTTCATCTTCAAGCATCGGTCTTTGGTATCTAAGAAGGGAGACTTTAATCTTCTCGGGATATTCAGACGCGAGATCGGCCGATTGTAGAGTTGATAGAAAGAGTACTTCAGAACTTGCCAATTGCTTGGAAGTAGGACAATGTCTTGATTTTCAAGGAAACAAAGCACGTGGCTCTCTCAACAACAGAAGTAGAGTATGTAGCTCTTGGAAGCTGCTGTTCGCAAATTTTATGGATAAAACAACAGCTACAAGACTTTGGGATTGAAGACTCATGCAGAGAGATTAGATGTGACAACACCAGCGCAATCAATCTCACCAAAAATCCAATCCTTCATTCTAGAGCAAAGCATATAGAGATTCAACATCACTTCATTAGATATTATGTTCAAAATGGAGAAATCTCGATTCAATTTGTTGATTCAAAAAGTCAATTAACGGATATATTCACAAAGCCTTTGGAGAAAAATCAATTCGATTTTATCCGTTCCAGACTCAACATTTTGAAGCTTGAAGAAGTTAAAGTTTAGAGACTCTTCAACTCTCAGACTCAGACATTCATGGCTATAGACTGTAAGTTGTTATTATATTTAAACTCGAAAAGGTACAATCTTTAGTTCGGTTAATTTATAATCTCCGTGAAAAACGGAATCTTGTCTTTTCAAAATGATTAACTTCTATTTGGCAATTAATGATTTTAAAAAGAAGGTGACCATTCACTTTCCTTGTGCTTATTGAACCTTCCCTTTTAAATTGAGTTATATATATATAGTTTTCTTTTTCGCCCAATCTTCAAAACCCTAAAAGGCATTCTCCTCCCAATCTTGTCTCTACTTCGTGTTCATCTTCGAGAAAGTTGTCATCTTTTCTTGGGAAAGCAAGTAAAGGAATCTTTCAACGACAAGGAAGGATGTCTTCTTCGAGGAAGTCTTCAAGAATCGCGAATAGGGGACCACAGAGAATGAGGGAGGGACCTACCCATTTCGATCTCACCGAAGAAGAAGATTTATCGAATCAGCAATAGAGCCCGATTCACTCTCCACCACGTCACTCAACACCATCTACCCCACAAGGTGCGGGTTCTCATCCAGAGGAAGAAATAATCGAGGAAGCAAACCCCGTAAGAGTCCAAAAACCCTCTTTTATTTACAAACTCTATTGTGCGATGAAGAGCATTGGGACTCCGTTGAACTACGTGGATGATTTTCTTAAAGATAAGAATTATGGGAATGAGTATATCTTTCTGCGACGGATGGAGGATTTGGGAATTGCTCCCAAAGGAAAGGTTGAGGAAGCACTTACGAACATTCCAAGTGGCCCTTGTATATCGGGACCGAATCCGACTGACGGGAACGATGATGATAAAATGTTTAGTGATTTTTAACTAGAATGATGATAAAATTTTTTTTTTTTTTTTTTTAGTGATTTTCAACCTAGAATGGGTGTTGCATGCGAGGGTGAAGGGAAAAAGAATGGAGTTGTTTAAATCAAAGGATGGGAGAATCTATTCTTCGACTCGTTGAAACGAGGGGTGATAAACCCTAGGAGTGTTGATTTCGATTTCTTGGATGCCATTAATGTGAACTTAAGGGAGAAGTTCAATCTACTTCAACTTGAGCAATTTTGCACCGATACCACAGATGGTTATGCGCAATTAACAGCATACTTCTATTCGAATCTTAGCTTTTTAGATGCGAATAGAATATCATTCAATGTTCGAGACAAAGACTATGTGGTAGATGTTGACATGTTGGCTGACATAATTGGAGTTGAACGAGGATGTTATCAACCGATCAAAGTTTCAATTGCTCGTGCCTCATTGGAGCTTGTCAAAGATAAAGATATAGAGGGAAGAATCATCTATTCAAGGATGCGTGCCATCAATATCGTGCTTCACAAAATTGTGATCAATTGCATCAGGCCCAAGTCTACATCCAAGACTGACGTGTCCAATTCCGAGGCAAAATTGATGTATGCGATTAACTCAGGGACGAAGTTCTCTCTCCCTCACATCATTCTCTTTCACATGTACAGAGCAATAGTGAAGGACAAAGGCCAATTGCCTTACCCTGGTCTTGTGACCAAGATCTTCAGACATTTAAATATTGAATCTCCACACACTCTTTGTGTTCGATCATGCGATAAAATGGTGGTAGGTTTGAAGATGTTGACGAAGATGCGTCTGAAAGAGCTTTCCAAGGCAATGGAGAAGTTCAGAGTAAAGACTCCAGTACCCTCTGCTTCAAAGAGAAAAGGGAAGGAGGCCATTGGTGCCCCATCCTCAAAGAGAAGAACTCTCATCTTGGAGGATGAAGATGAAGAGGAAGATCTCACAATCTCTGCCTTGATAAGGACCAAACGTCCTGTACCTGAATTGACAGAACATCAAAAGAAAGGGAAAGAAGCAGAAGAACAGAGAGAAGAAGAGGAGCAAGCCAAGAACAGAGAAGAAGAAGAGCAGCGAGAGAAGGAGAAAGAAGCTGAAGAAGAAGGAGAAGAAGAGAAAGAAAAGTCTGCAGCTGAAGCTGGAGAGAAGGGGAATCAAGATGCAGAAGAGCATGATCATCACTCTTCCCCATTTGAGGTCCTAGAGATAGGGGGAGATGGCGAGCAAGGAAAGTCCACACCTCATGCTGCCAACAGTGAAGGTCTAAGACGATCACCAGTAGATCCAGAAGATTTTCAGGCTTCTCAAATGCCTGAAGAAGGACATGATACGTCAACACCAAATCTGCAAGATTATACAGAAGCTCCATCGTCTGCATTCACACCATCCGAGAAAGCACATGCAAGTACACAGACGGACAAATCAGCAGATTTTCGTCGTATTCTTGATGTTCTTCTGGAAATGCGGGGTCAAATCTATGCTCTGGACTGTGAAATTCAAGTCATGAAGAATGCTGGACAAGCATCTTCGGTTACCCTGGAGGACAAAATGAAAGATCTCGCTCTACAAATTCAAGCCAATGCCAAAGGAGAGGAGGTAGCTCAACTAAGGGAAGACTTGAAGAGGCTAGAAGGCATAGTCTAGTCGATGGGAGATTTCCAAATCGTGCGCATTCCCAAGCAGACCTGACTCTTTTCTCACCTTTTTAATGATGACAAAAAGGGGGAGAATTGCAATTTGAACGAACTTTAAACTTTGACTTTAAATTTGTGGTTGAATATGTTTGTTTTGATGTTTGTTTTTGAGTATGACTTGAGTGAACTTGGGTGTGAACTTGAACTTGAATTTGACTGAATTGGGTGTAGATTTTGATGATGCTTGACTGTTTGCATTTATATCAAGTGTTGTTGTATGGTATTGCTCATAAAAGACTAACCAATTTTCTGTGGATGCAGAGTCTGGTTGATTTATTAATCTTTATGAGATAGCCATATTACTTGAGAAATGTTTTTGCAGGTCAAAGTTGTTCAAATCTACGGGAAAGTTTTGTCACCATCAAAAAGGGGGAGATTGTTGGAGAAATCTTTCCGAGAATATTTTGAAGCCGACAAAACGTTTCTATCATCTAGTCTCGGATATTCGCAGACCTTTCGGTTTAGAGTCTCGAAGACTTTTCGATCACAAGACTCAAGACAAGACTCAAGACTCAAGACTCAAGACTATTCTCATTGAGTCTTTCTAATCCAGTGACGAAGGAAATCCAAAGCCGAAGTATTTGGTTGAAGATTTAATCCTATCCTCTGGAAAAGATCTCTTGGCTGGATAAATATAACGGATTCTTTTATTCGTATCTAGATCGATTGAAGATCCGATGGTCGACGAAATATTCTTGGAAGGTTTCATTCTTGGAAACCAAGATCTTGATTGTATGGGCGAACAGGATTGATGGGCTATCGTTAGGTTCCTTTAATAGCTCGAATGATTTTCCTAATTGATTCCGTCCAACGGGTAGATTGGAGGAATTCCTTTGGTAAGTGCCAACGGGTATGAAGGCATAAAAGAGTATAAAAAGAAGACATTCTATTTGCTTTAGTGCGTGATTGATAGAGAAATTCCAGAGTCTGAAGCACCTTGATTATTAGTCGATACACTCTGAGTGAAATTGTATACACAAAGAGTGCCTATACTTGGTGATACCTTGAGCAAGTGTGGTAGATCATCTACACCGAGAAATCAAGGAAGATCAACGCTGTAACATCTCTTTGTTCATAGTGGAATCCAACCAATAGGCTGTCAATGCAAAAGAGTGGACGTAGGCTTGAATCAAGCCAAACCACTATAAACCGCGTGTTCAATTCTTACTCTTTCCTAGTATTGTTTATCAAGAAAAATCTTTTATAGTCTTATGTTGATTATTATTTGATTCATGATTTCACATCCAAGAGATAGATAATGCCTTCAACGGTTGAACATATTCCTTCTGAAAAAAGTAGTATGTGCAATTATCAAGGGAAACATTAAAATTTCAATTTTTTTCCCACAATACTTTTCCACATTTACTTGAATGATCTTTATAAAGCAATTTGAGTCCCATATGTCTTGAGCTAGGTACTTGATCAGTCTACTTTAGTACCCTATTTTCTTGGGTCCATTGGTGTTAGTAAGATAAACGGTATTAGCCCATGTTTTCTTAACAGGTTTCCAAACCATATGACATTCTTTTTCAAAGTGATTTGGGCTATTGCACTTTGAACACCTGAGGGCATTTCGACCTACAAACTTTACAAAAATCTTCTTGAAATGATTTTTGTAAGCCTCTCTTGAGGGTTTTTGCTTAATTCTTTCTTTTATTTTAGGAAAATCAATCAAGGGAATTGTTTCTACTGTCATACCTAGACCAGACTTATTGAAGTAAGGTCTTTGAGCTGAAAGAATTTTTTCAAGTTTCTCGGACCCTATTGAAAATTTCTTTGAGATATTTGATGAGTCAGTTTTTAAAAGAGCATTTTCTTTCAAAAGACTATCTTCATTTTCTTTAACAGTGGAAACATTCATGTCTAAACATTTAACTCTTTGTTTTAAAACGTTTTCCTGTTTTTTTAGAGCAGAGTTTTCCTTTTTAAGTTCATAAATCCTTTTAAGAGAAATCTTAAGACTAAGACACAGCTCATCAATATACTTAGAAAACTTGACAGGAATTTTAAAATTACTTACCTCAAATTCACTGTCTGAGTCTGATCCAGAGTTTGAGTCTGAGTCTGATTGCGCCATCAGACATAAGTTGGCATATTCATCATCACTTTTTTCACACTCTGTATCACTCCAGGTTTCGACTTTGAGAGCGTTTCGAGACTTTTCAGCTTTTCCTTTCTTCTTCTTCAGAAGAGGACAGTTGGGTTTGATGTGTCCATTTTCTTACATTCAAAGCAATCTACATCTTTGTTTGATTCATCATCATCAACAGACTTGGTCTGTTGTCTTTGAAAACTTTGTTTCTTTGAGTTGAACCTTTTTCCTTTTCTATTCAGTTTTATGAATCTTCTTATCATGAGAGCAAGCTCCTCATCGTCCATATCATCTTCAGAATCTGTAACATCAGAATCATCAATTGATTTTAATGCAATGGATTTCTTACCTTTTGGATCTTCGTCTTCATTAATTCATTTCACTTCATAAGACTGAAGAGTTCCAACCAGCTCGTCGACAGATAGTGGCATGATTCTTTGCGTCTCTCTTATTGAAGTCTTTATGTGATTCCAATCCTTGGAGAGTCCACGCAGTAACTTGTTTACCTTCATGGGATCAAAAATTGGTTGTCCTTGATTTTCAAGACCATTTACAATCTCTGTAAAACGGCTAAACATGTCAGTTATAGATTCTCTAAGTTTCATTTTGAAGGCTTCATATTGACCGAGAAGGATGTTGATTCTGGTCTCTTTCACTCGATCAGTTCCTTCATAGGTGATATGTAACCTATCCCAAACTTCTTTTGCTGTAACACAAGAAGATATTCTGTTATATTCAGTAGGTGACAAGGCATAATATAAAGAATAAATAGCCTTCGCATCAAGAATTTGTCTCTTGATTATCTCTTCCTGAGTCATTCCACCGGTCTCAACGGTTTCTTTCCCTCTTTTTGAGACAGATGCAACTTTAGGAGTGATACATTTTTCTACAATGACCCATTCTAGAGGATCCTTTGATCGAAGAAATGCTTTCATTTTGTTTTTCCAGATGTTGTAGTCCTTTCCATCAAAGTAAGGAGGTCTGGTATTACTTTGACCTTCCATCAGCCCTGAAGCTAGTATACTAGACATGGATCTTTTACTCTGAAGTAAAACACTTCAAATAAAGTGAGTACACGAGCTCTGATACCAATTGATATGGCTAGTAAAAGTACCTAGAGGGGGGTGAATAGGTGTAAATAGTAATTTCTCACAATAATCGCACAATACTAGACAATTGATAGAATTGAGACAATTAATTCTCGACAAACAACAATCAAAATAAGACTGAGAATAGGGAAGAGAAAATTGAACGCAAGATTTATAGTGGTTCGGCTTATTTCAAGCCTACGTCCACTCTTCTGCACTAACAGCCCACTGGCTAGATTCCACTATGAATAAAGAGATGTTACAGCACTGCTCTCCCTTGATTTCACGATGTAGAAGATCTACCACACTCCCTCAAGGTATCACTAAGTATAAACTCTCTTTTGTGAATACGGTTTGCTCAATATGAATCGACTAATAATCAAGGAGCTTGGACTCGGAATTTCTCTATCATGCATCTTCTTGAACAGCTAGAACGTCTTCCTTTTATACTCCTTTATGCCATCATACCCGTTGGCACTTACCAAAGGAATTCTTCAAATCTTCCCGTTGGACAGAATCAATTAAGAAGAACATTCGAGCTATTAAAGGAACATGTCGATAGCCCATTAATCCTGTTCGCCCATACAATCAGGATCTTGGTTTCCAAGAATAGAACCTTCCAAGAGTATTTCGTCAATCATCGGATCTTCAAACGATCTTGATTTCGAATAAAAGAATCTGTTATATCATACCCATCCAAGATATCTTCTGCAGTGGATAAGACCAAATCCTCAACCAAACACTTTAGCTCTGGATCGTCTTCGTCGCTGGATTAGAGACTGTCAATGAGAATAGTCTTGAGTCTTGAGTCTTGAGTGCTAATTCTGGGGATCTGAAGGTCTTGAGACTCTAAATAGAAGGGTCTCCAATGCTCCAGACTAGACTGATAGAAACATTTTGTCAGCTTCAAAATATTCTGGAAAGATTTCTCCAACACTAGTTTGATGACTATGGCATGAATTGCATACTTCAAGTTTTCTTTTACATACCCTCGAGATTGTCAACTTTCTGGCAAACAATACAAAGAAAGTTCTCTTCTAATTTTGGTTGCAACATTTGGTTGTACCCTTGCAGATCCTAGTAACTTTCTTATGCAGCTAACCTCCTTGATTGCTAGTAATACCGACATCTCTCTCTCATTAGGGCAGAGTTTCCCCTCTTTCTTCAATGGTTGTTAGTGCAAATCACTCCTTGCAACCACCACGATACTGAAGTTGTCGCTCACCCTAGATGGCCTCGAGAGCACTTCAAATCTGGTATGTTGATTTCAAAACCCTAACCTTTTCTTTTCCTAGATTCCCGTTTTGAAAAACCGAAAACCCATATACGAATCACCACCCTTTCCTTTCTGCAACACCATGTTCTTCACGTATTCTTCTTATAGTTGCTAGAATTGCCATACTCAGTCCTTCCACTCCAACTCTACAGAGCCCCCTTCCATTGATTCAGTCCTTCCATACCAGTTTCAACAGAGCCCCCTTCAATCTAACTCCAAACCGATACCCAATATTACCGATACCTATAAGAAAAATCCAGCAATTTTGACCGTCCCAACCTTTGCCTCTAAGTAAATTAAGACAAGTGGCCCCAGCTTTCTGTTCTAAATAGGCAAAGAATAGTGACCCTGACTCAGACCGGTGTAGACCAAGGGCAGCGAGACAACTTGAAAAACGGTGAAATGGAAGGTGAGAATGAGAACAACTTAAAATTAGCTGCACTATGTAAAAGCTTAGGCGATCTATGGTCAGCTAGTGATGTTGTAGAGGTCTCGACAGAAATTCCACTTACCAAAAGGCAGGAATGTAATCTTACTCTATTTGGCAAGCTATTCTCCAAACCTAATGTTAACTTTCCAGCTTTCACCAACACGATGAAGAAGGCATGGAAAACATAATCAGTTGCTTGTCTACAAAAAGAGCCAGGCTTATTCTCCTTTGTTTTTCAATCTGAGGAAGAGAAAGAAAGAATCCTAAAAACAAGTCCATGGTCTTTTGCAAGTAACCTTCTAGTTCTAAAACAATGCAAACCAGAGATCCCAGAGCACTGTTATGATTTTTCTTGCTGTGCTTTCTGGGTTCAAATGGGAGGAATACCTTCAAGATGGTTTCAAGAGGATGTGGTTGCTGATTTGGCATAGAGAGTGGGACGAGTTGTAGAAATATAGATGGAGGCAAAAGGAAATGGTCCAAACAAAGCAGGAAAGGTGAGTAGAACTGGATTTGAATTCACCCTTGAAATCAGGGGCTATATTGGACATAGGGAATAAGAAGTTAGGGGTAATTTAAGTATGAACGACTTCCACATTATTGCTACTCATGTGGGAGAATCGATCATCATGCCACAAATTGTGAGGCAATTCTGTATGATTAGACTAAATGGGCAAAAAATAAGGCAGGAAAGTACGAAACTTGGCTAAAGAAGGAAGTACATGATCACAGCCCTCATTGGAAAGCCTTCTAGGCAAATTAGAGACAAATTCTAACGTTGAAGAAGTCATCCCTGAGATGCCTGCAATAGAAAATGAAATGGTAAGAGAGGTGAGAAATGACTTAGAGATACGGGTTACCACTACTCGTGTAACATCCTGAAATTCGACCCCGTTTCGATAAAGTGAAATGTGCATATCATCGGCGTGCCTATCATCGGCGCGCCTATGGTTTTTTTTTTCTCTGAGCTGATCACTCACGAGTTAGCTAACCTATTGGGTGAAGCTGTTAAGGGATATAATCGCGGTAAAATTCCTAAAAGCTATCTAGTTGGTTGGATTTGACTAAAATCGCATCCGGTCGATTTCAATCATGAAATTTAATTCGGTTTTAGGAATTGAATATTCGGACATGTCACAATTCATTTTTAGGACCGTCTCATCGTCTATCAATTTCTTGCCGAGTCCGAAATTTCAAGAAAAAAAAAATTATCGGAGGAAAAATCAAAGACCGAAAGAATTTAGAAAAGGAAAGAGAAGAGAAAAATAAAATAAGAATAATTATATTATTTTGTTTTATTTTTCTCCTTTTCCTTCTCTCTTCTTTTCTCTCCCTTTTCTTTCTTTTTCTCTCTCTCTCTTCTCTCTCCACTCCCTTCCCCCTTCGTGCGGATAGCCCTCCACCGCCTGCCCTCTCTCTCTCTCTTTCTTTTTCCCTCTTTGACTAGTCTACCCTTATCTCTCTCTTTTCTCTCTTCTCCCTCACCCCTCATGACCGAATCCCCCTCTTTCTTCTTCTCCTTCTTTCTTCTTCGTGGAAACGGCGGACCAGAAGCTGAAGAAGCCGAGACAGCAGCAACCACGCCAGATCGCCGTCGCTGCCCGTGCTCTGCTGCCATCCCGCCCACCTTCGCCTCTCCTTCGCCCTCCTCAGCCACTGTCGACGCCCCCTCTCTCTCTCGGTACTCTCTCTCCTCTGGTTCGAATGAACCAACAAGACAAAAGAAGCAGCTCGCTGTTGTCACCGCTCGCCGCCGTCCCGCTGCCCGCGCCCGCGCCCGCTCGTTCACCGCTTGTCGCATGCTCCGCCAGCACTCGTTTCCTCGCGCCCAGGCCTCCCCCATGCATCTCTCACCCCTGGTCTGCCTCATCCAGCCACCGTGAGTGGCCGAGCAAGCCGCCGGAGCTGCCGTGTAGCCTTGCCGGACCGCCGCCTACCTTCCAGACCTTTCTCCGCCCCTAACCATCTCTGTTTTCCCTTATTTCGCAGCAGAACCAGCAAACCCGCGAGTGGGTTTCCAGCCGGTTCGTGGGCCATTTTGGGCCGTTTTCGGGCCCCGAACCCAAGCCGTGCTTTGGGAAGAATCGTTCCTCGTGTCGTCCCCGTCGGATTGATATGTTTTGTGCGCGATTCCGGTGAGTAATCTCACTAATCGTCGCTTAGTAGACTAATGATGCTTAAGGGTTGATTTGTTTTAATTAATTAGGTTTAGGTGGTTATATTAGTATGGATTAGTGTTTATTAGCCAATTGTGATGCAAATTAAACAAATTGATTGTACAATTAGCAAGTAGACGTGGTCTACTATTTATTGGAAGTGTCCCGGGATTTTTCCCGACCCTTCGTGGGCTTCAATTTGACAATTCGGGCCTAAGTGGAGTTTTTGGTATTTAAATATTATTTTTCGGAATTAATTTAATTATTTATTTATTTTTCAAAAATTCAATAGGGGTGGCTAGTGACCAAAATATTATATTGATGACCGTGGTGAAGTCCGTTTATTTAATCGGGCTTTATTTTGAGCTAAATTCAATTTTTAATGTTAATTATTTAATTTTCGAAATTAATTATTTAATTATTTATTTTTCGGAAATTAAGGTTGAGATGGCCAGTGACTGGAATATTATGCTGCTGATCGTGGTGTAGCTCGTTTATTTAAATTGGCTTTATTTTGAGATAAATGGAATTTTTAATATTTATTAATTAATTTTCGAAATTAATTAATTATTTATTTATTTTTCGGAAATTAAGAATTTGATGGCCGACGACCGAAATTTTGTGCCGATCCTCGTGGCATAGTCCATTTATTTAATTGAGCTCTACGTTGCATGGAATTGAATTAATTGTGATTATAAGATTATTTTCCTGGATTAATTAATTTGAATAATTATTTGGAAAATAACCGAGTGTTGGTTGACAGCACCAAAAGCATTTTGGTAGATGCAAATAATGGTGAGAATTGTGGAATCAAGATTATTATATTTTGGCTAAGGCCAATCGTGTACTCATGCACGATATTTTATCAATGATGATAAAAGATGAAAAGAAATGCCGTGTGATGTGGCTCGGCTACCCTTAGAGAATGAACGTAAATTGTTGAATATTGATCATGCCTGTGTGGCAATAGTTGATCATGCCTGTGTGGTGATAGTTGATCATGCATGTGTAGTGATAGCTGATCATGCCTGTGTGGCGATAATTGATCATGCCTTTGTGGCGTAGAACATGCCTGTGTGGCGTAGACTGTACCTGCGTGGCCGTATTTCTGTGTATCGAGTATTGTGGCCGTGCGGCTAAAGGTAATTGGAATGCCTAAGAGCATGCCTAAAGTGTGATATTGCTAGTACAAGTACCTAGAGGGGGGTGAATAGGTATATAAAAGATTTTTCTAGATGATTGCATAATACCTAAACAGTTAAAGGATTTACAACAATTAAAAACAATCGTAAGACTGAGTAAAGGAAAGAGAGAATAGAACACGAGATTTATAGTGGTTCGGCTTGATTCAAGCCTACATCTACTCTTCTGCACTGACAGCCTATTGGCTTGATTGCACTATGAACAAAGAGATGTTACAGTGTTGATCTTCCTTGATTTCTAGGTGTAGATGATCTACTACACTCACTCAAGGTATCACCAAATATAAACTCTCTATGTGTACAATTTCGCTCAAACTGTATCGACTAATAATCAAGGTTCTTCAGACTCTGGAATTTTTCTATCGATCACGCTCTATCTTTAAAACAACTAGAACGTCTTCCTTTTATACTCCTTTATGCCATCATAGCCGTTGGCACTTACCAAAGGAATTCCTCCAATCTACCCGTTGGACGGAATCAATCAAGAAGATCATTCGAGCTATTAAAGGAACCAGACGATAGCCCATCAATCCTGTTCGCCCATACAATCAGGATCTTGGTTTCCAAGAATAGAACATTCCAAGAATATTTCGTCGACCATCGGATCTTCAATCGATCTAGATACGAATAAAAGAATCCGTTGTCTTTATCCAACCAAGGGATCTTCTCCAGAGGATAGGATTGAATTAACCATATACTTCGGCTCTGGATTTCCTTCGTCACTGGATTTGAAAGACTGTTAGTGAGAATAATCTTGAGTCTTGAGTCTTGAGTCTTGAGTCTTGAGTCTTGAGTCTTGAGAATATAAAGTCTTGAGACTTTAAACTGTCGGTCTACAAATTTCCAGACTAGACTAAAAGAAACGTTTTATCAGCTTCAAAATATTCTGGAAAGATTTCTCCAACAATCTCCCCCTTTTTGATGGTGACAAAACTTTCTTGTAGATTTGAACAACTTTGACCTGTAAAAACATTTCTCAAGTAATATGGCTAACTCATACAGATTAGTAAAACAACCAGACTTTGCATCCACAGAAAATTAGTTAGTCTTTCATGAGTAATACCATATGACAACACTTGATATAAATGCAACCAGTCAAACATCAAAATCCACAACAGTCAAATTCATCCAAGTTCACTCAAGTCAAACTCAAACACAAACGTAATCAAATTCAAAAACAACTTTAGAGTCAAAGTTTAAAGTTTAAAGTTGGGTGGTTGGTTGTTCAAATTGTTTCTCCCCCTTTTTGTCAGCATGAAAAAGGGTGAGAAAGGAGTCATGTCTGCTTGGGAATGCACACGATCTGGAAATCTCCCATGGACTGGACTGTGCCTTCTAGCCTCTTCAAGTCTTCCCTGAGTTGAGTTACCTCCTCTCCTTTGGCATTGGCTTGAAGTTGTAGAGCGAGGTCTTTCATTTTGTCATCCAGGGCAACCGAAGATTCTTGTCCAGCTTTCTCCATGGTCTGAATTTCACAGTCCAGAGCCTATATTTGTCCCCGCATTTCCAGAAGGATATCAAGAATACGACGAAAATCTGCTGAGTTGTCCGTTTGTGTACTTGCATGAGCTTTCTCAGATGGAGTGAATGCAGACGATGGAGCTTCTGTATAATCCTGCAGATTTGGAGTCGACGTATCGTGTCCTTCTTCAGGCAATTGATAAACCTGAACTTCTTCTGGGTCTGCTGGATATTGTCTTAGACCTTCACTCTCGGCAGCATGTGATGTGAACCTTTCTTGCTCGCCAACTCCCCCTGTCTTTAGGACTTCGAATGGGGAAGAGTGATGATCATGCTCTTCTTGAACTTCTTTCTCTCCAGATTCAGCTGCAGACTTTTCTTTCTCTCCTTCTCTTTCTTCTTCAATTTCTTTCTCCTTCTCTCTCTTCTCTTCTTCTGCTCTGTTCTTGACTTGCTCCTCTTCTTCTCTCTGTTTCTTCTAAAATTGTGTCGGTTGAGGCATAGAACGTTTGGTTCTTGTTAATGCACAGATAGTGGGATCTTCATCCTCTTCATCTTCATCCTCCAGGATGAGAGTTCTCTTCTTCTTTTTCGATGGGGCTCCAATGGTCTCCTTTCCTTTTCTCTTTGAAGCAGACGGAACTGGAGACTTCACTCTGAATTTCTCCATTGCCTTGGAAAGTTCTTGCAGACGCATCTTCGTTAACATCTTCAAACCTACCACCATCTTATCGCACGGTCGAACACAGAATGTATGTGGCGGTTCAATATTCATGTGTCTGAAGATCTTGGTCACCAGACTTGGATAAGGCAATTGTCCTTTGTCTTTCGACATTGCTCTGTACATGTGGAAGAGAATGGTGTGAGGGAGAGAGAATTTCCGTCCTGAGTTGATTGCGAACATCAATTTTGCTTCAGAATTAGACACGTCAGTCTTTGATGTAGACTTTGGTCTGAGACAGTTGATCACAATTTTATGAAGCACAATATTGATGGCATTCATCCTTGAGTAGGTAATTCTCTTCTCTGTATCCCTATCTTTGACAAGCTCCAGAGTAGTACGAGCTGATGAGACTTTGATTGGATGATAACGTCCTCGTTCAACTCCGATTATGTCAGCCAACATGTCCACATCTACCACGTAAACTTGGTATCGTACACTGAATGAAATTCTATTCGCATCTAAAAAACTGAGATTCGAATAGAAATATGCGGTCAGTTGTGCATACTCGTCAGTGGTGTCGGAGCAAAATTTCTCAAGTTGAAGCAAATTGAACTTTTCCCTTAAGTTCATGTTGATGGCATCCAGGAAGTCAAAATCGACACTTTTAGGGTTTATCACCCCTCTTTTCAACAGTCTGAAATACACATTCTCCTGATCCTTTGATTTGAACAAATCTACTCGATTTCCTTTCACCTTTGCTGCCACACCCATTCTAGGTTGGAATTCAAGGAACATTATGTCATCATCGTTCCCTTCAATCAGATTTTGTCCTGGCATACGAGGATCACTTGGAATGTTCACAAGTGCGTCCTCTGCCTTTCCTTTCGGAGCAACTCCCAATTCCTCCATTTTCCGCAGAAAAATATACTCATTCCCATAATTTTTGTCCTTAAGGAAGTCATCTATATATTTCAATGGAGTACCGGTGCTTTTCAACGCACGATAAAGCTTATAGATAAAGGAGGGTTTTTGGACTCTTACTGGGTCGGCTTCCTTGATTATCTCTTCTTCCAGATGTTGACTTTCACCTTGTGGGGTAGAAGTCGTTGAATGACATGGATGAGAGTGAATTGGGCTATGTTGCTGACTTGAGAAGTCTTCCTCCTCGGTGAGATCGAAATGTGTTGGTCCCTTCTCCATCCTTTGTGGTCCCCTGCTTGCAATTCTTGATGATTTCCTCGAAGAAGACATTTTTCTTTGTCGCTTGGAAAATTCCTTCACTTGCTTTCCCAAGAAACGATGACCACTTTCTCGAAGATGAATAAGAAGTAGAAATAGGATCGGGAGGAGAGTGCTTTTTAGGGTTTTGAAGATTAGGTAAAGCAAAAACTGTATATATATAACTCAGTTTTGAAAAGGGAAGTTCGATCGGCATAAGGAAAGTGTACGAACACTACTTTTTAAAATCAATAACTGCCAAAATTAATCCTTTTGAAAAGACAAGTTTTTGATTTTCTTACAGACTATAAAATAACTGAGCGAAAGATCGTACCTTTTCGAAATTAGATAAAATAGCAACTTACAGTCTATAGCCAAGAATATCTGAGTCTGAGGACTTAGAGTCTAAGAGATTAGAGTCTAAGAGTTGGTGAGTCTCTAGACTTTAACTTCTTCAAGCTTCAAAATGTTGAGTCTGAACCGAATAAAGTTGAATTGATTTTTCTCCAAAGGCTTTGTGAATATATCCGCTAGTTGACTTTTTGAATCAACAAATTGAATCGAGATTTCTCCATTTTAAATATGATCTCTTATGAAGTGATGTCGAATCTCAATATGCTTTGCTCTTGAATGAAGGATTGGATTTTTGGTGAGATTGATCGCGCTAGTGTTGTCACATCTGATTTATGTGCATGAGTCTTCAATTCCAAAGTCTTGTAGCTGTTGTTTTATCCATAGAATTTGTGAACAACAGCTTCCAAGAGCTACATACTCTGCTTCTGTCGTTGAGAGAGCCACAGTGCTTTGCTTCTTTGAGAACCAAGACACATCTGTTTCCAAGCGATTGACAAGTTCCGAAGTGCTCTTTCTATCGACTCTGTAACCGGCCAGATCTGCGTCTGAATATCCTATAAGATTAAAGTCTCCCCTCTTAGGATACCAAAGACCGATGCTTGAAGATGAGGCAACGTATTTGATAATACGTTTCACAGCACTGAGATGAGACTCTCTAGGATCTGATTAAAACCTAGCACAGATACAAAAGCTTAACAAAATATCAGGTCTAGAAGCAGTAAGATAAAGAAGTGAACCGATCATGCTCCTGTACAGCTTTTGATCAACTTTCTTCCCTTCTTCATCTTTGTCTATCTTCAGAGAGCATGACATTGGTATATCGGTCTTTTTGCACTTTTCCAATCCAAACTTTTTGACAAGATCATTTGCATACTTTTCTTGATGAATGAAAGTTCCTTCCTTCATTTGTTTCACTTGGAGTCCGAGAAAGAATCTTAACTCTTCCATCATACTCATTTCAAACTCATCCTGCATAGACTTTGAGAATTTCTTGCATAGACTTTTATTAGGGGATCCAAAAATAATATCATCTACATATATTTGAACAAGTAAAAAACTTTTGTTTTCCTTTTTGATGAATAAAGTAGTATCTACTTTACCTTTGACAAAACCATTCTGTATTAGGAACTTACTTAGTCTGTCGTACCAAGCTCGAGGTGCTTGCTTTAAACCATACAAAGCCTTTTTCAGTCTGAAAACTGAGTCTAGCTTCTTTGGGTCTTCAAAACCAGGTGGTTGTTCCACATAAACTTCCTCATGGATAACTCCATTTAGAAACGCACTTTTGACGTCCATTTGGAATAACTTGAAATCTTTATAACAAGCAAACGCAAGTAATAGTCTAATAGCTTCTAACCTTGCTACTGGTGCGTAAGTCTCATCATAGTCTATTCCTTCTTCTTGCGTATATCATTTGGCCACGAGTCTTGCTTTGTTTGGTACGACTTTTCCATTCTCATTCATCTTGTTCCTGAATACCCATTTGGCTCCAATAATAGTTTTGCCTTTTGATTTAGATGTCAATTCCCAGACATCATTAATGTTAAACTGTCTGAGTTCTTCTTGCATAGCTTCGATCCAACTTTCATCAGATAAAGCTTCTTCTATGCTCTTTGGTTCAATTTCATAAATGAGAGCCACAACACTAGACTCTTCATGCCTTTTAGATCTGGTGCGAATTCCTTCATTAATTTCGCCTATGATGAGATCTTTGGGATGACTGGACTTATGCTTCCAGTTACTGGTTGATTTGCCTGGTTGATGATCTCTTTTTGTATTTGAATCTTTATGAACATCTTGATGCTGGACTTCCAAAGTCTGAGATGCTTCTTGAGTTGAAAGTCTTGGAAGGTCTGGAGCAGGTTCAGACTCTTCATGAGTCTGACTGGATTCATCTTGCATAGAATCTTGAAATTTGACATTCATTGACTCCTTCACAGACTGGCTCTTCTTGTTATAAACTCTGTAGGCTTTGCTTGATGTGGAATATCCTAGGAAGATGCCTTCGTCTAATCTTTCTTCGAACTTACCAACTCGATCATTAGCATTTTTCAATATAAAGCATTTGCATCCAAATACATGAAAGTATGAAACAATAGGCTTCTTACCTTTGAGCAATTCATAAGGGGTTTTCTCTAGAATAGGTCTTAGGAAGACTCTATTGATGATATAGCATGCTGTTGAAACAGCTTCAGCCCAAAATCGAGAAGAAATTTTACTTTCAATCAAAAGTGTTCAAGCCATTTCTTGTAGAGATCTATTTTTTCTTTCCACAACTCCATTTTGTTCTGGAGTGTATGGAGAGGAAAACTCATGTTTAAAACCAGATTTATCACAAAATTTTGTAAAATCTTGGTTTTCAAATTTACTTCCATGATCTGTTCTAATACTTGTGATAGCACATCCTCTTTCATTTTGAACCTTTTTAGCAAATTTTTCAAAGTACGAAAAGGTTTCTGACTTACTTGCAAGAAAATATACCCAAGAAAAACGGGAGTAATCATCCACAATTACTAGACAATATTTCTTACCTCCAATGCTCTAGGTTCTTGTTGGTCCGAAGAGATCCATGTGCAACAACTGTAGCACATGATTAGTAGAAACATGATTTGTTGGCTTAAATGAATTTCTTACCTGCTTACCCAGAATACATGGAGTGCATGAATCAGACTTTTGGTATGGCAATTTAGGTAGACCTTGAACAAGCTTCTTTGATGAGATTTTGGCTAATTGCTTTATGTTGACATGGCCAAGCTTTCTGTGCCATAAGAACGCTTCATCTTGAATTGAGATTAAGCATTGTGTTTTATTTGGTTTTACATCAAGGAGGTAGATATTTCCATGCCTTCGACCCATGAAAGACTGAGTCGAGTCTTTGCTAATTCCAAAACATATGCCTTCTTGAAAGGAAATCTTGAAACCAGTATCACACAATTGACTAATGCTGAGAAGATTGTAGTTGAGTCCTTCCACTAGAGAGACATTACTTATTGTGAGATTTCCAATTTTCACAGTTCCAAATCCCACAATACTTCCTTTGTTGTTTCCTCCAAACGAAACTTTTCCACCATTTACTTGAATAAGCTTTATGAAGCAATTTGAGTCTCCTGTCATGTGTCTTGAACATCCACTGTCAAGATACCACTTTACCTTCTTTTTGACAGAGACCTGCATTCAAAAAAGAGTCTCAAGCTTTCTTTGGTACCTAAATTTTCTTGGGTCCTTTGGTGTTATTAGGATAAGCATTATTAGGCCATATTTTCTTAACAGGCTTCCAAACCATAGGACATTCTTTTTCAAAGTGATACTTACTGTTACACTTTGAACACCTTAAAGCATTTCGACCTACGAGACTTTACAAAAGCTTTCTTGAAATGGTTTTTGTAAGCCTCCTTTGACGGTCTTTTCTTAATTCTTTATTTTACTTTCGGACAATCAATCAAGGGAATTGTTTTCTTTGTCATACCTAGACCAGACTTATTGAAGTATGGTCTCCGAACCGAAAGAACTTTTTCAAGTTTTTCAGATCCTATTGAAAATTTCTTTGAAATATTTGATAAGTCATTTTTTAAGAAAGCATTTTCTTTCGAAAAATTATCTTCATTCTCTTTAAGAGTAGAAACATTCAAGTCTAAACTTTTCACTTTTTCTTCTAAAAAGTTTTCCTTTTGTTTTAAAGCTGAATTTTCCTTTTTAAGTTCAGAAATTTTTTTGAGAGAAGTCTTAAGACTAAAACACAGTTCATCAATGTATTTAGAGACTTTGACAGGGATTTTAAAATCACTTACCTCAAATTCACTGTCTAAGTCTGATCCAGAGTCTGAATTTGAGTCTGATTGTGCCATCAGACACAGGTTGGCATATTCCTCATCACTTTCTTCACACTCTGTATCGCTCCAGGTTTCAGCTTTGAGAGCTTTTCGAGACTTTTCAGCTTTTCCTCTCTTCTTTTTCAGAAGAGGACAATTGGGTCTGATGTGTCCCTTTTTCTTACATTCGAAGCAAACTACATCTTTGTTTGGTTCCTCATTATCAACAAACTTGGTTTGTTGTTTCTCTGAGTTGAATCTTCTTCCTTTTCTATTCAGCTTTCTGAATCTTCTTATCATAAGAGCAAGTTCCTCATCATCCAGATCTTCTTCAGAATCTGTATCATCAAAATCATCATTAGATTTTAATGCAATTGATTTCTTACCTCTTGGATCTTCGTCTTCATTGATTCGTTCCACTTCATAAGACTGAAGTGTTCCAATTAGCTCGTCTACAAATAATGGCATAATTCTTTGCGTCTCTCTTATTGAAGTCTTTATATGATTCCAATCCTTGGAGAGTCCACGCAGTAGCTTGTTCACCTTCATGGGATCAGAAATTTTCTGTCCTTGATTCTCAAGACCATTGACAATATCTGTAAAACGACTAAACATGTCAGTTATAGATTCTCCTGGTTTCATTTTGAAGGCTTCATATTGACCAAGGAGAATGTTGATTCTAGTCTCCTTCACTCGGTCTGTCCCTTCATAGGTGATATGTAACCTGTCCCAGACTTCTTTTGCTGTAACACAAGAAGATATTCTGTTATATTCAGTTGGTGACAAAGCACAATATAAAGAGTAAATCGCTTTTGCATCAAGTGCTTGTCTCTTGTTTATTTCTTCTTGAGACATTCCACTGGCTTCAACAGTTTCTTTCCCTCTTTCAAATACTGATGCAGCAGTAGGAGTGATTCCTCTTTCCACAACATCCCATTCCAGAGGATCTTTTGACCATAGGAAAGCTTTCATCTTGTTCTTCCAGATGTTGTAATCCTTTCCATTAAAGTAGGGTGGTCTGGTATTGCTTTGCCCTTCCACCAGCCCTAGTGCTAACATACTAGCCATGGATCTTTTACTCTGAAGTAAAACACTTCAAATAAAGTAAGAACACGAGCTCTGATACCAATTGATATTGCTAGTACGAGTACCTAGAGGGGGGGTGAATAGGTATATACAAGATTTTTCTAGATGATTGCACAATACCTAGACAGTTAAAGGATTTACAACAATTAAAAACAATCGTAAGACTGAGTAAAGGAAAGAGAGAATAGAACACGAGGTTTATAGTGGTTCGGCTTGATTCAAGCCTACGTCCACTCTTCTGCACTGACAGCCTATTGGCTGGATTGCACTATGAACAAAGAGATGTTACAGTGTTGATCTTCCTTGATTTCTAGGTGTAGATGATCTACTACACTCGCTCAAGGTATCACCAAATATAAACTCTCTGTGTGTACAATTTCGCTCAAACTGTATCGACTAATAATCAAGGTTCTTCAGACTCTGGAATTTTTCTATCGATCACGCTCTATCTTTAAAACAACTAGAACGTCTTCCTTTTATACTCCTTTATGCCATCATAGCCGTTGGCACTTACCAAAGGAATTCCTCCAATCTACCCGTTGGACGGAATCAATCAAGAAGATCATTCGAGCCATTAAAGGAACCTGACGATAGCCCATCAATCTTGTTCGCCCATACAATCAGGATCTTGGTTTCCAAGAATAGAACATTCCAAGAATATTTCGTCGACCATCGGATCTTCAATCGATCTAGATACGAATAAAAGAATCCGTTGTCTTTATCCAACCAAGGGATCTTCTCCAGAGGATAGGATCGAATCCTTAACCATATACTTCGGCTCTGGATTTCCTTCGTCACTGGATTTGAAAGACTGTCAGTGAGAATAATCTTGAGTCTTGAGTCTTGAGTCTTGAGTCTTGAGTCTTGAGAATATAAAGTCTTGAGACTTTAAACTGTCGGTCTATAAATCTCCAGACTAGACTGAAAGAAACGTTTTGTCAGCTTCAAAATATTCTGGAAAGATTTCTCCAACAAAGTGTTTATTATACATCATCTTGGCGAATAGACGCCCGAGAGCATTTCTGTAGCTCGGTGACTAAGTGTACTATTGGAGATTATATCGTGTGGAGTAAGATGACCTAGAAATGATCCAACTGACATGTAATCGACTAGGTCGATTGATCATTGCTTTGATATGATGTTGTGAAATGATTGATTGAATGAAATTGACCGTGAGTGGTCTTGTTGGCGTGTGATCGACTAGGTCGATTTATCGAGATATTGATCTGTGATGTGATTGCTTGGGTGCCTATTGAACTGTACTAATATGCAGGTGGAATCTGAGGCCAAGGTAAGTCCTCTGACTCGTGTGTGCATAGGCAACCCAGTTAGCGTATTGGTTTCCTAATCGAGTCTTGGTGGGACGTAATCTCATCCGGGGTTAGGGAAAAACATTTCATGATCTCGATGAGGAGCTGAGAAGGAGGAATGTGAGAAGGAGAACTCCTGAGGTGAAACTGAGGAAGAGAATGATCTGAGTGAAGAGGAGTTTGAGGAGGATCAGGATGATCCTGAGTATGACCAAGATGAGGATCGAAATCCCATCTCTTTGTGAACCCTTTGTATAGGTGTAGACAGAGTGAGACTTTGAAGTTGTGATTAGTTTGTGAAGTGCTCTGTCTAATGCCATGTGTAAAGGTTTGGTTGTAAATTTCAATATGAAAAATATAGCCTGCTTTTCTAGAATCGTTTTATTGTCTGAGGATTTTAACTGCTTTCGCATGTGCTTAATAAAGTGAAAGGGTCGGCAATACATAGTCCTGGGATATCGCATTATAAAATTGACCAAGTTAGAAGGATGTGTGCGTGCCCGAGGATCGGGGCATGACAACTTGTAACAAGAAAACGGCAAAATGTTATTCTTCTAACTATTTGATTGAAGGCCCGACTATGGACCAAAGTAAAAAAGATAAAGGGAAACAGATTATGAGCATTGACCATCCTAAAGCACACTTTCCGACTGAGGACAATAATAGTAAAAAAAAACTTTGAAGACCCAGAAAACCAAAAAATAGAAAAGATCATCAGAAAATGCCATTTTACTCATTGATGATATGGAGCTATTGGAAATACATGTTCAGTAGTAAAGGAAGGAAATGATTGGGCTTTGGTGGTTAGCCCTAATAAGCCACCGAAGACGTCATGAAGATTATTAGCTGGAACTGTTAGGGGCTGGCCAACCCCCTGATGTTCCAAGAGCTGAGAGCATTAGTTGCTCTTGAAAGGCCTAATCTATTTTCCTTAATGGAAACTAAGAACAAGGAGTTGATGGTTGAGGGTGTAATAAACCACCTAAAATTCCCAAACAAAATTATAGAGAATCCGGAAGGTATTGCAGGAGGTTTAGTACTTATGTGGAGTGAAGAGGTGGATGTTAGAGTGAATTCTAGTAACAAATCTTTCATAGATTTTGATTGTACTGATCGAACAAGTGGCTATCTTATGAGAATAACTTTTCACTATGCTCCTACTAATTACGGGGAGAGGATACTTTTATGGCACAAACTAAGGCAAATTCATTCACAAAACCTACTTCCATGGATTTGTATGGGGGATTTTAACGAATTTTTATATGCTTCGGAGAAGGTAGGAAAAAGGGTAGCAGATTACAACCGAATGGCAGCATTTCGTGAACTCTTGAATGATTGTTCCCTATTGGATAGCGATAGCAAATGTTGTGCCTATACTTGGGCAAACAATAGAGCAGGGGAGGATTTGGTTAAAAAAAAGATTAGATCGAGTTATATGTACCATGGACTAGCAAGTGACCTTTCCAAATGCTGAAGTTCAAGCTCTCCCAACTGTTGCCTCGAACCACAACCCACTCCTACTAATGCTGCACCCAGAAAGTCAGAAACGGAAAAAACAATTTAGGTTTGAAGCTTATTGGCTAGAAGAAGCAAAATGTAGGGAGATTATAAAGCGAACATGAAATGGCAATCTCCTCAATGAAAATAGCTTTTCAGACAAAGTGCAAGAATCTCGAAAGAACTAGCAAAATGGAGCAAAAACAAGTTCCCAAATGCTACCATTCGCATAAGAGAGTTAAAGAGAAGATTAACAGAGCTTACTAATAGACATTTAGAAAGTTACAGCAAGGACGAATATCAGAATATTATGGATCAAATTTAAATTTTATGGAAATAGGAGGAAAAGTATTGGGGGCTTAGGGCATGCATCGATTGGCTTAAATGGGGAGACAAAAACACAAAGTATTTTCATGCCACAACAATGCAAAGAAAGCAGTGAAACAAAATCACAATGCTGAAGATAAATGAAGACATATGGTGCAGGGAGCCGAATATGCTTAAGCAGCACATCAGGGACTTTTATCAAACACTTTATGAAACCGTGGGCCCGAGGAATTTCCAGCTAATCCTAGATCAATGTCCTAGTCCAGTCAATGAGGAAATGAACACACATCTAATGGAAGCTGTGAAAATTGAAGAAGTAGAAGAGGCAATCTTCCAATTGGATGCACTCAAAGCTCCAGGGCCCGATGGATTAAATTGACAATTTTATCAACATTATTGGGAGGAACTAAAGCAAGAAGTTTTTCAGCTAGTACAGCTTTTCTTTGAGATAGGTACTCTTGATCCCACCCTAAATCAAACCCATATTTCCCTAATACCGAAGGTCAAAAATCCAGAAAGTATAAACGAGTTTAGACCTATTAGCCTATGTAATTTCAGCTATAAAATCATTGCTAAAGTGCTGGCAAACAGGCTGAAGAGATGGCTCCCAAAAATTATTACTCCTAAACAAAGTGCCTTTGTGCAAGGGCGGCAAATTCAAGATAATATTTTAATAGTTCGGGAAGTTATCCATTAGCTCAGAATTAAGAAAATAAAAAAGAAGTTTCAAGCCATTCTAAAATTAGACATGCAAAAAGCGTACAACAAAGTGGAGTGGGATTTTCTGAGTGAATGCTTGCTAAAACTGGGATTTGATTCAAGGTGGATAAGGCTGATAATGTAGTGCATCTCAACAGTCACCTTTAGTGTGAAGGTAAATGAAGAGCCTATGAACTATTTCAAACCATCTAGGGGATTAAGGCAAGGTGATCCTCTCTCACCTTATCTATTTATACTAGTGTCGAATGTTCTATCATGGCTGATGCACAAGGCTATGGGAGCTTAAAAGGGATAACATTGAATACGCATTGCCCTACCCTCTCACATCTTCTCTTTGTCGATGATTCTATTTTCTTCTTTGATAGGACTATCTCAGAATGCCAAAACCTAGCAGCTGTCCTTAACCAGTATTGTTATGCTACAAGCCAAGCAATTAACCTCAATAAATCAAGAGTGAGTTTTAGCAGCAGCTGCCCTTTGAATCTAAAAAGGAATTTGGCACATGAACTCAGAGTCTTGATCATAGACAAAACAGGGAAATATCTTGGCATTACGACAGATTGGGGCCATTAAAAAAAAGAGATGTTTGATTGGATCCTAGCTAGAGTAAACATGAAAATGGAGGGTTGGAAAGAAAAAATTATGTCCAAAGCAGGTAAAGAAACGCTGATTAAAAGTGTTGTACAAGCCCTTCCTCAATATGCCATGTCGATCTTCAAAGTACCCATCTCCATTTGTAAAGCAATTGAAAGAAGAATCGCCTCTTTTTGGTGGAAACAAAATGATACAAGCAGCGGGTTGCATTGGAAGAAATGGGAAGTATTGAAAACAAGGAAGGATGAAAGGGGGTTAGGATTTAGAGATTTAATAATTTTTAACAAAGCAATGCTGGAAAAACAAGCCTGGAGGTTATCTCAATGTCCCATAGCCTTATGGACTAGAATTTTCAAAGGAGTTTATTTTCCAAATGGAGATATATGGAAGGTAGAAAAAGGGTAGCGTCCATCATGAGGTTGGCAAAGCATTATGGTGGGGAGAGAAGCTATTGAAAATGAGAGGATAAATGGTTGGAATCTGGAGTGATAGGTGGCCCATCAAATAAAGACGACCCCATAACTGTGGCTGAACTTATAAATGATGAAAACAGGGGATGGAAAGAAATAGAGGTGCTGAACCTATTTGAAGATAGAATTGCAAATGAAATTCTTTCTATCCCATTAAGCCCGAATGAGAGGGAAGATACCCTAGTGTGGAAGGGTAATCGGACGAGAAAATACACGATTAAAAGCGGATATAACAAAGCATGCGCACAAACTAAAGCAGCAAAACATCATAGAGCCTCAAGATCATTTCAGCCTCCTCGAACATTGTGGACAAAGATATGGAGTTTATCTATTCCCCCTAAGATGCGCATCTTTATATGGAGTATTTGCCATAATGCAATCCCGACAAGAGAGAATTTATACAAACGGAAGGTGTTACCTAACCCAATTTGCTCGCTCTGCAACACACATCCGGAGATCACTGAACACTTGTTCCTCCTCTGCAAATGGACAAAGAACATATGGATAGATCCATAGATCAATCTTAATTGTAAACCTAACTTCATAACCCAGTTTGATAAATGGCTATTGGAGAGTTTTGCAGGTGACAAAGACCTATCTGAGAGAGAGTTGGTGGCAACGGTGCTGTGGTTCATTTGGAAAGCCCGAAATAACTCGATCTTTAGAGCAAAGCAACTGAATCCAAACACCATATTGGACCTAGCGCAAGCACATCTCCAAAATTTCAGTAGATGGCAGCACAAAACAGAGGATGGAAAACCCACAGACCCGCACTTACAGAGAAGATGGAGACCCCCAGAGGAAGGGAGGATGAAACTCAATGTCGACGGCTCCTGGGTACATGGTGAACCAGTAGGCTCAATCACCAGAATCTTGCGGGATCAAGCTAGGCAACTCATCGAAGACTTCGTGCGACAGGTACGAGCCTCCTCCCCTGTTCAAATCGAAACCCTAGCAATTTTGCATGGGTTGGAGTTTCTGCAGTTCAGAAAGAAACTGCACGTGGGAGAAGAAGTGTTCGATCAAGTACAGTAGGGAGAAGTGGTCTATGAAACGGACTGTTCAACCGTAGAACAAAGCATCGCGGGCCGGGCCGAACCTTTGTGGAACGTGAAGCCCATTGTGGAGCAATGCAGAAGCCTTCTATTCAATTCCAAACCAATGAAGTTGGTCTACTGCACGCGGGAAGCTAATAATGCTGCAAATTTGATCGTGAAGATGCATAGAAGTAAATCCCTACCTTAACACTGGCGATCCATCCCTCCTCCTACTCTCTCGGAAATTTTATGTGCGGAATCTTACCCGTTGACTTCTTGTAATTCTCGTACTTAATGAATGAAAGAAAATATTATTTTCGACCAAAGAAAAAAAAACCTCCTTGATTGCTAGTTTGATGACTATGGCATGAATTGCATACTTCATGTTAAGCATTGCCTGATTGTATTTATCTTGGGAAAAGTACCAACAAAAAAAAATTAAACCTATTATACTTATACCAATTTAGTTTTAAACATTTCGATTGTCCCAATTGTTGGAATATCCCAAATAACATGCAAGGTGGATACAATATTATCAACAAACTAACCTATCTCCTCATCATGCGATGCAAATCCCCTAACAATCAATACTAATAGGCAATGTCTAAGGCGGAATATCATCTAACAAGTAGCCCCCAGGCTTCCTTTACTTTATCGAGACAACCAAATTGAAGTTCGGTAGATGGAATCAAACTACTTTGGAACCATGTTAGGATGAGATGATTCTTACTATCCCACTTCTCCAAATATTTATTAAATTTGTCCTCAGATTCACCAATAGTCTTATCATTAGTGTCGAAGCCTATGTCCACTAGAAAAAATTGATATTTCTTGAACCCGCAAAATATAACTTGAACCATTTAAAATAGTATGAATGGATAATGAAATTTCCAATTTATCCATTGTGTGCACTTTACCAGAAAAAAAACGGTAGAAAGGATAAAGAAAATGAAAAAAACTGACACCTTCGAGGACGGATATGGAAAAAAAAAAGTAAGGCTAAAAAAAGACTTGGAACGTTGAAATTAAGAATCGGTCCAAAGCTAGTTGAATCAGATAAATAGGGAAGAGAGCAGTTTAGTTGGATAACTAAATCGGTTTTGCCTAGGAGGATGAATCAGTTCGGTCTGCAAAGGAAGAACCGGCTGACTATGCAGGCTATGCATCAAAGGTTGACGTGGTTGATGATGCGGTGCTGACATGGCAATATGACGTGGCGATGATGTGGTAGCTACATGACGTTGGCATGGTGGCTAACATGTGCATTGACTAAACGGCTTGACTTACGCGAATGTGTTGATGACATATGGGTGATGTTCATGATACATATACCAGAGCTTTAGGTAGGGCTGTGTGGTGGCGTGTGAAAATGCATGAGATATTGGATCGCGATGAAATTTCAGGATCTGACTCATTTGAAGGTAGGGAGTCTGGTGATGGTTTGTTTTTCAAAATAAGCTACCGGAAGTGTTGGAACAGCACTCAAGAGCGAGGGTTTGCAACGACCATTGTGTAGAAAGACTCGATGAACCCTTCCTTAGACAACAAGAGCTCTCATACCAAGATGGGATTGTGTAATTTATGCATATTTAATAATGAAGAGTATATTAGTCTATTTATAACATTTACAATATGACTATTTAAGATTACACAATATTATAGTATCAATTACAATCAATTAATATAAAGAAAAAAGTGTGCATAGTTAAATAGATGCACTATCTTGAAAGATGTGGAGAATCATGAAATTTATGAGGAATTGCTTAATTATTTACTAATTATTTCTAACAGTATTAATAAAGCAGAATAGCAAATATGAAATAAAGATCTCCTTAGGCTTCATAATTATAATCTTGTGTTACGTGTATAATATGACATTTCACAGAATTAAATCATCATTCCCATCTATACGGAATAACAATTATAAAATAATAAAACTAATAAGACAAGATATTCATTTTTTTTCTTAGAAAAGAATTTGCTATGTATCATGACATCATCTGCAATCCACTTAACTATAAACTTCCACGCGCCGCGTGGCCAGATGGCTTGGTATTTTCGCACCACCTCCCACTTATCTTCCTGGCCTCTTGCACTGATGGTGAGCTTTGTACTCTCTGTCTGTCTCGTATCTCTCTCGCCTTACCCTCTCCAATGTAACTCGCTCTCTCTCCTTCCCGCGCCCCCCCCCCCCTCTCTCTCTCTCTCTCTCTCTCTCTCCATCATCGCTAAGCAAAGCACAAGGCCTCTCTCATTTAAGGAAGCGTTCCACTTGGCCTAAGAACCTGCCCTCAAGCCGCAAGCACGAGATCAAGGAGCTCCTCCATGCCCAGAATCCCACGAAGAAGCCCCGAGATCTCTTCGACGCTTACTCTCAGACTGGCGATAACACAGGGCAGCCCTTGTTTGCAGAAGATCTGGTCGTCAACGTCCTCAGGTCATTTGGCAGCACCCTATCCCTATCGAGCAGCGCCCAGTCCGACGAGGTCTTGCAGGTCCCGACCAACGCCTGTATCAGGTCCGAGGTCTCCGGGGGAAGTGAGAGTATCAAGTCCCCGGTCCTGAGGTAATTAAGGGCCAAAATTCATTTTTTTCCCCACTTTTTAATAAAAGTAGTTTATCTATTTAAGTGGATTTTTGCGTTATTAAAAAAACCCGTGAAGTTTCTTTTGGGAAGAACAATTACATGTAATGTGAGCATCGTGTTTGAAAATGACAATGTGCATATTTCTTAGGAAAAAGAGAAGACGTGAAAAGACTGTTTTGCTGTTCATATAATTTTGGGACGCAGCTTGACTAGTCATTTTAACAAGTTTGACATAAGTTATTATTTTGTCATTTCATTTATCTTGTTTTTGGGCTGAGGATGAAAGAGATTTTCGATGGAGCTAAATTATATATATGGGTCTAAGCAATTCTAACATTAAATGGAAATTACTCATTTTTGCGCAAAAAGACTTCGGATACTAGGACAAGTTTGGACCAAAAATTGATTGGGGATGGGTATCAATGGAGATGGTCAAAGTTCAATTTTCAATCCCGGATTCCTCAAACACTTCACAAATGATATATCTTTTCATAAATTTGTCATGTATATGCATATATTGAGAAAAATATTTTATAAAGTAGAGAGAAATCAATTGTTGCTCATGTCTAAAACAAATATTACGTGGCATCTTTACCATAAGTTATGTCTTCAAAATTAATAAGAAAAATGTCCATTCTATCAACTTGGCCAAATTATGTTGCTTCTCATGATAAACAACTAAGTTAATGATGTGTTAACGCATGTGATTAAAGCTGTGTTTGGGGCATTAGCAGGAACTACTGCAGGTGCACTTAGGGGTGATCGGGAACCGAAATCAGCCCTTAGTGGGCAGTTCTAGTTTGCGGATGGGTCCACGAAATCGGTCTACATAACACCACTATCACTGCAACAATCACGCTCATCAATGTATCGTCCCTCTTGGCCTGAGGACCACCCCTCTAGCTGCAAGGACGTCATGAAAGAACTCCTCCATGGCCAGGAATCCGCGAAGAATCTCCAAGATCTCTTCAATGCCCTCTCTCAAGCCGGCGATGGCAGCGACGTCTGGCACCCTGCGTCCGCCAAAGATCTGGTCCACAATTTCATCAAGTCGTTCAACAAATCCCTGTCGCTGCTGAGCCACGCCGAGCCCAACGAGGTCTCGCATGTCCCGCTCATGGCCTGCATCAAGTCCGAGGACTCTAAGGAGAGCAGCGAGACCTCGGTCACTAGAGATTGCCACGGATGTTACAATAGAAGGTAACTAACCACAGAAATTCGTGTTTTTCATGTAAGTGGACAGATCTCTTAGAACTTAGGAAGAAGAAAGACTTGAAAAGATTGCTTTGCTGTTCATAAATTGGACACAACGATCACTACATAACCGGAGGCAACCGAGAGTGAAAGGTAAAGAGGGTGACGAGGCAGTGAGTGCGAGGGAGGGCCAGAGCTGATGCCATGACTGTGATGCCGCGATAGAGGGCTGCAGATGAGAGCTCAGCTGAAAGGTGATCGAGATGAGGTGAGAGAATTAGAAAATAGGGACAGTCACATATTTCTTTTTGGGAAGAATGATCACAGATAAGGTGAGCATCACATCTTTGAAAATGATAGTGTGAAGATCTCTTAAAATTTAGGATAATGAGAAGACATGAAAAGATGGTTTCGCTGTTCCTATGATTTTGGGACACAACTTGATAGATCATGATTGAATTATAATGAGCTTGTCTAACTTGCAGAGAATAGAAGTTGTTTACATGGAGCTATAGATAGTCTTTGTAAGAACGTACTCATAGATTGAGAGCCATTTGTTGGCACCCTTCTTGTTTCTATAGAGTGGTCCATGCCATAATTCCCTGAGTGGCTGTTAGACCGTTAGTTTAGCTCTATAACGGTTCTGAAGAAGGAATAGTTCCGATCTTAAGTATGAGCTTACATAGAAGATCTACATCTTCCTCTAGTTCTTTATCACAAATGGACTCAGATCCAAGTCATATACATAGAGAAGAAGTAAGAATAGAAGACTTCAACAAATCTATAGAAAATTGGGAAAATCCTAAAATACAGCTTAAGAAAATATACAAACAATCAAAATTGAAATTTTTCAAAAAATCAGACTATGTCATAACCATTGAAGAAAGAGATGTTCCTCTTTCTAATTCCTATGAAAAAATACATCTTTTAAATAAAGAGTCCATCCAAAAGCATAAACAAAAATACAATTACATTCATATAGGACTAGTCCAAGTAGGAGTCAAACCTCTTACTAAAGAATGTCTTAATACTTCTATTCTTTTAGTTTTACGAGATTGACGTCTCTTCAACTATGATGAATCCATGTGAGGCACAGTGGAGACAAGTCTTTGCAAAGCACCTATACATTTTGACTGTTACCCCATTTTTTCAGTATCTCTCAAAGATAAGAACATTCTTAGAGCCCTCACACTCCAAATCAAAACCCATAATTACAAAGTGGCAGATGGATCTATTTCTTTAGCTCTTATCTATAGAATTCATTATAAAGTCATGTCCTCCGCTTTTGGAGAAAATACTTTCGAACATAGTCCTCGAGGAGAAACACTTCTACTCCAAACTGACATTTCTAGAGAAAATACAACAATTCCTAGGTCTATTAATTGGAACCAAGTTACTTTACTCAAACAATGGGAATTAGAAAACCAAATTCCCCAACAAGTTGTTCAAAATACAGATCTGACTAATGTCATTCAGCATCCAAAAGGAAGAGTGACTATTAGGTTTCCTAGAAGATCTTTCACTTCAAGATCTAGTCCTTCTTTTCATACTTCTTATACAAGGTCTATAGATCTTAATCCCAATCTTCCTCCTATAATCACCATCCCTCCAAGTACTCATAGAAACACTCCTCCTAGTATGCATAGAGACATTCCCACACATGATACAACACCTTTACCTCCTTCCACTAGTAGAAGTAATCATGAGACACCACTTGAACCAAAAATTAGTGGTTTAGATAATAGGTCAGGAATTTCCAGGCCAGTTTATCAACAAAACCATCTTGAACCAGTCTTAGAAAATACAGATTATCCTCATCATTCTCCTACTTATTCGCAAATGATAGATGTCAAGCTTAATGTTTTAGAAAAATATTTTGAACCAAACAAAGCTTTTCTTAATAAAGAATTTAATTCTGAAGACAACAAACAAATCAGAGAATGGTTCTTCAAAACCTTTGCTGACAAAGCATAAGACATCAATATATGAATATGAAGTCCATATATTCTTCTTTGATTGGTTAGAAGAACAATTCCTTGAAACAAAAGAAATACATGTTTTAGATCATCATTATAAATGGAAACTTGATAATGGTGAAACCATAGAATCCATCATCCACCCCTTAGGAGAATAAAAATACAACATGGAGATAGCAAGGTTATAGCCACCCCTTTTAGGCTTCCAGACAAAGGAGACTCTCTTTTTACTCACAAAGTTATTGAACAAAACAATTTTACTAATCAACATTTGGCGACCATAGGAAAACAGTTGAATAGGATAGAATCTACCATCCAAAATCTTACCCAACTCATTACACCACAAGTCAACATACTCAAAAGGCCCATTTTTAAAGCCTTTGAATTCCCAAAAAACCTTAGCCCGGAGTTTGCCAAAGCCATAGAACAAAAGAAAAAACTCCTAGGGAAAGCAAAGTTATAGCCTACTCCTGTTACAGACACCCCTAAATTCCAGAATCTTATCATCAACGACACTCCCGACCAACCCACTTGACCAAACCCTTTGGTGACTCTGATAATGAATCAATTGTTGAGATTAATAGACTCAATTGGAAACAACCTCAGAAGCTTTATTATAGTAGAGCTACTCCCCCAAACATTGTCCATGAAGAATCATCTCAGAAAATACATAATAAATACTCTCCTGACGCCATTTATGAATGGAATATATATGGTGTTACTGAAAGCAATATCATGAACATATTAAATAACATGGTAATGCTTGCCAATGCCTACAAAACTCAGCAGGATGTTTCTGATCATGCTATTGCTAATCTTTTAGTAGCCGGATTTACTGAACAACTAAAAGGTTGGTGGAACAATTATTTGACTGGTGAACAAAGAATACAAATTTTAACTGCCTATAAAATTGATGACTTTGGCCAACGCATGGATGATGATCAAGGACATCTCATCCAAGATGCAGTCAATACACATATTTTTTCCATTTCACTTCATAGGACACCCTTCACATACTAGAGATAGGAACCAAGATCTCTTATCCAATATGCGTTGCAAATCCTTAGGGAGATTTAGAGAATACAAGGAACTCTTCCTTCAAAGGGTCCTTATCAGACCTAATTGCAATCAACCATTTTGGAAAGAAAAATTCTTAGCAGGTTTACCCCAAATTATAGGTGACCAAGTTAGAGATAGAATTAGAGAAGAATACAATGGCCAAATACCTTATGATCTTCTTTCTTATGGAGAAATAGTCTCTTATGTTTACAGACAAGGAACCCAAATGTGTAATACTATCAAATTACAAAGATAACTCAAAGAAGAACAATCTTTCACCAATAGAAGTCTAGGAGATTTTTGTGCTCAATACGACCCCTCTTATAATGAAAAAACAAAACCAAAATGTAAGGGAACTTGTCCTTCTGAGAAAGAAACAAAGAAACATCACAATAAACCTCCACCTCGTAGGAATAAACAAAGACACCAGAATAACCAAAATAGACCTCATACTGATAGGAAAAATTTCAAAGACATTAAATGCTATTCTTGTGGTAAAAAAGGTCATATTTCAAAATATTGTAGGATTAATAAAAAATTGAATGAACTCTCTCTTGATGACAATACTCTTAACCAGTTAAACAATATCTTCATAGAAAATGCTAATACTTCTTCGATGAACTTCTTGAGAAAGAAGGTCGTCAGATCAATGAAATAGATTCCTCTTCTGACTCTGATTATGAAGACGCCTCTCCTGAAAAACCCGTTCCTGAAATAAACATGTTAACAAAAGAAGAAGAATTCTCCTCAGCACTGCTAATAAGATCACTGACCCATAAGCCAAGAAAGAATACCTAGATAGATTACATTCTTCCTTGAATATTACCTCCAAACCCAATACTTCCTACAATTTAAAAGACATTTTAAATAGAAACAAAAAACCCCAGTCCAGACCCATTAATATAAATGACCTCCAAAATAAAATAAAACAACAAAAATTAGAAATTCAAGCCTTGAAAGCAACACAGTTAGACATGAAAAAAGAGATTTCTGACATAAAATCTCTTGTCATAAAAGGAAAGATAAAATTAGAAGACCAAAACGAAATCACCAATACATCGACAATCTAGACCAGCCTTTCTTATGTTATTAACAGAAATAACATATAGAAAATGGTTAATAAATATTATGATAAAAATCAACAATGAGTTTATTATTGAAACAACAGCACTCTTTGATACAGGAGCTAATCTCAATTGTATCAAAGAAGGCCTTGTTCCAACAATATACTTTGATAAAACTTCCGAATCCTTAAAATTAGCCTCAGGTGATAAACTTAACATCCAATACAAATTACCAGAAGCCTTAATAATAAAATATCAAATATCTTACAAAACATCTTTTCTTTTAGTAAAATATGAGGCAACAAGTAATTCTTGGAACACCTTTCATACAATTAATACAACCTTTTACAATTACTAACGAAGGTATTGAAACCCATGCTCTAAACAGAAAAATCGCCTTCAACTTCATAACAAAACCATAGAGAGAAGCCTAAATATTTTACAAGAACATTCTATTTCAAAAATAAATTACCTTATAAAAGACAAAGAAAATCAGCTTGAATTCTTAAAAGAAGATTTAGAATTCAAAAGAATAGAAGAAAATCTTATAAAACCAAACATCATAGAAAAGATAGCTTCCCTACAAAAACACATAGAAAAGACTATATGCTCTACTCTACCCAATGCCTTTTGGGAAAGAAAGAAGCATATTGTTGATTTACCTTATGAACATGATTTTTCTGAAAACAAAATACCTACCAAAGCCCGCCCAACACAGATGAATCAAGAAGTTTTGAAATTCTGTCAAGCAGAAATACAAGATCTCTTGAATAAAAAACTCATAAGAAAAAGCCAATCACCTTGGAGTTGTTCTACTTTTTATGTCAATAAAAATGCTAAACTAGAAAGAGGAATTCCCAGGTTAGTTATTAATTATAAACCTCTTAATACAGCCCTTAGGTGGATAAGATACCCTATACCTAATAAAAAATATTTGCTAAACAGACTTTGTAGATCAAAAATATTTTCAAAATTTGACATGAAATCAGGATTTTGGCAAATACAAGTCAGTGAAAAGGATAAATACAATACAGCCCTTACAGTCCCTTTTGGCCAATATGAATGGAATGTTATGCCATTCAGCCTAAAAAATGCCCCTTCAGAATTCCAAAGAATTATGAACAAGACTTTCAAGCCTTGTTCAGAATACATCATAGTTTATATAGATAATGTTCTAGTATTCTCTTCCAATATAGAACAGCATTTCAAACACTTATCTACTTTCATAAAAATAATCATACAAAACGGTCTTGTAGTCTCTCCTACTAAAATTGCACTCTTCAAAACTAAGATTAGATTCTTAGGTCATTACATATGTTTAAGTACTATAACCCCTATTGAAAGATCAATCTCTTTTACTGATAAATTCCCTAATGAAATTAAAGACAAAACTCAATTACAAAGGTTTTTAGGTAGTCTCAATTATATTTTAGATTTCTTTCCCAATATAAATATCCTTTGTAAACCTTTACACCAAAGGTTACGTAAGGATCCTCCGCCCTGGACCTCTGTCCATATAGACATTGTCAAACAAATAAAAATGCATGTGAAAGATATACCATGCTTACACCTTGATGACCCTTCCACTTTCAAAATAGTTGAAACAGATGCTTCAGAATTAGGATATGGTGGCATTCTCAAACAGGTCAATAACAACAAAGAACAAATTGTTCAATTCATTTCAAAACATTGGAATTCCATTCAATGAAATTATTCGACAATCAAAAAAGAAATACTTGCTATAGTTTTGTCTATATCAAAATTCCAATGAGATTTATTAAATCAAAAATTCCTCTTGAGAATTGATTGCAAATCAGCCAAAGACATTTTACAAAAAGATGTTTTAAACATTGCATCAAAAAGTATATATATGGGTCTAAGTAATTCTAACATAAAATGTAAAATTACATATTTTTGCACAGAAAGACTTTAGATACATGGACAAGGCGGGACCATAATTTGATTGACGACGGGCACCAATGGAGGAAATATGGTCAGAAAACGATTCTTAACTCTGAATTCATCAAGTACTTCAAAAATAATATGCCTTTTTTCCAAAAATATCTCATATATATGCATGTATTGAGAAAAATATTGGATAAAGTAGAGAAAAATCAATTCTTGCTTGATGTGTAAAACAAATATCATGGGGCATCTTTACCGTAAGTCGTGTCTTCAAATTTAATAAGAAACACATGCGTCTATCAACTTGGCTAAATTATTTATGCTTCTCTCATGACGAACAATTAAGCAAATAATGTGTTATTGCTTGTGATTAAAGCTGTGTTTGAGGGGCACTTGCAGAGAATACTACAGGTGCGATCACAAGTTCGACCAGGGATGTCAAGCAACCAAGCAAGTCCAAAAGATGGACAGCCCGCCCGTCTACAGGACCATATACCGAGGCCACCACACTTGCGAGAACCTCATCCTCAAAGGCCCCCCAATCAACCTGGATTCATCCAACCCTGGGGACTCCTCCATCCTCACCTGTTTCAACACTAGCCTCAATCCCAAACAAGACGAATTTATCTATTCAAGTGGAGTTTCACATAGTTTAGAAAACATATGAAGGTTCTTTTTGGGAAGAACAATTAGATATAAGGCGAGCATCACATGTTTGAAAATGACAGTGTGAAGATCTCTTAGAATTTAGGAAAAAAGGGAAGACAGACAAAGATTGTTTCGATATTAATATGATTTTGGGACATGACTTGACAGATGATGAATCGAATATAACTAGTTTGTCTAACTTGCAGAGAATAGAAATGATTGTTTTGCTATTTCATTTATTTTGTTATTGGGTAGAGGATGAAAGAGGCTTAACATGGAGAAATGAGAATTACTCACTTCTGCGCAAAAGGACTTAAGATACGTGGACAAGACTAGACCATAATTGATCAATGATGGGCATCAATGATGGAAATATGATCAGAAGTTGATTTTCAACTCCGAATTACCCGAGTACTTCACCAATTGATACATCCATTGTCATTCTCATATATGTTTTTTTTATTTGTTTTGTTATTAGTTAAGAGATAAATATGGATATAATAATTCTAACATGAAGTGTGAATTACTCGTTTTTCTGTAGAAAAACTTCAATTACACAGACAAAACTGGACCATATTTTGATCGATGATGGGTACTTATGGAGAGAATATGTTCAAAAATTGATTCTCAGTTGTGAATTCCCCAGGTACTTCACAAACAATATATGCATATTCATATTCATAAATATCTGATTTATATATATATATATATATATATATATATTGAGGAAAATTTTGTATAAAGTAGAGAGAAATTATTGATTGATGTCTGATGCATATATTACGTGGGAATCCTTACGATAATTCGTGGCTTCAAATTAATAGGAAACACATCCATTCTTTCAATTTGGCTAAACTATTTATGCTTCTCTCATGATGAATGATTAAGCAGATAATTAGATGGTCATTGCCCCTTGCCACGTTATAATTTAAGGAGGTCATTCTTAATTTGCTGAATTTTAACTTCATCTTACCATAATGTGACATAATTCTTAATCTTAATGAAACAAGCACATTATTTCTTTTTATCGTCTACCATCAGATGTGATTTTTTTTTTCAGGTTATTTTTTAGATTTGAAGCCTCCAAACCCCCAAATCTTCAATCAAGTGATCATTAATGTGTTATTGCTTATGAATTTAAAGCAGGGAGTGGGGCCACTTGCAGGCACTACTTTAGTTGCGCTTTCAGAGTCGACCAGGGATGTCTAGCAACCAAAGAAGTCCAAAAGATGCAGAATGACCAACCCGTTTACAAGACCGTATGCTGCGGCCACCACACTTGCGGAAACCCCGTCGTCGAATCCCCCCTTCCATCCTCGATTTACCAAGCCCCTAGGGACTCCTCAATCCTCTTCTGCGGCAACACTAGCCTCATTGCCAAGGAAGCCAACAACAACAACCCCTCTTTTCTTCTATTTTCTCGTCAGTGAACCATGAGCAAAGGTTACCCAGGACGGATGATTTGAATCCCCACAGCCACGGGGATGACGACAATAGTAACGACAACTATCAATCCACATTGTCTGATTAATACGCCGTCTTGCAATCTGCCAGTGAGATCTAAGCCCTGTCGTTAGATCAAGGGGATGTGATGTTTAGGTCTTGTAGTTCTGATATGATTGTGGGGTATGAGTTTGATGACATGTTGGATTATGATCTTCAATGTTGATTTTGATGCAGGTTTCTTGATTAATGTCTGTGGTGTTTGCTAGAGGAATTTCCTTGAAACTATTTGTCCTATGCCATGGTTTGTTTAGGAGAAAAAGGTGCCTATTACGTTGTCGAAAAAAATGTGAGGAACACTAAATTCACTTCACCTTCTGAAAAGAAGGTGCAAATATGCATAGTTACAATCAACTTGATAGAATAGAGTGGAAAAATGAATTTATGTATATTTCAGTGTATGTAATACTGATGATACAAAAGCCTATTTATAGGCTGTTCTAGACAACTATTTAAAGTAATAAAATATTACACTATCAAAATCAAATCAATTATAATCAATCAGGAAGATAAATATCTCTAACATCCCCCCTCAAACTCAAGGTGAGATAGAAGAGGTCAACTGGAGTTTGGAGAAAAAATCTTTAAAACACCCAGGTGGATGTGCCTTCGTGAAAACATCAGCCGTCTGATCAATTGAGGAGGTGGGAACAAGACGAACATCGCCACGAAGCACATGAGAGCGTATGAAATGACAGTCTATTTCAATATGTTTGGTACGCTCATGAAAAACATCATTATGAGCTATTTTGATGGCACTTCGGTTATCACAATGAATGACCGTTCCACCATTATAAACACTACAACCATAATAATTTCAAAGTTGTATCGGTAGGGGCATGATATTCCACTTCCGTACTCGATCAAGTGACAGTAGTCTGTTTCTCACTTCGCCAGGAAATAAGGGACTTCCCTAAGAAAAAGCAGCCTGGATCACCAGCCCAATCAACATTAGAATAAGCGTTGAAACATTCCCTCTATGACTAACTATCATCTGAGAGTTACCGGCTGTGTGAATAATAGGTGTTTGTGAATTGTATGATTTTGACTTAAATAAATTGGAATGGTAAGTCATGTGATTACAACATGTGAAATCAAAAACTTATGAATTAGGAGTACCTGGAGTGACCGACAGAGCATAAGGACTAGAAGTACCAGTTTCTTGAAGAATGGAACAAACTATGGATTGAAGATCATATAAAGAAAGTGTGAGAAATGAACTGTTAGAAGAATCATCTATGATAGAAGTAGCAGTGGATAGGCGGTGTGCAACTAAACCTCTAAAATGGGATTGGTTGTTTGTTCCTATAGGTTGCTTGGATTATAATTGATAATAGTTTGATGCACGATATGTCACGACCCAATCCTCGGGCATGCACATATCCTTCTGCTTTGGTCGATTTTATAATACGATATCCCGGGACTATGTATCGCCGACCCTTTCATTTATTAAGCACACACGGAAGCAGTTATAATCCCCAAACAATAAAACGATGGGATAGAAAAGCAGGGACATATTTTTCATATTAAAACTTATAGCCAAACTTTTATACAAAACACAAACCAAAGCACTTCACAACTTTTTACTCTAAACTCTATTCACATCAAAATGGAGATCTCAAAAGAAGATAGAAACTCAATCCATTTGGGCCGTACTCAAGGCCTCTGTTGGGATTATCTTCTTTTTCCAAAAATCCTTCTCAGACTCCTCCTCCTCAACTCCTCAGTGGGGTCCTGAAATAATTTCCCCAAATCGGGATGAGACTACGTCTCAGCAAGTTCTACCCCACTAAGGCCCGATTAGTAAACCATTATACTATGGGCTGTCTAAACACGCACAAGGCAGAGGACTTACCTTGGCCTAAAATCCCACCTGCAAGTTAGTACAATTCACAATAGGCACCCATTTACTCAAAACAAATCGAACCAGTCGATTACATGTCACACAAATCATTCTCCACTAAGGAGTATCTAAAAGTTAGGTCACATGCATTCTCCAGGACGACATTCCAAGTCTCCGAGCCACGTGCCTCGAACCTTGGGCCCACGTGCATTCTCTAAGGTGACCGCTTCACCAAGGTGGTACATCAAGTCACCGAGCCACGTGCCCCTTTAGATGCTATTCTCAAATACTGGACCCACGTGCATTCTCTAAGGAACTCAATTGCCAAGGTGACGCATCAGATCACCGAGCCACATGTCATTTTTACGATGCCCGGGCCCACCTACCTTTTCTTAGGTACTATCTCACCAAAGTGATGCATCAATTCACCGAGCCATGTGCTCTTTTAGATACCAAACTCTGTCACCGAGCCACGTGCATTCTACAAGATGACATACCGAGTCTCCGAGCCACGTGCATTCTCTCAGGCGACCTTTTCGCCAAGATGATATATTCAACCATTGAACTCACATGCATTCTCCAGGTGATATTCCAATTCACCGAGCCCATGTATTTTCTTTCGGGTGATTACCAACCTACTTTCAATACCGACAACCATTGCCCAACGATTTCTCAATCAAATAATTAAATCAACTCAACAAAGCAATATAAATGCTGAATAACATACTAGGCCATTTACCAATCAACAATTCAATCTCAATCAATTCCAATCAATTTAGGGTAAAACCCTAGAATATCACAATTTATTTAATTCCATGCAATGTGGAGCTCAAATAAATAAACGGACTACGCCACGACAATAAACATGAGATTTCGTTCGTTGACCATCTCAACCTTAATTTCCGAAAAATAAATAAATAATTAATTAATTTCGAAAATTAATTAATAAATATTAAAAATTCAATTTAACTCAAATTAAAGCCCAATTAAATAAACGAACTTCACCACGGTCATCAGCATAAAATTCCGATCCCGAGCCATCCCAGTTGAATTTTCGAAAAATAAATAATTATTTAATTTAATTTCGAAAATTAAATTTAAATACCAAAAATTTCACTTAGGCCCGAAAAGCCTAATTGAAGCCCACTAAGGGTCGGAAAAAATTCTGAGATACTTTCAATAAATAGTAGACCACGTCTACTTGCTAATTGCACAATCAATTTGTCTAATTCGCATCACAAACTGAATAATAAATACTAATCCATACTAATCTAACAACCTAAACCTAATTAATTAAAAATAAACCACCCTTAAGCATAATTAGCCAACTAATCAAGGATTAGTGAGATTACTCACTGGAATCGCGTGCAAATCGGATCAATCCGACGGGGGCGACGCGAGGAACAACAAACTCCAAAGCACGGCTTAGGTTCGGGGCCCGGAAACGACCCAAAACGATCCCAAGGGGGCTGGAAACCCACTCTGTGGGGTGGCTGCGATGGCTGAAAACAGACACAAAACAGCCACAAATCAAAGCAGCAAGGGCGGCAAAGTGCGGGGGAGGGCCAGTGGAGGTCCGGCGGGGCTGAACGGTGGCCGGAGGTGGCCAGACGGGGTCTAAACAGAGCTGAGCAGAGGCCAAATGGGGCTGGACAGCACACGGTGAGGACAGAGGGCACGGGTGGGAGGTGGTGGAGCGCACGGCATGCGCGGGCGTGCGGTGCAGGCGGCGGGATGGGTGGGGACGGCGAGTTGCAGCTTTTGTTCTTCCTCAGTTCGCTGGTTCGCACGCGAAGAAAGAAGAAGAAGAAGAAGAAGAAGTTGGTCACGTGGGTATGGCGGAGAAGAGAGAGGAGAGAGAAGAAGAGATAAGAGAGAAAGCTTTGACTAGTCAAAAGGGGGAAGAGAAAGCAAAATAGAAAATGGCAAGGGAAAAAGGAGAGAGTGTGGGCGTGGGCGTGGGGAGGGGGCAATTCGCACGAGGAAAAGAGGGAAGGAGAGAGAAAAGAGAGAGAGAGAAAAGAAGAGAGAGGGAGAGAAAGAAATAATATAAAATAACACCATGAGTCTTATTTTTTTTCTTTTCTCTTTCCCTTTCTATTTTCTTTCGGTCTTCAATTTTTCGTCTGATAATTTCTTTCTTGAAATTTCGGACTCGTCAATAAATTGATGAACGATGAGACAATGTCCTAAAAAAAAGAATTATGACACGCTTAAAATTCGATTCCTGAAATTGAGTTCAATTTCGTGGTTAAAAATTGATCGACGTGATTTTAGCCCAATCCAACTAATTAGGTAGCTTTTAGGTATTTTACTGCAAATAAATCCCTTAACGGCTTCACCCAATAGGTTAGTTAACTCGTGAGTGATCATCTTAGAGAAAAAGGGTCATAGGCACGTCGACGAAATGCCTATTTCGCTTTATCGAAACGGAGTTGAATTTCAGGATGTCACAACTCTTCCCCTCTTATAAAAATTTGGTCCTCGAAATTTAAACCATTACACACTTTGATCAAAAAGGCGGGGGTACAACTGTCTCATCGATTCTTCTATCTCCCAGGTCGCTCCTTCAGGACTGTGGTGTTGCCAGACCACTTTGACCAACGGAATGGTCTTTGTACGCAGAACTTGCTCTTTACAATCGACAATCTGAACTGGGCTTTACACGTATGACACACGGTCATCCACGTCCAATTCCTCGAAATTGAGTACGTGAGTCGGGTTAGGCTTATACTTCCTTAACATCGACATGTGAAAGACGTCATGCACTTGTGCCAATCTTGGCGGCAACGCAAGACGATACGCTAGGTTTCCAATTATTTCAAGAATCTCAAACAGACCTATGTACCTCGGACTCAGTTTCCTTTCTTACCAAAGCACGAAGTTCCCCTCATTGGTGACACTTTTAAAAAAACATGATCACCAATTTGGAATTCGAAAGACCTTCGACGCTTATCTGCATAACTTTTCTGCCTGCTCTGCGCGGTCTTTAATCTGTCTCTGATTACTGTCACGGCATCTACTGATTGCTGAACCAACTCTGGGTCTGTTATCTTCCTTTCTCCGACTTCATCCCAACATACTGGAGTTCAGCATGCTCTGCCATACAACGCTTCAAAAGAAGACATCTTGATGCTCTGGTGATAACTGTTGTTGTAGGCGAATTCCACCAGATGAAGCTGATCTTCCCAACTTCCTTTGAAGTCTATTACAAACGCTCACAACATATCTTCAAGAGTCTGAATTGTCCTTTCAAACCGGCCATCCGTCGGAGGATGATATGTCGTACTGTACTGAAGCTTTGTACCTAAAGCACTCTACAAGCTCTTCCAAAAAGCAGTAGTAAACCTCGGGTCTCTATCAGATGTTATCGTAATCGGCACTCCATGCATACGAACCACCTGACGCACATATAGGTCTGCATGTCTATCCAGACTCAAATCCTTTCGAACTGCAATTAAGTAAGCCAACTTTGTCAGCCTGTCGACTACTACCCAAATTGAATCATTCCCCCTCTGACTCCTTGGTAGTCTAGTCACAAAGTCCATCATGATATGCTCCCATTTCCACTCTGGGATCGTGAGAGGTTGCAGAAGTCCTCCCGGCTTACAATGCTGGCCTTTTGCTTGCTGACAAGTCAAACACTTGGCTGCATGTTTGGCGATGTCCGCCTTCATACCTGACCACAAGTAGTGTTGACACAAATTCTGATACATCTTGGTACTTCCAGGATGAATGCTATAACTGCTACGATGTGCCTCAGATAAAATTTCTTCTCTAAGCTCGACATCATCAGGTACAACTAAACATCCACGAAGCCTCAGTACCCCATCATTTGAAACTTGAAAATCAGCCTTTCTTTTATCGGTATCTTCTTGAAGAATTCTCTGTACATATGGATCTGTCAGTTGGAGTTGTTTAATTTTGACCTGGATATCCAGTTCAATTCTGAGGGTGGCCATAAAACTTGAAAGGTGGCCTACCTAAAATTTGAATTCCGAATCCCGAGCTCTCTCGATTAAGTTCCACTCCTTAACCAAGATTTGCGCTATTGAAGACTTTCGATTCAATGCATCGGCGACCTTGTTCGCTTTTCCCAGGTGATATAGAATGTCACAGTCGTAGTCCTTCAGCAATTCCATCCATCAACGTTGTCTCATGTTCAACTCCTTCTGAGAGAACAAATACTTGAGACTCTGATGGTCTGTGAAATCTAAAACTTTTCTCTGCACAAGTAATGCCTCCAAATCTTCAATGCAAATATGATGGCTGCGAGTTCTAAGTCATGCGTCAAATAATTCAATTCATGAGGTCTCAACTGCCGGGAAGCGTATGCAACAACTCTGCCATGTTGCATCAGCACGCAACCCAACCCTCTAAATGACGCATCACTATAGATCTCGAATTCTCCAGGACTAGATGGAATCATCAGCACAGGCATGATAGTCAGCTTTTCCTTCAGCTCTTGAAAACTACGCTCACACTTGTCTGTCCATATGAATTTCTCACTTTTCTTCATGAGCTCTGTCAAAGGTGACGTTATCGATGAGAACCCTTCCACAAACCGTTTGTAATAACCTGCTAACCCCAGAAAACTTCTTATTTCTGTCACTGTTGTCGGTCTCGGCCACTTGATCACGGCTTCTATCTTGCTTGGGTCGACGGAGATTCCTTCTCCGGAAATCACATGACCTAAGAACGTAACACGAGTCAACCAAAACTAGCATTTGCTAAACTTAGCATACAGCTGATGAGTTCTTAAGATCTGAAGCACTAATCTCAAATGATTCTCATGCTCTTCATCACTTCTCGAATAGACCAAGATGTCATCAATGAACACGATCACAAACTGATCCAGATATTCCTTGAACACTATGTTCATCAAATCCATAAAGGCAACTAAGCATTCGTCAACCCGAACGGCATCACTGTAAACTCATAATGACCATACCGGGTACTAAATGTAGACTTAGGAATATCCTCTTTCCTAATTCTCAGCTGATAATATCCTGTTCTCAAATCGATCTTCGAGAATATTGACGCTCCTTGTAGTTGATCAAACAAGTCATCTATTCTCAGCAATGGATACTTGTTCTTGATCATTACCTGATTGAGCTGCCGATAGTCGATGCACAAACACAATGAATCGTCTTTCTTCTTAACAAATAGAACCGGTGCTCCCCAAGGTGATGCACTAGGACGAATAAATCCTTTATCCAGTAATTCTTGCATCTGCACCTTCAGTTCCTTCAACTCAGATAACACCATTTGATAAGGTGCCTTTGAGATCGGTTCTATCCCTGGTGCTAGCTCGATTACAAATTCAATCTCTCTTTCTGGCGGTAACCCTAGCAATTCTTTTGGAAAGACATCTAGAAACTCCTATACCACTGAAATATCTTCCATTTTCAGCTCTTCAATCGTCGTATCCACGACAGTTGCTAAGTACCCTCGGCAACTCTCGTCTAACAAACGAGCTGCTTCCAGCAACGAGATTAAGGAAATCGAAGGTCCTCCTTGATTTCCGACAAACTCAAAGCTCTTGCCCTCTAATGGGTCAAACTGAATCGCCTTGCGATAGCAATCCATTTTAGCTCGGTGATTGGTGAGCCAGTCCATGCCAATTATCAAATCAAAATCATACATGGTTAGGACTAACAAGTCAATTTTTCCCACTCGTTCATGAATCTCTAACTTGCACCCTGAACATCCCAAAACAGTAATAACTTTATCTTTCAAGGGTGTAGATATGCAAATTGCTGACTCCAACAATAAATGACTCAACCCTAGCATCCTAACATATTGCCTGGCAATTAAAGAATGGGTTGCTCCCGAATCAAACAAAGCATAAGCAGGTTGGTCGTTGAGCAAGATCGTACATGTGATCACGCTAGGCGCAGCTTCTGCCTGACCTTGGGTAATCGCGTACACAGTGCCCTAAACTGGAGGTCTCTGCTATCCTCCTTGTGGTGCATTCTAAGGGGCATACCCTCCTATCTGTCTCATCGGTGGCGGCGGCGGCAACTGAGGTTGTCCTCTTTACTTCTTTGGACAAAATCTGGCTATGTGGCCTTATTGGCCACATTCGAAACATGCACTCGTCCTAGCTGGGCACGGTGTTGTCCCATGTCTTCTCCCACACAAGCGACATGCATCATTCCTAATAAATCCTGACCTATTAAATCCACTCTTCTTGCTGGCCGGGCTTTGGAATCTATTTCCAAACATTGGCCTCTTTCCTTGGCGGATGTTGTCTTTATGAGAGCTAAACCTCTATCCAGATGAAGCAGTTTTATAGTTCTGATCTTTCTCAATTTTCTAAGCTCTCCAATATATGTCGTTATAAGTTTTCAGATCTAGAAGGACTAAGGCGCTTCTCAAATATTTTCCGAATCCATCTCTAAACCTCCTCACTCGATTCACAGGGTTCTCGATTAACTCGAGGGCATATCGCAAAAGTTCAACGAACTTCGCCTCATACTCATCAACAGATAGGGAACCCTGGCGAAGATGTTGAAATTCGGCCATCTTCACCTCTCTGGCAGTCTCAAAGAAAAACTTATCATTGAAGGCTTCACGCAAAATGTTCCAGTCTTGAACAGCGCCTTCTAGAAAGATCATTTCACGAGTAGTCATCCACCAAGTGTCCGCAACTCCCTCCAGCTGGTAAGTTGCTAACATTACCTTCTTAGTTTCATTGCACATCAGCAGTGCAAACGCCTTCTCAAGTTTCTGAATCCATGAAGAAGCAGCTTCAGGATCTCCAGACCCGGTGAACAATGGTGGATTTAACCTTAGGAAATGCTCCACCAACTTATGGATTAGTCTTGCAACGACCACTATCTTCGGTGGACCTTCTACATTCACAACGGCAGGAGCAACGGTAGGTGCTACTGCAGGTGCGGCTACAGGTGCGTCAGTAGGAGCGGCTCCAGTGGCAGCGGCGGCAGCGGCAATTGCAGTGGCCTGAGCAGTGGCTTCAACAGTAGTGGCTTGCTGATCCATTATATTACCCATCGCTTCCAAAACACACAAGATCCCATCCACCCTGGGATCATTAGGGGCTGCTACCCTGACATCTACAACAGGTGGAAACATTCCACTCGCACCAGCCTGTGCTAGCACTCGACCACGTCCACCTCGGGTTCCGACACAAGTCGAAGCTCTACCCCAAATAACGGCCCTACTGGTCCTCTTTGCAGGAGTTCTCGGCTCTTTTCCAATTCAACTAACACCTATTTCCAATTCAACACCAAATTAGAAACAAAGCAATTCAAACAATAAGCAATTTTAGCACTCAGCTAACACACACATGCACCAGCATGAATTTAAAGGCTTTTCCTACTAACTATCCCATGATCATCGCTCCTTATCACTCCAATCTTGAACTTAGCTCTGATACCACTTAAACTGGATGTCACACCCCAATCCTCAGGCACGCACACATCCTTCTACTTTGGTCGATTTTATAATGCGATATCCCAGAACTATGTATCGCCGAACCATTCATTTATTAAACACACGCAGAAGTAGTTATAATCCCCAGACAATAAAACGATGGGATAGAAAAGCAGGACCATATTTTTCATATTGAAACTTATAACCAAACTTTTATACAAAACACAAACCAGAGCACTTCACAACTTTTTACTCTAAACTCTATTCACATCAAAATGGAGATCTCAAAAGAAGATAGAATCTCAGTCCATCTAAGCCGTACTCAAGGCCCCTCTCGGGATTATCTTCTTCTTCCAAAAATCCTTCTCAGACTCCTCCTCCTTAGCTCCTCAGCGGGGTCCTAAAATGATTTCTCAAAACCGGGATGAGACTACATCTTAGCAAGTTCTACCCCACTAAGGCCTGATTAGTAAACCATTATACTATAGGCTACTTAAACACACACAGGGCAAAGGACTTACCTTGGCCTCAGATCCCACCTGCAAGTCAGTACAATTCACAATAGGCACCCATTTACTCAAAGCAAATCGAACCAATCGATTACATGTCACACAAATCATTCTCCACTGAGGAGTATCTAAAAGCTAGGTCACGTGCATCCTCTAGGACGACATTCCAAGTCTCCGAGCCACGTGCCTCGAACCTTGGGCCCACGTGCATTCTCTAAGGTGACCTCTTCGCCAAGGTGGTACATCAAGTCACCGAGCCACGTGCCCTTTTAGATGCTATTCTCAAATACTAGACCCACGTGCATTCTCTAAGGCACTCAATTGCCAAGATGACGCATCAGATCACCGAGCCACATGTCATTTTTACGATGCCTGGGCCCACGTGCCTTCTCTTAGGTGCTATCTCACCAAAGTGATGCATCAATTCAACGAGCCACGTGCCCTTTTAGATGCCAAACTCTGTCACCGAGCCACGTGCATTCTCTAGGATGACATACCGAGTCTCCGAGCCACGTGCATTCTCTCAGGCGACCTTTTTGCCAAGATGACATATTCAACCACTGAACTCACGTGCATTCTCCAGGTGATATTCCAATTCACCGAGCCCACGTATTTTATTTCGGGTGATTACCAACCTATTTTCAATACTGACAACCATTGCCCAACGATTTCTCAATCAAATAATTAAATCAACTCAACAAAGCATTATAAATGCTGAATAACATACTTGGCTATTTACCAAGCAATAATTCAATCTCAATCAATTCCAATCAATTTAAGGTAAAACCCTAAAATATCACAATTTATTTAATTCCATGCAACATGGAGCTCAAAAAAATAAACGGACTGAGCCACGACAATCAACACGAGATTTCGTTCGTCGACAATCTCAACCTTAATTTCTGAAAAATAAATAAATAATTAATTAATTAATTTCGAATATTAATTAATAAATATTAAAAATTCAATTTAACTCAAAATAAAGCCCAATTAAATAAACGGACTTCACCACGGTCATCAACATAAAAATTAATATTTAAATACCAAAAAAATTTCACTTAGGCCCGAAAAGCCTAATTGAAGCCCACTAAGGGTCAGAAAAAATTCCGAGATACTTTCAATAAATAGTAGACTACGTCTACTTGCTAATTGCACAATCAATTTGTCTAATTCGCTTCACAATTGAATAATAAATACTAATCCATACTAATCTAACAACCTAAACCTAATTAATTAAAACTAAACCACCCTTAAGCATAATTAGCCAACTAATCAAGGATTAGTGAGATTACTCACCGGAATCGCGTGGAAATCGGATCAATCCGATGGGGGCGACGTGAGGAACAACAAACTCCAAAGCACGGCTCGGGTTTGGGGCCCGGAAACGACCCAAAATGAGCCCGAAGGAGGCTAGAAGCCCACTCCGTGGGGTGGCTGCGATGGCTGAAAATAGACAAAAAAACAGCCACAAATCAAAGCAGCAAGGGCAGCAAGGTGCGGGGGAGGGCCGATGGAGGTCCGGCGGGGCCGAACGGTGGCCAGAGGTGGCCGAACGGGGGCTGAACAAAGCTGAGCAGAGGCCAAACGGGGCTGGACGGTGCACGTTGAGGACGGTGGGCACGGGTGGGAGGCAGTGGAGCACGCGGCGTGCGCGGGCGTGCGGTGCGGGCGGCGGGACGGGCAGCAATGGTGAGCTACAACTTATGTTCTTCCTCAGTTCACTGGTTCGCACGCAAAGAAAGAAGAAGAAGAAGAAGTTGGTCACGTGGGAATGGGGGAGAAGAGAGAGGAGAGAGAAGAAGAGATAAGAGAGAAAGCTTTGACTAGTCAAAAGGGGGAAGAGAAAGCAAAATAGAAAACGGCAAGGGAAAAAGGAGAGAGTGTGGGCATGGGGAGGGGGCAATTCGCACAAGGGAAAAGAGGGAAGGAGAGAGAAAGAGAGAGAGAAAAGAAATATATAAAATAACACCATGAGTCTTATTTTTTTCTTTTCTCTTTCCCTTTCTATTTTCTTTCGGTCTTCAATTTTTCGTTCGATAATTTCTTTCTTGAAATTTCGGACTCGTCAATAAATTGACGAACGATGAGACAATGTCCTAAAAAAAAAAGAATTATGACACGCTTAAAATTCGATTCCCGAAATCGAGTTCAATTTCGTAGTTAAAAATCGATCAGACATGATTTTAGCCCAATCCAACTAATTAGGTAGCTTTTAGGGATTTTACTGCAGATACATCCCTTAACGGCTTCACCCAATAGGTTAGTTAACTCATGAGTGATCAACTCAGAGAAAAAGGGTCATAAGCACATCGACGAAATGTCCATTTCACTTTATCGAAACGGGGTCGAATTTCAGGATGTCACACGATAACTAGGTCGGCAACAGTGCGTACAATAAGGTTTGTGCCATGAGGATGAGCCAGAAGTGGCAAGCACTGCATCTGTAGGAGTGGAAACCAGTGGAGTAGCATGTTGAGTCTTTAAAGTCGCAAGGCGAGTTTCCTTAGTTCATAGCTCTGAAACAACTACCTTAAGATGAGATAAATGATCCCGGTGCAAAAGTGAGGCTCACACAGGTTCATACTCATCATTTAGAGCCATTATAAATTGCATAATTTGCAAACAATCACAATATTTAGCAAACTTATGAGGATCAACAGTCGAATCCGAAGTTGGATCAGATTAAGCGAGCTGGTCCCATATAGCATGCATTGAAGAAAGAAAGTCTTTAATAGACTGACTTGTTTCCTAACGCATGTGATGTAAGTTCCCTAATAGTTGATTTTGATGAGCAATGTTTGATGTGGAATAACGACTATCAAGAAGATCCGAAGCTTCATTTGTTGTATTTAGACGACCGAACTGAAGTTTGATAGATGGAATCGAAGTATTTCGAAACCACGTGAGTATTTGGTGATTCTTGCTCTCCCACTCCTCCAATCGGTCAGCAAATGTATCATCATCCTCTTCGACGACTTGACTAGGCTCGCGAAGACTTCCAGTTACATAACGCCAAAGCTTACGTCCCTTAGAAAACTGGACATCTCTTGAGCCCATAAAATATAATTTGATCCATTTAGGATGGTTTGGATGAGCATTGAAACTTCTAACTTGTCCATGATAGGCAATATACTAGTAAACTCAATAGATTATTTAATGAATTTGAGAAAAACCGATACTTGTAGAGCTAATATGAAGAAAATAAGGCTGAAAATAGACTGGGAATGTCGAAATGCCTCAAGAACCGGTCTAGAAATGCCAAGAACCGGTCGGAATCAAGCCGAACCGGTTAGAAAACCCCAAGAACCGATTGGAAAATGGCTGAACTAGTTGGAAAACCCTAAGAACCAATCGGAAAATGGCTAAACCGGTCGGAAAACCTGAGAACCGGTTGGAATCTGGCTAAACTAATCAGAAAACCCTGAGAACCAATCAATATCTAGCTAAACCGGTTGGAAAATCAAGCGAACCAATCGGAAACTAGAAAAACTGGTCAAAAAAAGGAGCTAACCGGTCGGAAAATGGCTAAACTAGTTGGGTCAACGTCGGTCACGGCTGTCAGCGACAAAGATGACGTGGCGCTGACGCCACTGCTTGATCATGGATAGAGCATGTGCAAGGATGACGTCATCAATGATATCACTAATGCACGCATAGGTCACGTGCGAGCTATGGCATGTGTATCTCACCCGCAGAGGTTTGATAGGCACGTGAGGGCATGTGGCTGACTTTCCGACGACGGTCGTTGCTGTCTTGGACTTGCCGTAGAATGTAGAATCTATCTATGGTGGTTTTCGGTTGGAAATTTTAAAGGTTGTCTTCGAAAGTTCCACCTACAGTTGACGGCATCGGTGGTCATCAATAGTCTTGTAGCAGAGCGGAGCATGGTGACATGTGTAGCTTCTCTCTGTGGTAGATGATGAATTTTAAAGGTGTTGCGACAATGGCAACCACTTTCTCAAGCGAATCCTCGCTTTGATACCATGATAGAATAGAGTGGAAAAATGAATTTCTGTATTTTTCAGTGTGTGTAATACTGATGATACAAGACCCTATTTATAGGCTGTTCTAGACAACTATATAAAGTAATAAAATATTACAATATCAAAATCAAATTAATTATAATCAATATGAAATCAATTATAATCAATCAGGAAGATAAATATCTCTAACATCCTAAGATAAATATCGCTATCACAACTCAAACTTACCCAACAAACATCGCTAATTATCTGCAAATGAGAATTTATTTTGCAGCAAACGAACTTTCTATTGATTAACATGAACCGATTACATCAAGGGCCAAGATGCAGAAAGTACACGTTCTATTATCAGAATATACCAGAACCATCACATATCCAACATATACACACCCTCAGCCATCAGCTATAGCTGCTGCATAATGGGCCCTACTAATCTAGAGGTCTAAATATATAAGGGAGCTCTCCTCCACCGAGCCACTTATCCGCAGCACATAATCTCAGATGCTACTCAAATGCAGCTTCGAGTTCCTGGCTGCTCTCCACTGATAAACATGACAACTCCATAGTAACATCAAGAAACACATGAAAATCAAATCCTTTAGTGGTCGCTTCAACCAAGACAGTTCAATGTTCCAATTGCCAATGCTTTGTTGAACGAAACATCTGCAAAATGCGAACTCAAATCCGATGAGAACATTCACACTTGAGAAATAGGTGAGATTTGGATGCAAAACTTCAAGCCAGGAAATGAACAACCTACTTCAAAGCAATTTATCCTTCTTTCTGCTTCTAAAAATATCAGCTCCAGTCCTTCTAATTTTACGAAAAAAACCTAGAATCACAATTTTCTTCTCCTCAGCTTTCATGGACTTCTCTTTCTCTTTTAATAATTTCAACATTGACTCAAGGTCCTTTATCTTCCTCCTTAAATCTGTCTTTGCATCCACAGCAGACTCGCGCTTCGCCAACTTCTGTGCTTTGGCATTCACAGCAGACTCACACTTCGCCAACTTCTGTTCTTTGGTTTATTTCAACTTCCTTCCGCTCAATTTCTTCTATCTTGGTTTTGAATTCATTGTCAAGAGATTTCCTCCTCTCTTCCAATTCAATCTCAAAGCTGAGCATTTTACCATCCAAGGTGGCCTTTTGCTCATCGACAAGTTTCTGGATCTCTACCAGCACAGCAAGCAGGAACCAATTCTACACTGCTAGATAAAACTTATCTAGCATATATCATCCCATCCAATCCAATCATTTAAAATGGAAACCGTCATGATAAAAATTTCCTAAATAAATTCAATCAAAACGAAGGTGGATAGAAAATAAAACATAGGGCACCCACAGTAAAGATCACAAATTACCCCAAAAGAAAGAACGATCAACACACAAGCATGGAAGGAAACCCCTATGCATAAAAATGTTCATTGACATGATTCACAAAATAAGCGATTCCATAAGAGTTGTTTCTACTTCCCAGTACTACTTCTGCTTTATTCTGTGCAGGATCTAAAATCCAACGTTCACCACACCAAGCAACATGGGATTGGGTCTACTAAATTCTATTGAGTGATTAAGCACGAAATATTAGTTCTTGCAAAGTATTAACAAAAAATTATACTCATTTAAGAATTGACCACTACATGAAATGAATACACGAAAGGAAAGACAAGCATCATCAATCCTAAGTGCACAAGAATATGAGTCGCCAACCTATCATTATCTCCCCTTTCCCATGAAGAAAATGCCTTTCGAGATAATCATATTTGTGATGAATCATAAGCAGCATCATTGACAAGGACAAGAAGCATGAGACACGGGAATTTTATAAATTAGTTGGACCATACTTAACCAAACAATAAAGCCGTTCTGTCCAAAATGAACTTATCCAACACCTACAAGAAAGATGAATGAAGTATGATTCACCTTGAAATACAAAATAATGATCACAAATAGGAAAACCATCGAATCCAAGTCCATCTTCAAAAACTTTCTACAGTACGTAATTAATTTCTAGGGATGGATCATGCATCCAACTCACATTCTCTCCCAGATTCATCTTGTTCTCCAATGCAAGTAGCTTTTCTTCTTTTGATCTTATAATGCTCTCTTCTTACTGTACTTCCTGCAACTAAATTGAAAAGTGCACTAAGCGACTATTGGAAAAATATGATGTAGGTTGATTACAAAGACCGACAGGAGAACCAGCAGCACTGAACAGTGAACTTACCTTTTCTTTTGCAGCCAAGTCCGATAAACTTTGATTTATATGTTTCTCCTTCTCATACAACATTGATTTGAATGATATTATGTTTCTGTCAGCTTCTTCAAGATCCATCTCCTTCTGCATAAGAAGTTGGTTAATTTCATTGGCCTTTTCCTCCTTCACGTTAAGGATTCTCCTATCCTCACACAGTTTCTTTTCCCTTTCGTGCAACTTTTGATCCCACTCTTGTAAATATTCTCTCTGTTTATAAAATGTGGCCTTGTGTGCTTCCTGCCCGCCAAAAAAGGGCAGATTTGCGACATCACTTGTTAAATATTTCTTACAGCTATAGTAATGTAAACAACGCTATCACGATTGAAAAGAGCATGCACAGTTTTCAAAGTCAAAACGTTCCATTTAAAGTTCACTTTCACGTGCCTCCATCTCTTGCATCTTTAAGTCCAATTGTGAGCTTTTTCTGCTGACCTCCGCAAGCTTGGCGTCAATGCCTGCAGCTTCTCTTTCAACTCCAATGACCTATCCTCAATTCCAATAGTCAAAGCACTTGCTTGAGCCAACTTCTTCCCAGAATCAAGCTTTATTCGGTCCCAGAATCAAGCTTTATTCAGTCCTGCTCAATATGTATTTCGTGCAGAGCCTTCTCAAGCTACATTAACGAAGTTCATCTATGTAACAAACATATGGAAGACTTCAAACGCTAATCACATTCACTTCCAGCGCTCAAATGAGAGAAGATATATTCAAAAAATCAAGTTGAGGAATGGCTCTCGTTGTATCTTCCCATTTGCAGGGAAACTCTGTCAAAGGAAGAAACAAAGATAAGACTCGACTTCTTAGACTAAAATAGGAAAATATGGCCCCAGGTCGCCACATATTAAACCAATGTCAACAATCTAATATTTACCCTAGACATAAATTTGTCTAAAACATGCCTATGCATATCCTGCAACTCTATGTGCGTGCCGTGCAATCACATCCCTTCATGTCTGAGAAGGGGCAGATTGTAGGGAGAGAAAGGCTAGTAAATAAGATCCTCCATAATGGCATAAATCCCCCATACGTGAAACGAGCTTGCAAAAGCAATGCTTCTTCTCCTTTTCATGCTTGGCTTTTACAGAGGAGTTAGAAAACTTATTTTTAAGAAGATGGTGACTTTGTTGCCACAAAACTGAAAATTGAATGAAAGGAGCAAGTTCTCGCCAGTTATACCATAACCCCACAAAACCAAAAAAGGCTAAAAAAGCACAGTTGTTAACCTTTTTGGCACAAGAACATCCTCATCAATAATTCATGAAGATATAAAACACGAACAAATATCTTGAACTTCTTTTGAGAATCGGTAGAGCACTCTCAGATTCATCAACCGCCAAATTAACACAATCAGCTAGAGTGGCTAATCCACCCTCCAATCAAGCAAACACAAATTGTTGATTTATATGCTTGATTTTGGCTACATATAGTCAATAAAATTGTCTGGAAATAGAAAAATTGAACAGTTTCACACAAGTCCTACCTTACCAAGACACGAGACCAATTTCAAGAAAAGAAACAAGGCAAAAAAAGAAAGAAACACACAAGTCCTACATACAAGTGCTGAATTGAGCAGGGCATTGATCATAGATTCCACAGGCAGTTGAATATACTCTTGACAAACACACATTCACACAGGGGATCTAGCACTAATGAAATAATTCGAGTTAACTAGTCTAGAGAAAATTCCTCACTTGATCAATCCCAGTGCCTATATTTGATTCCTTGTCCATGAGGATGAAATATTGTAATGTGGCACTCGGCAACAATTTGGACTGACTAGTCCAAAGAACAATCTGCAGTTGAACCCACATTGCCTAATTTTGATTCCTTATGCATGAGAACGGACTATAATAGAGCAAAAAATCTTAGGCGAGATATTTACAAAGCATAAAAAATTACAGATAAATACCCATGATTTTATGTCTGCCAAATTCTAACGTGGATGGCAACACATAATTTTGCAATCAGAAGAAAACTAGTACTCCAGCAAGAGTTCTCCACGCTTATTTCAGATCATAGGAGAATTATCTCACAATTAATCTCTGTTTACCTTTTAACTGTGCAATTTAGCAATCCTAGTGCCCATGAATGAAGTTTTCGAAGATAAATTTAGCGAATAGTTTGTCATTAGTTGACTGTATTTCCAAAATAGAAGACTGAAAATATATACAATGCAAAATCTACAGCATTCAAATGACCAAAAGTTCAAATTGCAAGACAATCAGCAAGAAGTAGCATACACCTGCCACACAATGCCTTTCAAAAGCCAAGGCTTTCCTCATATCTTCTGTCTCCAGAAATCTAACATGAATAGCAATGCATAATTTGGCAATTGGAATCAAACTAGTACCCCAGCAAGAGTTCTCCACCAGGAGTACGGTTGTTATGCCAGATCATAGAAGATTCATCTTGCAATTGAGTTTGTTTTCCCTTTAAACTATCCGATTTAGCAATCCCTAGTGCCCATGAACGAAATTTTGGCAACACAAATTCAGTAGACGGCTTGTCATTAGTTGACTGTATTTCCAAAATATAAGACAGTTAAAATGCAATGCAAAATCTAGAGCATTCAAATAAGAGAAATTCAAATTGCAATACTATCAGCAAGAAGCAGCATAAATATGCCAAGCACTGCCTTTCAAAAGCCAAAGTTTCCTCAGATTTTCCTCTTTCTTCTTAGCTGCAGACATTGCAATTAGACGTGCTGGTTGATCTCATTGGACGAGCTGTTGTGCTTCTGATAATGCTTGACCTAACTCTTCAAACTTCAGAGTCCACTCCTTTTTGTCAATCAAGCAGCCGCATATCATACTGATAATCAAATAGCTGCCAAATGACTTCTATCTAGGTTAACAACAACTGCTAGATCTCAGTCTATAAGAATTTGAGGGAATTCAATTCCTAAATGTCAAATGCTTAATCTAAATCAGCACTACATATACAGATAAACATGAGATTTTGTGGCAATTGCACATCCAAATGTTGGCAAAAGTACACTTCCACTGTGAACCTCACCAAAAAACAACAAGCCATCATCCAAAATAACACACAATTCTTCCAACAATTAATGCAAACAAAAAATCATAATAAATGATCAAATGAGAAATGTCGAGCGTTAAGCAACATATAGCATGTTCATCTTGGCAAGATTGAGCCATATATCATTTGCCATTTGAGCTGTATTTGAGAGGCTTATCTTGCCTCGCACACTTTGACAAATTCCAATGAACCCCATAACTCTCCTAAAGTACTTTTGGGATTCCTACTAACCTACTTACGGATATGGCAATTTGTGTTAGAGGATTTGAGGGTAGTTTTTCCGTGAAGTAGCTCAATAAGTTTCATGACTACTAAACTGCCAAGTCCATTTAAAGACTAACAACGTGTTAACAAGTCATCTCAGGACAACCTGCGCACTTTATGGCATCCATGTCCTCCATGTTCCATGCCGTGCACTTGATTGGACAAGATGATTCTTGAATTGTAGCAAACAAAGAGGTGATCCTGTGAGATCTCACTTTTCACATCATCTATTAACGTGTCTGAAAGTCTCGCTACAAACAGAGGAGCATAATATCTCCCCTAGGAGGTTTGACTAGCCAATAAATCAGACGGTAAACAAGTAATGAGTCCACCTATCCCCAACTATTGCAAGAAGCAACTACCAACCCAGAACAGCTTTATACACTCGAAGGACCAAGCATGGCATCAAAACATGGTACGCCCGGTTTATCTTGAAAAATATTTATCCTATTCTTTAAACACAACTAACCCCCCCCTTCCTCTCTCTCTCTCTCTCTATATATCTATATATATATATATATATTGGAAACAAGGTGCTGCATTCGGTCAAATACAACAAAAGCTAACCATTCTAGCGCAACTGATACCCAAAAACCCATTCAGCTGAGGTAAACTAACTACTCCAAGCCTTAGATAATGGTTAAAAAAGCAATAATCCAAAAGCAAAAATATCTATCGAATTCACCTCAGCTTTCGAGCTCGGTGACCTTCTCAGCGAGCGCCCGGCAGTCCTTCCTTCCATCTCCGCTTCAACCTGCCTCTCCAAACAGCCTCCAGTCCCCCCCATTGTGCTCCAACCCAACATTCCCCATTACATTCCCATCCAGCGAGGCCACTGGCAGAGGCGACTGCGGCAGCCCGTCAAGGAAAGCCGCCCCCTTTCCCCCTTGCCACCCCTCCTCCCGGCCTCGATCTGTCGGAGGGATGCAGAGCTGCAAAGGGGGAAAATAATATATGTAGGGCCCAAATTTACATGACATGTAAAAGGGTGTTTTTAGTTTTTGTCTTTTCTTCTTTCTTTCTTTGTTTTATTAATATTACCAATTTTCATCACCATATGTTGTTTTTAGTTACACGTATTTTATATTAACATGCAAATCTCAATATGCATTTTAAGGTTGAAACTGGCAATTTTGATTCATGGACTAGCGGATTCTTCATTTTTACTGTACTTTTAAGTTTTCCCCGTAAAACAATAAATGTATTGATGCCTTCTTCATTTTTAGGCAAGATCATGACTTGAAGAAGTTAATTAGAGCTTCTCACTCTCGGGTGGTAACACTAAATTTTTGTTGTTTCACATCATCCTTGAATGCAGACATCATTTGTTAAAGCTCTAATCAACTTCTGCCGTTGCTGCTATATCACTTCCCGTTTTGGAAGCCTTGCTACATATCCTTCCTTCTGCAAGTGCATTGTCCGGAAGACAAATCTTTATAAAAGAGGCTTGAAGACTCAAGCAGAGGCCAGTGAGGACCTGAAAAACCAAGAAGCCTGCGAAAGGAAGCCCAACAATTTCCTTCCAGAGGAGCAGAAGAGCAATGAAAGTCAAGTACTCTGCCATATCTAACTTGAAAACTTCTTCAAGGCATGATCTTGCCATGGTCTTTATGCAAGGTGTGTGAAACGAGATCGTTGAAGGTAGCTTGTCGTGAATCGTACGAGAAAGGCGTAGTTGTGGTTAGATGCGGCGGTTGCAATAATCCACACCTGATAGTGGATCAGTTTGGGTGGTTCGGATAAAAAAGGGAACACGGAGGATTCGTTGGCTGCTCAAGGAGAGGAAGTGAAGAAAGGCACTGTAGATGCCTTGAATTTGACTTTAGAGGTTTAGCTGGAATAAAAAACTGAGAATGCTTCCGACTATCGCTTGAGTGAATTACATATGTATTCCCTTTAAAAAACGTACAACATGTATATTCTAGAGTATTCTTGAGAGCAAATTTGAATCCTAATTTATATATAATGGATCCCGAAGATGTAAATGAGGAGAGTAGTGTTTCAAATGATGATATAGCTTCTAACATGACATGTTTACGTGATTAAATAACCATAAGTTTGAAAATATTTAAGGATTTCTATAATTTTTTAAGAATAATAAATTTCTTTTATCGGGCTATATGGTAGAAAGTTTATTGTAATTTTCAAGAAAGTTTCAAACTCTCGTTTCTTGCCCTAGAGGAATTCGTTGATACACAAGGCATATATTGGCATATTCCTAAGATACCTACTCCCATTGATGTGGATGAACATGAAAGACGGAAAAGGACTCCTGTTGCTAAAGTAGTCCTACATTGGCAATCGGAGACTCTGTTGGCACATAACAATGCGTTCAAAGTAATTGATTCCAAGATTGAAAGTGTGCAACAAGATCTTCGAAGATATGATTAAACCACCAAAAAGATGCTTTTTGACTTCCAAAAAAGGCTTCATGCCTTGGAATCCGGATAACATTTAGGGTATCACCATCTCGAAAGTCCTAAGGCAAAAATAGAGAAGCTCAAAATGTGGCACCCCTCGACGGCCCCCGAACCGTTTGGGTCGCCACAGTCCGCTTACCTTTCACTTTCCTTATTAACATGTCACTCTGATATCATTTCAATTGCAGCGGGTCCATACAACCATGGGGGTTTACATCTTTTAGATCGGTCCCCTTGCGCAATTCATATAACGGAAGCATATCCAACAACTCATTTCCCTATATTCAGAAAACAATGCACACCAACTAAACATTTATAGGTAAAAGCCGCACACTTTTATTTACTTAAACCAAATGGACATCATTCATCGGTACATCAAATGCCGTAGTCTTCTATACTTAGCTATACATCAAAAGATGACCGACATCTCCACCCATAGTCGTATGCTTAAGGTCTATCAATCAATGTCGACGTCCAAAAGTTCCCTCCTTTGCTATCCTCCTCCTCGCGGTCATATCTAACCACTTGATCCATCTACTGGTGGCAGTGGCAGCAAAGATATCTTATATAGTCTGAAATGTTGGTCTCCAAAGGGGTGAGTACAACAACTCAGTAGGTAAAGGATCAATAAACCACTCAATGCATCATGCCCCACAATCATAGCATTACATGTCATTAAAGCATCCATGCACAATTTACCTTGATATCATGCACATGTCATCACACCTCATGTACATACATCATCATATAGTCATCATCATCATCATGCCATATACTTACCATCATCATTACCATGCATCCATGCACTCATCATCATCATATCACACGTGCCATCATCATTACCATGCATTCATGCACTCATCATCATCATATCACATGTGCCATCATCATTACCATGCATCCATGCACATATCATCATGTCATGCATATATCATCATACATATTTCAATTTCAATTTCTCGATTTCATCTTTTCATATTGGACCGCCACATTTCTCTTTCCCGGGACCAATGTTTGCATCCCACATTCATCACTCGCACCCAATCCTAGCATCGCAAGAACCCTCCAGACATGTATCCAAGATACAACTGGGCATCCGACACCCTCACATTCCGAGCATCTCACACCCCAACCGGCATCACAAGGACCCTCTGGACATGTATCCAAGATACAACCGGGCATCCGGCCTTTACCCTTCTAGCCAAGCATCTCGCATCCTATCTAGCATTGCGAGGTATCCCCCGGCACAATACCTGCCAGGCTTCCGGAATTACGTACCGGCATACTACTAGGCCTCCCCTGGAATTACGTACCGTATACCACCGGGCATCCCGACACTCCCGGGGAATCTCCGAGGCTCGCCATGAAAATGGTTTCCCCTGCCCTCCGGAATTACGTACCGACATACCACCAGGCCTCCCCTGAAATTATGTACCGTATACCACCGGGCATCCCGACACTCCCGGGGCATCGTCGGCTCACACCTCCGATGGCCTTCTCATTTATCTCAATTCATATCTTCAATTATAATTCAATTTTAACATGGCATGTGATGTGATGGCAAATCAAGATCATTCTCATCCTTTGATTCATACATGCATCTCCAATCATCATCATACATGCAGCAAGACACAATCATTCATAACAATACAATTCATAGAGCCCATACAATTTAGAATAGTCCATTTATCATGCCTTTTTTAAGTTTACTAAGTTCCAGCTTGTACCATTTAAGAAAACATTTGAATTAAATATCCATATGATTCTCAAAAATCATGAAATCAGGTCATGAGATAGACAAGACAATAAGATATCAATTTCGTGAAGAAAACATGTCTTAAAGGGTTTCACACAAGAAGATATAATCCACACAAATACAGCATGCAACTTCGGATTGAAACAGATTGCACAGTTTTTTAAATAATTCAATTAAAATACTCGAATGACCTCCGAAAATTATGAAATTTTACCAGGTTATAGCTAAGACACTAACGTAGGTTTTTCATGAAGACATCTAGGCCAGATTTGTTATGGATAATTTTCTATAGACGTCCGAAGCTCCTGATTCTAGCACTGAAACGTCCAGTATAACCATCTCCGAAATATCGAGTTTTCACCCACTTATTCTTCTTCATTTCCTCTGAAATTTGGATATTTTTTGCTTCAAGAGGTCCCCTACAACTTTCATTAAGGGATATAAGTGAAATTTCCAGAGAATAGTCACCATATAAGTCCTAGAAGTCTCGGGTGTCCAGTACCGTGTTTCCAGATTTACCGTCTTCAAGAGAAAGTCGATTCACTAGGCTACACTTGCTCATTTTACCTCAAATTTGAGTATGTTAGTCTTTATAATATTCTCTACAAGTTTCTTGAAGAAGTCGAAGAGAAATTCTCGGTAAAAAGCAACATGCAACCCACAAAACTACCAAAAGATCAGTAAAACAGTTCCAGGTCTAGTGTCTCCGTAGGAAGAGGGTTTTTCCCCTTAAATATCAACTATTTCGTCCCAAATTTTATTATGTTGTAGTTTAAGATGTTGTCTACAACTTTCATGAATGGGTCGAAGTAAAAATCCAACTCGAAACATGCATGCAAGCCTTCACAAGTTTCTGGGTTGAGCGGTACACACGAAATCAGCAAGCATCTTCAAGAACAAACCACATTTGCTTCGATTCCTTGCCTCTAAACATCCAAGATTTCAACCACACATGCAAGACACACATGCAAGAGTAGAAATTGATCCTAAGTTGCCTCCAAAATTGAGCAAACAACAACACGCGGACGCCGGCAAGCGAGTGGATGGACGGCGACAGATGAGCGGACCTCCTCCCTTGCTCGGCTTCTCCCTCTCTCTCTCTCTCTCTCTCGGCTCCTCACTCTCTCGCAACTCTCTCTTTCTCTCACTCTCTCAAAACCAGCCACTCCCTCTCTCTCTCTCTTTTTGGTTGTGTATATGCATGCATTCTTATTTTGCATGGGGGACACTTGTCCCTAAGAAGGAGACGACTGTCTCCCTTGCCGAAGACACTTGGAGGAAGCCATGTGGCTCCTCCTTCCCCCTCTATGTGTCGACATGGGCCGGGCTTATGGCCCACTTTAGGCCCATCTCACTTGGGCCTAAAATCCAAACTTAAATAGCCCAACTTTATTTTTAATAATACATTTTAATCCTCATTTAAATAAATACCTATTTGCATAATAAAATGGCCAAAAGACTTTGTGATATTAATCCATCAAATCTATAAAGTGCATGGTCAAGAACAAAGTCTTCTTTATCAAATCATCCTATGTCCAATTTAAATAGCCCATAGAAAAATATCGATAAAAGCCCATAATTCCTTCACCACTTTAGGGCATTTGATTTTTGATAGAAATCAATTAACACTCTCATAATCAATTAACATTTTCATAAGGGGTTCGGTCCAAGAGATAAAATATCATGGCCGATGATGTAATTGTCTCTATGGCCATTCAAAGGCAAATATCGTTTCCCTCAAAATCAATATTTCGGGTTGAAATTCCCGGATGCCACAAAAAAGGCAAATCTAGATCCTTGAAGAAGGAAGACTCAATCCATTTCCGACTACTTTACGAACAGAGCATCCCCCTCCACTACCACCACAAACGTCTATCTTTGCTGCTCTCACAATGTTCCCGTTAGATAAGATAAAATAGATGTGGCTGAGATGCAAAATCGTCTTAAGGAATTAGATCGAATAAGGAAAGAAAAGGGAAAGTAGAAGAAGTCTGAAGAATCTTCGCTTGTTATAAGGGAAAAGCCAAACCAGATGATGTTGTCAAACCCGTTAGAGTCTTTCTTAAGAGATTTAGGTAACCAGGAACCACAGCCTGATCTTGTTACTCAACAACCTGGTCCTGTTATTCCAACAGATCGGATTCTATTTCCAATAGAACCAACTTTTCGAAACATTTTTGATACAGAATCAGATTCAGTATCTCTCTTGTCCTCATCATCCTTCTCAATCCCTACCATTGATTCCTTCCCTATTGTGCCAGTAACTTGCTACAGTGATCTTGTACGAATAGTAGTCTTCTACAATTAGCGGTCTCATCCGTCACGAGCATTATAGTCGTAGTCTGAATCGTCAGAACTATGACTTGCCATAAGCTGTTCTTCATATTTCTGCTCAAGTCCTTCAAGGTCATCTAATGAGAGAATCTAGTTCAGTAGATATGATGAGGATGCTTTTGCTTGATTCTAGGAGAAACCTGTAGTGTCAGCAGGAATACTTAATTGAGGCCAATTGGATGGTTGAGTATAGTAGGATGTGTCTATGCCTGAGGATAAGGACAAAGGTCCTTGATCATAGAAGTCCTGGGAAATAGGACCTCCCCATTTAGCATAGGGGTCTTGAGAAGACTGTGCATTGTCAACTATGTCTGCCATTTCGTGCTCCTGTGATGATGCAGCTTGTCTGAATTCCTCAAGTGCTTCCTTGGCTTCTGGTGCTAAGCTATAATAATCTCATACAATGGGTACATTATAATTCCATGCATCACAGCAACCAACAAGTCATGGATAAGACTTGTGAATTCGAGCTTCTGCACTGTGTGGTAAAGTTTATAAGATGTGGTACCTATAATTCGGGGAGCATTAATGATGTTGCCATTATTTGTGACAAAAGCCCATGGTCGTCAAAAAAAAAAAACAAAACAAAACAAAATAGTATGGGCCTTAGGGTTTGGTTGTATGGTTCTCAGTTCTTTTTGCGAGAGATATTTCCAGTGAGTAGGAGGATAAAACCAGTTAAGGAAATCTAAGAGATTTTTATCATTCTCATTGTCAATATTTCCTCTTCCGAGTCAAAATATCCTGGTGAGGTTAGTAATGAATCTTCTGATTGGAATTTCAATAGCTATTAAGTACTTATTGGTTAAGTACCATAATAACCATCGAAGTTGATCAGGGAAATCATCCTCCTTCTAGATAAGAGGATGTATGAATGGATAGTCCGAATTTAATCCAAAAAGATTAAGAATCGAACCTCCATTGAGCCTGAACAGATCTGTGTGGTATTGCCACATGAGATTATCCAGATTTTCAGTGAGGCTGTCATTCTAGATTTGTTCCACAATCTCCTGAGGGTATCGCTAGCTTGGCCAATCTTTTATCCTCTCAATCGTGTACCTTTAACTATGATGCATGGTATGAAAAGCATGCTTCATGATGTGCATGTTGATTTCTGCTAGTGCTTTTGGTCTTGACAGGAAGTCAACAATCATATTCTTCTTTCCAGCAATATGTTTCATTTCAAAAGAGTATTTTGAAAACTATTCAGTCCATCAAAGCAGTTGAGAATTTGGAACCTGCTTCTATTTGAACTTAGTCATCTGAGAAAAAGATGCCATATCCAATTCTACCATAAAGTGATGGCCAATGAGATGGAATTCGAACTTTTTTATCCCATTTTTCATTGCCAAAATTTCTTTGAAAGTGGAATGATAATGCATTTCAATTTGGGAAAACTTTCCACTTTTATAGGCACACGAATTTCTTTTACCATCAATTTCTTCAAATAAGATGGATGCCCAATATTCATCACTAGCATCGGTCTGGAGAATTATCTTCTTTGTTGATGGGATTTGTACAGATGAAGAGTTTGCATGATCTCCTTAAGTTCAGCGACTACATTTGTCTGAGATTTTCCCCAAGATGGAGGATTCCTTTTCAGCATTGAATGCAAGTGGAATCGCAGCTTTGCAAGATTTGGAACGAAGTTTCTGAGATAATTAATTATCCCAAAAAATTGCTGCACTTGCTTCGTTATGAAGTTTTCTTCAGGAAATTTCAACAATTCCTGAGCAATATGCGGCCCTAGATAGTATGTCCCTTTGTTAAGGTGCATGCCAAAAAATTCAATTTCTATATGGGCAATATTCATCTTTCTTTGAGAAAGCATGATCCCATGTTTTTTTTCACAATTTATGCAAATTGCCCAAGAAGCTGGCAATGTGACTGCTCATCCGGACTATAGAGCAGGATATCGTCAATGTATACTGCTGCACTTGACAGTATTGGTTCGAAAATTCTGCACATGGCCTTTTGGAAAAGGGATGGTGTTACCTTTAAACCAAAAGGAAAAACTTTCCATTGGAAATGTTGGTTCGAGATACAGAACCCTGTCTTTAGAATGAATGTCCAATTGCCAAAATATGGCTTTGAGATTGAATTTGGAATAGATGTGGACCTTGGATAGTCCAGCAAAGAGGGAATTTCTAGAGGGTAAAAGGAATTTGTCATCTTGGAAAAAAATGTTAAGAGGTTGATAATTAATTACCAATCTCATTTTTCCTTTGTTCTGCTCGACACGCTTGATGATATAAAAAGCTTCACAAGCCCATTGGGAATTGGAGATTTCAATAAGGCCTTGCTGCAATAGTTCCGAGCATTCCTTTTGAACTAGAACCACATGTTCTAGGTTCATTCCCATGTGACTCGCCTTGGTTGGATTGATATCTTCATTCTTTTTGAAAGGAAGACGAACAAAGAATTATGGATTTTTCCATAAAGGATAAGAAAATTTTTGAGCAAATTCATAGTAGGATTTTGAACAAGATTCCAACAACTTTTGCATGATCGGATTCAACAGACTCTTTTGAATGGAAAAAAGTCTTTGGATATTGACGAATTCAGATCCTTATACTTATGATCTTTTTCCAGGAATCATACAAAGTTGAGAAATTTGAGTCATGATATCCCAACCAATGATCAAATCTTTGTTGGGGAGACTAGATCCGAAAATTTTTGCGATTATGGAACACTGAGGGAAAAACTAGACAGTTATCGGAGTGGTTCTTACATTCGCAAAAAAAAGTATCTTCTTAGGCAGAGTTGAAATATTGAACATAGGAAATCCAATATTATTCATGAAAAACTTTGGTATCTAAGATTGAACAACTTGCTCCTATGTCTATGAAAGTAATGACAATGATAGGTTTGGCAAACTTGGAAGTGAAGATTTTCATAGGAAAATGAGGACAATGGGTTTGGTTTGAAAATATATCACAGCTTTGTTCTGAAGATGTGAGAGATATGTGTGATATTGCTAGTACGAGTACCTAGAGGGGGGTGAATAGGTATATAAAAGATTATTCTAGATGATTGCACAATACCTAGACAGTTAAAGGATTTACAACAATTAAAAACAATCGTAAGACTGAGTAAAGGAAAGAGAGAATTGAACACGAGGTTTATAGTGGTTTGGCTTGATTCAAGCCTACGTCCACTCTTCTGCACTGACAGCCTATTGGCTGGATTCCACTATGAACAAAGAGATGTTACAGTGTTGATCTTCCTTGATTTCTAGGTGTAGATGATCTACCACACTCGCTCAAGGTATCACCAAGTATAAACACTCTCTATGTGTACAATTTCGCTCGAACTGTATCGACTAATAATCAAGGTTCTTCAGACTCTGGAATTTCTCTATCGATCACGCTTTTTCAAAACAACTAGAACGTCTTCCTTTTATACTCCTTTATGCCATCATAGCCGTTGGCACTTACCAAAGGAATTCCTCCAATCTACCCGTTGGACGGAATCAATCAAGAAGATCATTCGAGCTATTAAAGGAACCTGACGATAGCCCATGAATCCTATTCGCCCATACAATCAGGATCTTGGTTTCCAAGAATAGAACATTCCAAGAATATTTCGTCGACCATTGGATCTTCAATTGATCTAGATACGAATAAAAGAATCCGTTGTCTTTATCCAACCAAGAGATCTTCTCCATAGGATAGGATCGAATCCTTAACCATATACTTCGGCTCTGGATTTCCTTCGTCACTGGATTAGAAAGACTGTCAGTGAGAATAATCTTGAGTCTTGAGTCTTGAGTCTTGAGAATATAAAGTCTTCAGACTTTAAACTGTCGGTCTACAAATATCCAGACAAGACTGATAGAAACGTTTTGTCAGCTTCAAAATATTCTGGAAAGATTTCTCCAACAATCTCCCCCTTTTTGATGGTGACAAAACTTTCTTGTAGATTTGAACAACTTTGACCTGCAAAAAACATTTCTCAAGTAATATGGCTAACTCATAAAGATTAATAAAACAACCAGACTCTGCATCCACAGAAAATTGGTTAGTCTTTCATGAGTAATACCATATAACAACACTTGATATAAATGCAACCAGTCAAACATCAAAATCCACAGCCACTTCAGTCAAATTCATCCAAGTTCACTCAAGTCAAACTCAAACACAAACATAACCAAACTCAAAAACAAATTTAGAGTCAAAGTTTAAAGTTTAAAGTTGGTTGGTTGTTCAAATTGTTTCTCCCCCTTTTTGTCAGCATAAAAAAGGGTGAGAAAGGAGTCAGGTCTGCCTGGGAATGCGCACGATCTGAAAATCTCCCATGGACTGGACTATGCCTTCTAGCCTCTTCAAGTCTTTCCTGAGTTGAGCTACCTCCTCTCCTTTGGCATTGGCTTGAAGTTGTAGAGTGAGGTCTTTCATTTTGTCATCCAGGGCAACCGAAGGTTCTTGTCCAGCTTTCTTCATGGTTTGAATTTCACAGTCCAGAGCATATATTTGTCCCCGCATTTCCAGAAGGATATCAAGAATACGACGAAAATCTGCTGAGTTGTCCGTCTATGTACTTTCATGAGCTTTCTCAGATGGAGTGAATGCAGACGATGGAGCTTCTGTATAATCCTGCAGATTTGGAGTCGACGTATCGTGTCCTTCTTCAAGCAATTGCGAAACCTGAACTTCTTCTGGGTCTGCTGGAGATTGTCTTAGACCTTCACTATCGGCAACATGTGGTGTGGACCGTTCTTGCTCGCCAACTCCCCCTGTCTCTAGGACATCGAAAGGGGAAGAGTGATGATCATGCTCTTCTTGAACTTCTCTCTCCAAATTCAGCTGCAGACTTTTCTTTTTCTCCTTCTCTTTCTTCTTCAACTTCTTTCTCCTTCTCTCTCTGCACTTCTTCTTCTCTGTTCTTGGCTTGCTCCTCTTCTTCTCTCTGTTTCTTCTGAAGTTCTATCGGTTGAGGCACAGATAGTCTAGTTCTTGTTAATGCACAGATAGTGGGATCTTCATCCTCTTCATCTTCATCCTCCAGGATGAGAGTTCTCTTCTTCTTTTTCGATGGGGCTCCAATGGCCTCCTTTCCTTTTCTCTTTGAAGCAAACGAAACTGGAGACTTCACTCTGAATTTCTCCATTGCCTTGGAAAGTTCTTGCAGACGCATCTTCGTTAACATCTTCAAACCTACCACCATCTTATCGCACGGTCGAACACAGAATGTATGTGGCGGTTCAATATTCATGTGTCTGAAGATCTTGGTCACCAGGCCTGGATAAGGCAATTGTCCCTTGTCTTTCGACATTGCTCTGTACATGTAGAAGAGAATGGTGTGAGGGAGAGAGAATTTCCGTCCTGAGTTGATTGCGAACATCAATTTTGCTTCAGAATTAGACACGGCAGTCTTTGATGTAGACTTCGGTCTGAGACAGTTGATCACAATTTTATGAAGCACAATATTGATGGCATTCATCCTTGAGTAGGTAATTCTCTTCTCTGTATCCCTATCTTTGACAAGCTCCAGAGTAGTACGAGCAGTTGAGACTTTGATTGGATGATAACGTCCTTGTTCAACTCCGATTATGTCAGCCAACATGTCCACATCTACCACGTAGACTTGGTCTCGTACACTGAATGAAATTCTATTCGCATCTAAAAAACTAAGATTCGAATAGAAATATGCGGTCAGTTGTGCATACCCGTCAGTGGTGTCGGAGCAAAATTTCTCAAGTTGAAGCAAATTGAACTTTTCTCTTAAGTTCATGTTGATGGCATCCAGGAAGTCAAAATCGACACTTCTAGGGTTTATCACCCCTCTTTTCAACAGTCTGAAATACACATTCTCCTGATCCTTTGATTTGAACAAATCTACTCGATTTCCTTTCACCTTTGCTGCCACACCCATTCTAGGTTGGAATTCAAGGAACATTCTGTCATCATCGTTCCCTTCAATCAGATTTTGTCCTGGCATACGAGGATCACTTGGAATGTTCGCAAGTGCGTCCTCTGCCTTTCCTTTCAGAGCAACTCCCAATTCCTCCATTTTCCGCAGAAAAGTATACTCATTCCCATAATTTTTGTCCTTAAGGAAGTCATCTATATATTTCAATGGAGTACCTGTGCTTTTCAATGCACGATAAAGCTTATAGATAAATGAGGGTTTTTAGACTCTTACTGGGTCGGCTTCCTCGATTATCTCTTCCTCCAGATGTTGACTTGCACCTTGTGGGGTAGAAGTCGTTGAATGACGTGGATGAGAGTGAATTGGGCTCTGTCGCTGACTTGATAAGTCTTCCTCCTCGGTGAGATCGAAGTGTGTTGGTCCCTTTTCCATTCTTTGTGGTCCCTTGCTTGCGATTCTTGATGATTTCCTCGAAGAAGACATTTTTCTTTGTCGCTTGGAAGATTCCTTCACTTGCTTTCCCAAGAAACGATGACCACTTTCTCGAAGATGAACAAGAAGTAGAAACAGGATCGGGAGGAGAGTGCTTTTTAGGGTTTTGAAGATTGGGTAAAACAAAAAAATGTATATATATAACTCAGTTTTGAAAAGGGAAGTTCGATCGGCACAAGGAAAGTGTACGAACACTACTTTTTAAAATCAATAACTGCCAAAATTAATCCTTTTGAAAAGGATAAGTTTTTGATTTTCACACAGACTATAAAATAACTGAGCGAAAGATCGTACCTTTTCGAGATTAGATAAGATAGCAACTTTACAGTCTATAGCCAAGAATATCTGAGTCTGAGGACTTAGAGTCTAAGAGATTAGAGTCTAAGAGTTGGTGAGTCTCTAGACTTTAACTTCTTCAAGCTTCAAAATGTTGAGTCTGGAATGAATAAAGTCGAATTGATTTTTCTCCAAAGGCTTTGTGAATATATCCGCTAGTTGACTTTTTGAATCAACAAATTGAATCGAGATTTCTCCATTTTGAATATGATCTCTTATGAAGTGATGTCGAATCTCAATATGCTTTGCTCTTGAATGAAGGATTGGATTTTTGGTGAGATTGATCGCGCTGGTGTTGTCACATCTGATTTCTGTGCATGAGTCTTCAATTCCAAAGTCTTGTAGCTGTTGTTTTATCCATAGAATTTGCGAACAACAACTTCTAAGAGCTACATACTCTGCTTCTGTCGTTGAGAGAGCCACAGTGCTTTGCTTCCTTGAGAACCAAGACACTGTCCTGTTTCCAAGCAGTTGACAAGTTCCAGAAGTGCTCTTTCTATCGACTCTGCAACCGGCCAGATCTGCGTCTAAGTATCCTATAAGATTAAAGTCTCCCTTCTTAGGATACCAAAGACCGATGCTTGAAGATGAGGCAACGTATTTGATAATACGTTGCACAACACTGAGATGAGACTCTCTAGGATCTGATTGAAACCTAGCACAGATACAAACACTTAACAAAATATCAGGTCTAGAAGTAGTAAGATAAAGAAGTGAACCGATCATGCTCCTGTACAGCTTTTGATCAACTTTCTTCCCTTCTTCATCTTTGTCTATCTTCAGAGAGCATGACATTGGTATGTCGGTCTTTTTGCACTTTTCCAATCCAAACTTTTTGACAAGATCATTTGCATACTTTTCTTGATAAATGAAAGTTCCTTCCTTCATTTGTTTCACTTGGAGTCCGAGAAAGAATGTTAACTCTCCCATCATACTCATTTCAAACTTATCCTGCATAGACTTTGAGAATTTCTTGCATAGACTTTCATTAGGGGATCCAAAAATAATATCATCTACATATATTTGAACAAGTAAAAAACTTTTGTTTTCCTTTTTGATAAATAAAGTAGTATCTACTTTACCTTTGACAAAACCATTCTGTATTAGGAACTTACTTAGTCTGTCGTACCAAGCTCGAGGTGCTTGCTTTAAACCATACAAAGCCTTTTTCAATCTGAAGACTGAGTCTGGCTTCTTTGGGTCTTCAAAACCAGGTGGTTGTTCCACATAAACTTCCTCATGGATAAATCCATTTAGAAACGCACTTTTGACGTCCATTTGGAATAACTTGAAATTTTTATAACAAGTAAACGCAAGTAATAGTCTAATAGCTTCTAACCTTGCTACTGGTGCATAAGTCTCGTCATAGTCTATTCCTTCTTCTTGCGTATATCCTTTGGCCACGAGTCTTGCTTTGTTTCGTACGACTGTTCTATTCTCATTCATCTTGTTCCTGAATACCCATTTGGCTCCAATAACAGTCTTGCCTTTTGGTTTAGATGTCAATTCCCAGACATCATTAATGTTAACCTGTCTGAGTTCTTCTTGCATAGCTTCAATCCAACTTTCATCAGATAAAGCTTCATCTATGCTCTTTGGTTCAATTTCCGAAATGAGAGCCACAGCACTAGACTCTTCACGCCTTTTAGATCTGGTGCGAATTCCTTCATTAATTTCGCCTATGATGAGATCTTTAGGATGACTAGATTTATGCTTCCAGTTACTGGTTGATTTGTCTGGTTGATGATCTCTTTCTATATTTGAATCTTCATGAACATCTTGATGCTGGACTTCCAAAGTCTGAGATGCTTTTTGAGTTGAAAGTCTTAGAGGGTCTGGAGCAAGTTCAGACTCTTCATGAGTCTGACTGGATTCATTTTGTATAGAGTCTTGAAATTTGACATTCATTGACTCCTCCACAGACTGGCTCTTCTTGTTATAAACTCTGTAGGCTTTGCTTGATGTGGAATATCCTAGGAAGATGCCTTCATCTGATCTTTCTTCGAACTTACCAACTCGATCATTAGCATTTTTCAATATAAAGCATTTGCATCCAAATACATGAAAGTATGAAACAATAAGCTTCTTACCTTTGAGCAATTCATAGGGGGTTTTCTCTAGAATAGGTGTTAGGAAGAAAATATACCCAAGTAAAACGGGAGTAATCGTCCACAATTACTAGACAATATTTCTTACCTCCAATGCTCTGGGTTCTTGTTGGTCCGAAGAGATCCATGTGCAACAACTGTAGTACATGATTAGTAGAAACATGATTTGTTGGCTTAAATGAATTTCTTACCTGCTTACCCAGAATACATTGAGTGCATGAATCAAACTTTTGGTATGGCAATTTAGGTAGACCTCGAACAAGCTTCTTTGATGAAATTTTGGCTAATTGCTTCATGTTGACATGGCCAAGCTTTCTGTGCCATAAGAACGCTTCATCTTGAATTGTGATTAGGCATTGTGTTTCATTTGGTTTTACATCAAGGAGGTAGATATTTCCATGCCTTCGACCCATGAAAGACTGAGTCGAGTCTTTGCTAATTCCAGAACATATGCCTTCTTGAAAGGAAATCTTGAAACCAGTATCACACAATTGGCTAATGCTGAGAAGATTGTAGTTGAGTCCTTCCACTAGAGAGACATTGCTTATTGTGAGATTTCCAATTTTCACAAGTTCCAAATCCCACAATGCTTCCTTTGCTGTTTCCTCCAAATGAAACTTTTCCACCATTTACTTGAATAAGCTTTATGAAGCAATTTGAGTCTCCTGTCATGTATCTTGAACATCCACTGTCAAGATACCACTTTACCTTCTTTTTGACAGAGACCTGCATTCAAAAGAGAGTCTCAAGCTTTCTTTGGTACCCAAATTTTCTTGGGTCCTTTGGCGTTAGTAGGATAAGCATTATTAGGCCATATTTTCTTAACAGGCTTCCAAACCATAGGACACTCTTTTTCAAAGTGATCCTTACTGTTACACTTTGAACACCTTAACGCATTTCGACCTACAGACTTTACGAAAACTTTCTTGAAATGGTTTTTGTAAGCCTCTCTCGACGGTCTTTTCTTAATTCTTTCTTTTACTTTTGGAAAATCAATCAAGGGAATTGTTTCTGCTGTCATACCTAGACCTGACTTATTGAAATAAGGTCTCTGAACTTAAAGAACTTTTTCAAGTTTTTCAGACCCTATTGAAAATTTCTTTGAAATATTTGATAAGTCATTTTTTAAGAAAGCATTTTCTTTCGAAAGATTATCTTCATTCTCTTTAAGAGTAGAAACATTCAAGTCTAAACTTTTCACTTTTTCTTCTAAAAAAGTTTTCCTTTTGTTTTAAAGCTAAATTTTCCTTTTTAAGTTCAGAAATTTTTTTGAGAGAACTCTTAAGACTAAAACATAGTTCATCAATGTGTTTAGAGACTTTGACAGGGATTTTAAAATCACTTACCTCAAATTCATCTCGAGTCCGATCCGAGTCCGAATTTGAGTCCGATTGTGCCATTAGACACGGGTTGGCATATTCCTCATCACTTTCTTCACACTCTGTATCGCTCTAGCTTTCAGCTTTGAGAGCTTTTCGAGACTTTTCAGCTTTTCCTCTCTTCTTTTTCAGAAGAGGACAATTGGGTCGATGTGTCCCTTTTTCTTACATTCGGCGAGACTACATCTTTGTTTAGTTCCTCATTATCAACAAACTTGGTTTGCTGTTTCTGAAAAGTTTGTTTCTTTGAGTTGAACCTTCTTCCTTTTCAATTCAGTTTTCTGAATCTTCTTATCATAAGAGCAAGTTCCTCATCATCCAGATCTTCTTCAGAATTTGTATCATCGAATCATCATTAGATTTTAATGCAATGGATTTCTTACCTCTTGGATCTTCATCTTCATTGATTCATTCCACTTCATAAGACTAAAATGTTCCAATTAGCTCGTCTACAGATAATGGCATAATTCTTTGCGTCTCTCTTATTGAAGTCTTCATATGATTCCAATCCTTGGAGAGTCCACGCAGTAGCTTGTTCACCTTCATGGCATCAGAAATTTTATGTCCTTGATTCTCAAGACCATTGACAATATCTGTAAAACGGTTAAACATGTCAGTTATAGATTCTCCTGGTTTCATTTTGAAGGCTTCATATTGACCAAGGAGAATGTTGATTCTAGTCTCCTTCACTCGGTCTGTCCCTTCATAGGTGATATGTAATCTGTCCCAGACTTCTTTTGCTGTAACACAAGAAGATATTCTGTTATATTCAGTTGGTGACAAAGCACAATATAAAGAGTAAATCGCTTTTGCATCGAGTGCTTGTCTCTTGTTTATTTCTTCTTGAGACATTCCACGGCTTCACAGTTTCTTTCCCTCTTTCGAGATCGATGCAACAAAAGAGGAGTGATTCCTCTTTCCACAACATCCCATTCCAGAGGATCTTTTGACCGTAAGAAAGCTTTCATCTTGTTCTTCCAGATGTTGTAATCCTTTCCATCAAAGTAGGGTGGTCTGGTATTGCTTTGCCCTTCCACCAGCCTTGGTGCTAGCATACTAGCCATGGATCTTTTACTCTGAAGTAAAACACTTCAAACAAAGTAAGAACACGGGCTCTGATACCAATTGATATTGCTAGTACGAGTACCTAGAGGGGGGTGAATAGGTATATAAAAGATTTTTCTAGATGATTGCACAATACCTAGACAGTTAAAGGATTTACAACAATTAAAAACAATCGTAAGACTGATTAAAGGAAAGAGAGAATTGAACACGAGGTTTATAGTGGTTTGGCTTGATTCAAGCCTACGTCCACTCTTTCGCACCGATGACCTATTGGCTGGATTCCACTATGAACAAAGAGATGTTACAGTGTTGATCTTCCTTGATTTCTAAGTGTAGATGATCTACCACACTCGCTCAAGGTATCACCAAGTATAAACACTCTCTGTGTGTACAATTTCGCTCGAATTATATCGACTAATAATCAAGGTTCTTCAGACTCTGGAATTTCTCTATCGATCATGCTTTTTCAAAACAACTAGAACGTCTTCCTTTTATACTCCTTTATGCCATCATAGCCGTTGGCACTTACTAAAGGAATTCCTCCAATCTACCCGTTGGACGGAATCAATCAAGAAGATCATTCGAGCTATTAAAGGAACCTGACGATAGCCCATCAATCATGTTCGCCCATACAATCAGGATCTTGGTTTCCAAGAATAGAACATTCCAAGAATATTTCATCGACCATAGGATCTTCAGTTGATCTAGATACGAATAAAAGAATCTGTTGTCTTTATCCGACCAAGAGATCTTCTCCAGAGGATAGAATCGAATCCTTAACCATATACTTTGGCTCTGGATTTCCTTCGTCACTGGATTAGAAAGACTGTCAGTGAGAATAATCTTGAGTCTTGAGTCTTGAGTCTTGAGTCTTGAGTCTTGAGAATATAAAGTCTTCAGACTTTAAACTGTCGGTCTACAAATATCCAGACAAGACCGATAGAAACGTTTTGTCGCTTCAAAATATTCGGAAAGATTTCTCCAACAATGTGAAAGATATCTTCAGAATCTGAGTCTGAATCAATTTCACTGGGAGTTTGGTAATGACACAAAAAGTTTGTTCAGATGGTTTTTCATCCACATAAAATAGGAATCCAATATCATTATTTTCAAGAGAAATACCAGTTTTATTCTCTATATGATATATCATATTATTCTGACCTTTTTTTTTCGCTTCGGGACAATTTTTGGCAAAATGTCATTTCTAATTGCAGATGAAGCATCAATTTGATTTCTTGTGGCCTGAGTGATCTTTCCTTTTACGTAGGTATTGTCATTTCTTCTTTCCTGAGAAGTGCTTAGAGCCATGCCTGGATTTCTTTATCCAGAGCTTCTTGAAGTGCTTTTTTCTGGAAAATTTTCCACAAGAACCATCACAATCTCGCTTGGAACATTTGATCTTTAGCTTTTGGCGAGAACAAGCCATGTCAAGCTCTCTCTTGTCGTCGACATAAGTCTGGATCATTTGGCCTTTGATACACAATTCTTCAAGGCACAAATGGATTTCTTGTTGGATTTCTCCTAACGGAATATCCTAAATTCTTCTTTGTTTGGTGAGAAAAGTTCTCACTACCTATTGGGATAGTTCTTTGGGGATGGAAGTCAAGAAGACATGCTTCAAATTTGCATCAACTCCAATTTGATAGAATAGCTCAAGCATTTCTTGATAATGCTTATCAAGATATTTTTCTGAAGAGAGTAGCATCATCTTTCAAAAAATTCTCTTCTTTTAAGCTCCACCAGGTGAGCAGGTTTTCCCACAAAGAAATGATATAAGAGGGTAATGGCATTGACCAAAATCTGGTGAGAGTAAAAAGTGAAGCTGATCTTGTTCTGACATAGATTGCCACCAATTTTTAAGGCTACCTATAAATCTTGTGACAAAACCAAAAAGGATATCATACTTGTCTTGGTTGGTAAGGGCTTGGGCATTTAACCATATATGAACTTCCTCAAGTCTTTCTGGCCATTTGTGATAGGGAATATCATCAATGGTAAAAAAAAAAACTGCTTTGATGCATTAGACACATGCTGGGAGGAATTATTTGACTAGACAACTTCTGGTTCAGAAGGGTTTGATTCCATATCTTGATCCGGTGGGTCGGCCATGAATAATGATGGAGTTACTGGCACAATAGGGAAGGAATCAATGATAGGGATTGAGAAGGATGATGAGGACGAGAGAGATACTGAATCGATTATGTATCAAAAATGTTTGGAAAAGCTGGTTCTGTTGGAAATAGAATCTGATCTGTTGGAATAATAGGATCAGGCTGTTGAGTAACAAGATCAAGCTACGGTTCCTAGTTACCCAAATCTCTTAAGAAAGATTCTAACGAGTTTGACAGCATCATCTGGTCTGGCTTTTGCCTTATAACAAGCGAAGATTCTTCAGACTTCTTCTCCTTTCCCTTTTCTTTCCTTATTCGATCTAATTCCTTGAGACGATTTCGCATCTCAACCACATTTGTCTTATCTTGGCTAACAGGAACATTTATGAGAGCAGCAAAGATAGACGTCTGTAGTGGTTGTGGAGAGGGATGCTCTATCCGCAATGTAGTTGGAAATGGATTGAGTCTTCCTTCTTTAAGGATCTGGATTTTCCTTTTGAGCTTCTCTATTTCCGCCTTAGGACTTTCGAGATGATGATACCCTAAATGTTGTCTGGATTCCAAGGCATGAAGCCTTTTTTGGAAGTTGGAAAGCATCTTCTTGGTAGTTTCTTCATATCTTCGAAGATCTTATGGCACACTCCCAATCTTGGAATCAGTTGCTTTGAACGCATTGTTATGTGCTAACAGAGTCTCTGATTGCTAATTTAGGACGGCTTCAGCAATAGGAGTCCTTTTCTATCTTCCATGTTCATCCACATCAATGGGAGCAGGTATCTTAGGAATATGCCGATATTTGCCTTGTGGATCAACGAATTTCTCTGGGGCAAGAAACGAGAGTTTGGAACTTTTTTGAACAAGAGGGGGAAAGTCTATTTCATGGAATATGGCAATGGAAGAGCTTGGTGGTGTTTCTGCTGGAGGCTCGAGTAGGTAGGAATGTTTCTTTGCCCACTTTAAAATTGGCTTATAAAACAAAGAAACAGTTAGTTTTTTTCTGAGGAGGAGATGGAGGAGGTGACGGTGGTGGAGTTAGTGAGACTGGGGGTGGAGCAGTGAACTCTGGTGGTGGAGTTGGTGCATAAGAAACCATAAATTGGAATTTATCACACTCACCAAGAGTATCGACTGAGGGATCTCTGTTCAAGTACCTTTGGTACGTAGGGTCCTTTGGGCTTTTGTGCTTTCGTGGAGGTTTTGTAAATGGGTCTACCTCGTGGGAAGAGTTCGTGCAATAGGAGCATTAACAAAAAGGATCTCAAAAATGGTGACCATACTGGTCCTTGTAGTAATGAACAAGATGTCCATCACTTTTGAAATATTTAACAAGCTTTTTTGGATCTGGCTCGAAAATTGACTCGAGAACACATGGTTCAATCATAAAAAGAGTTTGGAAGATAGAATGACTTTCTTCCTTTTCCTTGCCAAATTAGATGGAAACAATTCCATATTTCTTTCGACGAATTCGAGTCTCGAAAACTGGAAATGCTTGTTATTCTAGTGCAGCTTTTCTTAGTTAGTGATCCAAGTCTCGGAAGGAGCTTGGCCAATTTTTTCTTCGAGATCTATCTAGGTACATGAATACAAGATGCTTGATCATTCTGCATAGAAATGAATAAAGCATCTTCATTTCCATTGTGGAAATTTAAATCAATTTTATGGTTTTGCACGCTATAAACCATCTGGTAGTGCAATGTTGCAGCAACGGAGTCAATAGTCTGAGGTGCTCCAGTAAGATAGATTTGGACTTTTAGAAAGGAAAGTAACTGTGGGTCTGAAAGAGCGATATTGAAGTTTGGATACAAGGTCACAAAAACTATTCAAATATTTAAAGTAGTTTGGACCGTGCTAATGCAAGCATGCTGGTATTCTAGGAATCTGGTATCTAACAATGCTATTCTTGCCACAACTGGCAAACATTTACGACCATGAAAAGTAAGAGCAAGGCAAACAACTCCATAATGGACATGAGAATATCCTTGTTGGATCCACTGTCTGGGAAACTCTAGAAGAATCTAGAGAGTAACAAAGTACTCATTTTCAATAGCTAGAATAGGATGTTGATCGAACTTGCAGGACTAGACGTACTCTTTTACTTCCTTCGGAGTTTAGCAAATGAGTTGACGAATAAAGCGAATGGGAGAAAATGACAAAGTAGGTTTAGCAAAAGCAGAATAAGGATTCATGAGGGGAAGTTGAGTTTTAGAGATCTTGGTTTTATCGCTTAAAAAGACTTCATAAAGATAGTATATCTTAGATGCATTGGAAATGCGAAAATCTGATAGAGTTAAAGAAGATGGAGATGGTGTGAGAGAAACAAGTGCTTCTAGTACTTCTGGATCTGTCGTGATGTGAAAAGATTTTCTCAGCACTGGATTCACCTACTGAACGCATGGAACAGAGATCATTACAAATGAAACCATAACTCTAATACCATTGAATGGACCTAGACTTAGAACCAAGGAGGGTCGTTCCATGCACTCAGCAGGTGAATCTAGTGCTAAGAAGGCCTCCCTGGTTCTAAGTCTAGGTCCTTCTATCTTCCAAACTCTTTTTATGATTGAACCACGTGTTCCCAAGTCAATTTCCGAGCCAGATCCAAAAAAGCTTGTTAAATATTTCAAAATTGATGGACATCCTGTTCATTACTACAAGGACTAGTATGGTCACCATTTTTGAGATCCTTTTTGTCAATGCTCCTATTGCACAAACTCTCTCAATGAGGTAAACCCATTTACAAAAGCTCCACGAAAGCACAAAAGGCCAAAGGACCCTACGTACCAAAGGTACTTGAACAGAGATCCCTCCGTTGATACTTTTGATGAGTGTGACAAATTTCGGTTTATGATTTCTTATGCACCAACTCCACCACCAGAGTTCACTGCTCCACCCCTAGTCTCACTAACTCCACAACCGTCACCTCCTCCATCTCCTCCTTAGAAAAAACCAACTCTTTCCTTGTTTTATAAGCCAATCTTAAAGTTGGCAAAGAAACATTCCTACCCACTTGAGGCTCAAGCAGAAACACCACCAAGCTCTTCTATTGCCACGTTCCATGAAGCAGGCTTTCCCCCTCTTGTTCGAGAAAGTTCCAAACTCTCATTTCCTACCCCAGAGGAATTCGTTGATCCATAAGGTAGATATTGGCATATTCCTAAGATACCTACTCCCACTAATGTGGATGAACATGAAAGACAGAAAATGACTCCTATTGCTGAAGCCGTCCTAAATTGGCAATCGGAGACTCTATTAGCACATAAAAATGCTTTCAAAGCAACCGATTCCAAGATTGGGAGTGTGCAACAAGATCTTCAAAGATATGATGAAACTACCAAGAAGATGTTTTCCGACTTCCAAAAAAGGCTTCATGCCTTGGAATCTGGACAACATTTAGGATATCATCATCTTGAAAGTCCTAAGGCAGAAATAGAGAAGCTCAAAAGGAAAATCCAGATCCTTAAAGAAGGAAGACTCAATCCATTTCCGACTACTTTGCGGACAGAGCATCCCCCTCCACTACCACCGCAGACGTCTATCTTTGCTGCTCTCACAAATGTTCCCGTTAGCCAAGATAAGACAAATGTGGTTGAGATGTGAAATCATCTCAAGGAATTAGATCAAATAAGGAAAGAAAATGGAAAGGAGAAGACGTTTGAAGAATCTTCGCTTGTTTTAAGGGAAAAGCCAAACCAGATGATGCTGTCAAACCCGTTAGAATCTTTCTTAAGAGATTTGGGTAACCAGGAACCATGGCCTGATCTTGTTACTCAACAGCCCGATCCTGTTATTCCAATAGATCATATTCTATTTCCAACATAACTAGCTTTTCCAAACATTTTTGATACAAAATCAGATTCAGTATCTCTCTCATCCTCATCATCCTTCTTAATCCCTACCATTGATTCATTCCCTCGTGTGCTAATAACTTCATCAATATTCATGGCCGACCCACTGGATTAAGATATGGAACCAGAAGTTGTCCATTCAAATAATTCTTCCCAGCATGTGTCTAATGCATCAAAGTAGTTTTTTTACCATTAATGATACTCCCTATCACAAATGGCCAGAAAGACTTGAGGAATTTCATACTTGGTTAAATGCCCAAGCCCTTACCAACCAGAACAAGTATGATGTCCTTTTTGGTTTTGTCACCAAATTTACAGGTAGCCTCAAACATTGGTGGCAATCTATGTCAGAACAAGATTAGCTTCACTTTTTACTCTCACTAGATTTTGGTCATGCCATTACCTCTTATATTATTTCTTTGTGGGAAAACCTACTGACTTGGTGGAGATTAAAAGAAGTGAATTTTTTAAAAGAAGATGCTGCTCTCTCTAGAAAAAAACATCTTCATAAGCATTATCGAGAAATGCTTAAGCTATTCTATCAAATTGGAGCTGATGCAAATTTGAAGCATGTCTTCTTGACTTCCATCCCCAAAGAACTATCCCAACAGATAGAGGAAACTTTTCTCACCAAACAAAGAAGAATTCAGGATATTCCGTTAGGAGAAATCCAACAAGAAATCAATTTGTGCCTTGAAGAATTGTGTATCAAACGCCAAATTATCTAGACTTATGTCAATGGCAACAGAAAGCTTGACATGGCTTGTTCTCGCCAAGCTAAAGATCAAATGTTCCAAGCGAGATTGTGATGGTTCTTGTGGAAAACTTTCCAGAAAAAAGAAGCACTTCAAGAAGCTTTGGATAAAGAAATCCAAGCATGGCTCTAAGAACTTCTAAAGAAAGAAGAAATGGCGATAACTACATAAAAGGAAAGATCACTCGGGCCACAAGAAATCAAATCGATGCTTTATCTACTATCAGAAATGACATTTTGCCAAAAATTGTCCCGAAGCAAAAAAAGGTCAAAATCATATGATACATCATATAGATAATGAAACTGGCATTTCTCTTGAAAATGATGATATCGAATCCCTATTTTATGTGGATGAAGAACCATCTGAACAAACTCTTTTTATTATCCTCGTTACCAAACTCTCGGAAACCGATTTAGATTTAAATTCTGAAGATATCTTTCACATATCTCTCACATCTTTAGAACAAAGCACTAATATATTTTCAAACCAAACCATTGTCCTCATTTTCCTGTGAAAATCTTCACTTCCAAGTTTGCCAAACCTATCACTATCATTTGCTCTCATAAACACAGGAGCAAGTTGTTCAATCTTAGATACCAAAGTTCTTCCTGAAGAATATTGGACTTCTTGTATTCAATATTTCAACTTTGCCTCGGGAGATACTTTCTCTGCGAATGTAAGAACCACTCCGATAATCGTCCAGTTTTCCTCGGTGTTCCATAACCGCAAAAATCTTCGGATCCAGTCTCCCCAACAAAGATTTGATTAATGGTTGGGATATCTTGACTCAGATTTCTCAACTTCGCATCATTCCTAGAAAATGTCTTAAGTATAAGAACTAGTTCTCTGAATTCGTCAATATCCAAAGAATTTTTCCATTCAAATGAGTATGTTGGATCCGATCATGCAAAATTTGTTGGAATCTTGCTCTAAATCACATACTGAATTTGCTCAAAAATGCTCTCATCCTTTATGGAAAAATTCAAAATTCTTTGTTCGCATTCCTTTAAAAAAGAATGAAGATATCAATCCAACCAAGGCGAGTCACATGGGAATAAACCCAGAACATCTAGTTCTAGCTCAAAGGGAATGCTCGAAACTATTGCAGCAATACCTTATTGAAATCTCCAATTTCCAATGGGCTTGTGAAGCTTTTTATGTCAACAAGCGTGCTGAGTAGAACAAAGGAAAAATGAGATTGGTAATTAATTATCAACCTCTTAACATTTTTCTCCAAGATAACAAATTCCCTTTACCCTCCAGAAATTCCCTCTTTGCTGGACTATCCAAGGCCCACATCTATTCCAAATTCGATTTCAAAGCCGGATTTTGGCAATTGGGCATTCATCCTAAAGACAGACAAAAGACAAGGTTCTATATCCTGAACCAATATTTCTAATAGAAAGTTGTTACTTTTAGTTTAAAGATAGCACCATCCCTTTTCCAAATGGCCATGTACAGAATTTTCCAATCAATCCTGTCAAGTGCAGTAGTATACATCGATGATATCCTGCTCTACAATCTTGATGAGTAGTCACATTGCCAACTTCTTGAACAGTTTACAGAAATTGTGAAAAAACACGGGATCATGTTTTTTCAAAGAAAGATGAATATTGCGCAGAAAAAAATTGAATTTCTTGGTATGCACTTTAACAAAGGGAGATACTATCCAAGGCCGCATATACTCAAGAATTGTTAAAATTTCCTAAAGAAAACTTCACAACAAAGTAAGTGCAGCAATTTCTTGGGATAATTAATTATCTCGAGACTTCATTCCAAATTTTGCAAAGCTGCTAATTCCACGCAATCAATGCTAAAAAAGAATCTCCCATCCTAGAGAAAATCTTAGACAAATGTAGTCTCTAAACTTAAGGAGATCATGCAAACTTTCCTCCGTTACAAATCCCATCAATAGGGAAGAGAATTCTCCAGACCAATGCCAGTGATGAATATTGGGCAGCCATCTTATTTGAAGAAATTGATGGTAAAAGAAATCTGTGTGTCAATAAAAGTGAAAAGTTTTCCCAAACTAAAATGCATTATCATTCCACTTTCAAAGAAATTTTGGCAATGAAAAATGGGATAAAAAAAGTTCGAATTCCATCTCATTGGCCATCACTTCCTGATAGAATTAGATATGGCATCTTTTCCTTAGATGACCAAGTTCAAATAGAAGCAAGTTTCAAATTCTCAACTGCTTCGATGGGCTAAATGATTTTCAAAATACTCTTTCGAAACCAAATATATTGCAAGAAAGAAGAATGTGCTTGCTGACTTCCTGTTAAGACCAAAAGCACCAGCAGAAATCAATATGTACATCATAAAGCATGCCTTTCATACCATGCATCACAATGAAAGGTACAAGATTGAAAAGATAAAAGATTGGCCAATCTGGCGATACCCTCAAGAGATTGTGGAACAAATCCAAAATGACAGCCTCACTAAAAATCTAGATAATCTCATGTGGCAATGCCACACAGATTTGTTCAGGCTCAATGAAGGTTCGATTCTTTATCATTTTTTATTAAATTCAGACTATCCATTCATACATCCTCTTATCTGGAATGAGGATGATTTCTCTGATCAACTTCGATGGTTATTATGGTACTTAATCAATAAGTACTTAATAACTATTGAAATTCCAACCAGAAGATTCATTGCCAACCTCACCAAGATACTTGGACTCGAAAGAGGAAACATTGAAAAGGAACGCAACAAAAATCTCTTACATTTCCTTAATTGGTTTTATCCTCCTACTCACTGGAAATATCTCTTACAAAAAGAACTGAAAACCACACAACCAAACCTTGAGGTCCATATTATTTTGTTTTTTCAACGACCATGGGCTTTTGTCACAAATAATGGCAACATCATCAATGCTCCCCAAATTATAGGCCAATACTAAGATCTACAAAGGGTTTTGTGCCAAGAAAATAAAACCATTCCTAAAGATGCATGGAATTATAATGTACCTACTACATGGGATCATTATAGCCTAGCACCAGAAGCTAAGGAAGCATTCGAAGAATTCAGACAAGCTGCATCATCACAGAAGCACGAAATGGCAGACACGATTGACAATGCACAATCCTCTCAAGACCCCTATGCTAAATGGGGAGATCCTCTTTCCCAAGACTCCTATGATCAAGAACCTTTGTCTTTATCCTCAAACATGGACACATCCTACTATACTCAGCCATCCAATTGGCCTCAACCAAGCATTCCTGCCGACACTACAGGTTTCTCCCAGGATCAAGCAAAAGCATCCTCATCATATCAGTTGAACCAGATTCTCTCACCAGATGACCTTAAAGGACTTGAGTAGAAATATGAAGAACAGCTCGTGGCAAGTCACAGTTCAAACAACTCAGACTATGACTATAATGCTCACGACGAACGAGACCGCTGACTATAAAAGACCATTGTCCGGTACAAGATCACTGTAACAAGTACTGTTCACTTTTTACTGTAGCAGCAGGCTAAGGAAATTACTGTTCACTATTACTGTTTATACCGTGCAAATATTTCCCTACCAAAAGTTTCGGACGCCTCTATTTGTTTTAGGACCTGTGAGCATGGTCCTTGTTTGTGTGTAACCTCTTATTGCTTATAAAAGACAATGAGAATATAATGTGTTGGGTAGAGTCTCTTAAAGTAAAGTGAGTGTATTTTATGAAAACTCTCCATGGCTTTCTAAACTCTTTTTCTTCTTTAGCCTGGTAGGATCTTCTGAGAAATGTAACTCGGATAGTTAGAAATGTTACCATACCTAGTTTTAGCTCAAAGGGAATGCTTAGAATTATTGCAGCAAGACTTTATTGAAATCTCCAATTCCCAATAAATTTGTCAATACATATCTTTGGCATTGTTGTCAACTTTTTAATTATAAAAGTTGTAGACATTATTTTTTTCAATTTTAAATAAATTATAAATTATAAAGCTTAAATTAATTATCGAAGGGGTTTTCACACATGTTTCCACTAGATAGTTTGCCTCTCAAAGTTATTTTTCAAAATACAGTTTACCGAATAGTCTTTTGTGGCACCCCGAACCCTTCATAGGTCACCACCAGCGCCAATGTTACACCTTATTACCTTTCTTGTTAAAAGAGGCATCGTTATTAGTAGACACATTTTTTTTTAAAACGGTCCCAGCGCGACTCATCAGCGAAAGCAAAATAAAACATCACCATCTCTCCCCTTACCAATCATGATACAAATACACACCACTAATCACCATGATTTTATAAACAAGCCACGACACTTATTTACATATATTTTCAAGATGGGATTTCTTTTGGGTCAGTACATCAAAAGGAAAAGCCAGGACTCAGCCACGTCCGGCCTAAAACCCCAAAAAGAACCCTCGACCCTCTACAACTCGCGTGCACAATCCTCATCATCAGTGTCGGCTAACGATCCCCAAAAAGATCCAGCTCCTACTCGTCACACATGGCCCTCACACCCATCCTGGTGCATCAGGTGGTGGCGGTGGCAGCATCCCAAGCATCACCCCATTGCGTCGAACATGGACAGATATAAACTCTTGAACAACAAGGCCCCCAACCAAACCCACGTTATACATAACTAGACAGCGCACTCGAATATACACAAGACCAGGAACTGAAGGACAATCAAACTCCTCGCACTCGACCTCTACATCCGAAGGTATGCCGTAAAATACGCCCCGCGTAACGGCAGGAAGTGGCATGCTGCTAATCTGAAATGTTGATCCCCAAAAAGGGTGAGTACAACCACTCAGCAGGTAAAGAAATCCAATAACAACTCAATGCATCATGCAAATCATACATGCATTGCATGCGTTACTTACCTTGAAGCCATGCGCATACTATCATGCATCATTATATCATACATGTCATCATCATCATGGCATCATTATATCATACATGTCGTCATCATCATGACATCATCACATCACACATGTCATCATCATCATGGCATCATTATATCATACATGTCATCATGCCATATCATATTTCATCATCATTATCATCATCATGCATATCATCATGCATATCATGCCATGCGTGATCATCATTATTTCACATCACATATCATCATCATCATCATCATCATCATCATCATCATCATCATCATCATCATCATCATGCATATCATCATGCATATCATGCCATGGTTTAATTTCCACTTTTAGCTTTCAATTTGATCACCACATCACCCATTCCTCAAATCATCAATTTCATCATCCCCTCGGGCAAAGACCTCCGAGGCTTCCGACATTCAGCCATCCCAGGCCACCAGGCATCCGGCCCCCCACATTCTGGGCATCTCGCATCCCAACTAGCATCACGAGGCATTCCCTTCAAGCAGAAACCTCCGACTGGGCTTCCGGCATTTACACTCCTTGGCTGGGCATCCCGCACCCCAAATCCTGGCATCGCGAGGTATTCCCTTCGGGCAGAAATCTTCGACAGAGCTTCCGGCACCCCCACATTCCGGGCATCCTGAATCTCCCAAGGCCATCCGGCAATGCATCTCTATACATTCCGGGCATTATCCTCCACCACAACCACCTCCTCACTTATCATTATCCACATTTACCCATTTCGGTCTTAATTTTAGCATGGCATATGACGTGACATCAAACAAGTCAAACTTGGCATGGAATTCACACATACATCTCAATTCAATGTCATGCGTACATCAAGACCTTATGATATAATTATTTATTAATAAATTTAATGGAATTTATGGCCAATAAAATAATCTATTTCTTTTTTTTTATATTTCATATATATATATATATATATTCAATATTAAATTTAATATCTATAAATTCCCAAAATTATAAAAATTCAAGCAATTATTAAACAAGCCAATAGGATGACAATTACATGCAAAATTCATGGCCAAATAGAATTTTACACCATCTCATAATTTTCACAAAACATCATATGGTTTTCGGATGAAACCAGAACGCACGGTTTCCGAAGAAATTCAATTAAAATATCCACACAGCCTCCAAAAATTACGAAATTTTATCGAGTTATAGCCAAGACATTTTCGTACAACTTTCATGAAGACTTCTAAGCCAAATTATTTTTATATTATTTTATACAATCTCACGAAGCTTCTGGATCCATTACCGCATCGTCCAGTGCATGCTTCTCCGAAATACTGAGATTTCACCTACCTATCCTCTTTAGTTTTCTCTGAAATTTGGATATATTATACATCAAGATGTCCTCTACAATTTTTATGAAGATATCCAAGTCAAATAACCAGAATATAGTCGTCATTTAAGTCCATGAAGTCTCGGGTATCCCAAAATACATCTCCAGAATTACCGTCTTCAAGATCTAGTCGATTTACGAGGTTATACTTGTTCATTTTGATTCAAATTTGATTATGTTGTATTTTAAGATGTCCCCTACAACTTTCATGAAGAAATCGAAGAGAGATAACCAACATGCAATCACAAATCCAACAAAAGGTCAGTAAAATCTTTTCAGATCTGAGGTCTCCGTAGGATGAGACTTTAACCCCTCAAATCTCCATCATTTTTCACGAAATTTCAGTATGTTGTAGTTCAAGATCTTAGCTAAAACTTTCATGAAGACATAAAAGCCAAAATCGGACTCTAAATATGCATGCAAGCTCACACAACATTCTGACTCACACTGTTCGAGCAAGAACAGCCATGCCATTCAAGAATAAACCATCCACGCTTCGGTTTTTCTCACCTAAACACCCCAAAATTCAACATGCAAGCAACATACACACATGCAAGAGTAGCTAGAGGACTCCCACTTGCCTCTAGACCGGACGGACGACGGCACACAGCGGCGAGCACGGCGGACGGACGGCGAGCGACGGCGAACTCCTCGGCTCCTCCTCCCTCTCGGCTGCTCTCCCTCTCTCTCACACGATCTCTCTCTCTCTCTCTCACTCTCTCTTTCTTCCCTTTTATCCCCCCTAATCCTCATCATTGATAATCATTGCTTGCCTTCAAATTAGCCAATGCATGGCATCCTAGTCTAGGCCAATGCATGAAGACTTCTTGCCACTTGTCTTGATGGGCTTTTGGGCTTTTTGGGCCGGCCACTCTTGGGCCTCCCTCTTGGTCGACGGCAGCCCACTTGTGGGATTCAGTGGGCCGGCCAACTTGGCCCATTAAAGATCCACTTTTGGGCTTAAGGCCCAATCAAATTTTACCCTTTTTTTTTGAATTTCTTCTATAAATATTTTTAAATTTTAATTTTCAACATGGCCAAAGTCTTGTGACATTTTGTCTATTGAAATTTAATTTATAAAGTGCATGGCCAAGCATAGATCATTAATCTATCAAATTTAAATTCTCACAAACATATGCACAAATCATCAAATCTTAAAAGACTAATGGCTAAGGTATAAACCTTAGGAAATTTTATTACCTAATTAAAGACTTTAACACACCTTATGGTTTGGCTCTGAATTTTGGGATGCCACATCTTTACTTTTCATGAAAGCCCTCTGTCCAAAAGTAGCGGTTAGTCATCCCTAATTTTTACATTCTAGAACGGCTTTTGTCGTGACCTAAATTTCGGGTGCACCACCTAAAATTAGGTTAATGAATTACTAAGCCTAAACTTAACTCGGGTTCTCCCAAACTCATACCAATTCACGACTTAGGTTCAAGTTCTTAACATGCAATTGATTTTTTTAATTATGAGTCGTCACTAATCTATTTTTGGTAAGTCAATTAAAACCCCAAGCAAAGTACTCCTACAAACCAGAGATTATGAGTTTGGGGATTTTGTTACGCTAGATTTCTCTAACACCCTTTCGGTACATTTCCCTTTTTATTTTAAAAAAATATTTTTGCAAGTAGCTTGAATTGATTTTAATTTACCTCCCTAACATGTGAGGTGATCATGCGAGTGTGCAAACCACCAATTAAACACTCAAATGAAATAATGAATAAATTGCATGACTTATCTCATAGAAACGAAAGCATCTCGCAATGTTAGCTCAAAATTCATATTGACAATCCTAAATATGATTTCTAATTAATATGCAATAACTCAAATTTGGTTTTCACTTTATTTAATGAGAATTATGCAATGCGTGCTACTAATTTAACATGAAATAATATGACGTGGCAATATGACCTAAACTATATAACATGAATAAGCATGCAATCTATCCTAAAGCATGAAATGAACTTATTCTAATTTTTTTTTTTTTTTTGTATTTTCCATGAAATTCGAAATTAAAGAAATGCAACAATTAAATACGCAAGCTAAATTAATCAAATGACCTAATTCTAATGACAAGCAATTTTTAACTAAATGAATCTAGCAACAATCACTAGATGACGAAAATTTCATAAACCTAATCCTACATGTCTGATTTATTAAACCTAAATGCTTAGATGCAAGATTTTGATTTTGATTTTATTTTTTTTAGTGTTTTTCAAGACAAGTAATTATCAAATAAACATTAAATCTAAACGATCAAGATATTCAACAAATAAATGATTAAAATATTCGAAAAAATAACCTATTGTCTCACAGTCAAATTAACGATTATTATAACCCTAAACATCATGACAAATAGTTCAAAATAATTAAAATCTTATCCGAAATATTACGGATCAAATTAATAATTATAATGATTTAAAAATTAACATACTATCAAAATGCCCAAAAATTAATATAATTAAAAAAATGATCCGACATCTTAAGAATCAAATTAATAATTATAATAATTTTAGACAAAACCCTTGCGGATAATGCCTACAAGATTCATAAAGTGAACATTGCGATCCAATTTCCCAATTTAAATAACTAAACTAAAAATTTTAAAAAATAAAGTAAAATAAATGAAAAATAAAAGGGCTAATACCCTGAAAAACCCCAAATTGGTACACTTGTGACAAATTTACCCCAAACTATTTTTTTGACCATGAAAAACTCCAAACTAGTAAATCTGTGACAAATTTACCCCGACTGACTATAAAAAACCCTAAACTGATACATTTATGACAAATTTACCCCAAACTAATTTATTCGACTGCAAAAAACCCTAAATTGGTAAATTTGTGACAAATATACCCTATGCTAAATTGGATTAATACCGCAAAAAAATCATAAAAATTGTAAACTGTGACAAACAAAACGTAAAATCCTAAATTGGTATACTGGTTAACTGTCACGTGTTATTTAACTTAATAATTTGATAATAAAATTTAACGAAAACTAACATAGGGTAAAGTTGTCACAAGTGTACCAGTTTGGGGTAAATTTGATAAAAGTATACCAGTTTGGGGTTTTTGATGGTCAAAAAAATAGTTTGGGGTAAATTTGTCACAAGTGTACCAGTTTGGGGTTTTTTAGGGTATTATCCCAAAATAAAAACAACCTAATTGATTTTCTTTTTTCTCTTGTTTTTTTTTTTTCCTTTCCACGCAAGGCTTATGCGTGGTGGTGGCTAGTCGCCGTCGGGCACCGGTCACGGTCCTCAGATCTCCAGCGTGGGGACTCACGGGTCGCTACTGGTGGCGAGCAGGAGGTGCGGCGCAAGGTGGTTCGACTACGGGCGGCATCGAGGCGGAAGAAAAGGCACAGGTGTCAGCGCTTAGAAGCGCTCGGGCAACAACACGGCGGTGCCTGGCGCTCAAGTGGAGACCCGAATCAACACAACAGCAGCTTCGTCGGGCGGAGCAAAAGAATCAAGTCGCGGTGAGGCGAGCCAGCGTTGCTGCGTCTGGGCGGACGGTTCGGGCAGCGAGGGGAGCAAGGGACTCGTGACTTCGAGCGGGTGAAGCAGAGCAGGGCAAGAGCAGCGTCGGCGTCGGGCTTCATGGACAACGACCGGCGGGGCAGAGCGACAGTGGCAAAGGCGCGATGGAGACGAGCAACGGGCAGTCTGAGATGCAGTTGCTGGACGCCGCGCGTGGCAGTGCTCACAGCTGCGGAGGTGCGACGGATCGAGCGGCGAGGGAGTCCGAGTAGCTTGCGGTTTGATGGCGTTGGCACAACACGGGCTTGGGTGAAGAGAAGCTGGCAACCGGGGCAGTGTATGGGGGCAGCGAATGTGAGGAAGATGATGAACAGTAAATGTCCAATCACGTCCTCCACTCTGCTGCATCTGCTTTTACTTTTCACTTTTCTTCACTTTTTTTCTTCTTTTCTTTTCAGTCGACCAAAAGAAACCCTCGAAACCCCCCTTTTCTCTATCATCGTACACGGCTCCCTTTATAGGCAAATAAGATGTGATCTTCGTGAAATATTTCATCCACTTTTCAATATATACAAAGATTTTCCTATAACCTCCTAATCATAAAAATCTTCTTATTTTTCTTATCTCCTAAATATTTTCTACTGATTTTTAAAGATAAGATCACAATCCGATTTTCTTAAATTCCAAATAGCTTAGTCTAACCTATTAATTTAAAACTCAAAACCATTAATTCGACCCATCCGCCATCGGTTCGTAAACAAATGTAAAAAATGCAAATTAAAAACAAATGCACCTAAATATATATGCTATGCAATTAATATTTTTTTCAGGGATAAAATTAACCTTTAATTTTTTAATGTGATAAATAACTAAATGGGTCGCCAAAATTTATGTGTCAACAGCTTTATTTTTAAGATAATTCTCCATGTCGCCTTGCCAATGTAGATTTGTTATTGATGTGGAAATGCCAAGTCAAGTTGGGACTAGACCACGGGTAGATTTGACAATATATTAAAAGTTAGTGATTTTTTATTAAACAAAACAAAATTCAGGGCATATTTGGAATTAAACCTAAAGTTTGGGGTTTTTCTAAGACGAAAAAAGTTTGGGGCAAATTTGGGACTGGAGTTAAAGTTTAGGGTCTTTCTGAGATAAAAAAAAAAAGTGGGGATAAATTTAGAACTAGACTTAAAGTTTGAGGTTTTTTAGGAAATTAGGCCAATTTTTTTCCAATCTCAATTGCTAATGTCCGACTTGATTTTCAACACAGGTTAAGGTACAAATACGCATCGTGACATTCAGTTAAGATTGCTCAATCTTACCTAGAAAACATCAATTAGTATCAGAAACCTCATGTCCCAATGTTGCAGTTTTTTCTATTTCAGTTGCACTTGACATGCTAACCATCTTCGTGAAACAGTTCTTTTTCCATTCTCAGGCTGCAAAACTGCCCATGCTTCACTTCACTTTCGGAAAAGAAGGTGCAAGTATGCATCGTTACAATCAGCTCAAACTTAAACAATAAACATGGCTAAGTATCTGCAATGAAAAAATATATTCTGCAGCAAACTGACTTTATATTGATTAACATAAACTGATTAAATCAAGGGCCAAAAAATAAAAGGTTCAAATGGTTGATAACCAACTCCACATTCTATGATCATAATATACCATAGCATTACTTATCCAACATATACGCATCCTTTTGAAATCGAAACAATAAACTATAGCTGTTGCATAATGGAAACCACTGATCTAGAGGTCCATAAATATATATAAGGGAGCCCTCCTCCATCGAACCTCTTCTCTGCCACGTGTAATCTCAAGTGCAACTCAGATGTGATTCTACTTCGACAGTCCCCACATCCTTCGAAGCGGTGTTCGAATGTGAATCTCACGATTTGAATCATAGCATTATCGAGAGGAAGGGACTCAATGTAGCTTGGAGTTATTGGCTCTCTGCTGACAAATACTACAACTCCATGGTAGCTTCAACGAACACTTATGAAAAACACTTCCCTCAGTGGTCTACTTCAACCAAGATAGATCAACATTCCAATTACCAATGCTTTGATGATCGAAACACCAACTACAAAATGCCCAAGTCCGATGAGAACAACTGCACTCGAAAAATAGGTAAAGAATGCACATCATTGGATTTACATTGTAGAAAGAAAGGTCAGAAATCACAATGCTTGACCTGTCTCCAACGTTTCATGCTAGCTAGGTCAATTTTGTGTTCACCAAATAAATGTAGATATTTTTTACCTACCTCATGCAAATACAGATGCTAAAATCAAATGTTGTTGACTTATATTCAACTAAACTGAACATGATAGAATCATATAATTTCTCATTGTTTATGCCGACAAGTTACAATAATGTGTTCAGAACTCTTTAAGCATCTAAACTAATTCCTGTTATAGCGCTAATTCAGGCCCCACAAACATTAAATTGAAGAAATGTGCAAGTTTAGTGATACCTGAGTAGTTGACTTTTTTCCGACAAAAAAAAGTAGTTGACTTTTTGGGAAAAAAAAAGAGTAGTTGTTGACTTGTTATGACTAACTAAAGTATCAAAATTAGAAGTTAAAAATCCAACAAGGGCAAAGTTACATATGCTTGTCGTATGTGGATATCTAGTCAAAGCCCATTGTCGACTCAGTTCGTGGGCTTCCATTCGATGCAAAGTAGAGAACAAGATTAGAAGAGTGTCAATGTCGATGGACAAAAGTCCGAGTAATGCAATTATCAAACCAATAAAAAAATATTCCATATTCTATGTATTGCCCATTAGTTTGAAAACAAATTTAGACATACTGTGAGTGTTAAAATCTCTGAATGCATCATATTAACAAGGTTTAGAATTTACTTTCATGTGTCAAATTCAGATTGTAAACCCATGTCAAATCATCATCTCCAAAAATTACAATTATCATTAAATCAAATCGAAAAAAAAAATATTTTGTAGATTCATATTGTATTGAAGTAAAGGTTTTTGTTTCTACTTTCATAAATGTGCTAGAAAAGATCATTATCATTTGGAGAAACAACTTTGTGACATGACAAAATTATTTTCAATTTTGATGCGGAACTACAAATATCTTTTGAGGGTCCTTCTATACGGTTATGTAAGAGAAAAACAAGAACAAATTTTGGCTAATTGATAATAATCTTCATTTAAAGTTCACAATTTTTGTCGATAATAGCAACTTATCCATCATATATCATTTTGTAACCTTCTTTACGGAACATAATTTCCCTTTTTGTCGTCGCAAGTAATATAGATCCCACAATTTCTAATTGTCCACAAAAAATAGCAAGCTGCCTATGTGATATCTTGAATTTCAGGTTCTGATTTCGATTGAATAAGTTGGGCTTTTCATCAATGCATATATAGTTCTTTTTCCTAAGCTGATCACTCACGGGATAAATGCAATAAACTTGAGGATTTGACCAAGAATCGACTATTCGGCCGTACTAATCTGCAATGGTCATTACGGCATAGTTAAAAATCGATTAAAAACCGGAGATAGGTCGACTCGACAAAGGTATGTAATTGAGCGCGGGTGATTCCACCTAATTGCACAATTATTGTTGATCGACACTAGACCGATTCTTTTGTCGTTTTGGTACCCTCTATTCGTATTTGAAACCTCGAGATTTCTATGACGACCGAGAGTCGCCAATGTGTCAAAGATGTACGTGTGGCTCGAAAATAATCAACCACGGGTCAATTACACGAAAAATTCCTAAAAGCTACCCGGTAGATTAGGACGCGTTAAAATCGCGCCAGATTGAAATTAACCACAAAATCAAACCTGAATTCAAAAATTGAAAATTTGGTTATGTCACAACTCATTTTAGGAGTGTCGACTCATCTTCTAAAGATTTTTCTACAAATTGAATTTTTCAGCGAAAAGTCAAGAATTGACAAAATTGGATCGAGATAGTTAGAAGACCGTTCTTGAATGCACTTTTGGCATCCAAGATGGATTTATTGGCATGGAAAAATGTGGATTCGAGTGTGGACACATGGGATGAATTATTGGGACTTCAATTGAATTGAACTGAAAAGAATTGAAGAGGAATTGAAGACTTTGATGGTCATTTGTCACAAAATTCGTATGCCATGGGGTACACAACATTTTGGACTTGTTGGGAGGCTTCTTAAGGAAGTTTGAGGAGAGAGAATGGCTGAGGATGAAGGTGAGGTGGTGGGGGCAAGCCAAAGGAGGAAAGGACAAGTGTTAGAAGCTTAGAAGCCTCCTTGGGATCCCCTCTCTTCAGCAGCCCTTCTTCCTCCTTAATGTGTGGTTTTCTCCATTGTTGAGGTCCCTTGGAAGCTCAAGAGAACCAAAGAAAACTGAGCACACCAGCCCCTCCACTATCGCTTGCCTGTAGACCCCATTTTTCCCCCTCTATTTTCTCTTCTGCCGATTTCTGTTCCAACTGACATTTCGCTAAAGATCTAAGTTAAAAGTGGTCTTCCTAGAAAAATTAGCCTTCATGCCACCCACCATTGTCTTCAGCACATCCAAACCATTCAAAGGAGCCTGACCTCACGCCGAACGGAACCGCTGGTGAGAAAAAACCGGTTGCCGATCTGTCAGTCCGCCAAACAGCCTACACGATTTCGCCTGTTTTGCGTTTTCTTCGTGTTTTCTTCCATTCTGACCCTTCCTCCACCCATACCAACCACCAGCAAGTCCCCCTTGACCCCCAGGTGTCACCGGTTGTCGACCACCCACTTGCCGGAGTTCCAATCAGCCCGTTTCCTCGCCATTCAGCGGCTGGTTTTCCTTCTCAGTCCAGTAAGAACAAAAGCAAAAACCAACAAGGGTCTTGAAGCTTCGTGGCCCGTTTTCGAGTCCTTCCCGGCCTCGCTTGGTGTCACCGCTAGGAGGATTTTCGGCCGCCTCCACGTCGCCGTTGCCATCCCCGTGGACTCACTGGAAAGCTAAGTAAGTTTACTCACTAAACCTTACTTAGGAGATTAATGATGCTTAAGGAATTATTAGATTAGTCTAAGAATGTTTAGGTGGTTAGATTAGTTTATTTAAATGTTAATTAGATTATATGAATGATTAGTTTAGTGGATGGATTAATTAGTCTAATTATGCAATTAGATTAAGGTAAGCATGATTAGACTTTTAATTAATCATTTTATTTATTTATTTAAATTAAGTATTATATAATATTATTTAAATTATATTAATTATTATTTAAATTAAATTTATTTTAGGAATTTATTTTAATTATTAATTAATTAATATTTTCTCGGAAATTATACCGGAGGAGCCACTCGATAGAATTTCGAGCTAATTGCTGTAATATGTTTAGAATACACAATTGATTGTCGAATTGGTCAGTTGAATGATGATTGGTGCGATTGTGTGGTAATTGTGAATTAGTTGGATTATACAACTGATTGCTAAATTGTGCAATTGATGATTGGGTTGTGAAATTGTGTGTTGATTGTGAATTGTAAGCATTTAGTTACAACACCTGACTAAGCTAGAAGACCACCTAATCTAGGTTGTGCTCATCAGACCATAATTGCCATCTAATCTAGGTTGTGCCCATCGAGCCGTGATCGCCACCTTATCTAGGTTGTGCCCATTTGGGCCATGATTTGCCATTGATAGAGGTAGTGCCCATTTAGGCCGTGATTTGCCACCTGATAAAGGTAACGCCAATTTGGGCCGTGATTTACCACCTTACCTAGGTTGTGCCTATTGGACCGCGATTAACCTAGTTACACTAGGAGACCGCCGAACATGGATTAAGCTATGCTTGTGTGTGGCCGTGATTAATAATTGGAACGAGTGAAAGATTGAGATATAGTGAGATTTGTTCTAATTGTTGAATGATGTTACTGTACATATATGAGATATGAATTGTACTAACTACAGGAAGGAACTGAGACAAAATGAGTCCTCTAATTTGTGTGGCTAGGCCTCTAGGCATATTTCCTTCTCAGTCGGGGTTTAGGGGGTGAACTTGCTGAGATCTTATCTCATTGGTTATTGTATAACCATTTGCAGGTCCGTAGATGGTGGTTGTGGAGGACCGAAGCCCCAGAGTCTATGGAGGTTGAGTTTGAAGAATTGGCGTATGTGTCCGACTAGTATGTCGTAGGACAATTTCTTTTTGAGAGCCGACTTGTTGTAGCCTTTTTACCATACTCATTTTGTAACTAAACCCCGTTGTTTATAAAAGTTGTCTTTTGAGAAATGTTTCTCTGCTTTTCTATCCCATGCTGTTTATTGTCAGGGGTTATTGTTTCGCTTCCACATACGTATTAAAAAGAATGGGTCGGCAACACATCCTGGGACATCACATATTTATCGATCACCGAGGGATGGGCACATGCTCGGGGTTCAAGGCATGACAGCCTAAGTTAATAATATGTCTCTTTTTCAATTATTAATAAATTATCTAATGGGTCGTAACTTTTATTTAACGTAGGCGTAATTTTCCTTTGATAATGTTAAGTTCTTCTAATCATATGGTTCGTAATTTTTCACGAAAATTAAAAATCTACCTAATTTGATGACAACTATTTTATGCTATCGTAGTTAAATATTTCTTTGCTCATCGTAAATTTAGTTAATAAAATTGTAAGTTTGATCATTTTTTATCCAATAATCCAACTCGCTTATTGGGAAATTAGGAAATTTCCCTATTTTTTCATAAATTAAAAAAAAAAAAAAAAGAAATTTGAAGCATCTCAATTCCGAGGTTAGTTCCCTGAGAGAGAGAGAGAGAGAGAGAGAGAGAGAGAGAGAGAGAGAGAGAGAGAGAGAGAGAGAGAGAGAGAGAGAGAGAGAGAATCGTGCATAGCTAAGCGTCGGTTAGGGTTTTTCTTCTTCTTCGTAGCTCTGGTTTGCTTGTGCGATTTGATCATCGCTGTGGATGCTTCCGTCCCGGACAACTCCAATCCTTCACCTTCTGCTACAATGCCTTCTCAAAAAAGGAAAAAAGAAAAAAAGAAGAAAATAAAAATTCAAAAAACTATTTAAATATTATTGAAATTTGACAATGTGACCATTGATAATGCCATGTAGGACGACTAATATTCACGTTAGTAATTTCTGACTAAAATTTATCGAATGGACTGATTTGGCAAAATATGAAAATAATTATGATTCAATTGGCAAAATTAAAAAGGTTTATGACTTAATTAGTGAAAATGCAAAATAGATTTCAGACTTTTTTAAATAATTTTACCTCATTCAAGGTTGGACTTGCACTTTATCACAAAAAAAAAAAAAAAAAAAAAAAGGCAGGCCTTGCGCTTCATATATCAACTTTTTGGGCTCCTTCATTGCACGACTGAGCATGGATCCAGAGTTTCAAGTCGTAGTTCACAAGTTTGTCTCACCTTTTAAGCCTTGCAAACTCGCTACATTGGTTCACTCAAGCTGGTTGCGATGATTAGCGCACCTTTGATTCTATACATATATGCTCAACAAGGCCACCCTCTTGTTTTGAAATGGAACTTTTCCTTACTAGGCCAAGAGCTTTTTAGTGTTTTGTCAAGATATTTACGATGCTATTGCACTCGTGTCCAAGTTTAGGTTCATCCCCATATTAGCTTGTTAAGTGCGTATGCTAAACTAGACTCACCTTTGATGCTTGCTCATGCGTATGCTGGCTTCGGCATCTTCATGTGCCTCGATTTGGAATTTTTATAATGCGCTCAGTGGCGTCCTCATTAATGCTTGATTAGACTCATTTTGTTCTCTACCTTACTCTTCGATGTTGCCAAAGCCATGTTTTGTGCAATTTTGGTGATTAGTGTTCGTTTCTGTTTTTGTTGTTCACTGGCAAGATATTTGCTTTAGGCTGGGACTGGTGGACTCCCATCTTACCTATAAACTTAGAAGCAAGTAGAGAATGTCTCCATCCTGTTTTGTCTGGCAGTGTGCCTACTCTTTCGTCTTCTCCCCTTCAGTTTCCTTCGACCTAGCTACTTCCATTATTTAGGTATGCAAATGTTTCAATTCTTTAATCACGAGGATGATATAATTGCTGACCAATTTTTGTGCTTTGATTATTTTTGTTATTCTCAAGTAAGTAGACTCTGCTTTTTATGCATCCTTGTCCCCCTCCTTGCCAAGTGATGTTTCTCCTCTTTTACTCTTCTTGTGCGCTGGCATTTGCACCAGTAGAACATCAGGTTAGTAAAAGAATAAGTGGGAAATGAAAAGAATAAAAATAGAAAAAGTGGCAAACGGGACATTTAGTTGTTTTTTCTTTTGTCCTATGTAAGACCTCGGAATCTCGAAGCATGCATAATAATTATTATATTTCTTTATCTTTTTTATTTTCTTTGTACTTGAGAACAATGGTGGAATAAAATCCGTGTGATAATTTATTTTCATTTTTCTATTTTTGAGACAAATTTTTAGCCAAGGAATAACTTCAGAACATAAATAAAAAGTGGAAATTATCTATTTCTCTACTTTTGGAACAAAATTAGAAATAAAAAACTCTTTTCATTGCTCATTCTCTTTCTCACGTGCACAAACTCAGCCAAGCTTCTCCATCTCCTCTTCGTTCGAGTTCCACCGTCGAATGTCTATCACAGCAACTGTAACTTCGCCTCTCGTCGCAATTCTAGCTCTGTCGCAACCCTAGCCTCCATCACAACAAGGTGAGCCTATCTCTCCCTCTTTGTTGTTGTGTCCTAGCTCTGCCTCTCTTTTTGTCATTCGATTTGCGTTCAGAAAGCCACCGTCTTTCCCTTGCCACCGCTCCTCACGGTGTCAGAGAGAGAATGCGGAAAAACACGGAAGGAGGACTTCTTGAAAACCCCACAAATTCAGCTCCTCGCGGCCTCGGTCCGTCGTCGGAGGGACGGAGAGCCGCAAATGGGAAAACAATATATGCAGCGACCAAATTTACTCAAAAAGTATTAAAAGGGTGTTTTATGTTTTTTTCCTTCTTCTTTCTTTTTTCCCTTTATTAATATTACCGAAAAACAAGACTTCAATTTTCATCCCCAAATGTCGTTTTCTGTTACGCGTAATTTACTTTTTCCAAAGATTGAAGATTGGAAACTTTTTATTTAGTCAAAATCATGCGCCTAAAACCTTTAAAAGTGTCTGACCAAAAAAAAAAAAAAAACTTTAAAAGTGCCAAAATATGTATTTTTTTAAAGTTTAAATGGCGCTATTTTTCATTTTCCACAAATTTTCAGAGGAAAGCAGAAAAAAATGCCATATCTAATACATTTATTTCTCCACTTATTCTAATATTACTTTTGAAGAATGGAAGAAAATAGATTTATTTCTAGATTACCCATGTATTAAATAATAAATGTTAAAAATATTTAAGTCTCATTCCACTCAATTTTCTGCTGTAATTATCTATTTTTAACCTTCATTAACAATGACCAAACCCGTGACTCTATTACAGAGAAAAGGCAAATAGAGAGAGAAAATTCGCTCTCCAATCTCAGACATAGCGTACTAAAATTAATTTTGTAAACTAATTTTTTTTCTTTTTGTATAATTAGCATTACCTCCATTCCCACAATTGCTGGGGCCAAACTGTATTAAAGAATAACAAATGAAATTTCATGGGCGAATTTTCTCATCGAAAGAGTAAAGACTTATGGTAGTGCAAATAATTTTGTATTTAAATCATCTGCTCCGATTTTAGCTTGAGCCTTACCTGATTGGGAGAGATCTTCTATATTCCACAAATGTGCATATGGAAGATGAAGTTCCACTTGAGCGAGAATGAAAATTATTCTGCTTTAGAAATCAATTTGTGGCCAAATTTTTCTATTTCTATTTTTTGAATAAGTCTTTTAGGAAAAAAAATATGCATATAATAACAATACAAAATTTTTGTTCCTGAAATACAAATTTGTTTGTTAAGGACATAAAATTTCTTTATCTTGAGTGGCTATTCATGTTTATAATTTCTGACCAAATTAGTTAAATGGATTCAATTGGAAAAAAACAACAAAGTTTAGGACTCAATTTGGTAAAATTAAAAGGTTTATGACTGAATTGACAAAAATGTAATAAATTTAAAAATTTTAAGATAATTTTCTCCCAAACATAAGAGGCACCATAAAAAGGCCTTCTGCATGTTGAGAAAGCCGTTTCTCAATGCTCCTAAAATGCTCCTTTCCACTTGCCTTGAGCTAAAAGCCCCCAGGGGTTACTTGGAAATGCGAGTATTTCTTAAATCAGCTCCAAAATATATTTGCCAAACCAATTCAAAATCTGAAAAGGGTTAGAACGCCAAGTATAAGGGAGAGACTTTAGCTGATGGGATTTTACGACCTAATCAGTTGGCCTCTATTAGAGAGAGGATCATTTGAAATTTCTCGATATTGGGCCAGACAAAAAGAGGGTCCTCATCCCATCCCGGTTTCATCCCGATCCGGGCGCAAGCTTTATCAAAAGACGAACTGTCGGATTCCAAAGTGAAGCTTTCAGTCGGTTCGTGCGCCGAACTCCGAGCCCCTCGGACGGTCGCCGGCGAATCCGTCGATGATTTTCCCGAGAAAAATCAGGGCACACGCGACGCTGCAGCGCCGGCGGTGTACCCACGTGGACGGTGAGTTTTCTGGCTTCAAATCCTGGGTGTTTTGTCCATTTTGTTCCGCCTGATATGGCTTCCATGCATCGCCATCTCCGCTGCCGCAGCCGACCGCGGGTCGGGGCTCTGTTTCCTCAAGACGAAATTATCGCGAGCTTTCTGCAAATCCCAGAGCACTCCTAAAGATGCTCTGTTGGTTTTCTTTTCTGTTTTCTTATTAATGGGAAAAATAAAGTCAAGTCAAAGTCGTTCTCGCTTTCGATCAGAGCCCCTTGCGTATGTTCTGCGCTCCTTCTTACTAATGCCGCGGAAATTACGTGTGCAGTAATTGCCGTCCCTGCAGCATGCGTCGCAACGGTTTTCTTAGCATGAAAGATCTTGGACCGTTAGACGGCAAGAACTCAGCATTGTTCGAGCACGTACAGTAGAGAGTGTTGTGTGTTGGTATTGTCGAAGGCTGAGAATCGGTAGAGATGGCAGCAGTGGGTGGATTTTCTTGTTTGAGCACTCCTCCAGTAATCGGTGAGTTCTTGCTCTTGTCTATTTCCTGCTCAGATTGCTCCATTTTCTTCTGATGAGTTATATGAGAGTTTTTAGTAGAAATCCTAAAACTTATCAACTATGTAAGTATAATCAAGTCCTAAAATTTGTCAAATTGGTTCAATCGGGTCATTCCGTTAAAATTTATACTAATGGAAATTGCTGACATGGTTTATTTTAATGCTTTCTCTCTCCTACGTGGCAACTAGGGCAAGGAAAATTGTCAAAGTTAGCAAAACGACGTAATTTTGGATATTACTTATTATCCAAAACGACAACATTTCCTCTCCTTTTTTTATCTCCTCTCCTTTTTCAATGTTTTCGTTTTCTATCGAACCCTTTCCTTCCCCTTGCGTTTTCTCTTCTTCCCCGTCCGAATCAACCCTTTCTTCGTATGAACCCTAAGTCCTAAATCTTGACACAGATCACGATTTGGTGCCTCGCGAGTACGAGTACGTGCGACACTTGTCCTACAAGAGCCTCGGTGGTGGATCGAGTGGCATCAACAATGGAGGCAATGCTTCTCCTCACTCGTCTGAGCTAGGTTGGTATCTTCGCCGTCGGTTTCAACGTAACTTGTTGATTTTGAGATTTTGGGTTTTTAGTTTTCAAAATCTAAGCCCTAAATGTGATGTGTGCTGATTATCCCCAAAATTTCATTTCGAAACTTGAATGATATCCGTAAATCTTGCGATTTAGTTGTCTGCCATTCAAGTTTTGAGCCTGCCTTCTATTTTAGGTCCCTGTTAAATTAAGGTATTTAGAATAGCACTTTAGGATTGAAAAATAGAACTTTTTGGGAACAAAAGGTGGGTTTTGCTACGGCAAGTTTTGACTGTTTCCAATCTAAGATTGATTTTGTTTTGTTGAAGGCATTGCCACTTACATAGAGCATGCCTTGCTTTGGTGAGACAATTTGATTATGAAAGTGTGGATATTAATCTAATAATTGTGATTATAGTCTGGTCAGCCAAGCTCGTAAGTTTATGTTGTAGGCTTTTAGCCTTTATATTAATGAAAAGATGCAAATGTGCTTAGTGCATTGAACTTGTGAGTGATTATAATCTCTATGGACTAATTTTCCAGCGTGAAAACTAATTGTAATATTGGAAATTTATTTTAATGCTTCCGCACATGACCAGAGCTCTTTTGTCCTTGTCAAAAAGCCACTCTCTCTCTCCCTCCACTTTCCTCCCTCGTCACGAAGCAAAGCACAAGACCTGTTTCATCAATGGAGCGTTCTGCTTGGCCTAAGAACCTCTCCTCCAGCAGCAAGCGCGCGATCCAGGAACTCTGTGGCCAAAATCCCACGAAGCTCAGAGATGTCTTCGACGCTCAGTCTCAAACTGGCGATAGCCCACGGGAGCCCTTGTTTGCGAAAGATCTGATCGTCAGCGTCCTCGGGTCGTTCAGCAACACCCAATCCCCATCGAGTGGGGATGAGTCCTATGAGGTCTTGCAGGTCCCGAGCAACGCCTGTGTCATGTCCGAGGTCTCTGAGGAAAGTGAGAGCATCGGCTTTCCGGCATCCATCTTGTGGAAACAGTCGCTGGTGGAGGCTGCGACGGAGATATGCGAAGGCAGAGTAAACGTGGCTTCGGAGATCCTGAGGCGCTTGTCTGCCGTGCCGAAACCCATGGGTTATCCAGAGCAGAAATTGTTGAAATACATGTTGTCTGCGCTTAAATCGTGCGTGAGCCCCGTCGATTACCCCCCTCCTCCCGTGGCGGAGTTGTTCACCGAGGAACATTTGTTGTCGGCTCGGTCACTTCACCAAGTGTCTCCTTGTTTCTTTGTCGGTTTCGTGGCTGCCAATCTCGCGATTTTGGAAGCTGCATTGGAGCAACCCTCCACTAACAAGCTCCATGTAATTGATTTCGATATTGGCTGGGAAGGACAGTACCTCAATCTCCTTCACAGGCTGTCCATACGTCAGGCGGGCAATCAATCCACCCTCAAGATCACGACGCTCGCAGATAGCATCAACGGTGCAGAGAGGCTCAGGATGGTTGGGGATCGACTTAGTTTACTCGCGGCCAAGAGGGAAGTTAGGTTAGTATTCAACATCATGAGCCAGGAATTGTGCGAGTTGAGCCGCGACTCGCTGGGCTGCGAGCCCGACGAGATGCTGGCGGTGAACTTGGCGTTCAAGCTGTACAGCATGCCGGACGAGAGCGTGTCCGTGGAGAACCCGCGCGACGAGCTCCTCCGGCGCGTGAAGGGTCTGGCACCGCGGGTGGTGACGCTGGTGGAGCAGGAGATGAACGGGAACACGGCGCCATTCCTGATGCGCGTGGGGGAGGCGCTGGCGTACAACGGAGCGCTGCTCGAGTCGATCGAGTCTACAGTGCCGAGGAACAACTCGAAGCGAGTGAGGGCGGAGGAGGGGCTGAGTCGGAAATTGGGGAACTTGGTTGCTTGCGAAGGTAGGGACAGGGTTGAAAGATGCGAGGTGTTCGGGAAGTGGAGGGCCCGCATGGGGATGGCCGGGTTCGAGTTGAAGCCACTAGGTCGACACGTGGCCGAATCGATGAAGATGTGGAACTGGGACCGGAGATTCACGGTGAAAGAAGAGAATGGTGGGTTTTGCCTCAGTTGGCGCGGCCGAACTCTCACTGCCGCATCTGCTTGGCGTTAACCAAATTGATGTACGTATGTATATGTCATGTGCTGTGGGTGGCGAAGGCAATGGCGATGGGGACGTGACATCTATAATATGTTGTTTTTTAGGTGTATTTCCTGAGAAAATGGGGAAAGAAGAATAGAATCCCATTTCCCCACCCACGCAAATGAGTAATAACAAAAGAGATGTTTGGATTTGAGGGGGGGGGAGGGAAACATTTTGATGCATTGCATTCATTTCTTGTGTTATTCGATTTGTTTCGTTTGGTGTATTGAATTCTTGTGCACACTCTTTCTTCTCCGTCCATAGCTGTTGTGGGGCCCCACCTGTTACATCATTTATGGAGGTTTGTAGTAGTTTGCAGCTTAGCTTGAGCTCCAATTCTGCTCAGTCTTTTAGGGGAGGGAGGGAGGGAGGGAGGGGGAGAGAGACAGAGAGAGAATGTCGTGCATTATTCTATTCGCATTGTCATGGTGCATCTCCGGTTCTAACCCCTCCCAAGTTATTCACATCGGGGATAAGGAGAGAATTGTTTTAACTGCTATTTGTACCTCCATTTCTTTAAGGATTAAGCCTTGATTTTCAATAGCTGATATAACATTTTAAGTTGATTCCTACATCTTCTTCCCATTTTGAGATTGAGTAGTTTTATGAGTGATTTGTAATTTTTATGAAACTGAAAATCGAAATTAGTTTTCGACATGAGTGATACTTAACATGATGAGACGCTCATATTTGTGCTTTAATTTCTGTCCATAACGGTGATTTAACCTCTCCCAGTTTAATGGAGGAGGAATATTACTTGTCCGCCAGTACCTTGCCTTTGATTGTCCTTCCTCAAGCTGGTACTTACACTAACAATGTGCTGCGCAAGCTCCAAATAAACACGAGGACCCTTGCTTCTTCGAGTAGCTCTCGCCATGCTGCAGGATCAAAGTCCAAGCCTAACCCTAAACCCGAATTCTTCGTTGTTTTGAAGGGTCTTGTAAAACGCAATGCCACGGTCAGACAAACATTGAGGCAAGTGGATGAATTGAGCTCTAATGAGGAAGAGGGTAAAAAGGGAAACACGTTTGAGGAGAAAAGGGAAGGTTCGTATAGAGATGATGCAAAGAGATGGTTGGCTGCGATTGGAATTGTAAAGGGGCAGGATTTGTCCAGGTTGTTGTTTCCCGATCAGGCAATGATAAATGCGATAAGGTCATAGAGAGAACAGTTGAGGCAATCACAGGCAGCTGCACCAGACTACACTTTGCTGGACGGAGGGTGTAATCACGACCTAGCTGAGGGCTTGAGCAATGAGGAGCAGGAGTTTTAGTGGAAAGAAGGGCGTTTTTGAGAGTTTCAACGGTAGGGCGGTGGATGTGCTGTTGAGAAATGAGAATGAACTTGAGGAACAGGAAGATGAGGAGGAAAAGCTATAGGAGGAGGAGCAGTTTAGGAAGGGATTAGGGAAGAGATTGGATGATGGAACTACGAGGGGAGTATCTATTACCAGTGACAGCAAAACTATTCTTGCAGCGCTTAATGTGCGACAGCCACAGAAGTTTGCATATACACCTCATGCAGTGGGTTATGGTCCTGCACCAAGCATTAGGGCAGTTGCCCCTCCTCCTCCAAGCATAGGAGGGACGATGATTGCTGGGCAGGGGTTGGAATTTATGTCGCTTCTACAGTGAGCTAAGCTTGCTATGAAGGCTTTGTGCGATTATGCTTGGAGGCTGGGGGCAATGTATTTTGTTTTGTTCCTTTTTCTTCCAATAATGTTAAATCGGGCTACTGATCCCCCCTTCTTCTCAGTAGAGGCAATCCATTATTTGGCCTAATGAATGAACACTTTTCTCCTTGAACTTGGAGGATCTAATCATGTATATGATTCTTTTGCTTTCTATCAAGAATCACATAGTAAAACCATGTCATCTTTGGCAAAGACCGATGAGAATTTGTCTCCTTCATTATTGAATATCACTGCAATTGAGGAGTCTTTGTCTGCTGCTAGTGAGTAGTAGGGCATCTTTATGCAAAAGCATCGGGACTATATTTCTACTTAATGTTAGTTGTTGTAGGTGTGGCTTTATTTTGTTTATCTTTTACCCATATACTTCAACCATCTTTGTTAATTTCCTTTGATCCGTAGGAAAGGTTAAATCTCTCTGGTGCCCGATGGCTTCTGTGCCCACGAGCAAGCGATCAACAACAACGAGACAGCGCAAAAAATATGAGTCACCTGATCTTCCCTGCATGTGTTTGACCTTTGCAAATTTTGTCAGAAGTCTTCGGCAATTAATATATCTAATTTCACTTTGGCTTCATCGAATGCTTTGCAAATGTCAATCAAGGTGTTGGGGAGGTGGAATTAATTAGGTTTGAGCTCGACATTTTTAAAATTCATAGACAAGCAAATGAAGATCATAACCATCTGGGGATGTGAGAGTTGTTCTCAACTACATTATGTGCTCTGATAATAGTCGGGCCTAAATCCGAGTCGTCGATACTTGTTTGCCCCCAAGAAATTAGTGAACTTTTTGTGCAGAAAACAAGTGAAGACTTGCCTGAGATACTTTCTCTAAATTCTTAATTATAAATCAATTACCAAAGAGCAATGACATTTTGGTTGTCATAGATTTTCGTTTGAATGTGGCTGGAGAGAATCCAACATTTAAAATCTTGTAAGGTTTGAATTCACACAAGATTCAAGGCAAAAGAACGCTTCAAGTGCCAAAAGTTAGGACAAAAGCACACTTAAATGCTAAAACTTATGAAAGTGTCACTTAAGTGCTACTTTTTATGAAAAATGGACACTTGAATGCCACATTAATGAACCTCACCGGAAATTCTACGTGACATTTTTTTATTAATTTTCTCGCTTATATGACTCATCAGATGCTGACTTAGCAAAACACACACAAAAACGACGTCGTTTTGGTATAATTTGAATTTTAATATAAAAATTAATTAAATTTAATATAATTAATTTTTAGTGGCAACACTAGCCTCATTGCCAAGCAAGCCAACAACAGCAACCCCATCTCTTTTATTCTACTTTCTCATCAGTGAACCATGAGCAAAAGTTACTCAGTACGGATGATGTGAACCCCCGCAGCCACGGGGATGACCACAATAGTAACAACAATCAATTCACATTGTCTGATTACTACGCCGTCTTGGAATCTGCTGGGGGGATTTAAGCCCTGTCGTGAGATCAAGGGGATGTGATGTTTAGGTCTTGTAGTTCTGATATGACTATGGGGTCTGAGTTTGATGATCTGTTGGATCAAGAACTTCAATGTTGATTTCGGTGTAGGTTTCTTGATTAACGTGAGAGGTGTTTGCTAGAATGAGTTTCCTTGAAACTATTTGTCCTATGCTGCAGCTTGTTCAAGAGAAAAGGAGCCATATTGTAGCTAGTGTAATAATATTTCATCGTTGAAAAATATTTTGTTATTAGAGGGTTTTATATATCCTCTAACACCAAATACACACCACTTTCAGGAAAGAAGGTGCAAATCTGCATCGTTACAATCAACTCAAACTTACACAGTAAACATCGCTAATTATCTGCAAATGAGAATTTTGCAGCAAACCGACTTTCTATTGATTAAAATGAACCAATTACATCAAGGGCCAAGAAGCAGAAAGTTCAAATTCTTCGATCAGAATATACCAGAGCCACCCCATACCCAACATATACACACCCTTTTAAAATCTAAACAATTAACTATAGCTGCTGCATAATGGACACCACTGATCTAGAGGTCCATAAATATAAGGGAGCTCTCGTCCACTGAACCACTTAATCCGCAGCACATAAATCTCAGATGCAACTCAAAGGTGATTCTACTTCGAGAGTCCCTACATCCTTCGAAGCAGTGTTCAACTGTGAATCTCACAGTTTGAATCACAGCATCAACAAGATGAAGAAATTGAATGCAGCTTGGAGTTCCTGGCTCTCCACTGATAAATGCAACAACTCCATAGTAGCATCAACAAACACTCATGAAAATCACTTCCCTTAGTGGTCTGCTTCGACCAAGACAGTTCGACGTTCCAATTGCCAATGCTTCGATGAACGAAACACATCTGCAAAATTGGGACTCAAATCTAATGAGAACAACTGCACTCCAAAGCAATTTATCCTTCTTTCTGCTTCTAACAATATCAGCTCCAGTCCTAATTTTACAAAAAAGATCTAGAATCACAATTTTCTTCTCCTCAGCTTTCATGGACTTCTCCTTCTCTTTTAATATTTTCAACATTGACTCAAGGTCCTCATCTTTCTTTCTAAATCTCCCTGTCTTTGCATCCACAGCAGACTCTCGCTTTGCCAACTTCTGTTCTTTGGTTTATTTCAACTTCCTTCCACTCAATTCCTTGTCAAGAGATTTCCTCTTGTCCTATTCAGTCTCAAAGTTGAGCATTTTACCATCCAAGGTGGCCTTTTGCTCATCGACAAGTTTCTGGATCTCCACCTGCACAGCAAGCAGGAATCAATTCTACACTGCTGGACATGACCTATAACACGCCATATCATCCCATCCAATCCAATCATTTAAAGTGGAAACTATCATGATAAAAATTACCTAAATAAAATCAATCAAAACAAAGGTGAATAGAAAATAACACATAGGGCACCCACAGTAAAGCTCCCAAATGACCCCAAAAGACAGAACGATCAACACAAAATCATGGAAGGAAACCCCTATGCATAAAAATGTTCATTGACTTGATTCACATAATAAGTGATTCGATAAGAGTTGTCTCTACTTCCCAGTACTACTTCTGCTTTATTCTGTGCAGGACCTAGTATCCAACATTCAGCACACCAAGCAATATGGGACTGGGTGTATTCAATTAACTATTGAGTGATTTAGCAAGAAATATTAGTTCTTGCAAAGTATTAACAAAAAAAATATACTCATTTAAAAATTGACCGCTACATGAAATGAATAAATGAAAGGAAAAAAAGCATTATCAATCCTCAGTGAACAAGAACATCTCCCCTTTTCCACAAAGAAAACGCCTTTTGAGCTAATCATATTTGTGTTGAATCATAAGCAGCATCATTGACAAGGACAAGAAGCATGACGCACGGCAATTTTATAAATTAGTTGGACTATACTTGCCAAAATAATAAAGCTATTCTGTCCAGAAAGAACTGATCCAACACTGACAAGAAGATGAATTACAAAATAATGATCATAAGTAGAAAAACCATCAAATCCAAGTCCATCTTCAAAATATTTCTACAGTACATAATAAATCAGTAATTTCTAGAGACAGATTATGCATCCTACTCACACTCTCTCCCAGATTCAGCTTGTTCTCCAATGCAAGTAGCTTTTCCTCTGCTGATCTCATAATGCTTTCTTCTTACTGTACTTCCTGCAACCAAATTGAAAAGTGAACTAAATGACTATTGAAAAAATATGATGTAGGTTGATTTGCAAAGACCGAGAGGAGAACCAACAGCACGGAACAGTGAACTTACCTTTTCTTTTGCAGCCAAGTCTGCTAAACTTGGATTTACATGTTTCTCTTTCTCATAAAACATTGATTTGGATGACATCATGTTTTTGTAAGCTTCTTCAAGATCCATCTCCTTCTACATAAGAAGTTGGCAAATTTCATTGCCCTTTTCCTCCTCCTTTCCTCCTCCACTTTAAGGATTCTCCTATCCTCACCCAGCTTCTTTTCCCCTTCCTGCAACTTTTGATCCCACTCTTTTGTAAATCTTCTCTCTGTTTATAACATGTGGCCTCGTGTGCTTCCTGCCTGCCAAAAAGGGGCAGATTTGCAACATCACTTGTTAAATATTTCTTACAGCTATAGCAATGAAAACAACGTTATCATGCATCACGATGCATAAAGATGCACAGGTTGAAAAGAGCATACTCAGTTTTCAAAGACAAACACTCCCTTCAAAGTATGCTTTTGCATGTCTCCATCTCTTGCATCTTCAAGTCCAATTGTGAACTTTTTTTGCTGACCTCCAAAGCTTGGCATCAACGTTGCGCAGCTTCTCTTTCACCTCCAATGACCTATCCTCAATTCCAGCAGTCAAAGCACTCGCTTGAGCCAACTTCTTCTCAGAATCAAGCTTTATTCACTACTGCTCATTACGTATTTTGTGCGTAGCCTTCTCTAGCTGCATTAATGAAGTTCATCTATGTAACAAAAATATGGAAGACTTCAAACGCTAATCATATTCACTACCAGTGCTCGCATGAGAGAAGATATATTCAAACAATCAAGTTGAGGGATGGCTCTCGTTATATCTTCCCATTTGCAGTGCAACTCTGGCAAAGGAAGAAACAAAGATAACGCTCAACTTTTTATACTAACAAAGGAAAATATGGCCCCACATCGCCCCATATTAAACCAATGTCAACAATCTAATATTTAACATGGAGATAAATTTGTCTAAAACATGCCTATGCATTGTCCTGCAACTCCATGTGTGCGCAGTGCAATCACATAACTTCATGTCTCAGAAGGGTCAGATTGTAGGGAAGGGGAGGCTAGCAAATAATATCCACAATGGCATAAATCCCTAATGCATGAAACAAGCTTACACACTTCTTTTCCTTTTCACACTTGGCTTCTACAGAGGAGTTACAAAGCTTACATTTAAGAAGATGGTGACTTGTTGCCAAAAAACTGAAAATTCAATTGAACGAAAAGAGCAAGCTCTAGCCAAATTATACCATAATCCCACAAAAACCAAAAAAAGCTAAAACAGCGCTCTTGTTAACCTTTTTGGCACAAGAAGATTTTCATCAATAATTCATGAAAATAAAAAGCAAGGACAAAGATCTTGAACTTTTTTCGAGAATCGGTAGAGCACTTTCATCAACCACCAGATTAACACAATCAACCAGGGTGGCTAATCCACCCTCCAATCAAGCCAACACAAACTGTTGATTTATATGCTTGAGTTGGCTACATATAGTCGATAAAATTGTCTGGAAATAGAAAAATTGAACATTTTCACACAAGTCCTACTCTATTAAAGACAGAAGAGACCAATTATGAGAAAAGAAACAAGGCAAAAAAAGAAAGAAAGAAACAAGTCCTACATACAAGAAGTGCTTAATTAAGCAGGGCATTGATCATAGACTCTGCAGGCAGTTAAATATATTCATCATGAACACACATATTCACACAGGCGATCTAGCACTAATGCAATAATTCAGGTTAACTATTTTAGAGAAAATTCCTCACTTGATCAATCCCTGCGCCTACATTTGATTCCTTGTCCACAAGGATGAAATATTGTAATGTGGCACTCGGCAACAATTTGGACTACCCACTACCTACTTTTGATTACTTATGCATGAGAATGGACTATAATAGAGCAAAAAATCTTAGGCGAGATATTTCCAAAACATAAAAAAACACAGAGAAAACCCATGATTTTATGTCTTCCAAATTCTAACATGAATGGCAACACATAATCTGGCAATCGGAAGCAAACTACTACTCCAGCAAGAGTTCTCCATGCTTATTTCAGATCATAGAAGAATTATCTCACTATTGAGCTTGTTTTACCTTTTAGCCATGCAATTTAGGAATCCCTACCGCCCATGAACGAAATTTTGGCAACACAAATTCAATAGACAGCTTGTCATTAGTTGACTGTATTTCCAAAATAGAAGACTGAAAATAGAAACAATGCAAAATCTACAGCATTCAAATAACCGAAAGTTCAAATGGCAAAGCTATCAGCAAGAAGTAGCATACACCTGCCACACATTGCCTTTCAAAAGCCAAGGCTTTCCTCAGATCTTATGTCTCCAGAAATCTAACATGAATAGCAACTCATAATTTGGCAATTGCAATCAAACTAGTGCTCCAGCAAGAGTTCTCCACCGGGACTACGGTCGTTATGCCAGATCATAGAAGAATCATCTTGCAATTGAGTTTGTTATACCTTTAAATTATCCGATTTAGCAATCCCTAATGCCCATGAATGAAATTTTAGCAACACAAATTCAGTTGACAGCTTGTCATTAGTTGACTCTATTACCGAAATATAAGACAGTTAAAATGCAATGCAAAATCTAGAGCATTCAAGTAAGAGAAAATTCAAATTGCAAGACCATCAGCAAGAAGTAGCATACATCTGCCACGCACTACCTTTCAAAAGCCAAAGCTTTCCTCAGATTTTCCTCTTTCTTCTCAGCTTCAGACATTGCAATCAGATGTGCTGATTGTTCTCATTGCAAGACATGGAACCTTCGCACCACCTTCCACTTAGCGCGTGGAGATGGCTAGATCCCCCGTGACAACGAACTTTCGCCCCACCTCCACGCGCTTCTTCCTTGCCTCTTTCGCACATGACCCTCAGCTCTTTTGTCTTTGTCAAAAAGCCACTCTCTCTCTCTCTCTCTCTCTCTCTCTCTCTCTTTCTTCACTTTCCTCCCTCATCACAAAGCAAAGCACAAGCCGGCTCTCATCAATGGAGCGTTCTGCTTGGCCTAAGAGCCTCTCCTCCAGCCGCAAGCGCGAGATCCAGGAGCTCTGTGGCCAAAATCCCAAGAAGCTCAGAGATGCCTTCGACGCTCACTCTCAAACTGACGATGACCCACGGCAGCCCTTGTTTGCGGGAGATCTGATCGTCAACTTCCTCGGGTCGTTCAGCGGCAACACGCAATCCCTATCGAGCGGGGCTGAGTCCTATGAGGTCTCGCAGGTCCCGAGCAACGCCTGTGTCATGTCCGGGGTCTCTAAGGGAAGTGAGAGCGTCAAGACGCCCGTCCGGAGACTCCAGAGGTCTCCGGTGGAGAGCGTCGAGACCCCCGTCCAGAGGTCTCCGGTATCCATCTCGTGGGAGCAGTTGCTAGTGAAGGCTGCGACGGCGATAGACGAGGGCAGAGTAGACGTGGCTTCGGAGATCCTGAGGCGCTCGTATGACGTGCCAAAACCCATGGATTTTTCAGAGCAGAAATTGGGGGGATACATGATTTCTGCGCTTAAATCGCGCATGAGCCCCGTCGATTACCCCCCCTCCCGTGGCGGAGTTGTTCGCCGAGGAACATGTGTCGTCGGTTCGGTCACTTTACGATCTGTCTCCTTGTTTGGGGCTCGGTTTCACGGCTGCCAATCTCGCGATTTTGGAGGCTGCGTTGGAGCAACCCTCCACTAACAAGCTCCATGTAATTGATTTCGATATTGGTCGGGAAGGACAGTACGACCATCTCCTTGACGAGCTGTCCATGCTTCAGGAGGGCCATCAGTTCACCCTCAAAATCACGGCACTCGCAGACAGCTTCAACGGTGAGAAGAGGCTCAGCATGCTTGGGGATGGACTGAGTTTCCTCGCGGCCCGTAAGGGATTTTAGGTTAGTATGGCCCTGTTTGCTAAAGTTGTTTTTTTTTTTTTTTTTTTTTTTTTTTTTTGTTGGTACCCAGGAACCTCCGCACGCCGCTTCGCGGTGGAGTAAACCCTGGAGCGCTGGGGACCCCCACCGCTGACCCCCAAGCGCAGGTAAGACGCGCGTTTTGCATTGAAGCAACGCGGCCTGCAAGTCTCGAACTCCTCCCCTCCCGGATAGGGTACTAAGCCTTAACCAGCAGGGCCACCGCGGGCGGTGGTTGTTTGCTAAAGTTGTTTATTTCTGTTTATAAACAAAATTTCTGATCTTTTGTTTTAGGAAACAAAAAAAAAAAGCATAAACGTGTTTATTTATGTTTTTATTTTAAATTTATTTTTTTGTTTTCAGGAACATATTTGAAACAAAAATAAGAAACAAGAAAAATATATTTCTTATTTCTGGAACAATTTTTAAGAACAAATTTTCTCTCTTCTCTCTTTCTCTTCTTTTTCTTCTTCTTTTCTTTTTCTTTTTTCTTTGGTTGGTCGCCGACCTTGGCTATGATCGGCGACGCCATCAAGGGCTGGTGACCTCGCGAAGCATCACCGGCCCCCGGCGAGGCTGAGCGTCACCAACCCCTAGTAAGGCTCGAGCTCGCCCAACCACTGGCAAGGCTCGCCGACCTAGCGGTGGCCTGGCAAGGCCGAGCCTCGCCAGCGCGGGGCAAGGCTAGGCGAGCTCGAGCTCACCCAGCCAAGGCGAGGCCGCCGACTCTCGTTGATCAGTGGCCGGCCATAGCCGAGGCCGGCGACCGGCCAAAAGAAGAAAAAAAGAAAAAATAAAGAAAAATTAAAATATTAAAAAATTAAAAGAAACAAAAAAATAACACAAATTTACCAAACGTGTTTATGTTCATTTTTATTCTCAGAACAAGTTTACGTGTTTTTTATTCAAAAATTATTCCTCGGAACAGAAATACTTTTTTCTATTTCTGTTCTTTGAAATAATTTTTAAACAAAAATATTACCAAACGCGCCATATTTAACATCGTGAGGCAGGAGCTGAGCAAGTTGAGCCGCGACTCACTGAGCTACGAGCCAAACGAGGTGCTGGCGATGAACTTGGCGTTCAAGCTGTACAGAATGCTGGACGAGAGCGTGTCCGCGGAGAGCACGTGCGACGAGCTCCTTCGGCGCGTGCAGGGTTTGGCACCGCGGGTGGTGACACTGGTGGAGCAGGAGATGAACGGGAACACGGCGCCATTGCCGATGCGCGTGGGGGAAGCACTGGCGTACTACGGGGCGCCACTCGAGTCAATCAACTCTACAGTGCGGTGGGACAGCTTGGAGCGAGCGAGGGTAGTGGAGGGGCTGAGACAGAAATTGGGGAACTCGGTTGCTTGCGAAGGTAGGGACAGGGTTGAAAGATGCGAGGTGTTCGGGAAGTGGAGGGCCCGCATGGAGATGGCTGGGTTCGAGTTGAAGCCACTGGGTGAACACGTGGCCGACTCATTGACGAGGCCCGCACCACCATTGGGTGTGGCCCTGGGACACGAGATTCATGGTGAAAGAAGAGAATGGTGTGATTTGCTTAGGCTGGCACGACCAAACTCTTACCATCGCATATGCTTGGCGTTAACCAAATTGATATACGTAAGTGTATGTCATGTGCTATGGATGGTGATGACAATGACGATGGGGATGTGATATCTATAATGTATTTATTTCGAGGGGTATTTCCTCAGAAAATGGGAAAAGAAGAAGAGAATTTCATTTTCCCACCCACGCAATTGAGTAATAACAAGAGAGATGTTTAGATTTGAGGGCGAAAAAACATTCCGATACGTAGCATTCATTTCTTGTGTTATTTGATTTATTTCGTTTGGTGCATGTTGAATTCTTGTGCACATTCTTTCTTCTCCGTTGATAGCCATTGTGGGATTCCACCTATTACATCATTTCTAGAGTTTCGTAGTAGTTTGCAGCTTAGCTTGAGAGAGAGAGAGAGAGAGAGAGAGAGAGAGAGAGAGAGAGAGAGAGAGAGAGAGAGAGAGAGAGAGAGAGAGAGAGAGAGAGTATGTCACACATTAGTCTAATTGCATCATCATTGTGCACCTCCAATTTTAACCCTTCCCAAGTGATTCACGCTAGGGATAGGAATAGAATTATTTTAAGCGCTATTTGTACCTCCATTTTTTTAAGGATTAAACCTTGATTTTCAATAGCTGATGTAGCATTTTAAGTTCATTCCTACATTTTCTTTCCATTTTGAGATCAAGTAGTTTTATGAGTAATTTGTCTTTTTTATGAAATTGAAAGTCACAATTACTTTTCAACATGAATAATACTTAATGTGGTAAGACGCTCATATTGAAGCTTTAATTTATGTCCATGATGGTGATATCTCCTTTCGTGGATTAATGGAGGAGCAATATTATTTGTCTCCCAGTACTTTGTCTTTGAATGTCCTTCCTCAAGCTGGCCCTCACACCAAAGAAGCCCTGCACAAGCTCCAAAAAAACATGAGGACCCTTGCTTCATCGAGTAGCTCTCTCTATGCTAGGGGATCGAAGTCCGAGCCCAACCCCCGAATTCTTCATTGTTTTGAAGGGTCTTGTAAAACGCAATGCCACCGTCGAACAAACATTGAGGCAAGTGGATAAATTGAGATTTAATGAGGAAGAGGGTGAAAAGGAACGGCGTTTTGGGGGAGAAAGGGAAGGTTCGTATAGAGATGATGCAAAGAGATAGTTGGCTGCAATTGGCATTGCGAAGGGGCAGGATTTGTCCAGGTTGTTGTTTCCTGATCAAGCAACGACAAATGCAATAAGGGCATAGAGAAAACAGCTGAGGCAATCGCGGGGAGCTGCACCGAACTATACTTTGCTGGATGGAGGGTGTAATTACGGCATGGCTGAGGGCTTGAGCGATGAGGAGCCAAAGTTTCTGAGGTGAATCACCATGGACTGAGGGTGGAAAGAAAGGTGTTTTTGAGAGTTTTGATGCTGGGGCGGTGGATGTGCTGTTGAGAAAAGAGACTAAGCTTGAGGACGATGAAGACGCGATAGGGGAGGAGAAGCAGTTTAGGAAGGGATTAGGGAAAAGAATGGATGTTGGAACTACGAGGGAAGTATCTATTACCGGTAACAACAGTACTGTTCCTACTTAATGTGCAACAACCACAAAAGTTTGCATATACACCTCCTGTAGTGGGATATGGTTCTGCACCAAGCATTGGGGCAATTGGCCCTCCTCCCAGCATAGGAGGGGCAATGATTACTGGGCAATGTCACTTTTGTTGGAGAAATCTTCTTGAAATGTTTTGAAGTTGACAAAACGTTTCCATCAGTCTAGTCTGAAGTCTTGCAGACTATGCTGTTTAAAATTTGAAAACCTCCGGACAGCCAGACTCAAGATTCAAAGTCTATCATCATTGACAGTTTCTAATCCGTTGAAGAAATGCTATCTAGAACTGGATGTTTTATTAAAGATATGACCTTATCGACTGGAGAAGATCTCTTGGCTGGATATGACATAACGGAATCCTTTTTAATTGATCGAGATTGATTCGAAGATTAAGGATTCGATAATTGGCGAAATATTCGTGGAATGTTCTACTTATGGAAACCGAGATCCTGATTGTATAGGCAAATATAATTGATGGGCTATCGACATATTCCTTTAATAGCTCGAATGATCTTCCTAATTGATTCCGTCCAACGGGTAGATTGAAGGAATTCCTTTGGTAAGTGCCAAAAGGTATGATGGCATAAAGGAGTATATAAGGAAGACGTTCTAAGTTGTTCGTGAAGTGCGCATAAAGGAGTATATAAGGAAGACGTTCTAAGTTGTTCGTGAAGTGCGTAATAGAAGAATTCCAAAGTCTGAAGTTTTTTGTTGTTTAGTCAATTCATTTAAGCGAAAACTTGTACGCAAAAGAGAATTTATATTTGTGAGAAACCTTGAGGAAATGTGGTAGAACATTTATACTGTGGAATCAAGGAAAAGCTGTGCTATAACATCTCTCTTGTTCATAGTGGAATCCAGCCGATAGACTGTCAGTGCGGAAGAGTGGACGTAGGCTTGAAATAAGCCGAACCACTATAAACCTTGTGTTTAATCTTCTCTTCTCTACTCTTTACTTTACTTTGATCGTAATTCATTTTGGTTAAACAAAAGAGTACTTCCTTTCTATCGTCTGCTTAGCATTGCTGTGGTATTCTGAGAAATTATTTTTACACCTATTCACCCCCCTCTAGGTGCTTATACTAGCTACATCAACTTCTACACCAAGCTGAGCTTGCTATGAAGGCTTTGTGCAATTATGCCAAGAGGCTGGAGGTAATGTGTTTTGTTTTGCTCCCTTTTCTTCTGATAATGTTGAATCAAGCTGTTGAGATCCTTCTGCTCGATAGAGACAATCCATTATTTGGCCTGATGTATGAAGAAAAGGCTTTTCTCATCGAAGTTGGAGGACCTAAATATGTATATGATTCTTTTGCTTTCTGTCAGGAATCATATTGCAAAACCATGGCATCTTTGGCAAAGGCTGATGAGAATTAATTCTCCTCATTGTTGAATATCACTGCGCTTGAGAAGTCTCTGTCTGCCACTGGTGAGTATGGTACATCTTCATGCAAAAGCTTCGTGACTATATTTTTGTTTTGTGTAAGTCGTTGTAGGTGTGGCTTTAATCTGTTATCTTTTACCCATATACTTTAACCATCTTTGTTAATTTCCTTTGATCCATAGAGGAAAGGTTAAAGCTCTCGGCGCTGATGGTTTCTATGCCCACCAGCTAGCAATCAACAATGACAACTCGGCACAAGAATGTGAGTCACTTGATCACCCTTGCATGTGTTTGACCTTTGCCAAATTTTGTCAAAACTCTCCAGCAATGAATATACTTAATTTCACTCCGGCTTCATCAAATGCTTTGCAAATGTCGATCGAGGTGATGGGAGGTGGAATTAATTAGGTTTGAGCTCGAAATGTTTGAACTTCATAGACAAGCAAATGAAGATCATAGCCATCTGGGGATACCAGAGTTGTTCTTAACTACATTATGTGCTCCGAAAATAGCCAGGCCTAAATCCGGGTCATGGATATTTGTTTGCCCCCAGTATATTAGTGAACTTCTTGTGCAGAAAACAAGTGAAGACTTGCCCAAGTTACTTTCTCTTAATTCTTAAATCAATAGTATGTTACACATCAAATACCGAAGAGCAACGACTCATTGGTTGTCACAGATATTTGGCTAAATGTGGCTGAAGAAAATCCAACCTTGAAAATCTTTTGAGGTTTGAATTCACACCAAATTTCAATGTGCAGCAATCTGGGCAGTAAAACCATACTGCTATTAAACATTAACTTAGTTCTGTGACCAAAAGATGTCATGCTTTGCTTGTCAAAAGGAAGACGACACGGTAAGCTTGCACAATACTCTCCCAGTCATGTGGACAAAAGACATAATTCCACAAAGATCACCATAATGAGTACACAATTTGCTCAGGTGGAAACTCCAAAATTAGAGACCTCTTTGATTAACAAAGGAGCAAGATGATGAATCTACGGTACACAAAGGTAAAAAAAAAAAGAACAAAATTGTCACTGAGTACACCAAAGATGGACCAGCCCTCCTTAGTCAGCATCAGCAGAGGGATCTTTCATTATTCGAGTGAACATATCCATTGGCTGTTTTTTTTCCCTGACTGACTTTATATTGATTAACATGAACAGATTTTATCAAGGGCCAAGAGACAAAAAGGTTCAAATTCTATGATCAAAATATACCGAACAACCAACATTGACCAACATCCACGTCGATGCCTGCACAGTTAAAATTTGCTGAATGGACTAAATTGACATAATTGCAAAATATTTATGACTGAATTGGTTAAAAAAAAGTTTAAAACTGTTTTGGTAATTTTCCTCCCATTCGTATTGTTGCACTAGTTCGGCCCTTGCAAATATTAAATTGAAGGAATGTGGAAGTTTAGTGATACCTTAGTATTTGTTGACTTGTTGTGACTAAAATATTAAAATTAGACGTTAAATCAACAAGGGCTAATTTATCTCTAGTGAAAGCCCATCGTAACTCAGGTCGTGGACTTCCATTGAACGCAAAAGTGGAGAACAAGATCAGAAGAGTGTCAATGTTGATGTGAATGTGCAGAAGTCCCAGTCATGCAATTATCAGACCAATAAAAAAAATATTTCATGTTCCATATATTCCCCATTAGTTTGATAACAAGTTTCGACATATCATGAGAGTTAAAATCTCTTAATGCAGGTTGGTGGCTGCCTTGGGCTTTCAGCTTACCGAAAATGCTGAGCTTGAGGGACTAAAAAAAAATTCTTCCCAAATTATCCTCATTAATTTTTCGTTTGTTCGGTTTTGCCCTCATTATTCATCGTCTTCTTCTTCTTCTTCCACAAGCGGTCACCGGCAAAGGGCAAGCAATTGCCGGCGACCGTCACCCAAACGACCGACGCCGGGGTGGCATGACCGCCACGCCATTTGGGTTGTAGCGAGGTCTAGGTCGCGCGACCTCGCCCCCGATTTGGGTCGCGCGACCTCACTTCCCCTGAATCTTGGTCGCAGCGACGTCGCGCGACCTCCCGCGACCTTGCCACCCCAGATCCAAGGGCGGCGAGGTCGCATGACCCCACTGCAACCTAGATCCGGGGTGGTGAGGTCCTCTTGCGACCTCGACACTTCGAATCTAGGTCGCTGGAGGTCGAGGCAGCGTCACGCGACCTCGACGCCCCAGATCCAGGGTCGCCGGAGGTCGAGGCAGCGTCGCGCAACCTCATCACCCTAGATCCGGGGTCGCCGAAGGTCGTGACGGCGTCGCGTGACCTTGCCGCCCCATATTCGGGGTCGCCGAAGATTGCCGAAGGTCGCCAAAGGTCGTTGGCAGTCGTTGCCCTTGCCGGTCAATTTTTTTTTTTTAATTTTTCTTTTGATAATTTTTTATCACAAAGATCCTTTGTAAATGTAATTCCCAAAACACCATTTTGCTCAAAGTACTTCATAAATGGCTTTCAAAGTACAATTTACCAAACATAGTTGCATTTTGGAAAACACATTTAACTCAAAGATTTTTGCATTTTCCTAAAGACTTTCCCCAAAAGTCTTCTCAAACGCACTTAAGCTCTTTTATCCTCGTCTCTCTTTCTCTCTCTCTCTACTTTCACTCCTCATCACAAAGCAAAGCACAAGACGTCTCTCATCAATGGAGCGTTTTGCTTAGCCTAAGAACCTACCCTCAAGCCGCAAGCGCGCGATCTAGGACCTCCTCCATGCCTAGAATCCCACGAAGAAGCTCGCAGATCTCTTGGATGCTCACTCTCAAACTGGCAACAACATAGGGCAGCCCCTGTTCGGAGAACATCTGATCGTCAATGTCCTCAGGTCGTCCAGCAACACCCTATCCCTATCAAGCAGCGGTGAGTCCAAGGAGGTCTTGCAGGTCCCGACCAATGCCAGTGTCAGGTCCGAGGTCTCCGAGGGAAGTGAGAGCGTCGAAACCTCGCTTCCGAGGTAATTAATGGCCAAAATTCATGATCTTTTGCTTCTGATTTTGTCTGAAAAGTAATTTATCTATTTAAATGATGTTCCGAATAATTCAAAAATTAAATGAACTTTCTTTTTGGGAAGAACGATTGCATATATGGTAAGCATCGCATGAAGATCTCTTAGAATTTAGGAAAAAGAGAAGACGTGAAAAGATGGTTCCATTGTTCATATGATTTCAAGACACAACTTGATAGACATTAATTAGATTATAACTAGCTTGTCTAACTTGCTAAGAATACAATTTAATTTTTTTTGTTATTTCATTTATCTTGTTAATGGGCAGAGGATGAAAGAGGTTTAGATGGACCTAAATTATGTATATGGATCTAAGTAATTCTAACATGAAATGTAAAATTACTCATTTTTGCACAGAAATACTTTAGATATACGGACAAGACTAGACCAGAATATGATATACAACAAGCATCAATGGAGGACATTTTATCAAGAAATGATTATCAACTTCAAGTTACCAAGGTACTTTAATAAATGATACATCCATTTTCATTAATTTCTCATATTTATTTTATTTGATTTGTTATTAGTTAATATATACGCATGGATCTTGATACTTCTAACATGAACTGAGAATTACTCATTTTATAGAAGGACAATATTCTGCCCTGATTGAATCAACGGGCACCAATGGAGGAAATATGGTAAGAGATTGATTCTCAACAATGAATTCTCCTCATACTTCACAAATGATATATCTTGATTCTCAATGACAAATTATCCACATACTTCACAAATGATATATCTTCTCCTAAATCTCTCATATATATGCATTACTAAGAAAAATATTGTATAAAGTAGAGAGAAATCAATTCTTGCTTGATGTCTAAAACAAATATTGTTTGGGATCTTTACAGTAAGTCATGGCTTCAAACTTAATAAGAAACACATCCATCTATCAACTTGGCTAATAGATCATGCATCCTAGCAAAGAAATCCTATCTACAGAGGCTTCAGAGCTTCAAAAGGAAGCTCAAAGGAGAATTCAACTTGAGGTATGAATAATTTCTTTTTGGCAATTTATTTCTTTAAAAATGAATATTCATAAAAGTGCATTGGAGAATATTAGGGAGCACGAAACATGGCAATCATACAATTGATTAAAAAGTATTATCATTGTTAATATGATGCAATCTTTGATCCAAATTCACAACAAGATGTGTTAATTAGAGATATATCCAAAGATAAGCTTCACTAAGATAGTATTTAATTAAGAGAAGTACGTTCTTAATGTTTAGGGGGATTAAAAGCCTTGGAGAAAGCCTAACCATTTCATGCTAATCACTCAAATCCAAAACAAAAAACAGGTACAGAGGAAGCTGCAGGAGAGAATAGAGGCCAACGAGAAGTAACTGAAGGCAATTACTGAGGAACAACAAAAGAGAGCCTCGCTTGATGGGAGCAATCCTGCGAATCTGGAGGGCGCAAGAGCCCAAAGAGCCAACTTCAATTTGGCCATCTCCAACTCTGTCGACTCCGCGTGTGAAAGAGGAGGTGGTGGTGGAGAGAGGGACAACAGCAACATCAGCAACATGACGATGGGCAAGAAAGAAGAGATGTACGAGAGAGGAGGCCATTAAAATCGTGGCTCACCATTCAGAAATATGAAGGTGAGGCCGCCACACTTGTGGGATCATCCTCAAATCCACCCCAACTATTCATCCTGGACTCACCAAGCCCTAGGGATGATTCCATCCCCCTAAGTTTCAACACTAGCCGCACTGCCAAACAAGGCAATCGCATCGACACCTGTCTTCTTCGACTTTCTATCAGTGAATCATGAGCAATAGTTGCCCGATGAGGATGATCTGAACCCCCCGCGGCCACAGCCATGGCCATGGCAACAATAGCAATGACAACGATCAATCCACATCAGCTGATTACTACACTGTATTCAAATCTGCTGAGGAGATCAGTCGTGATTAAGGGGATGTGATGTGATGTCTAGCTCTCATGGTTTTGACATGATTGTGGAGTCTGATTGTGATGATCTTTTGGAATATGAATCCCCAACCGATCATTATCACCCCTTTTCCACGAAGAAAATGCCTTTTGAGCTAATCATATTTGTGTTGTATCATAAGCAGCGCCATTGACAAGGACAAGAAGCATGAGGCACGGCAATTTTATAAATTAGTTGGACTATACTTGCCAAAATAATAAAGCTATTCTGTCCAAAAAGAACTGATCCAACACCTACAAGAAGATGAATTACAAAATAATGATCATAAGTAGAAAAACCATCAAATCCAATTCCATCTTAAAAAACTTTGTTCAGTATGTAATAAATCAGTAATTTCTAGAGATAGAGTATGCATCCAACTCACATTCTCTCCCAGATTCAGCTTGTTCTCCAATGCAAGTACCTTTTCCTCTTTTGATCTTATAATGCTTTCTTCTTACTGAACTTCCTGCAACCAAATTGAATAGTGAACTAAGCAACTATTGGAAAAATATGATGTAGGTTGATTGCAAAGACCGACAGGAGAACCAGCAGCACTGAACAGTGAACTTACCTTTTCTTTTGCAGCCAAGTCCACTAAACTTTGATTTATAACTTTCTCTTTCTCATACAACATTGATTTGGATGACATCATGTTTCTGTAAGCTTCTTCAAGGTCCATCTCCTTCTGCATAAGAAGTTGGTCAATTTCACTGGCCTTTCCCTCCTTCACTTTAAGGATTCTCCTATTCTCACACAGCTTCTTTTTTCCCTTACCTGCAACTTTTGATCCCACTCTTGTAAATTTTCTCTCTGTTTATAAAATGCAGCCCTGTGTGCTTCCTGCCTGCCAAAAAAGGCCAAATTTGCAACATCACTTGCTGAGTATTTCTTACAGCTATAGCAATGTAACCAACGTTATCATGCATGATGTATAAAGATGCACTGGTTGAAAAGAGCATACTCAGTTTTCAAAGAAAAATGCTCCCTTTAAAATTCACTTTCACGTGCCTCCATCTCTTGCATCTTCAAGTCCAATTGTGAACTTTTTCTGCTGACCTACGAAGTTTGGCATCAACATTGTGTAGTGTCTCATTCACCTCCAATGACCTATCCTCCATTCCAATAGTCAAAGCACTCGCTTGAGACAACTTCTTCTCATAATCAAGCTTTATTCGGTCCTACTCATTATGTATTTCATGCAAAGCCTGTAAGAGTTTTCCTAATGTAGACTACATTAATTGATATTGTAATTTACTATTTTTACGGTTACTATAAAATAAGGTTGGTTTAAGATGAGATAGAAGGTTTATTAATTAGTCTAATATGGGACTGTCTAATGTGGGCCAAGTTGAGCCTGGCCCGTAATGAGGTGGCCTAGCTGGAAAGTCTATAAATAGTGTTCAAGTCTCTCCTCTAACCCTAATTTTCACTTGTATTCTCACCTAAAGGAGCGTTTACCTAACGCTAAACGTGAGGGGGGCCGCCTCATTTACGTGAGGGGGGCCGCCTCATTGAGCCAGTGATACGGAGGGCAATAGAGGAGAATGACTTAATGTGTAGATCCCTTTTATGAGTGGATAATCCATTTTCTGCTTCCGCTTTATGTTCAATGGATCCCAAAATAGGTGCGTTAATCTTTATACTCAATTATGCATGTTCTTGTTCTAATTATGGAGATCCTGGGATTGCGCAAATTGCATCCAACAGAGCCTTCTCAAGCTGCATTAACAAAGTTCATCTATGTAACAAAAATATGGAAGACTTTAAATGCTAATCACATTCACTTCCAGCACTCACATGAGAGAAGATATATTCAAGAAAATCAAGTTGAGGAATGGCTCTCGTTATATCTTGCCATTTGCAGTGCAACTCAGGCAAAGGAAGAGACAAGGATAAAGCTTGACGTTTTATACTAAAATAGGAAAATATGGCCCCACATTGCCACATATTAAACCAACGTTGACAATCTACTATTTTCCCTAGACATAAATTTTTCTAAAACATGCCTATGCATGTCCTGCAACTCTATGTGTGCGCAGTGCAATCACATACTTCATGTCTAAGAAGGGTCATAATGTAGGGAAAGGGAGGCTAGCAAATAAGATCCACAATTGCATAAATCCCGAACGCGTGAAACGAGCTTACAAAAGCAGTACTTATTTTCCTTTTCACGCTTGGCTTTTACAGAGGAGTTAGAAAACTTACTTTTAAGAAGATGGTGACTGGTTGCCACAAAACTGAAAATTTGCAAGCTCTTCCCAAATTATACCATAACCCCACAAAAACCAAACAAAGCTAAAACAGCGCTCTCATCAACCTTTTTGGAACAAGAAGATTTTCATCAATAATTCATGAAAATATACAGACAAAGATCTTGAACTTTTTTTAAGAATCGGTAGAGCACTCTCAGATTCATCAACCACCAGATTAACACAATCAACTAGAGTGGCTAATCTAATATGATTAGCAACACATAATTTGGCAATCGAAATCAAACTAGTGCTCCAGAAAGAGTTCTCCATTGGGAGTACGGTCGTTATGCTAGATCATGGAAGAATCATTTGGCAATTGAGTCTGTTTTACCTTTAAACTATCCGATTTAGAAATCCCTAGTGCCCATGAACAAAATTTTGGCAACACAAATTCAGTAGACAGCTTGTCATTAGTTGACTGTATTTCTAAAATATAAGACGGTTAAAAATGCAATGCAAAATCTAGAGCATTCAAATTGCAAGACTATTAGCAAGAAGTAGCATACATTTGCCACGCACTGCCTTTAAAAAACCAAAGCTTTCCTCAGATTTTCCTCTTTCTTCTTAGCTTCAGACATTGCAATCAGATTGATATAGCTAGTACGAGTACCTAGAGGGGGATGAATAGGTATACGAAAGATTATTCTTGATGATTGCACAATACTTAGACAGTTGAAAGATTTGCGACAATTAATAATCAACGTAAGACTGAGTAAAGGAAAGGGAGAATTGAACACGCAGTTTATAGTGGTTCGGCTTGATTCAAGCCTACGTCCACTCTTCTGCACTGACAGCCTATTGGCTGGATTCCACTATGAACAAAGAGATGTTACAGCGTTGATCTTCCTTGATTTCTAGGTGTAGATGATCTACCACACTTGCTCAAGGTATCACCAAGTATAGACACTCTCTGTGTATACAATTTCGCTCAAAATGTATCGACTAATAATCAAGGAGTTTCAGACTCTGGAATTTCTCTATCTATCACGCACTAAAGCAATTGAAATGTCTTCCTTTTTATACTCCTTTATGCCATCATACCATTGGCACTTACCAAAGGAATTTTTCCAATCTACCTGTTGGACGGAATCAATTAAGAAGATCATTCGAGCTATTAAAGGAACCTGACGATAGCCCATCAATCATGTTCGCCCATACAATCAGGATCTTGGTTTCCAAGAATAGAACCTTTCAAGAATATTTCGTCGACCACCGGATCTTCAATCGATTTAGATACGAACAAAAGAATCCGTTATATTTATCCAACCAAAAGATCTTCTTCAGAAGATAGGATTGAATCCTCAACCATATACTTCAGCTTTGGATTTCCTTCAATACTGGATTAGAAAGACTGTCAATGAGAACTGGATTAGAAAGACTGTCAATGAGAATAGTCTTGAGTCTTGAGTCTTGAGTCTGGAGTCTTGAGTCTGGTGATCAGAAAGTCTTCAGACTTTAAACAATGGTCTGTAAATATTCCGACTAAACTGATAGAAACGTTTTGTCAGCTTCAAAATATTCTGGAAAGATTTCTCCAATAATCTCCCCCTTTTTGATGGTGACAAAACTTTCCTGTAGATTTGAACAACTTTGACCGCAAAAACATTTCTCAAGCAATATGGCTATCTCATAAAGATTAATAAAGCAACCAGACTCTGCATCCACAGAAAATTGGTTAGTCTTTCATGAGTAATCATGTAACAATACTTGATACAAATGCAAACAGTCAAGCATCAAAATCCACAGCCAATTCAGTCAAATTTCAAGTTCACACCCAAGTTCACTCAAGTCATACTCAAAAACAAACATAAACAAATTTAAGTTCAAAGTTTAAAGTTGGTTGGTTCAAATTGCTTCTCCCCCTTTTTGTCATCATTAAAAAAGGTGAGAAAGGAGTCAGGTCTGCTTGGGAATGCGCACGATCTGGAAATCTCCCATGGACTGGACTATGCCTTCTAGCCTCTTCAAGTCTTCCCTTAGTTGAGCTACCTCCTCTCCTTTGGCATTGGCTTGAAGTTGTAGAGCGAGGTCTTTCATTTTGTCCTCCAGGGTAACCGAAGATGCTTGTCCAGCATTCTTTATGGTTTGAATCTCACAGTCTAGAGCATAGATTTGGCCCCGCATTTCCAGAAGAACATCAAGAATACGACGAAAATCTGCTGGATTGTCCGTCTGAGCTGAGTACTTGCATTTGCTTTCTCGGATGGAGTGAATGCAGACGATGGAGCTTCTGTATAATCTTGCAGATTTGGTGTCGACGTATCGTGTCCTTCTTCAGGCAATTGAGAAACCTGAAACTCTTCTGGTTTTGCTGGAGATTGTCTTAGACCTTCACTATCAGCAACATGAGGTGTGGACCTTTCTTGCTCGCCAACTCCCCCTGTCTCGAGGACATCAAAAGGGGAAGAGTGATGATCATGCTCTTCGTATCTTGATTCCCTTTCTCCGATTCACTGCAGACTTTTCTTTCTCTTCTTCTCCTTCTTTTTCAGCTTCTTTTTCTTTCTCTCGCTGCTCTTCTTCTTCTCTGTCCTTTGCTTGCTCCTCTTCTTTTCTCTGTTTCTGCTGATATTCTGTCGATTGAGGTACAAAACGTCTGGTCCTTATCAAGGCAGTGATTGTGAGATCTTCCTCCTCATCTTTATCCTCCAAGATAAGAGTTCTCTTCTTTTTGGATGGGGCACCAATGGCCTCCTTCCCTTTTCTCTTTGAAGCAGATGGTACCGGAGTCTTCACTCTGAATTTCTCCATTGCCTTGGAAAGTTCTTTCAGACGCATCTTCATCAACATCTTCAAACCTACCACCATCTTATCGCACGGTCGAACACAAAGTGTATGTGGCGGTTCAATATTCATGTGTCTGAAGATCTTGGTCACCAGACCTGGGTAAGGCAATTGTCCCTTGTCCTTCGACATTGCTCTGTACATGTGAAAGAGAATAGTGTGAGGGAGAGAGAACTTCTTCCCTGAGTTGATTGTATACATCAATTTTGCCTCGGAATTAGACATGTCAGTCTTTGATGTAGACTTGAGCCTGATGCAATTTATCACAATTTTGTGCAGCACGATATTGATGGCACGCATCCTTGAATAGATGATTCTTCCCTCTGCATCTCTATCTTTGACAAGTTCCAATGAGGCACGAGCAACTGAGACTTTGATTGGTTGATAACGTCCTCGTTCAACTCCAATTATGTCTGCTAACATGTCCACGTCTACCACATAATCCTGGTCTCGAACACTGAATGATATTCTATTCGCATCTAAAAAGCTAAGATTCGAATAGAAGTATGCTGTCAATTGCGCATAACCGTCTGTGGTATCGGTGCAAAATTGCTCAAGTTGAAGCAGATTGAACTTTTCCCTTAAGTTCACATTAACGGCATCCAAGAAATCGAAATCAATACTCCTAGGGTTTATCACCCCTCTTTTCAGCAGTCTGAAGAACATATTCTCCTGTTCCTTTGATTTAAACAACTCCATTCTCTTTCCCTTCACCTTCGCAGCAACACCCATTCTAGGTTGAAAATCACTGAATATTTTATCATCATCATTCCCATCAGTGGGATTCAATCCTCCTACACGAGGGTCACTCGGAATGTTCGCAAGTGCTTCCTCAGCCCTTCCTTTGGGAGCAATTCCCAAATCCTCCATTTTTCGCAGAAAGATATACTCATTTTCATAATTCTTATCTTTAAGGAATTCATCTATATAGTTCAACGGAGTACCAGTGTTTTTCAACGCACGATAGAGCTTATAAATATAAGAGGGTTTTTGGACTCTTACAGGGTCTGCCTCCTTGATCATGTCTTCCTCCGGATGTTGACTCACACCTTGTGGGGTAGATGGCGTTGAGTGACGTGGTGGAGAGTGAATTGGACTCTGTTGCTGACTTGATAATTCTTCCTCTTCGGTGAGATCGAAATGGGTAGGTCCCTCCTTCACCCTCCGTGGTCCCCCGTTCACGATTCTTGAAGACTTCCTCGAAGAAGACATCCTTTCTTGTCATTTGAAAGATTCCTTTACTTGCTTTCCCAAGAAAAGATGACAACTTTCTCGAAGATGAACACGAAGTAGAAACCGGATTGGGAGTAGAATGCCTTTTAGGATTTTGAAGATTGGGTGAAAGAGAAAACTGTATATATAACTCAGTTTTTTAAAAAAGGAAGTTCAATCGGCACAAGGAAAGTGTACGAACGCCTCTTTTTAAAATCATTAACTGCCAAAATTAATCCTTTTGAAAAGATAAGATTTCGTTTTTCACGGAAACTATAAAATAACTGAACGAAAGATCGTACCTTTTCGAGTTTAGATAAAATAGCAACTTACAATCTATATCCATGAATGTCTGAGTCTGAGGATTTAGAGTCTGAGAAATTAGAGTCTGCGGGTTGGTGAGTCTCTAGACTTTAACTTCTTCAAGCTTCAAAATGTTGAGTCTGGAACGGATAAAATCGAATTGATTTCTCTCCAAAGGCTTTGTGAATATATCCGCTAGTTGACTTTTTGAGTCAACAAATTGAATCGAGATTTCTCCATTTTGAACATGATCTCTAGTGAAGTGATGTCGAATCTCTATATGCTTCGCTCTTGAATAAATGATTGGATTTTTAGTAAGATTGATTGCGCTGGTGTTGTCACATCTGATCTCTGTGCATGAGTCTTCAAATCCAAAGTCTTGTAGCTGTTGTTTTATCCATAGAATTTGTGAACAGCAGCTTCTAAGAGCTACATACTCAGCTTCTGTTGTTGAGAGAGTCACAATGCTTTGTTTCCTTGAAAACCAAGACACTGTCCTATTTCCAAGCAATTGGCAAGTTCCCGAAGTGCTCTTTCTATCGACTCTATAACCGGCCAGATCTGCGTTTGAGTATCCTAGAAGATTAAAGTCTCCCTTCTTGGGATACCAAAGACCAATGCTTGAAGATGAGGCAACGTATTTGATAATACGTTTCGCAGCACTGAGATGGGATTCTCTAGGATCTGATTGAAACCTTTGACAAAACCATTCTGTATTAGGAACTTACTTAGTCTGTCGTACCAAGCTCGAGGTGCTTGTTTTAAACCATACAGGGCCTTTTTCAGTCTGAAGACTAAGTCTGGCTTCTTTGGGTCTTCAAACCCTGGAGGTTGTTCCACGTAAACTTCCTCATGGATAAATCCATTTAGGAATGCACTTTTGACGTCCATCTGGAATAACCTGAAATTTTTATAACAGGCAAACGCAAGCAATAGACAAATAGCTTCTAACCTTGCTACTGGTGCGTAAGTCTCGTCACAGTCTATTACATCTTCTTGCGTATATCCCTTGGCCACGAGTCTTGCTTTGTTTCGTACGACTTTTCCTTTCTCATTCATCTTGTTCCTGAACATCCATTTGGCTCCAATAACAGTTTTGCCTTTTGGTTTAGATGTCAATTTCCAGACATCATTAATGCTAAACTGTCTGAGCTCTTCTTGCATAGCTTCGATCCAGCTTTCATCAGATAAAGCTTCTTCTATGCTTTTTGGTTCAATTTCATAAATGAGAGTCACAGCACTAGACTCTTCACGCCTTTTAGATCTGGTGCAAATTCCTTCATTGATTTCGCCGATAATGAGATCTTTGGGATGACTGGACTTATGCTTCCAGTTACTGATTGATTTGTCTATTTGATGATCTCTTTCTTTATTTGAATCTTCACGAAAAGCTTGATGCTGGTCTTCTAGAGTCTGAGATGCTTCTTGAGTTATAAGCTTTTGAGGGTCTGGAACAGGTTTAGACTCTTCATGATGAGTCAGACTGTATTCATCTTGCGTAGAGTCTTGAAATTTGACATTCATTGACTCCTCCACCGACTGGCTTTTCTTGTTATAGACTCTGTAGGCTTTACTTGACGTAGAGTATCCAAGGAAAATGCCTTCATTTGATCTTTCTTCAAACTTACCAACTCGATCTTTTGCATTTTTCAATATAAAGCATTTGCAACCGAACACATGAAAGTATGAAACAATAGTCTTCTTACCTTTGAATAACTCATAAAGGGTTTTCTCTAGAATAGGTCTTAAAAAGACTCTATTAATGATATAGCATACTGTTGACACAGCTTCAGCCCAAAATCATGAAGAAATTTTACTTTCAATTAAAAGAGTTCTAGCCATATCTTGAAGAGATCTATTCTTTCTTTCCACAACTCTATTTTGCTCTGGAGTATATGGAGAAGAAAACATATGATTAAAACCAGATTTATCACAAAATTTTGTAAAATCTTGATTTTCAAATTCATCTCCATGATCTGTTCTTATACTAGAGATAACACAACATTTTTTCATTTTGAACCTTTTTAGCAAATTTTTCAAAATACGAAAAGGTTTCTGACTTACTTGCAAGTAAATATATCCAAGTAAAGCGGGAGTAATCGTCCACAATTACTAGGCAATATTTCTTACCTCCTATACTCTGGGTTCTGGTTGGTCCGAAGAGATCCATATGCAGCAACTGTAATACATGATTAGTAGAAAAATGATTTATTGGCTTAAATGAATTTCTTACTTGCTTTCCCAGAATACATGGTGTGCATGGATCGGACTTTTGGTATGGTAATTTGGGTAGACCTCGAACAAGCTGCTTTGATGAGATTTTGGCTAATTGCTTCATGTTGACATGACCAAGCTTTCTGTGCCATAAGCTTGCTTCATCTTGAATTGAGATTAGGCACTGTGATTCATTTGGTTTTACGTCTAAGAGGTAGATATTTCCATGTCTTCAACCAATGAAAGATTGAGTAGAGTTTTTACTGATTCCAGAACATATTCCTTCTTGAAAGAAGATCTTGAAACCAGTATCACACAATTGGCTAATGCTGAGAAGGTTATAGTTGAGTCCTTCCACTAGAGAAACATTGCTTATTGTGAGATTTCCAATTTTCACAGTTCCAAATCCTATAATGCTTCATTTGTCGTTTCCTCCAAATGAAACATTTCCACCATTTACTTGAACAAGTTTTATGAAGCAATTTGAGTCTCCTATCATGTGTCTTGAACATCCGCTGTCAAGATACCACTTTACCTTTTTCTTGACGGAGACCTGCATTTAAAAGAGAGTCTCAAGCTTTCTTTGGTACCCAAATTTTCTTGAGTCCTTTGGTGTTAGTAGGATAAACATTATTAGGCCATACTTTCTTAACAGGCTTCCAAACCATAGGACACTCTTTTTCAAAGTGATCCTGACAGTTACACTTTGAACACCTTAGAGCATTTTGACCTACGAGACTTTACAAAAACTTTCTTGAAATGATTTTTGTAAGCCTCTCTCGACGGTCTTTTCTTAATTCTTTCTTTTACTTTAGGAAAATCAATCAAGGGAATTGTTTGTTGTCATACCTAGACCAGACTTATTGAAGTAAGGTCTTTGAACTAAAAGAACTTTTTCAAGTTTTTCGGATCCTATCGAAAATTTCTTTGAAATATTTGATAAGTCAGTTTTTAAATAAGCATTTTCTTTCAAAAGATTATCTTCATTTTCTTTAAGAGTAAAAATATTTGAATATAAACTTTTCACTCTTTCTTCTAAAACGTTTTCCTTTTGTTTTAGAGATGAGTTTTCCTTTTTAAGTTCGAAAATTCTTTTGAGAGAAGTCTTAAGACTAAAACACAGTTCATCAATGTATTTAGAGACTTTGACAGGAATTTTAAAATCACTTACCTCGATTTCACTGTCTGAGTCTGATCCAGAGTCTGAGTCTGAGTCTGATTGTGCCATCAGACACAGGTTGGCATATTCATCATTACTTTCTTCACACTCTGTATCGCTCCAGGTTTCGGCTTTGAGAGCTTTTCGAGACTTTTCAGTTTTTCCTCTCTTCTTCTTCAGAAGAGGACAGTTGGGTCTGATGTGTCCCTTTTTCTTACATTCAAAGCAGACTACATCTTTGTTTGGTTCCTCATCATCAACAGACTTAGTTTGCTGTCTCTGAAAACTTTGCTTCTTTGAATTGAACCTTCTTCCTCTTCTATTCAACTTTCTGAATCTTCTTATGATAAGATCAAGCTCCTCATCGTCCAAATCATCTTCAGAATCTGTATCATCAGAATCATCATTTGATTTTAATGCAATGAATTTCTTACCTTTTGTATCTTCGTCTTCATTAACTCGTTCCACTTCATAAGACTGAAGAGTTCCAATCAGCTCGTCGACAGATAGTGACATAATTCTTTGCGTCTCTCTTATTGAAGTCTTTATGTGATTCCAATCCTTGGAGAGTCCACGCAGTAGCTTGTTTACCTTCATGTGATCGGAAATTTTTTGTCATTGATTCTCAAGGCCATTGACAATATCTGTAAAACGGCTAAACATATTAGTTATAGATTCTCCTGGTTTCATTTTGAATGCTTCATATTGACCGAGGAGAATGTTAATTCTGGTCTCTTTCACTCGATCTGTTCCTTCATAGGTGATGTGTAGTCTGTCCCAAATTTCTTTTGCTGTAACACAAGAAGATATTTTGATATATTCAGTTGGTGACAAAGCACAATATAAAGAATAAATTGCTTTTGCATCGAGTGCTTGTCTCTTGATTATCTCTTCCTGAGTCATTCCGCTGGTCTCAACAGTTTCTTTCCCTCTCTCAGAGGCTGATGCAGATGTAGGAGTAATTCATCTTTCTACAACGTCCCATTCCAGAGGATCCTTTGATCGTAGAAAAGCTTTCATCTTGTTCTTCCAGATGTTGTAATCCTTTCCATCAAAGTAGGGTGGTCTGGTATTGCTTTGCCCTTCAACCAGCCCTGGTTCCAGCATACTAGCCATGGATCTTTTACTGTGAAGTAAAAACACTTCAAATAAAGTAAGAACACGAGCTCTGATACCAATTGATATAGCTAGTACGAGTACCTAGAGGGGGTGAATAGGTATACGAAATATTATTCTTGATGATTGCACAATACTTAGACAGTTGAAGGATTTGCGACAATTAATAATCAACGTAAGACTGAGTAAAGGAAAGAGAGAATTGAACACGTGGTTTATAGTGGTTCGGCTTGATTCAAGCCTACGTCCACTCTTCTGCACTGACAGCCTATTGGCTGGATTCCACTATGAACAAAGAGATGTTACAGTGTTGATCTTCCTTGATTTCTAGGTGTAAATGATCTACCACACTCGGTCAAGGTATCACCAAGTATAGACCCTCTCTGTGTATACAATTTTGCTCAAAATGTATCGACTAATAATCAAGGAGCTTCAGACTCTGGAATTTCTCTATCTATCACGCACTAAAGCAATTGGAATGTCTTCCTTTTTATACTTCTTTATGCCATCATACCATTGGCACTTACCAAAGGAATTCCTTCAATCTACCCGTTGGACGGAATCAATTAAGAAGATCATTTGAGCTATTAAAGGAACCTGACGATAGCCCATCAATCATTTCGCCCATACAATCAGGATCTTGGTTTCCAAGAATAGAACCTTCCAAGAATATTTCGTCGACCACCGAATCTTCAATCGATCTAGATACGAACAAAAGAATCCGTTATATTTATCCAACCAAAAGATCTTCTCCAGAAGATAGCATTGAATCCTCAACCATATACTTCGGCTTTGGATTTCCTTCGATACTGGATTAGAAAGACTGTCAATGAGAATAGTCTTGAGTCTTGAGTCTTGAGTCTGGAGTCTTGAGTCTGGTGATCAGAAAGTCTTCAGACTTTAAATAGACGGTCTGCAAATATCCAGACTAGACTGATAGAAACGTTTTGTCAGTTTCAAAAATATTCTGGAAAGATTTCTCCAACACAGATGTGTTGATTGTTCTCGTTGGATAAGTTGTTGTGACATTGCAATCAGATGTGCTGATTGTTCTCATTGGATAAGCTGTCGTGCTTCTGATAATTCTTGACCAAACTCTTCAACTTCAGGTTCCACTCATTTTTGTCGAACATAAGCAGCCCCATATTAAATTGATGATCAAATAGCTGCCAAAAGACTTCTATTTAGGTTAACAACAACTGCTAGATCTTAGTATATAAGAATTTCAGGGAATTTAATTCCTAAATGTCAAAAATAACAGACATGATTCTTGTGGCGATTGCACATCCAAAAGTTGGAAAAGTACACTTCCACTGTGAACCTCACCCAAAACAACATCATCATCCAAAATAACAAACACGATTCTTCCAACTATTGATGCAAACAAAAATCATAATAAAAAATCAAATGAGAAATGTCGAGTATTAAGCAACATATTGCATGTTCATCTCAGCAGGATCAAGCCACTGAACAGTAGTTGCCATTTGAGCTGCATTTGAGATGCTTATCTTGCCCCCCACACTTTGACAAATTCCAAAGAACCCCATAATTCTCCTAAAATACTTTTGGGATTCCTACTAACCTGCTAATTTCTGTAAGAGAATTTAAGGGTAGTTTTCCCTAAAATAGCTTGATAAGTCTCGTAACTGCTAAACTGCCAAGTCCATTTAGAAGACTAATAAACACCTCGATTAGACAAGATGCTTCTTGAATTGTAGCAAAACAAAGAGGAGATCCTGTGACATCTCACTTTTCACACTTTTCACACATTTCACATCATCTATTAGCGTATGAAAGTCTCGCTGCATACAGAGGAGCATAATATCTCTCTTAGGAGGGTTTGACTGGTCGATGAATCAGAAGTTACACAAGTAAATGAGCCCGCCTATTCCGAACTGCATCTCATGTTGTGTTTACTCAGGTAGGTAATTACACACGACAAAATTTCCATCCTGCAAACAGGTGCGTAGAACATTATATTACAATTGCAAGAAGCAACAACCAACCTTGAACAGCTATATACACTCTAAGGAACAAGCATGGCGTCAAAACATAGTATGCCCGATTTATCTTAAAAAAATATTTATCCTATTCCTCAAACACTACTACCCTCCCTCCCTCCCTTCCTCCGAACTCAACTATGGACACAAGGTGCTGCATTCAGTCAAACACAACAAAGCTAACCATTCTAGCGCAACTGATATCCAAGAACCCATTCAGCTGAGGTACACTAACTACTCCAAGCCTTAGAAAATGGTTATAAAGGCAATAAGTCATAATCAACCATATCTATCAAATTTACCTCAGTTTTCGAGCTTCCTGGCGGTCTTTCTGGTCCATCTCCGCTTCGACCCGCCTCTCCAAACCGCCTCCAGTGCCCCCCATTGTCCTCCAACCCAACATTCCCCATTACTTTCCCATCCAGCGAGGCCACTGGCGGAGGTGGCTGCACCGGCCCATCAAGGAAAGCCGTCGCCTTTCCCCCTTGCCATCACTCCTCGCAGCCTCGGTCTGTCAGAGCAACGCAGAGCCGCAAATGGAGAAACAATAAATGCAGGGGCCAAATTTAGTTTTTTTTCTTTTTCTTTCTTTTTTTCATTTTATTAATATTACCAAAAATCAAGACTCCAATATTCATCCCCCATATTGTTTTTCGTTACACGTATTTCACTTTTTCCTAAGATTTGTAGATTGAAAGCTTTTTATTTAGTTAAAATCACACGCCTGAAACCTTTAAAAGTGCCTAATAAAAAAAAAAAATCTTTAAAAGTGCAATAGGTATGTATTTATGAAAACTTATTATCCATGACCATGCGTCTTTATTCTTTCTGAGAGAAAGTTTGCCCATGAAATTTCATGCTACACGAATGATCGAGAGTTATTGATGCATTATCCCGATTATCTAGGTTACAGTGTCGTTTTGATTTATAGAGAAAGGGAATATATATATATTTTGCTTGTAGAGAAAGGGAATATATTATTTTCTTGTTTTGGCGACATTCACTTAACATACTTTCAATGTATATTAGACTTAGGAGGACCTTCCAAAAGATAAGTCACCAATAGGAAAGTTAATGGGTTGCCAAGCCCAAGGACGCAGTATGGAAACTTTTGGGTTTTAATTTAATCAATTTAACATGTGAATTAACTCAATTAGGAGTCAGCACTAAAAATTATTAGTAGGTTGATTAGGCCTCTATGTATGAATTAGAGATACAAAGGGTTTGGGGAACTTAATTACATTATATTAATCTAACTCCATTTTTGGTACGGTACCTTTATCATGTTATTTTCAAATATATTTTGGAGGCAATCTTGATTAATTTTAAGGCTAACCACTAGGGTGCACAATCAATGATCTAGCACTCGATAAACCAAAGCAACAAATAAAAATTGCCAAGAACAAAGCACAACTTTACTATGATGAATTTCCCAATATACAAAAGATGTTGATTAAAAAAGAAAAAAGGGAAAAAAAAAAAAAAAGAAGAAGTAGCATGCGTAGCCTAAACTAAACATTGAGTTCTAAATAATCATGCAATCTCAAACTAATTATTTTTTATGTTTTCCTATATGCAATTTTAACCCAAGTTTAATATGCATGAATTATTAAATTAATGATGTTTGAGATGACTTGATTTTAATGACAAGTAAAATTAATATGAACTATTTGAAAGACGATGTGGCAAGTGGTGACAAGGCATGGAATTGATGCAATGTCAACATTTTCTGGTATTTTCTTTTAAAAGTTAAAACAGGAAAGTACTTAAAATACGATATTTACCGAATTTAAATTAAGAAATAATTAATGGGGTTTACTCCCAATCCACTTTTATCTCCTTTAAAATTTTTATTCTCTCTCGACTTGAGCAAGCGAACTGTGCAAATCGAGAGTTTGAGACAGCACGACGATCAAGAGTTCCCCTTCGTCTTCTTCTTCTTCTTTGAGATCGAATTCAATGGTGGATTCGGACATTGGTATTTGGCGTTTTCTTCTTTTTCTTTTTTTTTTCTTTTTTTGGATTCCAATTGGCTCTCTCTCTCTCTCGCTTATAATTTCGCATGTGGTTTTGTGTGTCGTTTTGACTTTTTGCCAAGTGGATTTTGTGTTGTTTTCAAGTTGTTAAGTAGGATAAAACTTGTTATTTGTCTCATATTTTGAGCCATCATGGTATGGCAATTTTCGCATGCGAGTATAATTTTGGTTTAAGAATCATCACTAAGTTGCGGATTCTTTAAAAAAAAAAAAAAGGAATGTTCTCTAAGTGAATAACTGTGAAAATAATGACGTCTGCATAATTGGTGCTGTTTGTCCACCAAGCTTGTGCTGTCTCTCCAAGGTTGCCTTCAAGTCGGACGGTGGTTGGGGCGCGCAATTTGGACTAGCAACTTCTTCTAGTAGCATCCAAAATTAGAAGTTAAAAATCCAACACGGGCTAAGCTATGTTTGCTTGTCGGACGTGGATCTCTAGTCAAAGCCCATCGTTGACTCATCTCGTGGGCTTCTTGTGGGTTTCTCGTGGGCTTCCATTCAACGCAAAGGTAAAAACAAGATCAGAAAAGTGTCAATGTCAATGTACAGAAGTAGGGGTGTGCAAAATACCCGAGAACCGCCCGGACAGCCCGGAACCGGACCGGAACCGCCCGGAACCGGCGGTTCTTGAGGGAACCGGTCCGGTTCCCGGTTCCAATTTTTCGGAACTGGTGGGTACCGGTCCGGTTCCCGGTTCCATGGGCGGATCCGCCCATCCGGACCGGACCGGAACCTTTTTAATATTAAAAAAAAATTACTAAAAGAAACCCTAGATTAGATCTCATTTCCTCACTCCCTTCGTCTTTAGTTTTCTCTCTTTGTCTCTTCCTCAGGTCCTCCTAATCCTATTGCTATTTCAATTCCTCCCTGAGCGTCAACGCCGCCACCACTACTCTTCCGCCACTATTGTTCGCCCCCTCGCGTCGGCGCCACTCGCCATAGCCGCGGAAAATTGTTCCGTGACCGTTCTATGTGGAAAACCCAACCATAGACCTCCTCCCCTCCTTCTCAACTCATAGACCCAACCATTCTATGTTGAAAACCAAAATTATTTTGCGTCAAGATCGGTTCCATGGATCCATGCGGGAACCGGACCGGACCAGCGGTCCAGTTCCAGGGTGGATCCCGGTTCCAATTTTTCGGAACCGGTCCTTCGCGGGCGGTTCCCGGTTCTAGGTCGGGAACTGCCCACCCGAACCATGCACACCCCTATACAGAAGTCCCTGTCAAGCAATTATCGAGCCAATAAGAAGTACGTCACATTCCATGTATTCCCCATTAATTTGATAACAAATTTGGACATACTATGAGTGTTAAAATCTCTGAATGCATTATATTAACAAGGGTTAGAATTTACTTTCCTGTATCAAATTCAAATTGTAGACCCATGTCAAATCATCATCTCCAAAAATAATTGTCATTTTATCAAGCCAGAAAAAGATATTTCTTAGACTCATAATGTATTAAAATTGGGGTTTCTATTAAAATCTATTTTCATAAACATGCTAGAAAAGACCTATATCATTTGGAGAAATAACTTTGTAATCTAACATGATTATTTTCAATCTCAATGCAGAACTACAAATATGTTTTCGAGATCCTACTATATGGTGACATAAGAAAAAAAGGACAATGTTTTTGGCATATTGATAGTAATCTTCCTTTAAAATTCATAATTTTTGTTCATAATAGCAACTTATCCATCACGTATCATTTTGTAACCTTCTTTAGAGAACATAATTTTTCTTTTGTCATCGGAAGTAATGTAGAATCTATGATTTGTAATTGTCCAGAAAAACTAACAAGCTACGTAAGTTAATAGTATGTCTCTTTTTCTTTAATTAATAAATTACCTAATGGATCGTAACTTTTATTTGACATTGGTGTAGTTTTCCTTAAATAGTCATAAGTTCTTTCAATCACACGGTTCGTAATTTTCCATGAAAAATAAAAATACCTAAGTTGATAACAGATTTTTTTATGCTATTAGTAGTAAAATATTCTTTACTCATTGTAACTTTTTAGTTAATGAAATTGTAAGTTTGATCATTTTATCCGATAATCCAACACGGAATGTAGACCGGCCACGTAAAAACACACTTATTGGGAAAGTAGAAATTCCCTTATTTCTCAGAAATTAAAATAACAAAAAGGAAGCATCTTAGTTCCATGGTTAGTTCACTTGTCAAGGCTCATTTTGCTCAGAGAGAGAGAGAATCGTGCAAAGCCAAGCGCCGATTAGGGTTTTTTCTTCTTCTTCTCGGTAGCTGGTTGACACCTAAATTTTTGTTTCACGTTTGGTCATTTATTGCATAAGAAAATTAGGGATCCAAACTAACCTCTAAAAAATATAAATATCAATTTTTACTTTGCATGTTTAGTTCTTGTAAAGCATGTCCGCATCTGATAAATTTCATACGAGCTACCCTTATTATGCATGAACTCAAGAAGCCATGAACATATTCCTAGTTGGCACACGGATCAACAAATCCTCAGAATATGCTCGATTATGAGTTGCGCACATGAGAATCTGAAACTTGGGGGTCACAATTTCCGCGAAGATGAGGGAAGCCAATCAATTAGAGAAACCTTCCCTCTAGTAAATTTTGGCTAGATAAGTGGAGGAACTCGTGGGATCTTTTTCCATGAATACCAGAATGCACAAAAGAAAACAAATATGTTGGCTACGAAATCATGGGCAATTTTGTCAGACCGTAAGTTGAGGGAAATGAATTAGAAAAAAGAAAAGAAAAAGAGAATTTTCATGGAATATTCTCCACAACTTTGGCCAAGAGATCTCGCGTCCAAAAGCTCAACCCCACCAGGTCTCACGAATCATCTTTCGCATAATAAGAGGAGTCGATCTTGGCAAATCATCTGAAAAACAATCTCACGTTTTCAGCTACTGATCATGGAAAGATTGGGAGCTCGGATTGACAAGGACGGACTGAATTCCCATTCCTTCGTAGACACCTTCGGATTGCTTGGGATTCTTTCGGAAAAATTGAAATTATGAGGGGAATCAATGGGATTTGTCCAGCAATACGGAAAGAATTGGCACTCACTCGAATATTGGGCGTTCATGCGCAAGGCAATATGAAAAGATCGAGCAGAGAGGAAATTAAAGGAAA